>OW964550.2:43281168-44488311 GCA_943138885.2 Tholera decimalis | reverse complement strand
TTCAAGTTCAAAAATGTATTTTTATACGGTGTCCGGGGAAAAACTGTTTTTACCCAAATGTCCGGGGTTTATAAGTCTTTGTCTGGGGCTGGCAAATTTGGTGGTGGCAACCCTACGTCTGACAAACAAGTCTTTCATCATCTGCTCCCAACTATGTTAGGGTTTTCAGTCTATCCGAATGTAGCTGAGTTCTAGTGTTCTATATGGACCAGCTGCCTATTTGACCTCCACAGCCATAAGCTACGTAACACGACACTCCTTGGCAAGACTGCTGTCAAATTGTCGGGCTTCAGGCTAGTCGTAACGACGGGCACAGAGATGTACAAATGATAGCCAGAATCAACAACTTCAACATCAAATCAAAACTGCTCGTTCAATCATCAATCATCAATGCAAAAGCTGTTCGTTTGTGGAATGCATTGCCGGTGTCAGCAAGACAAGCTCAGTCACTCGCTACTTTTAAGAGCTCGGTTGCTAATCATTTTCTTTCAAATTTATGATTATTCTTTTGTATCCTCTCCACATGATGTTAAAGAACACATTATATGTATTTATATATAATTACTTATGTATTGTATTGTATTTATACAGGGTTAATTGTAAAACACCAAAAACCTCTCAGGACTATGTTACTTACATCATAATCAACAACTTATGTTCTATGACTTTTAAAAATTCGTCATATTTTAGTTCACCAGATTTTCATATAAAAATAAAAATATTTAAATTGAACGTCCTAAACGCATGTAGCGTCTATGCAAAGCAAAAGAAAGCGATAGTATAAATTGCTTTCTTTTGCTTCGCATAGAGTTCGTTATAATATTTGTATGTATATATTTATATATATTATTTTCTGTTTTATGAGTACACTAATTTAGCCCTCCCCACTTTAATTAAAGTTTTGAAAGTCCCTCCAAAGGTTGTCTGGAAGATATCGCTTTTAGCGATAAGACCGCCATTATAACCATAGAATATTAAGAAATAATGTTAAATAGGTGTGTTTAAATTTTGATGTACAATAAAGTATATTCTTTCTATTTATCTATTTTCTGTTTGGTCTGAAAAAAAACCTTAAATGAAAAAAAAAATATTGACTAGACACTTCTATAGTAAATTGAGTACTGATAAAGTATTGAAGCTTTCCAATAAAGGATCATGTCCCACGTAGCATGCAAATCAGATGATCAGCCATTGTCGTAAGGGTCTGACTGACGATCAGGCAAACTGTCACAGCTAGACAGCGACAAACGACACGACAGCCCAGTTCTGTCGCTCGTGTGCACGGTGATGTGGTAAATTGATCGTCTGCGTCAGGCCTAACTTGGATAAGTTATTCATATGTATATGAGAACGCAACGCTCCCAACTTGCTTACGAGTTTCACAAGAAGTTTGCATAGAATAGCGGGGTAGTTGGGTATTATTTTTATAATTTGAATGATACATTGTGGGCAAAGTGCATTTGTCCGTCCGCGTTATTTTCGTTAAAATTGGTACGGGAGAGTTTTTTCTTCATGTATTAATATATTACGTATGTATTATTATATAGATACTTAGCTAATTATTATTACATTGATTATTTTGAACTTCTTAGTGTGAATCGTGAGCACAGCAGTTTGTAAAGTTTTATCATTTTAATTTTAGTTGAGCTTGCGGTAAAGCCTTTCTTAAAACTAGTTCAAACAATATATTAGCTAAATTAATATTGGTGCAGTTTCCTGTTTTTCTTGTCTACTAATGTTGGCACATACATTTTTTATGAGCGAACAAAAAATGCTCTCCTTCCATGAAACAGATTTAAAGATATTAAGATGTTGATAGATCAATTAGTTACCGTAATAATTAGGCGAACACTTATAATTTATTATTATAGCAGACCCGTCATAATTTGACGAAAATAGTCAGAGTTAATTGGAAATGCAATCATATATAAAAAGTATGTCTGTTGAGATATAGTGAATAATAATTTCAATGAATACATACAAGATAAAAACCGTTAACAAACAAACAGAGCATTGATCTTGGGACGGAAGAGGTAGGCGGGTGCAGGTGTATTAGTACACCCACGTATAGATTTTTTTAAGTCAAATTTAATAGACGAAGAGCTAGTAGCATCCGGACGTGTAGGTATACGATGTTAGGTTTTATTTTCAAACGAGATTGCGTTTCATCTCGAAGTGGTCTAACGAACGAGCCTAGAAGATGCCTGTTCACTCTTGTTTAACGACTGAAGGGTCATAGTAGTGAACACAGAAGACGACAGAGAGTTTCACAGCGTAGTAACGACGAGATGCTATATCAGCCAAGTGTGTATTTTAGAGCCATAATTTCAACACAATGTTAAAATTGTTTATGAAATAAATAAATGAAATGAAATGAAATGTGGGTGGTACATTGAGCTAGGTCTGGTAGACATGTTGTAAAAGGAACAAAAAGTTCTAAGACGAAAAGTACAATTCAATAAGAAATTGTCGGTTCCCGATGCTGGGATTTTTTTTTTTTTTTTTTTTTGTGTGTGGCATCTCGCAGGTCAACCTCTGAGGTTGTCGGCTGCTTAACCGGGCTTGCCTGTGGTTGCCTTAATTAATAAATTAATTAAAGCCTCCAGCCAGGGCTTATTAAAAACTTACAAACTAGGCGACTACACGCTAAGGGCACCCCCTGTGGGGTACGGACCTCGGCTTAGGGCGTCGCAGGGGAGGGCAGCTAGGGACAGGCTGGATCATATCATTATTATTATTAATAAGGGAATTTAAAGCTACTGGCTCAGCGTCGCGGGCTGGCTCTGGCAAGGGTCGGGGTGGACTATTACGGGGACGTCGCGGCGGGCCTCGGCGGCGAGGACGGAAGGACGGTCGGTTTTTGTTTTTGTGTGCCGCTGTACTTGTTTCCCTACGGCTCTCTTGGAGCAGGGTGATTGCGTCATCGGGAGTGACTAGGGTATGCCTTGGTCGGCGAATCTTAGAGATACGCGAGGGTTCGTATTGGGCGGCCGATACGATAAGGGGATTCCTATGTTGGATTGCAGTATCAAAGAACCGCTTGGAGACACGTTTCATGAACTGCTGGATGGTGGGCATCTTGAGGTCTACGTGAAGAAGCTCATTTCGAATATAAAAGGGAGCTCCCGTGACTCTACGGAGGAATCGGTTTTGGAGGGTCTGCATCTTGTGGAGGAGGTAGGGCTTTGCGTGTGCGAAAACAACGCAGGCGTAGGTCATGATGGGACGGATGACCGCGGTAAAAATACGCAGCTTGCACCTGAGTGATAACTTGCTGCGGGAGCTAAGAATGAAGTGGAGCCTACCTAGAGCGAAAGCGGCGCGCGAACGTGCCTGCTTTATGTGCTCAGCGAAGGAAAGGTGTTTATCGAGGACCACGCCTAAGTATTTGGCTTGCTTTTCCCAGGGGATCGGCTTGCCGTACATGGTAATCGGACGGGGGGAGGGTGGGTTTATCCGCGGTTTAGAAAAGAGTACTGCCTGGCTTTTGTCTGGATTGACTTCGATTCTCCATTTCCGGAACCACTTGGCCAGAGTGTTTGCGGAAGTTTGGAGAGTGCGAGCGATGGCATCGGGTTTAAGACCGGTATAATAGATAGCCGTATCGTCGGCAAATAGGGCTAGCTGAGTATTTTTATGCTTGGGGATATCGCTAGTAAATAGCGTGAAAACGAGGGGGGATAGTACGGAGCCTTGAGGAACTCCTGCGCGAATGGGATGGGGGGAGGAAAGTTCCCCCTCAATTCGGTAACGAAAGGTGCGATTCGATAAAAAGTCCCGTAGGATGAGCACGAGACGGTCAGGTACGCCGAGTTGGTATAGCTTATAGATTAAGCCATTGTGCCAGACTTTGTCGAACGCTTTCGCTATGTCGAAGAATAAGGCTCCCGTTATTGCGCCCCGTTGGAAGCCGGCGCTGACGTGTTCTATGATGCGGTGGACTTGTTGGATACATGAGTGTTCGGTTCTAAATCCGAACTGCTCATTGGGTATTAGACTCTTTGCTTCGGCAAAATCTTTGAGCCGCTTATATATAAGCCTTTCATAGATTTTACCGAGGACGTTGAGTAAGCTAATGGGACGGTAGCTAGACGGGTCAGACTTGGGCTTGCCTGGTTTGGGAATACCTATGACGGTGGCCTGTTTCCAGGTTGCGGGAAACATATTATTGCTCAATGCGCCATTGAAGATGGCCGTCATTAGCACTATAAGCTGGGCGGGGAAAAGTTTGAAAACCCTATTGGTGATGCCGTCGGAGCCAGGGGCTTTTCGCGGTTGGAGATTTTTAATGATATCCTGGACCTCATCAGGAGTGATGGGGGCCAGTGGATTATCGGGATCTTCGACGGGCGGAAGGGAAGTTCTACGTTCGACTTCGGCGTTCACCATATCGAGGTGGGCTTGGTCTACTGGTTGGGAGCTGGGAGAACACTGGGACTCTAGGCTGTCGGCTAGGCATTCTGCTTTTTCAGAGTTATCGAAGGCGACACTCTTATCGGGACGAATGAGAGGAGGTATTGTGGCTTCTTCAGTGGATCGTAACTTCCTCTGAAGCTGCCAGAAGGCAAGATGGGTGGGCTCAAGTTCGCTCAGCATCTTGTCCCAGCTCGCATTACGCTGCTCGGCAATGCGTTTCCTTACAGCACGCTGTAAGTTGCGCATGTGAGCTTTGTTTGCGGCGCAGGGAAAAGCGCTGTACGCACGGATGGCTGCGTTCTTCTCGGTTATCAGATTCCGTACATCGTCCGGGAGTTTCCAGCGGTGGTCTTCCACTACAGGAACTTCCCTTGAACAATCGTTCAGGACGGATTGTACGTGATCTGTAAGCGAGTCGATCGCCGCCGTCGTGTCAGCGACTGAGACTATGTGGTCAGGAATGGTGTCCAATTGAGGTGACGTGGTGGATTTCAGTTTTTCACTTACTTTCCTCCAGTCGGTGATCAATTGGGTCGTAGGAGGTTGGGTAGGATCATGGTTACCCGAGCGGGAACCTAGGTGTAGGATAACGGGACGGTGATCCGAGTTGAGCTCGTGAAGCGCTTCTATAGAATGTAAATGGAGGTTTACATTCTTTAGGAGCGCCACATCGAGGACATCGGGCCGATGGTTGAGGTCGTGTGGGTAGTGGGTGGGAGTCATCGGAGCGATGACGTCATAGTTTAGGGTCGCGCCTAGGTTATACACGATTCTGCCTCTGGCATTTGTCGTGTTGCTGTTCCAAGCGGGGTGTTTGGCGTTGAGATCGCCCGCTAGTAAGACAGAGTCACTCAGGCCGAAGAGAGTCGTGAGATCGCTGGTGAGCGCGATAGGATCGTCTGAAGCTAGAGACGCGACCGATGGTGGGGGATGGTAGGCAGAGATGATGGTTATCGGAGGATGACCAGTCATGCCTAGTCGACAGGCAGAGAACTCTAGGTGAGAGAGAGGCGCGGGTGGGGTCAGAGGGATGCAGTATAGCTCCTTCCTATAATAAATAAGGGTACCACCGCCGTGGCAGCGTGTTCTGTCATTGCGAACTAGACGGTAATTCGCAATTTTGGGGTCAGCGCGGTGGGGTTTCAAAAGGGTCTCCTGTATAAGGAGGACGTCTAAATGGTGGTCGCGGAGGAATTTAGTTATTTCGGTGCGTTGGTTGAAAATGCCATTGGCGTTGAAAAAACCTAATTTGAGGGATCGAGGCCTAGTGTGGTTTGTGCGTTGGGAATCCATTGGATCAGTCCATCGCATCCATCTGGTCGAGGCCTTGCACGACCCGATGCTGGGATTCTGGCCTCTTCTCTTTGTAAGGGATTGGCACGTAATCAAAGCAACGTGGGCATTGTACAATTGAGTTAATGTATCATATCACTCCACAAATTTCTTTGGTAAGTCGTTCGCAGCTCAAGCAGTACGAATGTGGAATACTCTTCCCGTGTCAGTAAGACAAGCACAAACCCTTCCTTCTTTAAAAACATGGTAAAAGATCTCTCTCTTTAATTTGTTACTATTTTTTAATATATCCCAGCTTTTTTATGTGTATTGTGTATGTAGGTTATTACTTATGTATTGTATATAAGTGAATAGTACACCATGGACTACGCGCGTATTTATTTTCTCCTGCTGTGTCAAATCCATCCAAAGGTTGTCTGTAAAAGATCGCTTTTAGCGATAAGACCGCCCATTGTAACATCTTTTAGTTTTTAAGTCGTCATTTAATTCTGTTATGGTGTACAATAAAGAGTCTATCTATCTATCATATCTTCGGATTTTTCAATCGTAGGATATGTTGGTTGCCTGCTTAGCATTACGCAACTATGTTGGGGCAGTATCAGCAGTATTAGAACTTAAAACGGGATAGGTATTTACCATGTGTATTTTTTGGAACGTAGTTCCTTATCGCGCGTTGCGAAAGGGGGCTAGACGGAAAAATTTATCGCGCGTTGCGAAAGGGGGCTAGACGGAAAAAATTTATCGCGCGTTGCGAAAGGGGGCTAGACGGAAAAAACTAAGACGAAAAGTTGTAACGACACTTTTTGCTATAGTAAGCTATTGTAAGCTGTGCGGCGTGCGCATGTTTCTCTGTCTGACTCTCTCTCTCTCTCTTATAGAAAGCAAGCCAGATATTTTCGTTTCGACTTTCTATATAATAAAAAAAATATTATTATAACTTAAAAAAAAATACAATTCTTTCACTAATTAAGCGAAAGGAACTTCGTTCCATCCGGGTGTCCCTTGACACCTCTCAAGTTTTTTGTTTTGAGTTTCCGATACTTTCTACGGAACTTTTTCGGTTTTTACACATTTAACCGAAAAAGTTCCGTAGAAAGTTCGCGAGTCGACACGGTGAGTTTTGTGTGTCGGGAACAGAATCGAGTGTTTAGTGATACATGTGACAGTGGTAGCCGTGTTGCTAACAGAAAACGAACGAGAAAGAGGGTAGACCGATCCGTCTGCTCATAAACTTCCACCTGCAATTACTTCAGTTCATCCTTGATCATGGCGCTTGCAACAGTGCCGAAATATCGGAAACTCAAAACAAAAAACATACATGGTAAATATCCCGTTTCAAGTTCTAATGATACTGTTAGTGACCATGTTAGCTTAAAAACTTATATGTTGGGGCAGCTTTCAGTCTGCCCAGATGCAGTTGAGTATTAGTGTTTAACATGGAGTGACTGCCTCTCTGACCTCCACAACCCAGTAGCTGGGTAACACAATACCCCATGGCCAGTCCGATGTCAGATATTCTGGTTTCTGTCTACCCGTAACGACTGTCAAAGATGTCCAAATGATAGCTGGGAGCAATGGCTTAATGTGAGGCACGGGGTAATGTATGTGAGGATGGGGGATGAGGTTTCCGAGGCACGAGGGTATCACAGCCAACTTCTAAACTCCGGGCTACTAATGAGAAATTTAATTTAATTTAGACGCACGGCTGGGCACCATCCACACTTGGTTGATATACCGTCTTGTCGTACCAAGCGCTTCTCTTCCACATTTATTGATGTGTGTGAGGATGGGGGACGAGGTTTCCGAGGAACGAGGGTATCACAGCCAACTTCTAAACTCCGGGCTACTAATGAGAAATTTAATTTAATTTAGACACACGGCTGGGTACCATCCACACTTGGTTGATATACCGTCTTGTCGTACCAAGCGCTTCTCCTCCACATTTATTGATGTGTGTGAGGATGGGGGACGAGGTTTCCGAGGCACGGGGATATCACAGCGCCAACTTCCAAACACCGGGCTACTAATGAAAAAAAATAATTTAATTTAGACGCACGGCTGGGCACCATCCACACTTGGTTGATATACCGTCTTGTCGTACCAAGCGCTTCTCCTCCACATTTATTGATGTGTGTGAGGATGGGGACGAGGTTTCCGAGGCACGAGGGTTTCACAGCGCCAACTTCCAAACTCCGGGCTACTAATGAGAAATTTAATTTAATTTAGACGCACAGCTGGGTACCATCCACACTTGGTTGATATACCGTCTTGTCGTACCAAGCGCTTCTCCTCCACATTTATTGTGCGCACGGCCAAGCTGTGGAATTCTCTGCCGGCTTCTGTGTTCCCTGCCACTTATGACCTTTCAGCCTTTAAAGCACGAGTAAATAGGCATCTTCTGGGCTCGCTCATCCCATCGTAGACTTCATCTATCGCTTACCATCAGGCGAGATCGAGGTCAAGAGCGGGCTCATCTGAAATTTAAAAATAAATCATATAGAAAACCCAATAGCCCTTTTTGCCTGAACCGGTAATTGAACCCGAGACTATGCTCCGTAGCCGTGCTTGTGACCACTAGACCAATGTGGCAGATAAATCAGGTAATTACAAAAGTGATCTACTTAAAATATCATTTCAAATAAAATCTCTAACATCCGTAACACACCCCGTATTTACAGAAATGAACTCATTTCTATACTGTCGAACAAATCTAAGTGCACAATTTAACTGAAGTTCATTACAATGATAAAATAGAAAACGCACTAAGAGCATTAGGCTACAAATATTAATGTAGTCAGCTTTCTAGATTTACGTCAATTAGAAGGGAACACCTACATAAAGATGGGAGTACACTGTCTCTGTAGTGTTTAGGTTTGCGGTTTAATGTGTTTACACTACACGCTACACGAGTTGGACTCGATCAGAGTCGTTGTAGCTTTAAATTAATTATGTTCACAGTTCGTATTATACACATCAGTAAAGGAAAGCATTTATTTTTTGATATAGAAATATTAATTCAAGATTTTGAGAGTAATTCAAACAGGAAACACAGATCTCATAGTAATTCCAAATTCAAATTTATTTCAATCAATTTCATAATTTTTTAAGGACCAAATAAATTTTTCCCAAAGGGTAAAATGGGACCCTATTACTAAGAATCCGCTGTCCGTCCGTCTGTCTGTCTGTCCATCTGTCCGTCTGTCACCAGGCTGTATTTCATGAATTGTGATAGTTAGGCAGTTGAAATTTTCACAGATGATGTATTTCTGTTGCCGCTATAACAAAATATACTAAAAAACAGAATAAAATAAATGTTTAAGGGGACTCCCATTCACGCACCAGCCGCCGCAGGAGACGCTCCGGGCCTCGGGAGTCACAGGGTGACTCCCAGCCACCGTAGGCGCGGGCCTGCAGGCTGCGAGCAATGGGTAGCTCGCCGCCCGACTGAAACCAGGCCCGTGTAAACGGCGCGTCGTGTATCACGCGCGCCTCAAAGAGTGTCAGCAAAATTGTCGGGGCCCACAAGAGGGCCATTGCCTGCCAGGGTTGCGGAATCGTTCAAAAGAGTTACCGTAGCCTCGGAACACGAAGGGCATATGATGGAACACGGATGGGTTTTAGTCCGTAAAAGTCTGACACACCCTCCTGCTTCACCCAGAACGGGAGGCAGTCATTGGATGCTTTCCCATCTTTTAAAAAAGGGGACTCCCATACAATAAACGTGATTTTTTTGCTCGATATTGATAACGGCAACAGGTAGACGCTTGAAATATTCACAGAATATTTAGTTATACCTATATTCACTTTAAAAATAAATAATTAAATTTAAATAAAACTAATATTTAAGGAGGGCTCACATACAATAAACATGATTCTTTATGCCGTTTTTGTAGATAATGGTACGCAACCTTTCGTGCGCGAGTCCGACTCGCATTTGGCCAGTTTCTTTTTTAATTAATTTACGTAAATGATAAATAGCACATCTATGGATTATTATCTGAAATAAAGAATTTGAATTTGAATTAATGTTACCGAAACACGAAATCGTGTTCAGTATTCTCATTGCTTAAATGCGGCATAAATAATGTCTAGGGAACAATACTTTAATTCAATAAAAAAATGTTATCATGATTGATAAATCATCATTTGTCATTAAATCGGAAAAGTTTGTATATAATAGGCACTTCGAACAAAAACTTCTCGAAAAAAACTAGATAAATGTTTTAATGCTGACGTGATGGGGAAAATCCAAGTTTTTATTAAAGCGTTACTGTGTACCCCAAGTCTTAGGAGTCCTAGTGAGTCATGGTCCCACCTACACACTACGATGTGGTGCTATTGTATTCAGAACTTGAATCGTAGGCTCTGCAGCTATTTCGTGAAAGCGTTGAATGCCAACTTATTTATAAACGCCGTAAAATCGCCATATTTTACAAAAGATAGTGCTTATTGTAAAGAATGGCGAGAGCTTGAAGCCCTCCCGGAGATAAATAGGCGGCGTGGTTCTCGCAGCCAGCGGGGGATTGTGTGTAAGTGTTTGAGGTAGGGTTACCATGTTATGACAGAAGTTACTGCATTGACAGACGTTTTTTAAGGACGAGATTTATGATTTTACGTTGTTTTAAAGTAGCTGTAGCTTGCCACTTTGTGCAAGTGGATATTTTGATAATTTAATCGCTCGGCAGTCATACTTTTTCCGTGGGAATTAAATACTAATATATATAATATGTCCCTTGTATCTTCCAGAACTGCTCAGCTGTTTTGGGGTGATTGTGTAATAGACATCCGTACATTCAATAATCTAAACTTAAAGCTTCCTACTCAATATGGGTTTCTACTGTAAAGCTATGTTCCGAATGAACTGGACTGAACTTTTGTTTTCATTTCAGTTTTTATTTAAAGTAAGTTTTTACGCAGGTGGGTCTTTAGGGTTCCGTAGCCGAATGGCAAAAAACGGAACCCTTATAGTTTCGTGTCTGTCTGTCTGTCTGTCCGTCCGTCCGTATGTTACAGCCATTTTATTCCGAAATTATTAAGACTTGAAACGAAATTATTAAGACATGAAACTTGGTAGGTAGATGTACCTATTCTGTGAAACGTTTTCCGATTTTAAGATAAAAATTAAAATTATTAAAAATTAAGGGGAGCTTCTCATACATGGAACTGAAACTGAAATTATTTTTTTTCTGAAACCTATGCGTATGCGGTATTTATAAAAAGGTCTTTAAAAATGACTTTGAGGTTTTTAAAACCACTTTTTCATAAAGTCAATTGTTTAAAAGATATACGCTTCAATAGTGGTAAAATGTGTTCCCCCCCCCCCCCCCCCCCTCTAACTTCTATAATAATAAAGGGAAAAATCTAAAAAAAATATGCTGTTGATCTTAATGTAAACTTTCAATAAAAATTAATTTGAACGAGATCGGGTCAACAGTTTTTGAGATATAGCATATTTTCTAAAACCGCAAATATAACTTTGTAATTCATACAAATACTATGAAAAACAAAGTTATTTGGCGTAGTTACTACGGAACCCTTCATGGTCGAATCTGACTCGCCCTTGGCCAAGTTTTAAATTTTTTTAATTAATAATTTTTGTTCAGTTTAAACTCTGAGAAGGAATACCGAAAGAAACTCAGAGGCTAAAGTAGGTATTTTTAAAGCCCATATAATTCATACAGGCCAAACGGTAAGAGAACTATGTAGGATAACGAGTGGGCTTTGATTAAAGAATACAGAGCTTTATTTACACATCTTCAACAACAATTTGAGAATGTGTACATTCAGGATACGGTTTATTATTTTAAAGTATTTTTTTAATTGTTAATAGTCTTGCGTTTGACCATCATCTCACCTTATGTCAAGCGATGATGTGGTCGAAGATGAAGCACGCTTGTCTAGAAGTAATCTATTCATTTTTGACTTCAAAAACCAACTTTTAGAAAAGTCGTCTAACTCAACATTGCGTAAAGTGCTTGTTCATATTACTTCCTTAAGGTTGACGCTGCCTGTGGCAGTGTGGCCTAAGGTTTATAAGGGCAGAAGAACGTCCAGGATCTTTGTAAATTTTTCAAATTAAATTAATTATTTAAACAGTAACAAGTGTACTTAATATTTGTTCTCATTGGCCTCTCCAAAGAAGGTTTCCTGACGGGATTGCTCTTTAATCCAATAAGCAGGCCCTAACAGCTTTATGTATATTGCTGTTGGGTTGCTGAAAATATATAACAACTGATTTGTAACTGTTTATTGAAAAGTCTTCAACTTTATTATCTCTTTATTTAGGTCTCTGTAGATTTTCAGGTACGACGGGCATTTTGTTTAACTTAGTTTGTTTGTTTTAATTGTTTCAAAACGTTTAAATTCGCTTTTAACAAAATGTTTTTATGCTAGTGCATAGCTTTTATCGCGGGCTTTGAGCGCGGCGACCGAATCAAGAAATTCCGTAACGAAAATAAAACATCGACCGTATGGTCGAATACGGTTAGTTATTTCAATTCGATATGATTTATTTTTTATTGAAAGTACTTTTATACTATATTTAGATATTTTTGTAAATATTTTGTTGAATAAAATAAGAAACATTTACATTTTTTTATAGGAGAAAGAAAGTCGAAAATGTACACGCCGCGAGAAATAGCTTAAAACTAAAAATTTACCCGGTAACTTGAATTAATATCAAAGAAAAAAATACTGCATAAATAAAAAATAAATAAATAATTATAATTGCATAAGTTGATAAAAAATGCTATGCAATAGATTTACCGCGGCAGTCCCCGAGTGCCACACGTGTTTTTTTCTGCAATAACAGAGAATATTGTCGAAATAACTGTTCGTGACTAAATACAGTCACACGAGTCGATCTTCGTGGTAAAGCAACGCTTGCCAAGGTCAGCCCGTCGATGGGTTACCATCTAAATATATAGAGATTCCTCCCTACCTAGTTAAGCATGTTAAATTATTAGTTTTGGCTGTGTTTCAGGTAGTCATACGCCAGAAAATTCGACACCAGTGTTGCCAAGTAGTATCATAATACCTGGTGGCAGCTTATAGAGGTAGGCAGTCGCTACAAGAAAAACACTAGAAGCCAACCCCGACAGAGTTGGGGAAATTAGCGGATGATGGGGGAATATTGTTCATATTCTTGAGTGTTTTCAACTAGAATTACGAGCGCCTTATTTTCTACAACTGCTCTACGGATCAAGCTCATATCACCCTCCTTAGCTGGGCTGAGTCACGGGGCCGTCACTTGATCCAGCGCCCATAAAATAATGCTAAAGAATAAAAGCCACCCTGTATATGGTAACCCTATTTGCGTGTGCGCTGTAATCTTGGCCGTTGTTAAACTTTTTGCATACTGTAGAACAAGGGTAGGCTTGGTTATAAGATGGCCGGTTGCTGTAGTTCTTTTTTTAAAAGTATTTAAAGAATGAATATGTAGATGAGAATTACATATTTGATACTTTGTTTATGTCGTTATTGTGCGATTTAAATTAGACTGTCCCAGGGCTGATCAGGTGTCCGAAGTACTGCAGACGTCGATGACCCATGCTCTCCACCAAGCTGTAGGAGAAGCCTATTGTAACATTTCCATCATAGCCACGATCCTCAGCACTGAGAGACCGACTTGAGGAGGAGGATAGGCTGTAACGCACTAACAGTTATAGTATTGAAATGTTGAACGAATTTATTTCAAGATAGTACTAAGATCTTCGTTGTACATTCCAGAAAAAACTTTAGTAAGTTGTGCAAAAACGTCAAAACTTGTCGTAAATTATAATAATGTTTTTATTTTCGTTGTATATTCATAACAACCTGTGTGAGTCCCACAGCCAGATAATGCAAGCACGAGAAGTCTTGACATTTGTATACTTCAAATGCATCTAGTTAGACTAGAAGTTGCCCTAGACACTTGTAAAAGACTACGAGTCTAGGAAATTTTGAATTCTTCAAACTACGACTCAATTGGAGTTTTGGAGGCAAGTGCGACACTTCGGGTCCCAATTTGTTTCAAAGAGTTGGAGAAAAATGCATGTTTGAAAATAGAAATATAGGAAACTAGCTTCTGCCCGCGACTTCGTTCGCGTAGGAGGGTTTTCCCGCGTAAAATCCCGATCCCGTGGGAATTCCGGGATAAAAAGTAGCCTATGTGTTATTCCAGGATGTAAACTATCTACTTGCCAAATTTCACTCAGATCCGTTCCGTAGTTTTTGCGTGAAAGAGTAACAAACATCCATCCATCCTCACAAACTTTCGCATTTATAATATTAGTAGGATTCGGAGGAGTTGTATGAGGCAGGTCTTGAATATTAATATAGAAGACTATATAAATAAAAGGAGATATAGGAAAATGGAGAAATAGCATTTTCTAGTACTCCTGTCAATGAATAAAGTTTTTATTTATTATTATTATCCACCAACCCATAATAGGTCCACGTGGTGAGTTACGGGCCATTCCCTAATATAGAGAAGAGGCCTAGATCAAGAGAAGAGGAAATCGATTCAGAAGCCGATTCTGAACCAACACAGAATCAGCTTCTGAATCGATTTCCATCATAAAATAGGTGTTAAATTTTGACGGAAAAAATCTTTCATTTAACTTAAAATGGAAACACAGTATCATGACAAATTAATAAGATCCTTAATTCAAGGAAATGCGCTCGTGTGCGTGTCGGCCGCTAATATTGCATGAGTGTATGCGTCTGCGTAAGGATATTATTTATGACGCACATACGTTTTGCGATTAGTAAGAATAACTATTTTATAAAAAATGTCTAGGTTTGGTTTCAATTTATTTAGTTACGGATGTTGTTTTAGACTTAAAATTTAATATTCTAATTGGGGTGTCTGAGGTATAGTGCTTAATCTGTTACACCTTGTATAATAGAATAGAAATACAAATTCATTTAGTAAGTTTTCGCATGAAACCTTCGATATTATGCCGATTCGATAGTGACAACTCACAAACGCTAACAAATTGGTTTATTAATAAAACGTTCAATTTCCTACACAATAATTTATACCTACAATCAATATTTTGTTACAGTTATTTCAAAATATTCTGTTATTTCTGGTCGAAAATATAACTCAGGGACCAAGTAGATCGATATTTCCTGGCAGGAAACTAGCAACATAATAACTTATTCGCAAAACGTTCACAATTTGTTGGACAAGTTACGACTAAGTTAGACTTAAGAAACTTTACTTAGGTACGAGTGGCAAGCATATAAATGCAGCTACTTTGATACTTCGAACACGATTGTTTGACAAATAAATAAATGATTCAATTAGCTTAATTCCGTGATCTTGTTATTAGTTTATGTTAAGAGCACACCCTCGCAGTGGCTTTATAATGCATACATACCAACGTACATCTATGTAAATAAAATTGAAGTGTATGGCTGTGTGCCGGGGTTGCGGAAATGTTCCATCGAGATACCACGGCCCCGGAAGTTAGGCAAACTGAGGGAACAGGGTGGGATTTTAGTCAGTACAAATTTGATACTCCCTTTCACCTCACCCAAAACAGAAGGATTAATTTGATGATTTTTCACCCGATAAAGAAAAGTGTCAGTTAATAGTCAAAACAAATGTAATTTGTTTGTCTTTCTGTTTCTCTGGAACGGCTGCACCGATTTTACTTTGGCTTCCACTGGAAGACAGAGGAGTTTATAGAGCAGGCTGCTGAGTTGTTGTTGTCAGGAGGACTGAAACAAACAAAAAATAAAAAGTTAAACGTTGTTAAACGATAACATACATCGTACCGGTAACAGAGAAACATAAATGGTTAACTCAAAGACCTAGCTTATTTCTTAATACACCTGTCAATTGGCATTAGTACACTGATGAAGTAATATTGTACATAATATAAACTCTAAATTAGGTAAGAAACGGGTAATTTGATATAACAATTTATGTTCCGGTACAGTTGCGCCCAGAACTCATTGTTACGCACACAGGTACAGTCATGTGCAGGTGTATTGTTGACGCACACGTTTGTGCACTAAGGGGCAGGACACACATAACTTTAGTTTTGTCGAATTTTGTTCGACGAATTCGTTGTAACGCAAAATATGTGTTACTGAGGCTGATTGACAACAGTTATCGCAGTATCTAGTTCCTAATAGTATACCAATTTATATTTCGTTGCTATCGCATTGAATAGTAACCATTTTGTAGTATGATAATATGTTTTATTATATTGTATTTAAGGAAATTATTTTGAAGAAGTGTAGAATAAAACGTTAACAATAGGGATTGCTAACAATTTGATTCAACGTAAACAAAAAAGAAACGTAATCTATCAAAGTCAGAATGTAGATGCAGACTTATTCTTATTACATCATTAAATAAACAAAACTAGCACTTTACATAATACATAATAATAATAAATATTCCCTAAATAAAGAGATTAATAACTGGAAAAACACACTTTCAAAACTGTAAAAAGCTTAGTGGGTTATAAGATTATTTTACATATGTGACACGGCTGTTTTCCCATTTCACATTTGTCTAGTTATGTTAAAGTTCCATGTAACCATCAAAAGTAAAAAATAATAACACGAAATCCTAATACAGACTCCTTTCTTGTACTGAGATGATCTGAGATATCTGACACGTAGTATCTTCGAGGTGAAGACTAAAGATTAAACACACAAAGACTAAATACCATCATACAGCCATTTTCAGAAAGTTTCAGAAAGTGGCAGACTTACTTAAGATTTTTTCCACTGCGTTCCTATGGACTGAAGGTAACAACACGATGTATGGCAATGTTTATTCTTCAACTTGAATAAACTACGCTTATAAAAAAATTGCGCACTTTTGGGATACCTCTGGTGTATATTTATATTCTATAAAAATGCTCATCCACATATCAATCAACTAATCAATTTACTGCATGCAACTTGGCCTATACCAATAAAATACATTCCATTACACAATCAAGTATGTGGAATAAACCTTTTTAATTACTAAATAACAACTACTCCATACCGCACTACGACTAAACAAATAATGAAATTGTAATCTTTAACTTTCTCCCTCTTTCTTTATTTTAGTTCGCATTAAATAGTTTGTTTAAAATTATATACTTTGTAAATTAATTATTTGTTATTTCGAGGACATCACCGCATTTGGGGTGATGACCTGATCATGTTCACGGGGAAAACATGTTCAGAAATTGAGATTGGGTTTGGGAGATGGGGAAACCTTTGCTCAGCGGTGGAACATAAAAAAAGTTAACATTTTTTCCATAAATAATCGGAATGAATAGGTAACTTCTAGGCAAGCGGGCTTCATCTTCAACCACATTATCACTTACCATCAGGTGAGATGGTGGTCAAACACGAGCCTATTATCCATAAATAAATAAAAAAAACTAACTACTAAATTTACGTCGAATAATCTCGCCGGTGTGCACACATGATTATGCGCAAGCGCTCATTACAGACTTACGGAGTATCCCACGAGTTGAACAGCAATTTGTTCTCGAATTTCTGTACTCATTGTTTTAGGGTATTGCTTCTTTGTATTAAATATTATGAGCATTGTTAACTCGTTTTTGTAGTAGACTTTTTTGGTGTAATACTTGTTGCAAAAATTAAACGGCGAACTTATCAGAGATTAGATTCTGCCCAATCTGCCCATGACTTCGACTTTCTAAACCACAGATCCAAGATCTTTGACAAAGGGCATTTGGTACAAAACAATCCAAACATCTCTCCCTCGTATGTTATGGTTCGGCGAGAGTGGGATCCATAGACAAGAACTGGTGACAGCTTTTAGGCTTCGGTCCGGTCACATCCCGCTAAAAAACTTTGGTTACCGCATGAGTAAGATAGACTCGCCTAATTGCAGCGTGTGTGGGGTTGTGGAAGACGCTCAACATATTTTAACGGAATGTGCCCGGACGAGGCCACAGAGACAGTCAAGTTTTGGAGATCATATTTATAATTTAGGATTTTATAACAGTATCCTGTCCTGTCCATTGTCGGATGAGGCCAGGAAGCTTTTCAAAATTGTGATTTTAGGCTTAAGGTTACGAGTAAGTTAGGTTAAGGTTTTTTGTATTCAATAATGGGGGTGACATTTTCGTTATTGAAAAAAACCCCTTTCAATAAAAATAAGATTTAAAAAAAAACCACAGATCCAGATAATATTACTATCCGGGGTTGCGGGAATGTTCTATCGAGATACCGCGGCTCCGGAACTTAAGGGTAGCTGAAGGAACCGGGTGGGTTTTTAGTCAGTAGAAGTCTGACACTCCCTTCCGCTCTACCCAGAGCGGGAGAAGTTATTCGATGTTTTTCCCACACAAAAAAGATAAAATTACCATATCTAGTTACATGGTTCAGAGACTATAAGTGTGCCAAATGTGTTTGAGTAAAAGAGTACATCAATCCATCCAACTAGGTATTTTCACTCATGACATAGGTAGGCACCACAGCCTAATTAGACTATGAAGTTCCTACAGTTGGTACATATGCCTTTTCAATGAGCCGTTATCCGTGAGGCCCAGTGCAGCTTGGTGGATGACGCATGTCTTTTTTTTTTTTTTTTTTTTTTTTTTTTTTTTTTTTTTTTTTTTTAGCGTGGTAAAATTATCAAATAAGTCCTCCCACTCCGGGCAGGGTGGGAGGGACTGTCAGACTTTTACTGACTAAAATCCACGGTGTTCCTTCAATAACCCTTTACATACCGGGGCCACGGTAACGGGATGAGTCCCACGACCCCGGCGGGCTTCGGCCCTCTGCAGAGGGGGCCTCGTCATGTTGCTGACGCTCTTTGAGGCGCGCGTGGAACACGACGCGCCGTCGACCCGGGCATGGTCCATGGTCGGACAGCGAGTTGCCCTTTACTCGCTGTCCGCATGCCCGCGCCTACGGTGGCCGGAGATCGTCGGCCGACGTCCGACGCCGTGGGCGTCTACCACTGCGGCTGGGCTGGAGGGAGGACGCCATCCTCTCCCTCACGCGGCCCGCCTCCTCCTTCGGAAGCATGACTGCTTCGCAGAAGGAGGCGACCGCTTCCCACTCCCTCTCGCCCCGCAGCATGGCCTCGACCAAGGCCGGGCGCGAGAGGTCTCCGCCTATTGTCGCCGTGAGGACACGTCGGTGCTCTGCCCAAGCTGGGCAGTCCTGCACCGTGTGCTCGACTGTGTCCTCAGGGCGACCCTCGCAGTGGTGACACCCAGGCGTCTCTTCCTTACCCATCAGACACAGGTACCTCCCGAAACTTCCGTGTCCGGTGAGGACCTGCGTCATGCGGTAGGTCAGGACGCCGTGACGCCGATCTAGCCACTCCTCAAAGAGGGGTCTTACCGCCGCAATTGCGGCGTGGTCTTAGGATTTTTCGATCATAAATGGCTCTGCAAAATACCAACTTGCTGCACTGGACTCGATCGAGCGCAGGGCTAAAATGCTTATAGGCGCTATCGGGCAAGCTTCATAGCCTGGTTTATCGGAGAACCGTTGCTTGCCTGTCGGTTTTCTACAGATTGTACTTCGGGGAGTGTGTGCATGACCTGATTCCTCCTTCTCCCATTCACTACCGGTCTACTAAACGCACGGCTGGCTACCACCCACACTTGGTTGATATACCGTCTTGTCGTACCAAGCGCTTCTCCTCCACATTTATTGAGCGCACTTCGAATTCTCTGCCGGCTTCTGTGTTCCCTGCCACTTATGACCTTTCAACCTTTAAAGCAAGAGTAAACAGGCATCTTCTGGGCTCGCTCGCTCCATCGTAGACCTCATCTATCGCTTACCATCAGGCGGTTGAGGTCAAGAGTGGGCTCTTTGAATAAAAAAATATTTGAGAGCAGTAGTGATGATTTGCGGAATTGTTCGAAAGAGTTACCACGGCCTCGAACCATCGAACACGAAGGGCTTCATGAATGGGTTTTAGTCAGTAAAAGTCTGACATACCTTCCCGCTTCGCCCAAATCGGGAGGCAGTCATTGGATGATTCCCCATCCTTAAAAAAAGTAGTGATGATGACAATTACTAAAAGTGATATGCTTTCCTGTTTGTTAGCACTGGGCCATCACTGGTATCAACACATTTTACAATCATAATATTAAGTGGATCGACTACTGATGAGTTATGGATGTATTGGTTGCTATAAATGCCAATGCTTTTAGTCTAATTCTTGAGTAAAAAACCAAAACCCAGTAACTGGGTAACACGATACCCCGTGCTAAGACTGGTGTCAGATTTTCTGGCTTCTGACTACCCGTAACGATATTCAAACATGTATAGTTCTCGTCAAATAACTTGGCAAGAGTCGTTTAATGCGCAGAAGTCGATTTTTAGGTGTCAGCGGTTGTCAGAGGGACGCGGGGTATGACGTAGCGCCGCTCCGAGCGCGCGATTGGCGTCTGTAGTTCTCGTTCAATTTGCTCCCGAATACACTTGCGTACACGAAAGTTGTACCCTTTGTTTTTGTTACGAGTTGTTGTTTTAAATTTAGTATTTGTTACGTTGAATACAATGCCAGGACCAAATACCGTTTTACGCAGACTATTAAAACGTCAGAAAGAATAGTTAGACAATAGTGTCTAATTATTCTTTCTGACGTTTTAATAGTCTGCGTAACTATAGAGTTAAGGAAGGTTGAAATTCCGAATTCGTCACTGTCTTTAAGACACCGGGAAAAAAGAAGAATAAAAGGGGTAGCAGTTTTATTAACTAATTGTGACGACGAGAACAAATTATTTTTAATGTCTTTTTTTTAAATACATTTTTTTTTTACATTTAAATGTATTTATGTATTATATCTATTTTATTTATAATACCGAATTAACGAATGAATTCCTCTTCTTTCTTTAACATTCTTCTGAACAGACATGATTAAAAATAAATGATGGCAATAACCATAGAATAATGGCAAGCAGTAAAAGTGACCACTTTTTTCTTCCACTAAGTGCACGATGCGCGAACTTACCCCCACTACGCCAAAACCTTGCCAACTTACGTGACGAGGACTATACAAACTGGACATGATAGCCAGGACCAACGCCTTAAAGTTTTCAACTTTGGCTAGCGTTGTTTTACCTTGAAGACTGACCCGTGTGGTAGCTATGTAGTTATGTAGCCACGAGCCCCATACTAGCTTCTGCGATTATGCCAAATCAATATCATTCCCCTTTACTATGCTTTCTTTATTCATATCCCCTTCTTTTGTTTTACTCTACCAACCAACCGTACTCTAGAAATATTTTTCTCACGTACATAGAACCCTAAATAGTTGTTTCAAATCTGCTCACCACCCAAAGCAGAGTAAGTGTAGCGCGTCGCGTTTGTTACGCCATACTCGCCTCCCGTGACGGAGAGAACCGACCTTCTCAAGTTACCATCAAATTTAAAAATGATACGAAAAAGTAGCCTCTCAAGTAATGCATGTAAAAGTGATAATCCTGTGAACAGATAGGGATGGTTTAGGGACCTGTGTTACTGACTGTACTCAAGCGTGGACGTTGCGTAAGAATAATTAAGATTTTGGTGTTAGTGTATTAATTAAATATCTAGGTAGGTACCCTTGCACGTCAGCGAGGATTTTTTATTGTTTTTGGAGACCAAATAAATAAGTGTTAATAAAATATTTACAAAACTAGCTTATTTTATTATTTTCATATTCTTTTCAGCAATAACATAGCAGTATAAAATAAATAACTAGTCAGTCATCTTGAGACATATTTGACTTTGACTTTGAGACTTACTTAGGTAAGTGACGTTGTTAGCATGTTAGCATTAGTGCATGGTTAGCCATGCATTGTCATCCACATTAAATATGTATGAAATAATGATGTTTATTTTGCAAATGGGTTATAAATAACACTTTTACACTGCAGTTTTTTTTTCGTAAATGTAAACTGGATGAGGCCAGTGTTTCCCAACTGACTACTCTGAGAAGAAACACTGAAACAAACTCAGAGGTCAACGTCTCTTTTAAAGTCCATACAATGTGTAGTAATCAAATCATATGAGAGCCATGTAGGTTTATGCATCATTCCTTAATCGGTTGTGGATACCTGCCTGAAATTCATTTGCAAGTTTTGACCCGGATATACTAACGAACAAACTAATAATGCAAGTTAAATAAAATCTTATTAAAAGAACTTTTCTAATGTTTAGGTAACTTTGCAATTTATTTTATCAAAAAATAACAGTTCTCCTGACCTGAGGTATTCCTCGAAGCGCTACCATTTTGAAGCGCACCTAATGAAGCGCTCCTTTTTTATTCCTGGTAGCGCTCCTTTTAGTATAACATGGTATCGGGAGCGCTACTAAAAGGAGCGCTCCGAGGAATAAAAAAGGAGCGCTTCATTAGGTGCGCTTCAAAATGGTAGCGCTTCGAGGAATACCTCCCTGACCTATTTTAGCCACGACGGCCAATCTCATCATTGATTAGCCAGCTGTGCAGGAGATATTATAATGCATAAGTATGTGTGCAGGTACAGATGACACGGAAATATGACACAACCAGAGATAGATCAGGCGCAGGATCAACGGATTAACGAGCTTTCCAAGGCACGGGGGTATCTACTAGAACTTACTATCAGATAAACCCAATAGCATTTTTTGCACGACCTAGAAATTAAACCCGAACCTCTTGCTCAGCAGACGCATTTGCGACCAACAGACCACCGAAGCAGTTTTATCTAACCATTATTAGAATCAGAATTATTTATTTACTAAACATAAGTAGTTAAATACATATAGGTCTTACATTAGCGTTACGAGCTGGGGTTCGGGATATAAATAATTTACGCCAATTAAACCAAAATTAACACTTTAATTAAGTAAACACAAATTAAAATTTAACACAGTTATTCACACTACAAAACTTGTCACTTAACACTTAAATTGCACTGAAATCCACTTGTATAGCTTCGATTACATCGCCTCGTATCTTCAAATAAGACACCGTCTGCGTTCCTTTGCGATTTATTTATACCCCGGTCTGAGTTCTAGAACGTTCTTGTAAAATCGACTCACTGCCTATACTGCCATAAATATTCCAGAAGTTACTTGAGATACACAGTAGTGCTACTCGCCGGCAGATGGCGTTAGTGTCTGGAACGTATTAGAAGTCAGTCGAACTTTCTCGATATACTCAGTACTGCTACTCACCGCCAGGTGGCGTTAGTCTCTCGAACATTCTAGATTTCTGTCGAAGTTTCTCGACGTACTTCGCTAAGCGGCTGGCGTAACATTAATAACACCCTGCTACTACCGGT
This sequence comes from Tholera decimalis, assembly GCA_943138885.2. Lineage (NCBI taxonomy): Eukaryota > Metazoa > Arthropoda > Insecta > Lepidoptera > Noctuidae > Tholera > Tholera decimalis. Next base: position 44,465,359 of record OW964550.2, on the reverse strand, counting down.
CTACGAGACGTACTGCGGGATACCATCCACACTTGGTCGATATACCGTCTTGTCGTACTAAGCGCTTTTCTTCAACATTTATTGTGCGCACAGCCAAGGTGTGGAACTCTCTGCCGACTTCTGTATTCCCTGCCACATATGACCAGTCAGCCTTTAAAACAAGAGTGAATAGGCATTTTCTGGGCTCGCTCGTTCACTTACCATCAGATGTGATCGGGCTCAAAAGCGGACTCATTGGTAATAAAAAAAAACAAGTCCGCTGTGTTTTCTCATTAACACATAGGTACAAATATTACGATTAAAAATTGAATATAATTTATGTCACAGTATCAGATTAATAATTAAAAGTAAATATGATTCGTTACAACATTAAAACAAACACAACAGAAAAAAATAATAGGAATGTCATAACATAAAATAAGTGTTTTAGTCATTTGATTCTGTTCATATTGAAATGTCATTTAAATAATCCTCTAATGTGTAATAACATTTATCAATAACTAGTTTATGAAGTGTCTTTTTGAATTTCAATAATGGCATGTCTTTAATCACACCTGGTACTTTATTGTAAACTTTTGGAATATTATTAAAAAATTATTAAAAAAAACATATGCAGCACCAGATAAATACGAAATCAAAAGATAATATAAAATGGAATTAGGCAAATGGTTATCGAACATTTAAATTAGTGTCATAAAAATTAAGTGTCAAATGTTTATTGATATTGAACGTGTAATAAAAAAGTAATAAATGTTAGGAAACTGAGATCTTTTTAATCAATCGATACTGAGTTCAAACACATAAAAAAATACCTGAAATAAAAACATTTTATTTCTTTCTTTCATCTTCAAAACCCACACAATTCTATACCCATTATTAATTATTGTGAAGTTGAAAATAAGCTTTTATTTGATTTGACCTAAGAAGTGTGTCAGTAGTTTTATAAAAGAGTTTTCATTGTTATGAAGTCTGTCCAAAAAGATTTCAGCGTTTATGTTTAATTCCTTTCATTTTCTATTTTATCTTCATAATCCACAAAATTCTACATCTATAGATGTATGAATTAATTTTTACAAAAGATCAAAATGTGACAAAGGAGGCTGAAGCTTACACCGGCCTCATCTAGCTAAATTTAAAACGGCAAGAAGATGACGTGTAATACTGTTATTTATCACAACTAAAGTTATCCGAGTGTGGGGTTCAGTGCAAAGTTCTGAAGTTTAAAAACTTTTCTTTTGAAGCACAATAAATAAATAAACAATGTATATTTTTTTGCTTAATATAGCGTAAATAACTGTTAACAAGCACTAAATCAATAACATGACACAAATAAAATAATTCCTAGAAAATTCTTAAATAATCCTTTTGTCATGTTTCGAATGTCAGTTAATAGGTATTTTAGAAGCCCACTGGTTTATGAGTTATTGCGAACCAGTTTGGTCGAGTGGCCTTCGGGCTTAGACGAAATGTTTGTAGCCCGGTTACTCGAGAAGTCGAGACATGACGTGGATATCTTGTCAACTTGTAGGCAAGGTAGAAGGTTAACACGATATCTGTGTATTATAATACCAATTCATTTGTAATATTAATTTATTTTTCATTCCTTCTTCCTTAACAGAAAATTACTATGTCAGTGATTGACATACGCTACCGAAATGTCTTGTTGTCAAGTTCTTACATTTTAAGTTATACAATGGCTATCGTTAACGGGTGCTCTAATTAAAATATTAAACGTTCATTCATGAAATATTCTTAGTCAGGTTTGTATTTGTGACTGAGTCTGAGCTGCGGTTAGACTAGTGGAACAGCGTACGCGAAAATCATATTTATATTTTTATAATTCTTAAGGAACTATGGAAATGGTCATGACGTAAGGTAAGTATTAAGTTATTCAGCCTATAACATTGTCACTGCTGGTGCTGGGACTTAGGACTCCACTCTATGTGAGGTCGGGAGGGTCGTGATCGTGATCCACCACGCATCGTCGCAAGTCTTCGCAATTTTTCGGTCCTAATACACCCGGGTTTAAAGTTTCCTTTTACCGTTTTGTGAGGTGATGACATAAATTACCCAAAGTAATGTGCCTGACTGGATTCGAACGAAACCTACAACTCGTAAGGACCGCCACTGCTTCATATGTTATACAGTGATACCCCGGACTTACGCGGTAGGTGGGACTGAGTGATAACCGCGTAAGTCGAATTCGCGTAAGTCGGGGTCCAATTTTTCATATATGCAAATTATGTTCAATTGGGACCAGAGACTAAAGCAAGCAATAAGTTTGAAAGAAACTTATTGAAATTAAGTTGATTTCAAAATTCTAGATTGTTTCTAAGGCCCTGGGAGATTCGAGACACGCCGTGCTCTAAAAGAAAAATCGCATAACTTTGAATTCGCGTAAAATGGGGTAGCGTTAGTCGGAGTACTACTCTATATTATATGTACGTATTTGTGCCATTTTCGGTTGAGAGCAAGCATATAAAAATTGAACTTTTGTAATTCTTTTTATACCGTGTTCCGATTACGTCGATCACGTGTCCTAAGCCAAGTTGATTAGCAACATGCGCGCCGGGCGTGATTGTGGCAGTAGACTAAAGTATTACGCCAACCCAAAGGGCTAAGTGGTTGATTTGTTTTACAGAAATCTTATAAACTGAATCTGTTTTGAAGGTACCGTATATAGAGTCACGTCTCCGGGGTTGCGGAAGGGTTCTAACGAGATATCGCGACACCGGAACGTAAGGGCAGTTGAAGGAACAGGGTGTGGTTATAAACAGGAGAAGTCTGACACTCCCTTCCGCTCCATCCAGAGCGGGAGAAGTTATTATATGATTTTCCTCTGAAAGAAATGAATAGAATTGCGTTTAAATTTGTATGTACAGAAGCCAGCACATGAAGCTCAGACACGCCGCAATTGCGGCGGTAAGACCCCTCTTTGAGGAGTGGCTAGATCCACGTCACGGCGTCCTGACCTACCGCATGACACAGGTCCTCACCGGACACGGAAGTTTCGGGAGGTACCTGTGTCTGATGGGGAAGGAAGAAACGCCTGGGTGTCACCACTGCGAGGATCGCCCTGAGGACACAGTAGAGCATACGGTGCAAGACTGCCCCGCCTTGGCAGAGCACCGACGTGTCCTCACGGCGGCGATAGGCGGAGACCTCTCGTGCCCGGCATTGGTCGAGGCCATGCTGCAGGGCGAGAGGGAGTGGGAAGCGGTCGCCTCCTTCTGCGAAGCAGTCATGCTGCCGAAGGAGGAGGCGGGCCGTGTGAGGGAGAGGATGGCGTCCTCCCTCCAGCCCAGCCGCAGTGGTAGACGCCCACAGCGTCGGACGTCGGCCGACGATCTCCAGCCACCGTAGGCGCGGGCATGCGGACAGCGAGTAAAGGGCAACTCGCTGTCCGACCATGGACCACGCCCGGGTCGACGGCGCGTTGTGTTCCACGCGCGCCTCAAAGAGCGTCAGCAATATGACGAGGCCCCCCCTGTAGAGGGCCGAAACCTGCCGGGGTCGTGGCACTTATCCCATTACCCATTATTGAAGGAACACCGTGGATTTTAGTCAGTAAAAGTCTGACAGTCCCTCCCGCCCTGCCCGGGGTGGGAGGACTTATTTGATAATTTTACCACTATAAAAAAAAGCACATGAAGCTACCCGAAACTGTCAACTTTTCCCAATCAACCTTGAACCTAATTTCTTTAACGATAAAGTTGAAAATCTATTAAAGAATATTGACAGATTGTTGTAGCTTGATGTGCTGGCGTCTGTACCTATGTGATGTTTACTAAATATGTCAAACGAAGAATGTTATGGCAAAAACAAATTGCGACGATCTGGTATTAATATTTGGAAGGCCCGGTATTAATATTCTTATTAGCTTCGTAAAAGTGATCTCTTTTAATCATAGTCTGCAAGTCTGCACCTAACCTAAAACAAGCATCTATTTGCTTAAAGGTGATCTCCAAGATAAATATGTAGTATGAAATTAACATTTAGTTTTATTTCACTTAAGAAACATGTTTCTGACATGTTATATATTGTACATATAAAGTAACCAAAAAATTTGACTAATTAAAACACACCTTTATAAATCAATATATCATATTTCAATCAATATGTTGTTATTACAATTGGTTTTTGGAACCGACTGTAGAATTTATACAAGCATGTCCCACGTAATCCAAGTACAAGGTCTCGTTTAAACAAAAACTGTAAACGACCATTCAGACGGAAGTTCCCGAAAGAGTTACTAGTTACTACCAACACCAGACCGACCGACTCCTAACAGCTTTAACAAAAACCTTCTGTTTATTTCCGTAACGCATATTCTCATTGGACTTTTTGCCTTAAACACGAGCATAAGGTATGTTTTGTTGAAAATCGGCCTCTTTATGTAACGGCCGCAGTGGCCTTCGGCGTCCGTGACTGGCCGCGGGCAAAATGCAGCGGGTCAACGATACCAGGAAAGAAGGAAACTAGACGAGGCTAGACGGTGGTGACGTCACCTGCCTGGTATTCGACTCGAGGAAGTTCGGTGGGAACTTTTGCTTTGTAATTATAGGTGTTGGTGTTAGGTATAAGATTTGGCTTAATGATCACAAAGGATTGCAAGTTCGATGACCACATCACTTCACTAAACAGAGGTTTCTAGTGGTAAAACTGGTATTTTAATGCTCTCTTGAACAATAAAGATTTTATTTATTTATTTATCATGTCGTGCTATCGGTTGGACAGATACGACAGGAACTTCAGTAATTGACTTCTATCAGAGGTCTAAATGTATGTGAGAAATGTTGGAAATATAAAGAAACAATTACACACATTGTTTAGTTGTTTTTTTTTATCCTTGTCACGCAAATCGGCGTAAACTGCATCATTAATTACAGTGTAGCTTGCAACTGCAAATGACGTCACAAGCAATTACTGATTTTTCTATGTATACCGACATATTTTTTGTTTTCCGTATGTTTTTAGAAACGGAATCATAAAATAAACTGGGATTTTAACGTTAGTGCATGAGCAGTGTAGTGCAATGTACACGGATAGTATTGTTTATTTATTTATTCAAAAAGATTCACCAACAGCTTCTGTTTATAAAATATTTTAACAATAGGTGAATAATCGTTTTAGGCTTACACAGTTGTCAATTACAGGTTAACCAGCATTCTTAGTAGAAGTTATAACTAATTTAAGCAAATATTCTTATACAATCCCAAAAAAAAAACAAAATACAAATTATAAAATTACATAAATCAAGAAAAAATAATAATTATAAAATAAAAAAAAATAAGATGAATGAGATCAAGCATAAGCTAACAGCTAACAAAGTAACACTTATAGTTCAACAATATACAGGGTTAATTGTAAAACACCGGAAACCTCTCAGGACTATGTTACTAACATCATAACCAACAACTTTTGTTCTATGACTTTTAAAAATTCGTCATATTTTATTCACCAGATTTTCATACAAAAATAAAAATATTTAAATTAAACGCCCTTAAATAAAATAAATTAAATTAAAAGCAAGAGAAAGCGATAGTATAAATCGCTTTCTTTTGCTTCGCATAGACTTCGTAACATTTAGGGCGTTCAATTTAAATATTTTTATTTTTGTATGAAAATCTGGTGAACAAAAATATGACGAATTTTTAAAAGTCAGAACAAAAGTTGTTGATTATGATGATAGTAAAATAGTCCTGAGAGGTTTCCGGTGTTTTACAATTAACCCTGTATATACTATATATCTTAACAAATTTGGGATTTTGGGTCTCGGGATTCCAGTAATTGGGTTATAAAGATATAGAATCGATAGATAGTTATGGAATCATGTTGTATATCAACATCTGGAACGGATTTATAAATGAATTCATCTGCTGACTGAGCCTATTAAGAGTGTGAGTTTATTCCTATATTTGTGTTAGATTTTTTTTGTATGAGATGGATGATGTTTATGTTCTATTTTTGCAACCGCCAAACTACTCAAGTACTTGGGTATTATGCAACTCCACTAATCCTATCAGAGCCAGTATAAAAAAGTGCACAAGTGCGATGCGGATTCACCTATGAAGGGTTGCGTAGTAGCACCCATAGATGCCATCGTTTGAATGATATTTCTTTTTCGCATCCATCAATCAATCAATCAATCGTTCATATAAATGATTGATTGATTGATTGATGCGAAAAATAAATATCATTCAAACGATTGACTTTGAGAAAAAATGGTTTAAGAAATCTGAATGTCATTTTAAAGATCTGTCTATCGACACCGCCCCCCCACGTATAGTTGTGATGACTGTGACTACCCAATAGCGTGGGATAGGTATGGGTATAACCTGCCGGGGGCCTACCCCCGGCAGGTTATACCCATACCTATCCCACGCTATTGGGCAGTCATACGAACGGAATTTTCTGGAGATGTCCGGTAATATAGGTCTTTGTCCGGAATGTGGAGGGAATCCTAAACCGTTACAAATTTCTATAATTGAATGAAAGAGTGAAACATAAAAAATTGTTTTTATTTCAATTTAAAGAAAGTCAGGAATTTTCATCAAATGTCTGGAATTTACTCCGGATTTTCGAATTTTTGATCTGGCAACCCTAGCCGAGGGGCAAGAATGTTCTAAGCAGGTACCGTGGCCCCAAAACGCAAGGGCAACTGAAAAAACTTTAAAGTTTTTAGACAGTATAAGTCTTACAATCCCTGCCGTTCCACCCAGAGCAGGTACGTATCTCTTCCATCACACATACACACATCCTTGTTTATAAAATGCCAAAAGAAAAACTCAGTAACAGGTGCAATTGCATCTAATATCTCTCCATACTGCACAAAGAGTTCAAAAATACGACTGTTTCGGACCAGAACGTGCGACAATTCGTTCACTTATCGGTATTTGACCTTCTTTGTTGTACAATTCAGCACGAAATCCGATTTGCGCCGCTCTAAAGACCGAAATTTGAGCTCGCAGTCAAAATATACACGTCACTCGCAGGACCAGTATAACATAGTCCTTGAACTGATGTTTACGCAGTACTTTACTGGGTTTTCAAGACTAGACGGTCAATGTTTTTGGTCATATTATATTATGCTATAGTACTGTAATAAATGAATGTTTGGTGTATTTGTGATAAGATTAGTCTTGTTTTGCCATGTGTTTAGGTACCTAGGTTCTGAGCAATTATGTTTTTGGGGTTCCGTATGGCACAGCTGATTTGCTCTGAATCTCATGGACCGATGCAGTTAAAATTTTATATGCGTATGGGCTTTTGTGACTCATTGACGAACGGTAAACGATAATAAACAGATATTAATTGTGGTTTGAAATGACAACCTTATTGTGAGGATCTCATATTTGTCATATACCTGGATCTCATATATCGTATCTCAAGTCGAGCAAAAACAATGGGCACAGCATGGCAGTACCTTCCTTTTCTCGAAGCCATTCAGGATATTTTTGACCTGTGTATTACGTGTAAATTAGACTTGAAGCCATTTTAGGAAATAAGTTAAGCCTGCAATACATGTTGGCCGAGCGTAGGCCAACGCGAGCGTTGTCAAATAGGTACAAGGCAATAAATAATGTCCACACGTTCGACAAGTTCGTCGAACGCCAATGCAGACGACGGTCTGTAGAGCTGCCCACACGTTGGCCGAACGCAGGCGAGCGCCTTTGATTTGTGACCAAAAACCGACACCGATCCGTCACTTGCCTCACGCAAGTGATCACGAGCAATGGCGAGCGAAGACAAGTTGTACCAAATGAGCTCTATACACGTTGGTGCTGGCCTCCACACGACCTAGGCAAGTGACACCGAGCGATAGCATGACAAGGCAAATATACCATCTACAATTCTACATGTTAGTATTGGCCTTCACTCAACAACGCTCAGCCAACATGTATTGCAGGCTTTAAAAATGTATGGAACAAATTAGTTTTCGATACTATGCTTATACCACCACCACAACACAACATAGGAAGTCTATGGTTTTGGAATAACATGCATAACATAGTTGACACATATAATAAGCAAGTTGATTCAGTGGACATTATGTTTCTGAGTAAGAAGATTTCAAAAAACAAGTATGTACAATACTAAAAGATAAGCAAGCCAGTAGTTAATGATGCATAATTACTTACTCTATAATGTATGTGAATGTGTTTATATCTATAAGTTTAACTTTATTCAGTTTGCCCTAGTTTTTTTTTGTAAACCTGATGTCTAGCAACTAGTTATTTTATGTAACAATCTGTGGATAACGTTGTGAGCAGTGTATTTGTTACATCTAACTACTACTTTATCTAGTTAGATTATTCTTTGTTAATTTTGAAATACTGTATTGTTTGTTATCTATACTTATAATAAATTTGTAGAGAGGTCAATTCTGTACATGAAATATATTTCCAAAATAACTATCAGGGGGTGATTAGGGATCGATACTGATGCCAAAAATGCAATCAGTAAAATTTTTGTCTGTCTGTCTGTCTGTCTGTCTGTCTGTCTGTCTGTATAACCGTTATAGAAACAAAAACTACTCGACGGATTTTAACGAAACTTGGTACAATTATTTTTCATACTCCTGAGCTGGTTATAGTATAGTTTTCATCACGCTACAATCAATAGGAGCAGAGCAGTGAAGGAAAATGTTGGGACAACGGGAGAAGTTACTCCATTTTTTAAGCTTCCGTCGCGTGTCCAACCTTAATGGCTACACAGAAATCAAATCATGACGGAAATGTTCTCCTTAAAATTATATAAAAAATATCCCACGACTGCATATGTCTATCTTTTATGATTGACTTACAATAACATGTGTAACTCCCGATAGCTTAGCAGTTCGAAGCTTTTTGATTATAATATTTGTCTACTTTTACGTTTATAACACTCTCAGTCATCCCTAATTGAAAAAGTTAACATTATTAACTAATCCATAAAAAAGAATCATATAAATCGGTATAGAAACACCAAAGTTATACATGAAATACGCTAATAATAAGCCATCGCGTGTGAATATTGAATCATGCTATAAGGATTATTTTTGAGAATCGGTCGCCGCGCTATACTAATAATATAAGGCTGAAGAGTTTGTTTGTTTGTTTGTTCGAACGCGATAATCTCAGGAACTACTGGTTCGAATATTTTTTAATTAAATAGTAATTTTATAAAGAAAGGCTATATATCATTACGCTAAGGCCAATAGGAGCGGAGCGCCAATGAAGAATGCTTCAAAATCGGGGTTAAATTTAACGTTAGCCCAAAGTAACTATTCCACGCGGACGAAGTCGCGGGCAAAAGCTAGTCCCTAATAAAATAAAATAAAATAAAATAAAATAAATACTAACTACTTAGCTTATAATGTTCCCACTGCTAGGACACAGGCGTTCTGTCTATGAGAAAAAATAGAGTTTAATCTACACGCGGGCGTAGAATGGGTTAGTGGATGCCGCATGCCTTCGGAGTTTCGGTCGTAGTACATACCGGTCCCTTTGCAATTTGTTTCTCCATCGCTTTGGGAGCAGTGGCCATGATGACAATTACGTGTGTTTGCCTGGGTTCGAACCTTTGAACTACAAGTTGAAAGTCATTCTGTAGCCACTGCTCCGACTTTGATAAAGTGTGTTAATCTTAGCATCAAGTAATTGTGGATAAACAGGATTGTGATTTCCTGCGGCATTGGACTCGCATGCATGGCGGTGAAGTGGATGCTGCGGGAAAATACATGAATTAGTTTTTAGTTCATTATTGTAATTTTTTTTACTATCATAGAATGTAAGGTGTTTTACTAAAAAACTTTGTATGGATTTTTCCGAAATAAATAAATTAACAATAATTAATCTTACGGAACCGTTAGCACAACAGTCCGGTTCGCTCTTGGCACGGGCATAGCTTGTTATTAACGGTATCATGTTCATTCTGAATTGTATGGAAATCCAAATGATGACGTAACTAGGACACCTACATTTATGCAGTTTTGCATAATTTAAAGAATGTATGTATCGTCATAAAGTTTGCCCAATCAATGAAATTATCCACACTACTTTCGAAATAGTATTAATGGTAGCATTTGCAATTAAAACGGAGCAATTAGCAGACGTAATTACTGCGCTTGTCTCATAAAGCTTCGGCTAGTTGTCAGCCGTCGCGATAGGTTATGAAATCTGGGGGCACGGCAGTGCCCCCGCCAAGTCGAGCAAAAAAGCGGCACGGCCGTACCATTCTTTTCTCGAAGCAATTCAGGCCATTTTCGACCCCCTATAACTTCGTTATGGATAAAAATAGAAGCCTGAATTTTCAGTAACCAAACAGGCATTGTATAAACACGGTATATTTCAAATTTCATTCAATTTGAACCAGTAGTTTAAGAATAATAACGAGTCAAAGTTCCTTAATTTTGTAAATTTTGTCACTCACTGACTGACCGATCATCAAAAGTCTAAAGCACTTCTAGCAGACAAAGAAGCTTCAAATTTAGAATGCAATTAGTGTTTAGTATATGAATCAAGGAAAAACTATAATATTTTTCAATTTCGTTCCATTTTTCTAGATACATCAACTGCATAAATAACTTTGTAATCCCATATAAATATATAGGATTACAAAGTTACATTTGCAGTTAATTAATCAGTGTACCTGTATAATATAATGAAATAATAGATGTAGATGGGTACCTTTTTTTTTGGTGATAAATATCATCGAATGACTTCTTCCGCTCGGGTGTATCAGAATTCTACTGACTAAAAACCCACCCTGTTCCTTCAGAAGCCCTAAAGTTCCGGGGCCGCGGTATCTCGATGGAACTTTCCCGCAAACCCCGAAAGGCAATGGCCCTATGAGGCCCCGTCACTGGTATTAACAGCTTTTTGAGGCGCGCGTGGAACACAACGCGCCGCCGACCCGGGCCTGGTCCTTACCGGACGGTGAGCGACCCCTGCTCGCCATCCGCAAGCCCGCGCCTACGGTGGGCCGAAATCGACTCGCGATCCACGACGACCGGGGCGTCTCCCCCGGCGGCTGGGGCGCGAGGAAGAGACTTGGCAATCGCAATAAACAATTTAATTTATATATGTATTACTTGTGAGATATGTTGTGTTTTCATGCGATGGCCGCAGTCAATCTATTTATTTAAAACGGTAAAGATTTTTAATATTGATATGGTCACTATACGATGTCGTTAGGTTAGATAATTACGTAACAACTTAAGACAGAAGGTCCCTTAAGTAGGGACTGAATAAATTAATAACCGACTTGGTATTACATGGATCTCACAACTTTTTACGGTAGAACAACTAAGTTGCGAGACTTGGGTTTTTGACAAGTATTGTTTTTTATGGGATATAATATACAACTCCAGCAGGCAACGACCGTACTCGGTCTTGTCATTAAATGATAAATTATCTTTATTTTGCAAATTGGTTATTAAATAACACTTTTACACGTCATTTTTTTCGTAAATATTAACTAGATGATGACACCGGCCGGTGTTTCCTAACTGACTACCGTGAAAAGAAACACCGAAACAAACTCAGGGGTCCGTCTCTTTTAAAGTCCATACAATCTATACTGGCTTAATTATATAGGAACCTTGTAGATTTCAGTCTGAAGCGATCTTTTGAAGAAAGAGGCTCACATATTTGAGTGGGCCTGTCCATACAATGCAAGCATTTGTCAAATGACGTAGAGCTCAACTTAGAACAAGGAGCTCAACGATTTTACGAACAATACCAAGGTAAGAACGTTTGGGTAGGCCAGACAATCATGCTTAACTCGAATAAAATAACCTACATAGTTCACATATTCACAATCGTTTATGAGGATTATGTAGATTAGTCTGAAATGGCCTTTTGAGGAACTTTCATTTTACTTTCAAAGTGCAAAATGAAAGTAACTACCTGGCTACAGGAGTTAAGTTACGACGATACAGAGGAACTGTTTGCTGTACTAGTATAGGCCTCTGACTCTCATTCAAACACACACACACACACACGCACATTCACTCTAATCCACGCGCACACACACAATCTAACGCACTCGCTCGCTCACACACATCTCTGTCCATTATTATTATTTTTAATTATTTTTTGTATAGTTTTATTGTTATTTTATTTTTTGATTTGTGATTTCGTTTTCTGTGTTATATAATTTTCGACCATAATCTATTGTAAACTATTCTATGCACAAATTTGTAAATTTTAAATAATTAAGGAGGAGGCTTGGTGTCCTGAAATACAGGCCATGAGCCTAGCTTAGGCACCAGTCTCCCACAATGTGTTTTTATATTATTTGTAATATATTGTTAATGTACAAAACCATTGTATTGTGGCGAGAAATAAACCATTTACTTACTTACTTAGATTTAGAGTAGACCCGTCCTGTCAGTGCAAGCCTTTGTCAGTTAGCCTGTAAGCTTGCTGCTGATTGCTCTTTGAGGCGTTTCACGACGCGCCGTCGACCCAGGCCTGGTCCTTACCAAACGGTGATCTACCCCTGCTCGCCGTCTGCAAGCTTTAAATTTCGAATTAGTATTTTTTTTTCTGCTTTTTATAATCAAATATGTTGGGGTTATCCATTATAATCATACGCATCTCAGTTACAGGGTGACTTCCAACACCCGAGACGCCTTAGCAAGACCTGTTACAGAATTCTTGGGTACTGGTTTCCCATAATGACTCTCAAAGGTGTTCTTCTTGTGACCTGGTAAATAATCTTGGGATGATAAGATAGTGACCCATCCAAGAAATAGGTACACGGCAAGCGCATTTCTAACCTAGCAAATCGAACCGATTGCAAAATTACATCAATTACACAAAGTGACTATTAAAAGTATATGTACAGTATGTTAACTAACAAAGGGCGTTCCCGTTAACCCGCAATAGTATACCATCCATACATGCTAAAAAAATATTGCCATTCGAAAACAAAAGTTTTTATTTTTTTAATATTAAAATATTCACTAAAAATGTTAAATTGATACGTAAAAGAAACACTCTGTACACGCGTACTTGAAGGACGGCAATGTCGCAATTTATTTATGAATGACGGGCCGCGTCTGCGGCGATCTAAATGATGTGCTTATACTATTGCGGGTTAATGGGAACGCCCACTGTTAGTTAACATACTGTATATTGTAAACAATGTACTTTAAGTAGTCACTTTATATAATTTATTTTATTTTCCATAGCATTGAAAAAATAACAAATATGAATAATAGCACGAAAGAATAACATTTGCCAAACCCAAACTGCTCAAATTCCACCATATTCTCACATTAGGGAAAATACCACTTGCACGAATTACTTCGTACAGTAAGAATCGTGTGTAGAAACGACAGGATACTTACGTATGTGTATGTAAAATTGAACACGAGACAACCCCGTTCAAGGTTCCCTGAATCCCATCCCAGGTGGTATTAAGCGTAAGTGTAAAAGAATTTATCGCATTTCCAAATAAGCCCATTCAGACTTCCATAATTTCCTTTAAGGGCACATTTCTTAAGGCTACATCTAACCAATTAGCACTCAAAGAGATATTGGTACTTTGGTCCGTATACAGCGACAGTTAGCTTGTCGGTTGTCCCCACTGGCGTGCGCGATATCTATGGCTTATTTCATCGATTAAATATTATATTGCTCGTTGATTTTCTGTTTTATAGTGACAGTACATTTGTTGAGAAGCTTGTGGCTAAATAATAATAGCCACAAGTGTTGATAATTAAAGTTAAGCAAAGCTTCCTGAGATGGTCGAGGACTCAAGGTCGAGGTTCAAGGAGATGAGGCCAATGGGTGGGTATATCTATACTAATATTTCAAAGCAGAAAAGTTTGTCAGTTTATTTAAACGCGCTATTTATTGAAATTACTGGGTGGATTTGAATGTAATTTGGCATGAAAGTAGCTTGAAGCTTGAGAAAGGTTTTTGCCAACAGCAAAGGAAGGACGGTTATGTTTTTATCGTGATAAAGACCACTGGAGCGAACCCCGCGCGACTAAGGCTCAATTTACACCGCCGCGGAATGGAATGGAAGCGACTTTATGCGACGAAATTGTACATAGCATAATGTATATAGCATAATACTCTTTATGTCAATTGTATAACATACAAACGACAGTAGCTAGGGGCGTTCTCGAGAATGCGCGAGGATAACGCGGAAGACGCGCGACCTTTTTTAGGCTCCTATTTAGTTTGTATGTTATACAATTGACATAAAGAGTATTATGCTATATACAATTTCGTTGCATAAAGTCGCTTCCATTCCATTACCCACAGAAGTGAGGCGTGCTCAAACGCTATCAGCGTTCAGAAGAATGGTGAAGAAGCATTCCCTCTTCCTATAACTTTTCCCCTTCTTTCTCAATTATACATGTAATATTTATTAGTATTAAGGTAATGTATGTATTTTATATTATTATGTTCAATTAATATTATGATGTTTGTACACTGACAGCCCTTAATCTGTCTCCTTTAAGTTTGTCCATCCAAAGGTTGTCTGTAAGAGATCGCCCTGTGCGATAAGACCGCCCATTGTACATTAGTTTAAATTTTTTGTATGTATATAAATATTGTAAGGTGTACAATAAAGTATATAATAAATAAATAAAGTTCCTTATGCCATGTACAATTTCGTTCGCTTCCATTCCATTCCGAGGCGGTGTAAATTGAGCCTTAAGTTATCGAGAGTTTTCTTGTCATTTGTACATGTTTGACGGTCATTACGGGTTGTCAAAAGCCATAAAATCTGAGACCAGTCTTGCCCAAGGGTATCGTGTTACCAAGTTACTGGGTTGTGGAGGTCAGATAGGCAGACGCTCCATGTAAAACACTAGTACTCAGCTGCATCCAGTTAGACTAGAGCTGACGTCGACATGGTTGAGAAATGGTTAAGCAGATAAAATGAGTGACTGCCATTGATGTATTAAAAGGAGGAATTGTTACGCGCTAACATCGCAATCAGTAAACCTGGGCTCGGCGCACGAATGCATGCACGGAAACTCACACATTTGTGTTCAGTGTCATCATCAGTCCCAAACCACAGCCTACAGTTACCGATATACAAAGACAGAGATAGGAGACAGCGCTGTAGTGCGAGCGAAATCGCCTCAGCTGCCGAATGTTTACGATTATGAATGAAATGAGATTGCATGTAGTAGGTAGGTAAGTAATTAGTAAGTGATCCCATGACCAATGTCTCTTATTTTTCTTCCTACTGTAATTAAAACACTGTTTAGCTACACAAGAAGTCATTTTGATGCGTATTTATTTCAAAAAAATCCTTATAAACACGAAGAGACGAGAATTTCTTGAGCTGTGTGATCAACAACCAACAATGTTCCGTGCGCGACTGGGCGCCAACTACGGGCAATCACTTTTTTTTTTTAATAGGTTCGCGTTTGTCCAGCATCTCACCTGATGGTAAGTGACGATGTGGTCGAAGATGGAGCACGCTTGCCTAGAAGTAACCTATTCACTCTTGACTTAAAGACTCCTCGGTTATAGCGATCAGGAAACACAGACTCCGGCAGGGAATTCCCCTCCTTAGCCGTACGCACAATGAAAGTATTCTCAAAACGTTTTGTGGGTATGGGTGGGATAAACATTTATTAGAACTCAACTTACATTATAATATATGTAGATCAGATAAGACAAGTCCGGACGCGCACCGACGCCATTTTCCAAAGATCCTCTAGCCCGGCTGTCTTTCTAGTGTTGCCAACATACTTAATTCCTATATAACAATTACTAGCAGTTGCTCGCGACTTCGTTCGCGTGGGAAGTTTTTCCCGTGTAAATCCCGATCCTGTGGGAATTTCGCAAAATCCCGTCTTAGCGAGCATCTACTTACTAAAAGGACCTCCATGCAAAATTTGAGAGTCCATAATTGTAGTTTCTGAGATTTCGTGATTAATCAGTGAGTGTATTTCGCTTTTATATTTATATAGATAACGTGCATCGTTTTTATTTAAAATTATGAGTATCTAAGCTGTTTTTGCTGCCACGATTGTGGTATTAAAATCAAATATTTTATTGCTGCACCCAACAAATGAGTCTGTTAGTCATAAAATGTCATATGGCTAGAATTACTGATTCAATTATTTGCATAAAATCATAAATTTGGTCTTTAAATACAATACATTTTAATTATAAGTTTATTGGTATTATATTAAAATAAGTATACTAAATTAGTGACACGTTTGAGACGTCGAATTCAATGCATTAAATTGTTTGCGACGTATGTATTACGGTAATCATTTCAAAATCCTACTTCAGCGCCAATTTTTTGTGGAAGCTATCTCACTAATAAATTGTTTGAAAGCATTCTTTTTTCTAATTATTTAAAATTACCAACCTACCCCGGCGTCGTCGTACGGGAAGCATATTTTTTTATTCACACGCAGTATGTCCTCTCGCTCCCAGACTGTCCAACCACCGGCATTTTGTGATTGTACGTAATTTTGAATCAATTACTTCTAAACCATTCATTTCAATAATATATTGTAAATTACAATTGTAATTTAGTTTGAAGGTGTCGGACTTGTGAACGAGAGGTCGCTCTCGTCACAGTATAAAAATATGCTCTCGAGTTGGTGTGTCTCTAATTGTATATGATAGTACTAGTATTTGCGTGTTGCGCGAGGTGCAAGCACCTCGCGTGCTTGTGAAAAAAAAAAGGGGGGGGAGATGGGGGGGTTTAGTATTTGCGTGTTGCGCGAGGTGCAAGCACCTCGAGTGCTTGTGAAAAAAAAAAAAAGGGGGGGTTTGGTGATGGGGGGAGATGGGGGGGGCTTAGTATTTGCGTGTTGCGCGAGGTGCAAGCACCTCGCGTGCTTGTGAAAAAAAAAAAGTGGGGTGGGCGGGGGTGATGGGGGGGGGTTAGTATTTGCGTGTTGCGCGAGGTGCAAGCACCTCGCGTGCTTGTGAAGAAAACTAAAGCATTGCCCCTCTAAATCAAGTATTTGCGTGTTGCGCGAGGTGCAAGCACCTCGCGTGCTTGTGAAAAAAAAAAGGGGGGAGATGGGGGGATTTAGTATTTGCGTGTTGCGAGAGGTGCAAGCACCTCGCGTGCTAGTGAAAAAAAAATGGGGGGGTTTAGTATTTGCGTGTTGCGCGAGGTGCAAGCACCTCGCGTGCTTGTGAAAAAAAAAAAACGGGGGGGATGGGGGGGGGGGGGTTGCACAAGTATTTCGACTAAAGCATTGCCCCTCTAAATGAATCTGAAAAAAAAATGTTCCAAGTTTCTTAGATTCCGAGATCCGCCTAAAGGGGGGGAGAAGGGGGGCGGGGGGGGGACTTTGAAAATGGTTTTTACTTTACCGAGCCTCCTCTATACGAATCCGTAAAAAACAAAAAATACGGGTCTCGTAGTTTCCGAGATACGATAGAGGGGGGGGAGAAGGGGGGGGAAAAGGGGAGGTTTGGCACTTTTCCCGTAGGTTTGAGAGTTACTTGTTTACGAATCTGTCAAAATATACCCACCTCCCCATCCACCATCTGGGAGAACAATTATGTCAATGAGTGAGTCAGTCAGTCAGTCAGTCAGTGAGTGGTAATTTAGCTTTATATAATATAACTAGTATTTGCGTGTTGCGCGAGGTGCAAGCACCTCGCGTGCTTGTGGAAAAAAAAAAAAAATGGGGGGGCGTGATGGGGGGGTTTAGTATTTGCGTGTTGCGCGAGGTGCAAGCACCTCGCGTGCTTGTGAAAAAAACTAAAGCATTGCCCCTCTAAATCAAGTATTTGCGTGTTGCGCGAAGTGCAAGCACCTCGCGAGCTTGTGAAAAAAAAAAAAGTGGGGGGGGCGGGGGTGATGGGGGGGGGGGTTTAGTATTTGCGTGTTGCGCGAGGTGCAAGCACCTCGCGTGCTTGTGAAAAAAAAAAAAAAAAGGGGGGCGGGGGAAATGGGGGGGGGGGGGGGTTGCACAATTATTTCGACTAAAGCATTGCCCCTCTAAATGAATCTGAAAAAAAAAATGTTCCAAGTCTCTTAGATTCCGAGATCCGCCTAAAGGGGGAGAGAAGGGGGGCGGGGGGGGGACTTTGAAAAATGGTTTTTACTTTACCGAGCCTCCTCTATACGAATCCGT
The DNA here is from genome assembly GCA_943138885.2 of Tholera decimalis. NCBI lineage: Eukaryota > Metazoa > Arthropoda > Insecta > Lepidoptera > Noctuidae > Tholera > Tholera decimalis. Next base: position 44,447,283 of record OW964550.2, on the reverse strand, counting down.
AAAAAGAAAAAAATACGGGTCTCGTAGTTTCCGAGATACGATAGGGGGGGGGGAGAAGGGGGGGAAAAGGGGAGGTTTGTCACTTTTCCCGTGGGTTTGAGAGTTACTTGTTTACGAATCTGTCAAAATATACCCACCTCCCCATCCACCATCAGGGAGAACAATTATGTCAATGAGTGAGTCAGTCAGTCAGTCAGTCAGTCAGTGGTAATTTAGCTTTATATAGTATAACTAGTATCTGCGTGTTGCGCGAGGTGCAACCACCTCGCGTGCTTGTGAAAAAAAAAATGGGGGGGGGGTGATGGGGTAGATGGGGGGGGGTTTAGTATTTGCGTGTTGCGCGAGGTGCAAGCACCTCGCGTGCTTGTGAAAAAAAAAAAGGGGAGGGGTGATTGGAAGAGATGGGGGGGGTTTAGTATTTGCGTGTTGCGCGAGGTGCAAGCACCTCGCGTGCTTGTGAAAAAAAAAAAGGGGAGGGGTGATTGGAAGAGATGGGGGGGGTTTAGTATTTGCGTGTTGCGCGAGGTGCAAGCACCTCGCGTGCTTGTGAAAAAAACTAAAGCATTGCCCCTCTAAATCAAGTATTTGCGTGTTGCGCGAGGTGCAAGCACCTCGCGTGCTTGTGAAAAAAAAAAAAGGGGGGGGGAAATGGGGGGGGGTTGCACAATTATTTCGACTAAAGCATTGCCCCGCTAAATGAATCTGAAAAAAAAAATGTTCCAAGTCTCTTAGATTCCGAGATCCGCCTAAAGGGAGGAGAGAAGGGGGGCGGGGGGGGGACTTTGAAAAATGGTTTTTACTTTACCGAGCCTCCTCTATACGAATCCGTAAAAAAAAAAAATACGGGTCTCGTAGTTTCCGAGATACGATAGGGAGGGGGGAGAAGGGGGGGGAAAAGGGGAGGTTTGGCACTTTTCCCGTAGGTTTCAGAGTTACTTGTTTACGAATCTGTCAAAATATACCCACCTCCCCATCCACCATCTGGGAGAACAATTATGTCAGTGAGTCAGTGAGTGGTAATTTAGCTTTATATAGTATAACTAGTATTTGCGTGTTGCGCGAGGTGCAAGCACCTCGCGTGCTTGTGAAAAAAACTAAAGCATTGCCCCTCTAAATCAAGTATTTGCGTGTTGCGCGAGGTGCAAGCACCTCGCGAGCTTGTGAAAAAAAAAAAAAAAAAGAGGGGGGGGGTGATGGGGGGGGGTTGCACAAGTATTTCGACTTAAGCATTGCCCCTCTAAATGAATCTGAAAAAAAAAATGTTCCAAGTCTCTTAGATTCCGAGATCCGCCTAAAGGGGGGGAGAAGGGGGGCGGGGAGGGGGGACTTTGAAAAATGGTTTTTACTTTACCGAGCCTCCTTTATACGAATCCGTAAAAAGAAAAAATACGGGTCTCGTAGTTTCCGAGATAAGATAGGGGGGGGGGAGAAGGGGGGGGAAAAGGGGGGGTTTGGCACTTTTCCCGTAGGTTTGAGAGTTACTTGTTTACGAATCTGTCAAAATATACCCACCTCCCCATCCACCATCTGGGAGAACAATTCTGTCAGTGAGTCAGTGAGTGGTAATTTAGCTTTATATAATATAATAACTAGTATTTGCGTGTTGCGCGAGGTGCAAGCACCTCGCGTGCTTGTGAAAAAAAAAAATATGGGGGGGGTGATGGGGGGTTTAGTATTTGCGTGTTGCGCGAGGTGCAAGCACCTCGCGTGCTTGTGAAAAAAACTAAAGCATTGCCCCTCTAAATCAAGTATTTGCGTGTTGCGCGAGGTGCAAGCACCTCGCGAGCTTGTGAAAAAAATAAAAAAAAAGAGGGGCGGGGGGTGATGGGGGGGGGGGGGTTGCACAAGTATTTCGACTAAAGCATTGCCCCTCTAAATGAATCTGAAAAAAAAATGTTCCAAGTCTCTTAGATTCCGAGATCCGCCTAAAGGGGGGGAGAAGGGGGGCGGGGGGGGGGGACTTTGAAAAATGGTTTTTACTTTACCGAGCCTCCTCTATACGAATCCGTAAAAAACTAAAAATACGGGTCTCGTAGTTTCCGAGATACGATAGGGAGGGGGAAGAAGGGGGGCGAAAAGGGGAGGTTTGGCACTTTTCCCGTAGGTTTGAGAGTTACTTGTTTACGAATCTGTCAAAATATACCCACCTCCCCATCCACCATCTGGGAGAACAATTATGTCAATGAGTGAGTCAGTCAGTCAGTCAGTCAGTCAGTGGTAATTTAGCTTTATATAATATAATATGTGTGTCTTTTAATGTCTCTTAGTGTATATAATATATAGATTGCTAGTAATGTAAATTTTACCCACATTGCTATTTCTCTTTAAAAAGAAAAAAATATTTAATGCTCACAATAAATAATGAAGGTATTTATTTGACCAGGGTAGCGGGAATTTTCTAACGAGATACCGTGGCCCCGGAACTTAAGGGCAGGTGAAGGAACATGGTAGGTTTTTAGTAAGTAGAAGTCTGAAACTGGAGGGGATTATGTCATTCGATGATTTTCCCACTCGGTAAAAAAAAAAGGTATTTATTTGAATTAAGATTTAGATTTGCAAAAATCTAATCGTTTTCTAATGTATCTGTAATAGATAGAACCAGTTATTGTGAGTGTACCGTGAGAGATAAGTTCATAAAGATGTAAATTTTTGATAATAAAATTGTTTCGATTTATCTCTATTGGCGATCGCTAGTATAGCGCTCAGTCTGCCTGAATTCTTTCTGCACCTTCAACATTTTATCGTTATATTTCAGTCAGCGTACACAAACCCTTTGTGAATCATTCACCTAAACCTTCCTTATGAATCACGGTGACTAACCGTATGCAAATTCATTAATTTTTTTAATTTCTTTTGGACATAGAAACAAACGCAGCGGAGAATTTTATTTTATATAATATCTATACTAATATAATATTATAAAGCGGAAAAGTTTGTTTGTTTGTTTGCTTGAACGCGCTAATCTTCGAAAGTACTGGGTGGAATTGGATGAAATTTGGTATGGAAGTAGCTTGAAGCTTGAGGAAGGTTATAGGCTACTTTTTACGCGACTGCAAAAAAGAAGAGTTATGTTTTTACCGTGATAGAATCCACGGGAGCGAAGCCCCGCGTGAGTACTAGTGTAGTGATAAGTTTGTAGAACCAACAATGTCCAAAAAATTAGTAATTGGGTAAACTCTCGAAACGACCGCTTCTCTTACCAGCAGCAAAGCAACAATCTTGTATTTAAAATAAATCCCTAAATAACCTAAAATGTAACGTACTGTTAGAGAAAATCTTAATAACTACAACCAATAAATTATTAATGTAACCCGGTCTCGCGTGTTTCGCTGCCATGAACTGTACCGAGCCAGTTTTAGCTAGCTGCATTAATTGAGAACACGACAAGGAGTGGCTACTGCCTAGATCTTAGGCGGAAAGTTTAGCACAAAGTTTATAGGAGAAAGGAGGTAGAATTAGCGTTAATTCATATTGTAATAGCTCTGTAATATTTTGTTCGACGAGATCACTTGTAATTGTAATTAGTATATGATTTATTGTATGTATTTTATATTTATGTTCAATTAATATTATTTATGATGTTTGTACACTGAGAGCCCTAAATTTGTCTCCTTTAGTTTTGTCCATCCAAAGGCTGTCTGTAAGAGATCGCCCTGAGCGATAAGACCGCCCATTGTACACTAGTTTTAATTTCTGTATCCAATGTGTCTTTAGTTTTGTATTTTCGTTTTTGGCACCGACTTCCGAAATTAAAGTTATTTTTCACTTTGCAGTGTTTTTTGGGAGTCGGTTTAATTTTTTGGTAAAAAGTTTTTATTTCACTCTTTTTAGTTGGTCAATTTTTAATTTACCTAGTTACAAGAGCCTAAATGTCAACTACTTATAACCTTTTACAAAATATTGCTTTTCCCAATGCTGGGCCGTTAATTGTTGAGGAGTTCTCCTGGTACTTCACTATCAGCTCTACATCACCATATGCATTGTGACGAGCATAAAGTGCTTAACATCCATATTCAAGTAATCGAATCGCAATCCACGAAATACTTATTATTGAGTAGGTTCGGTGGCCATCTGTGGTCTTCATCATCAGTTCCACTTCCTCAAATGTTACTTTTTGAGAGCAACTGCACAAGTTACTATAAGAAATACCCAAAACGCCATAGGTGTGCTTATAATATTTGAAGAGTTCCCTCGATTTCTCCAGGATCCCATCATCAGATCCTGACTTGATGACAATGGGACCAATTTTGAAGTATACCCTTTCAAACAAAAAAAGAATTTTCCAAATCAGTTCAGCCGTCTTCGAGTGTTCGGTGATCATACATAAAAAAAAAGTATATATACGCGTTGAATTGAAAACCTCCTCTTTTTGTCGTCGGTTGAAAATATTGTAAGGTGTACAATAAAGTATATAACTAATAAAAAAATAAAAAAATTGTATTTCTTTAAAGTTTTACTTACTCTTGTATGTATTGCAAGCCTAATTAGTATAATGTACGTCTGATTAATATTATTCTATTTATCCTGGAATTATTCTACCTTTAATAGATGTTGTATTGACTTGTAGTAACAGGTCATATGTTAAGCATTTTAATGTGTAGTGAAATATATTAAATTGTTAATTTAATTATAATAATTAAATGTATTATTTATTTATCAAATAATTGTACAAGAATAATCGCTTGTTAATAGCAATTTTATTAATTTAAGATAGTGAATTCATAGTCGTAGTTAATGTCTTAACCGATAGTCGTTGCAATCGGCAGTTGTCGTGTAACCGTTGTACTAAGCTAAAGTGAATTTTGTGATTAAAGTGCTGTGTAGATATTACTGGATTTTATTTTTGTAATAATTCAGAGGCTATCCCAATAGCAGGCGCGTGCATAGGATTATGACAGGGCATGCGGCGGAGTAAAAACACACAAAAACTTCTTCTTTTATAGATTTTTAGCATAGCCACAGCTACGCATCGCCACCATGCTTACGATGCGTGGCTGTGGCTATGCTAAAAATCTATAAAAGAAGAAGTTTTTGTGACCGATTACTCACAAAAACTTCTTTTTTTATAGATTTTTAGCATAGCCACAGCCACGCATCGCCACCATGCTACGATGCGTGGCTGTGGCTATGCTAAAAATCTATAAAAGAAGAAGTTTTTGTGTGTTTTTACTCCGCCGCATGCCCTGTGATAATCCTATGCACGCCCCTGCCCAATAGTATAGTAAGATACGCTAAGACTTTCATTGTCATCGTCTGCCTTTTCCTAGCTATGTTGTGGTCAGCTTCCGGTCTTACCTGATCAGCTGAGTATTAGTATTTTACACGGATCGTCTGCCTATCTGACCTCCACACCCAGTAGCTGGGTAGCACTACCCTTCCTCCTTAAGTTGATCCCTCAGTGCTGAGGATCATAGCTACGACGGAAGCGTTGTAACAGGCTCCTCCATCTACTACGGTCTTCAGCTTGATGGAGAGCCTGGGACATCGGCATCTGCAGTACTTCGGACACCTGCGGGCCTAGACAAAATCCATTTTCTGTAAGCGTCAACGCCAACGGAAAAATTAAATTGTATGGAGTTGACATTTGCTAACCACATGTCACGTGATTGTCACGTGTTAGTAAATGTCAACTCCATACAATTTAATTTTTCCGTTGGCGTTAACGCTTCCAGAAAATGGATTTTGTCTAGGCCCACTGGTCAGCCCATCGTCTGGGACTGCGTCCTCTTGGTCGTTTACTCTGGTAGCACTACACCTCTTGGCAAGAGTCGTGTCAGATACTCTGGCTTCTAACTAACTGTAACGAGTGACAAAGATGAACTAATGACATACGGGACCAAAGGATTAATGTTTTTTTCCAAGACACCGAAAAATCTCACAAGAGTAGACGTATAACTTGAAAATTCATACGTTCATCGTGCGTACAGCTGAGTGGAATTCCCTGCCGGAGTCTGTGTTTCCTGATAGCTGTAACCTGGGAGTCTTTAAATCAAGAGTGAATAGGTTACTTCTAGGCAAGCGTGCTTCATCTTCGACCACATGCTCGCTTAACATCAGCTGAGATGGTGGTCAAACTCAAGCCTATTAATTATAAAAAAAAAACGTAAAATAAAATTTAAATAGACCATGAACAAATTGTGCATTAATTTTTGGAAAAAGAAAAAAGTTTGGTAAATGTATCTGCATTCACATCCAAAAGATCGCTACAACTATTTAAAAGTTAACACAGTCATGGAATAACTCAGTTGGCACCGAGAACGGTATTTTATCAATACAGCGTCGAAATTAACCACATAAATCAGACAAATAGCGGCCTGAGGCAAGCACATTGATACACACATAGATTGGAAGTCGTGACGTCACGAAGCCTTCCATCAGATAGACATCCCTTTGATACGAGTTACAAGAATTATAGTTGCTTCTTACTTCATTATAACTTAAACCCGGTTCACATTAAAATTTGATTAGCCGTGATTAGGGAATGCAATCTCGAGCCGAGATTAGCAAATCGAGATCTCGCCTGTTGAACCTGGTGTCGAGATTGGTAGTTTCGAGATCTCGTGCAAAACAAGTCGAGATCTGGCGAGATTTCGAGATTATCGAGATTTTGGTTTTTAAACTCAAACACCCTTAAATCGATACAAAACTCGAGGAATGCTATTAGATTAGAATACTACATTCGTTAGAATACTCGTAATACTAGTTAGGATATCGCTGTAATATCTTATGAATAATACAAAACAATGAAAATACTATACTATACTATTTATTTCAAAAAAAGTCAACAAAATTATGCTTGACAAAGCAAGAAAATACGGCATTATGGCGCGCATCTTTCAATTACTTAAAAAAAGTAATTATGTAGGTACACAGTACACAAACATACATTAATTGTGATTTTGAAAATAGCTTCTTAGAAAGCACCGAGTGCTCAAAGTGTCGTCTGCTAAGCGACATCTAATGTCTGTAGCTAAATAACCTGCGGCCGAGAATGCCCGTTCAGCTTCCACGCTGGTAGGGACTACAGTAAGTAGGCTATTATACACAAACATAACGTATTGCCCTCTTTGGCCACCATACACGTAGAGATGCATCTCCTTTTTAAGCAGGCTGTCAATCCTGTCTGTTACTAATGCTTGGGGTTGAGTGTTTTTACACGACTTTAAAGTCTCTTCCAACTCTTTCTGCAGAGATAATGTTGTACTTTCAGGAACTGATCTGAGATCTCGTTGAATATGTGAGACGGGTAGTAGATCTTCTTCATCATCATCAACTACTTCACTCGAGTGAGGGTATAATCGTTTGACTAAGTTATGGATATATTTCCTTATGCCGCTCTTGTCAGTCAATTGGAATGTTGTATCATTTGCATATTTCTTTGAATTCTCTGCATACCGTGCTGGATTTTGAAGGTATAACAATGTTGCAGTTGCTTCGATTCGGCGTTCGGAAATATGCTTTCTCGTGGCAATAGCCAGCTTCTCTGAGAGTGGCGTCTTTAACTCTTTCAACTTACGAATCATGAATTGCAAGGCACATTCTGCACTGACTAAGTCAGTTTCGCGCCGGCACAGGACTTCGACAGTCAGTTTTATTGGTTCAAAAGTTTGTTGCATGTTGATAAGAATTGCATGTTCTTCATCACTAAAAAAGTAATCTGAAGTGGAGCCATACCCCAAGTCGATTAATGTTTCACTAACACACAGATTGATTATGTTGTATGTAGTTATCATGTTAGCAAGACTTGACCACCGAGTTTTGCAATCGAGTTCTAGTTGAATATCACAGTCACAAAATCTCGATCGATATTGTCGAGATCTCGAACGAGATTAAGAAAACGAGATTGCTTATTTTCGAGATTGAATATCGAAAAAATGATCGAGATCTCGTGTTTTCGAGATCTCGCGAGATCGAGATTGCATTCCCTAGCCGTGATTGGCTATATTTGAAGTCAACTTTAATTGACAGTAACTCGCCCAGTGTAATGTATAAGGAAATTAAATTAAGCTTCAAGGGTTATTTCGTCTTAACTATCGATAAAACTTACTATTCTAAATGCTTTTTCAAATTACGATTAAAATTATTTGCGGAAATACATCTTCGTCTGATTTAATTGAATTTGTGTACTTGGCGTGCCATTTCATTCAAACGACTATCGCACTTTTATCTACTAAAATAAAAAAAAAAAACAATATTGAACAATTTCAAATAGGCTGAGAGCCAGCATGAATTGATGAGCATTAGATGTCTTTTGATGCAACTAATTTTTCTGAAATAAAAGGGGTACAAAACAACAATAATCTACTGAAAATATACTAAATATCCTCGGAGGTAATTTAATGTAGTGGTAATCTATTAATGGCACTATTAATGTGGAAATATACTATTACTATTTTAAAAAGTATATTTCCTAATATACTTTTTAGAATAGTAATAATAGTTTGGAAGATCATTATATCTTATTCTTTTATAACTACTTTAATAAATGTTGTTTATTGCAATATAAACAAACAGATAAATAAATAAAACTTTAATTTCGTAAAGAATATCTAAAACAGACCGGGAAACGAATAAATGCTTTCAGCAAACTTTCAAACCTAATATTTCTTAAGCCAAATTAGCTGCAAAGATAAGATAAGACAAAGCAAGCAATTTGCCTAAACAGACAACTAATTAAGGATACATATCAGTATAGCATTTCAATAACGATGTTGTTTCTGCAGTAATACGCACGCACATAGAAATGTCACAGGGAAATCGGAGCCCCGCCTTGGAGATAAGCCTTTCGTTGGCGACGTTGAATTTGCATGCGACGCAAAGATTATGTTGCAGAACAGATACTTTTAATATGCATATTTTTTAAGTGAGTACATTTTTCCGATGGGAAAATCGTTTATTGTTTCCTCCTGCTCGGGGAGGAGCGGAAAGAAGTGTGAGACTTCTACTGACTAAAAAACCCATCCCCTTCTATCACTCTATGTTCCGCGGCCGCGGTATTTCGTTAGGACATTCCCGCAACCTGTGCAAATGCCTACTACAGAAAATTATCTAGTGTTAATGCCACTAAAAACTAGATGCATTCATTTTAAAAATATATGCACATGAAATACAAGCAATCCACACTCAACAGTGTTCGCCTCTCTGCGGAGTATCATCAGATATTGACTCATCATCGTGAATTCTATTCTATTCTGTAATTCTTTTTTATTCTTCAGATTTTCTTCGAGTTCGAGTTTGTAAAAAATTCTTTGAAACTTTGTTTCTGACCAGATTAGACTGAATAACATCATATTACCACTTATGATGTCCTCACAGTGAAACCGTATATAAGCGATTAAATAGTTACGATCTACCAATTTATTTTCCTCGGTGAAAATGTTACCAGATGTATCTGAATAATAAATATTGGTTAAGGATAAAGAAGGTTATGGGCGTGACGAAAGACAAAGTATCTGTCTGAATGGGCGGTCCGTCTGTGGATAAAACGGTAACCATAGAATTTAAAAAATTAGTAACAGTTATGGATAACTGTTATAAATTTTTCTCGCCTTTCCTTCTCTGGGATAGCCAGTGCCTTTCTGACTGCATATTCTTCATCACATGACCAAAGCTAAGGAGCGGAGTTCCCTGCTGGAGTTTGTGTTTCCTGATAGCTATAATCTGAGAGTATATAAGTCAAGAGTGAATAGGCTACTTCTAAGCAGGCTTGTTACATCTTCGACCACAGCATCGCTTACCGTCTGAGATGGTGGTTAAAGGCTAACATATCATCAATTAAGAAACAGATAGATATATAACCCACCACCAAACCAAGGCCAGTCCTATCTCCAAATCAAATTACTCTATGGCATCACGTTCTTGACAGCTGCATAATGAGTTGCATCGGCACCGCGAATCACGTGCTCTGCCATTAAAGGCGACGCCAGACAAGCTTCGACCATTATACAACACATATTGTAAGTGACCATTTTGTTTTAATATCCAGTTTCACGATTTGGAAATGTTGGCAGAATTTCTCGGAATTTATTTCGAATTTTTCGATGCTTATGGGTGCGCACGAGTGGTATGTGATTGTGCGCCCGAGTGCGTGGTTTTATTGGGTGATTCTGAAATAATTTTTGTACTTGACTGGTTTATGCCGCAAGTTTACTCCCTTTTTCGGGGGGAAAATTTACTCTTCACGGTCTGGGCGGAGTGGACGGAAGTGTCAGACTAAACTGAATAAAAACTTACCCAGTTCCTTCAGTTACTCTTGCGTCTGGGGCCACGTTATCTCATTAGAACATTCTCGCAACGCCCACAAAATTTACTTGCCTGGCTTATAAAACTGGAATAGTGTATATTTCTTTGAAAAAAAGGAAATCTTTTGCACTTTGGGATAATGTGGCTTTCTAACTTTGAAAAGCATTTACTGGTAATTGTACGATTTAATAATACTAGCTTTTGTTCTCGGTTTCGCAAGCGTTAAAGTAGCCTGTAACCGCTTTCTGTGCGCAATCTATCTCTGCACTAGAATTCAGTTAAATCGACTTAGACGTGAAAGCGTAACAAACAAACTCACATTCGTATTTTTAATATTAGTTAGATTTTTTATGGCAAAGTCTGGATTATCTTCGCAATAACATAAGTAAATGCAACATGCTGCAAGACTAGCAGCAAAAAAAAGACTGAAATAAAACGTGGAACAGTAAAGATATATAGGCTACCTCTCAGAGTATCACTATAAACTTTCCTTTTTATCTTCATACCCTTCACTAAGTACTTCGTTACTGTTTATTAGTGTCCAAATAAGCAATAAGACCTGAGGTGCTCACGGGTCTTAAGGGTTAAGCAACGCTGATGGACGTGGATTGGATCCGTACCTCGGAAAGCGCACGTTAAGCCATTGATTCCGGCTGTAATTTTCATATCTTTGTCAGCCGTTTCGCGTGGTTCGAAGCCAGAAAATGTGGCACCAGTCTTCTCAAAGCGTGCTTCCTCGCTACTGGATTGTGAAATAGGTAACCACTCTATGTAAAACGCTAGTAATAGAACGCAATTAGGCGTTACTTTGCGGAAATCCATACAAAACTAATACTTCAGACAATATCTTGTGTTAATTTGGCCAAGAAATAGATGGGATCAAACTTGCATGCAGTATGAAGCTCTGCCCTCCCGCCTGTAAATATATCGCACCTTCATTTCGAAAACGTTACTAAACAAAAAAAAAATAATTAGAGAAAATATTAAATTATATGACTACACACCTTAAAAACATAACCCTTCCTTTGCAGTCGGGTAAAAAGAAACCAATAATTTAACAAATAATGCCAGAATTATCTCATATGTGTTCATTACTTTTTTTTTAGAGGTACTCGTAAATATACGATTTTTGCATGACTGAAATCGTAAATTAGCTCTCCTTTAAAATTTTGTATTTTTGTTTAGTAACGGTTTCGAAATGAAGGTGCGATATGTATGCACACACAGAAGGGATGTAATAAAAAAATATCACATTTTTTATTGCATTTAACTGCATACTGCGTGCAAGATTGATTATCTTTTTCTTGGCCGAATTAACACACGATATTTTTCTGACGTATTATATTAAAACACTAATATTCAACTGCATCTGAAAAAACTGCAAGCCGTGCTTGATATAGTATGTAGTTGGGAAATGGCTGAGCAGATGAGTGATAAGACCGACTTTTTAATTCCCACACGGCATAGTAGTATTCGTGTCAAATACAGATCCATTTCCATCTGTAAAATATCCTTATACGGTATCTAGGTTTATACTCCCACTATACGTATGAAGTGAACTGATTATAGAATAAACCACTATATGTTATCAGCCCACACTTAAACTTATATGGTATTCTTGCTACGATTTTTGTCAAGAAAAAATAGCAGCCCATTTATGTATTGGTGTAATCTAACATCATTTACAATTCGTAGAAGCTTATACAGTATCTGATATTATTTAAATCGTTTTATACACGCTTGAGAAATTTTCGAGTAAAAATGGGGTTTAAGATTATGGGAGCACACATTATACATTTTTAAATTTTTTATAGTTGAAAGGCTCGCGTTTGATCACCATTCCACATTATGGTATGCGATGTGGTCGAAGGTCAAGCAAACTTACCTAGAAGTAACCTATTCACCTATCAGGAAACACTCTACAACCTATCAAGACTCCGGCAGAGAATTCTACTCCTTCATTTATATAGTTCATATTTTATTTTTATCAGTAGGTATTCAATTGCCTGAGTTGTAGTGTCTAGATCTGAATCTGAAATTCTCTACCTTAACGTCAAGTTTAAAATTGTGCCTTGTGGCCGCGGAATTACTCGCGTGAAAGATTTTTTTTCACAGTTTTTTTAATATATAAAACCTTTGGCATTTTTTTTTAAGTAATTATATATTTTGGAAAAAAAAAGTGTAACCAACGGCTATTGTTTCACACTTCACAATTAGATATAACTGAACTGAAAGTTACCGATTCAATTTGTACAATAAATTCTGTCTCCTCCTATCATAGTTCGATTACACCACAAGCGATCAAACTGCAATCATTGGACAAGTTATAAGCTGGGACACATGAGTCAATGAGTCACTAATGTAAGGCGGTGAGGTAACAACTTGTTGGAGCGACTTACATAGCATGTGGCAATACCCCGGCGAGACCATATTGCACTCGAATCAAACTGACCTAACTCAAAAATCCTTTAACTTCTGATTATGAAATAAACTGACCTTAAACTCGAAATCTGCGAAGTAATAGTAGGTCAAATTACGAGTTATGAAGGGATACATTATCTACACATCGGACACGTGAGAGTCACGAACATTTAAATTTACTCAACACTTTTTAAAGACTTTCTTGCTCAACCCCGAAAGTAGTCATGTTTGAGTTATGGCACTTTCATTCTAAGAGTAATAACCACTTACCTCTGGTTCTGTGATAACGAGGTCCAGTATGTTACACACTTTATGTATTCAGTTCGTAATTGTGGCTAGCTGACATGTGTCATCGGTTAAGACTTGGCTACTGGAAATCAGCACAAGAAATTGTGTTTTTAGTTCTTGTCGAATAATTAAAGTCTATTATATTTATAAGGAGAAAATTTTTAATACGTGCCCTATACAGTAATAAGTTCAGAATGTGAAATAAATTTCTTCATGCCATTTCTATGCATTTTCATTAACAGCAAACAACTTCATAAAAAAACTTATTTTGAAACTATTTAAAACGAATTGGATCGACATAATTTTATTATTTCCTGTCATTAGCATAGAAATTGACACTTATAACGTACCAAATACCAGTAAAATATCTAGATTTATGATATAACAGTACATATAGGTAGGAGACTAAATTGGAATGTCACTTTATAAACTTATAGGCTTCATTATCGTTAGATATGAACTTAATATCGATATAATATTAACAGCTCAAGGAAATATGTAATGTTGTTTTTGAATAAGTTTAATCTTTGACATTCGTATTTTGTTTTGAACTTTTATAACTTAACATGTAAACTTTTTTCTGATATGTGTATGGAATTGTATTTCTGTAATTCTGTCTATATCTGATAATAATTAATTGTAAACATATTAGCGTTTTGGTTCTACTGTGAGCTTGTATTGAGTTTTTTTTTTAAATAAGTAATTAATGTGCTCTCCATAGTTATAAGAAAATGTTCTACCTGTGTGTTTGAGAATTGTTTTATGGTGCTTCATAAGTAGGTACTTATAATGAGTTGAGTCGACTTAAAAATTTCACCGCAAGTCGCTTTTAGTTTGACGAGGCCCGACAGGGCCACTGCTTGTCACGGGTGTGTGTTTTAACAAGACAGTGGTCCTGGAATGCAAGTAGTACTAAAGGTACAGGTTGGTTTTTTAATCAGTGGAAGTCCTTGCAGTCCGGGGTCACGGTATCTAGTTAGGAAATTGCCACATTTCCAGCAGGCAATGTTCCAGTGCGGTAATCGAGCTCCTGTCACGCAACTCAGCAGCCAACTGACCAACAACTGCGCCAACCTTGGCGTCAAATAATATAATATTGTTTTTTGTTATCGTGTGCTTGCGGACGGTGAGCAGGTGTAGCTCACCGTCCGGTAAGTACCGGGCTAGGGTCGACGGTGCACCGTGTCCCCCGTGCGCCTCAAAGAGCAATCAGCAGAATTGACAGGCCAAACAGGGCCATTGTCTGCTGAGGCTCAGAAATGTTCTAACGAAATACCGCGGCCCCGGACTACAAGGGCAAGGCTGAAGGAACTGAGGGAAGGCTTTTACTCAGTAGAAGACATTCCCTTCTACTCCATCCACCGGAAGAAGTAATTTGATGATTTTCCAACCGAAAAAAGTATTCATTTACATACATAAATATTAAAATACCCCGCTTTATGTACACGCCACCCAAGAGGCCCCTATATCAATCCTTACTGCGACAAAGGCGTATTACCAAACCTCATTTCAAACAGCCATCAGCCACCTTAAATCCCTACAAGGCCTCAGTACAAACGTTTTCCTCGTCTACTAAATTCTAAAAGGAAATCTTCTGTTGAAACTACAAGGAAAACCCAACTTGTTTAGTTAACTGTTTTACGTTAAGTTATGGAGCGTTCTTGTACGATTAAGTTGAATGTGGGTGGATGTTAAGTTATGACTTAGTCTCGGGGTCAGGTACATGTGCCCTGTTTAACGTGAACTATTTAGTTATCATAAAAGATTTTTAGGGTTCCGTACCCATAGAGTAAAAACGGAACCCTGTTACTAAGGCTCAGCTGTCTGTCTGTCTATCACCAGGCTGTATCTCATGAACCGTGCCAGCTAGACAGTTGAAATATTCACAAATGATGTATTTCTGTTGCCGCTAAAACAAAAAATACTAACCACAGAATAAAAAAAAATTAGGGGGCTCTTATACAACAAGCGTGATTTTTTCCCATTTTTTTTTATAGTTAATGGTACGGAACACTTTGTGCGGGAGTCCGACTCGCACTTGGCTGGTTTTTTCATATTATATGAAAAATGTCGTGGGTGCTTGCTCATTGTACCTACATTAATCGTTTTTGTGTGTAAATGTTTATTTTCCTCGAATAAATAATGTTGAAACAAAGAACCAGCTATGGGGTTATTGTTCATCATCAGCTTTGCCTTTTTACAATTATTTTGGGATCAGCTTTTAGTCTATCTGGATGCAGTGTTTTACATAGAGTGAGTACCTATATTACCTCTACAACCCAGTAGTTGGTTAAAACGATACCACTTGGCTAGACAGTTCTCAGATTTTGTGGCTTTCTTACTACCTGTACGGACTCCCAAAGTTGTACAAATGTCACCTATTGTTGATAGTTTTCAAGTATAATGTTTACATGTGTTGTATGGTATGCATCCAAATATTAAGGCAACCCGTGTTTTATGTTTCCTTCCCAATAGTTTCTTTTTTTTATTGATAATAGGTTCGCGTTTGACCACTATCTCACCTGATGGTAAGTGATGATGTGGTCGAAGATGGGGCACGCTTGCCTGGAAGTAATCTATTCACTCTTGACTTAAAGACCCCCAGGTTATAGCGATCAGGAAACACAGACTCCGGCAGGGAATTCCACAATGAAAGTATGTATTCCCAAAACGTTTTGTGCGTATGGGCCCACCCATACGCACAATGTATGGGTAAGGTTGGGTTTTAAAAGCTGATGATCCATTTAAGATCGACCCGTTATGCTGTTATTATCTAGCCACATGCTCCTGTATGTTTGTATATCATATCTACCGTTTCACCTCAAATCTGTTGATATAGTTTTAAGCAACAGAAAAGACAAGACAAACGGCGATGCGCCATCGTTACATGGTGGACATCACACAAATACGCACAAAACGTTTTGAGAATACTTTCATTGTGCGTACGGCTAAGGAGTGGAATTCGCTGCCGGAGTCTGTGTTTCCCGATAGCTATAACCTAGGGGTCTTCAAGTCAAGAGTGAATAGGTTACATCTAGGTTAGGGCTGCCATCCGTCCGGGTTTTCCCGGATTTGTCCTAATTTGGAGAGCGTCCGGGGGCGTCCGGGGGGATTTTCCCAATAAGCATCCAGGTAAAACCCGGACACACATTGGTCTTACGGGTACTAAAAAGCACGATTTCTATTATTATTTTCCTATGGTATTTTATCTCATTGTTTATGTTACGTTGATTAAATGAAAATGAAGAGAGTGTTATTACAAAAGTTCTAAAGCTCTACAATTTTATCCTTATCACTTTATCAGTAAATAAAAACCATAATTAAACATCGTTGTTTTTAGTTTCAAGTTCAAAAATGTATTTCTCTACGGTGGCCGGGGAAAAACTGTGATTTTACCCAAATGTCCGGGGTTTATAAGTCTTTGTCTGGGGCCGGCAAATTTGGTGATGGCAGCCCTAATCTAGGTAAGCGTGCTCCATCTTCGACCACATCATCACTTACCATCAGGTGAGATGGTGGTCAAACGCGAGCCTATTATCAATAAAAAAAGCTGTTGGTTCCGGCTTTCATTTATACATCTGTAACAGTAGTCACGGGTACTTAGATTTCAGAAAATCTGACGTCAGTCTGGGTTGTGGAGGTCAGATAGTCGCTCCATATAAAACGCTAGTTCTAAGCTGTATCCGGACAGATTGGTAGTCGACCACAACGTAATTGGAAAACGGCTAGGCAGATGAATCAAATTGATGACGCGTCTTGTGTTTGATGTTTCCTTGATCAAAAGATTAATAAATCCATTGTTAAAAAGTATATCAACAATTTTGAGGAGATACCGAAGATATGGTAGAAAAAATCCAAGGACAGAATCACCAATTAAAATAAAAACTCTTTGTTGATATAAAAGCTTGTCGCAAAATAACTAATAATCTTAGTTCCAAAAACATCAGGCTACAAAATAATTGACCACAAATCCAGTCATGCAACTTAAGCTAGTGTCACTGCCCCACTTGAAATACCTAAATACATAACCGAAACCTTACACACATACTAAATACTTACACACATATAACATAGCTAAACATACCAAAACCATGCGCCATCTTAAAAAACCAGTTCAAAAAAAGAACGTTAGCTGCAACAAAATTCAAATTCAAATCGAACGTTATCCGCACTTGCCGAAACGCATGACCTTCTCACAAACGCTGTGATACTGATGGGGTCGATGAACTTTGTTGATGCAGATGCGTTGCCGTTCACATGTAGCGTTACAACCTCCCACGTGAGAGGGTGTAAATAATAGGAGACGGCGGGAGCGGGAAGTAAAGCTTAAGCGAGTTTCAAACTCGCTGTGCGATCTAATGGCCAGCCAACAGTTTTCCAAGTATCTAAACAAAGTATGAGAAACACGTCTGATCAAGACAAATGGTTATTAGGTTATTACTGACTAGCCAAGGGTTACAATTTTGCTTATATATCATTACGTATATTTATTCACTTCATGTTAGAAATCCATAATAAATACATAGACTCGTAAAGAAAAACCAGAAAAAGTTGTACTAGTTAGCATTAAGCTAAGATTCAAGATAAGATTTTTTCAGTTACACAAGTACAGTTACTTACCTACAAGGTTTAGGCAGATCTGAGGTATAAGTTGACAGTATTATATGTATTATCCTATATTTAATTTGAAAATGCATTAAGTCAGTTATTAATACGTGATGCAAAAACTTTGTGGGTACCTACGCTTTTTTACGAAAATTAGGCCGTGCGCGCACTGCCTTGCGGTGGCCGCAGTTGCGGTAGTTCTACCGCACCGGTAGAATGTATGGCAACATTATCAGACAAAACGTGCGTTTGTTTCACCGCAGAGTGCGGTACTACATACATTCCTATGCGATACAAAATATTTGCGGTAGACTCACTGCAATTTTGCAGCGAGGGGCCACCGGTGACTCTACCGCACGCGTTTATTCCACCGCAGTGCGCGCACTTCTATGACACTCCATACTTCACAGATTTTGCGTTTCCAAAACGCAACGCAGTGCGCGCACGGCCTTACGGTGACGTCAGTTTACATGCATAAGGAACAAGAGTGCATAAAATTCATTTCATGATTTCCGGCCGAAATAAAACCTCTTATATGTAACTTTCTTATACATAAAATATCTGTAAGAAATCCGTTGATAAAAAACCTCACGCTGCATCTTATAACTTAAGCCATCTAGCTATAAGAAATCCGCCTACACGAGTGGCTCTCAAACTAAATCCGAGGTGATTTGAGAAGTTTTTTGTTGTATTTAAATTGGGTGCGGCGTATGTGCTCGCTCGCCAATACGTGAGTCTTATCCAATGATGGCGTCTTTTTGTTAGACTGAATGTGTATTTTTTTTGCGATTAGTGAAGCACGGTTAGTAGTGACTCCGCGAATGCCCTTTGTTCGAATTATGAGCTATACCGACTTACTGACTGTATATTTTTTGTGTGTCTTAGAGAAATCATCGCAGGTTTAAGATAGGTAGATACTCTTCACTTTACTGTAATAAACGCATAAGTATGGTGAAACTCGCTTTGTCACAGCTGCAGATAATTTGAGGAGGCCGAAATATTTCACGCAATACTAATACACATTCGTCAGAGCCTCTTCCTCAAAAGAAGGGTAAACGTCCCAGCATAGGCGTTGATCTCACCGATCCGTCTTTGCTCATCCGGGTCCATGATGTCTCGAAGCTGACAACGACCGAAAGAGCTAGAAAACTATCATCTATCACAGAGTGATCCATAGAGGAAATCATGACTCAATACTGAGGAGTAAGACGCAACAAGAAGAAGTACACCATTGCATATTTCTATATAGGATTTTCAAATAAAAAATGGTGATATACCTAGTGGGCGAGCGGTCATAACGCTATAAGCTATCTGTGACAGACCTTTTACCTTTGGATGGATTTGACACGGAAGAAAATAGATACGCTGGTAGTCTATGGTGTACTAATATCACAATACAAAAGTACTAATTAACCTACCCAATACATACCTACTTATAAGAGCTGAGATATAATAGTTACCTAATCTTATGACGAATCTAATTATTTAAGCATGAGTTCTACCAATAAACTACATGGAATTTTCCGTACTTCCAAACTATTCACATAATAATGTAAAAAACGACAGACTGCATTATTATTAATGAGCTATAAACGTAATACAAACTTCTTTCTTAATCTTTTAAATTTATTATACATAATTTATTTCATCTTATTATTTTTCCGTTTTCTAGTTTTTATTTCTTTATTTTTTCCTTGTGATTTAGGTGAATGTAATTTTGTTGTGTTTTCTGTCTCTTGTGCTTTATATCTATTTGTTTTCCGGAATTTGAAGAAATGTTTTAAAAAGATGCCGTGTAACGCAATGGCAATAGAAAGAACAACGGTACCGTGTAAATCCAAAACACTGTAACTACAAAAAACATTTTTTGAGAAATTGAGCATAAACGTTTTTTTCTGTTTTTCGATGATTACTCCAAAATTCACTTTGGAAAGTATATAGTGTTTGGTATCAAATTAAAGGTAATTTTATAAGTTATCAAGCCCGCTAGGTTTCATACACAAGTAGAGTATACACAAAAAATAATCGTGAATAACTTGTTATGCCATAATAGGTGTCAAAAACGAATAAAGAAATTGTTACGTCAATACACTGTATCTTAGAGTTACAGTATATTGACTTGATATTACAGGGTATAGAAATGTACCATAGAAAGTTACAGTCGGAATTATTATTAGGTGGAGTGTATTGAAAAATAAAATATCGAGTTTTTAGTATGTACACAATTATCTATTTTTCAAAAAGTTAAACAAATTAAGAACTTATAAAATTAACCTTACATCATAATTTAATGTACATAATTAGGTTTAACAGTGTTTTACAAGATTAATCGAATAAACATTTAATCAGATAGCATGAAAAAAAAAAAAAAAAAACCTTACATCTATACTTAATATTATAAAGTGGTAAAATTTGTAAGTTTGTAAATTGTAAGTTTGTATGTAGGGGGTAATCTCTGAAACTTCTGAACCGATTTTGAAAATTCTTTCGCTTCCATGCAGCTGCATTATACCTGAGTGCTATAGGCTATAAATTGTCTTTATATCATGCATATTAGCCGAGCTATTATAATCTTTGTCAAGCAAGTCGGGGATGAGATCCCGTGGAATATTTTCGACTTCTACGCGGACGAAGCCGCGGGCAGAAGCTAGTTATTTAATAAACAATTTTGTTTAATAACTTTTTAAGTATAGTTTTTGAGTTATACAGTCTTACAGTTTCATGTAACATGTAGGAACTTGAAAATACGTAAAAATACTTAACACTAAAATTAAAAATAAATAAAATAAACAAAATTAACAATTTTTAACTGTTATGGCAATGAAATCAGTCTTACAGTTTCATATAAGAACTTGAAAATCACAAAAAAATAATGGAACAATTTAGCATTATGGACTTCCATAATTAAAAATCAGTATTAATATGACGACAGGATCACCAAAATTAGAAATTCACACTAGTAATGAATTTATTATTTTATTAAATATTAGTAGTTTGGTTCATTGTTGTGTTCGTCGAGATCAGGCTCTAATGATACCATGAGATTTTCATAAAATACTGATCTTGTAGAAGGCATAGACTTGCACAACTGTAATAATTCCCTTTTCTTTATTTCGCTTATGCCCCTGGCTTCAGTTTCTCTTGGTAATGAATGGATCAGTCTTGCCATTTGCAATTTTATTCAAAAGGTTTTGTGCATCCTTTCTTTTCAAGAATTGTATCTCTTTAAATTCTCTATCATAGTCGTTGTTAGCGAACATGGAAACATTCTTCTAAATTGTATTACTTCTAGGTTTTGTATATTAAAACCTTTGGGGAATGCTGGCTTCGAATCATTTGAAAATACGATCTTATCTTTATGACTAAGCACAGCCACTTCCATGTTTTTTCGTGAGGTCTTTATATTAATGTACGAAATTATTATAATTATATGAAAACGTTTGTTCTCTGCCAATCATCCAATAACCATTAAGATCGCCGCCCGTTCTCGCTCCTGGTTGGCGCGCCCGCAGGCCGCAACGCGCATACGTGTCACTTGTTTGTTTTGACAAAACACTGTATCTTGTAACGCGCGAAAATTATTTTGGTAGAACACGGTATCTTAAGTTGCCGTGTTTTGTTATAGTAGAACTGTATTTTTAAGTAAATACAGTGTGTTTAGCATAGTCATATCTCAGAACTTTTCATACAAAGTAAAAAATGTGTGAATGTGGTACGATAGAACAGGCTAAAAGAAGTCGAATGAGCGTTGTAAACTCAAAACACTGTAACTTAAGATACAGTGTTTTGGATTTACACGGTACAACGCGGGTTTTTAGTCAGGAGCTGTAACTCTCATTCTCTTCCGATCCACCCAGAGTATGAAAGGTCATTAGACACTGAAAAAAAAAATTGGGCAATTGCGAGTCGGACTCGCGCACGAAGTGTTCCGTATCATTGTCTATAAAACACATTTATTTATTTGTACATTTGTTGTATTATTCCCTTAAATATTTATTTTTTTATTTTTCTTGTCATAGTGCCAACAGAAATACATCATCTGTGAAAATTTCAACTGTCTAGCTATCACGGTTTATGGGTACAGCCTGGTGACAGACAGATAGACAGACAGCGGAGCCTTAGTAATAGGGTCCTGTTTTTAACATTTGGGTACGATATCCTAAAAATAAACCCAATTTAATTGACAGGTAAAAAAGGTTTAGTATTTATTTGCGCGAATGTCTAGAAGATAAATTTTCTGATCGACGGCACTTAATTACGCTTCTATGAGTAAGTGCTTACAACTAAAACCGATCATTCTAAAGTTACACAGCGCCATTAACTACCTACGTGTCGTGTCGATTAAAGACCCGTATCCCGATATATGACGTCATAAAATGGTGTAAGGGGATAGTGGTGATTTATCTAGATTCTGGATTGAATGTACTTGCTTTAGTATTCTGAAGTAAATGTAGGAACTATTGCAAGTTAGGGATACGTAAGGTATGTGTAAGGTACTCATTAATCTAGCTAACACCTGCAACCAAAACCGTATCCTTCAGTAATATTGTGTACAGAGATAGGAATGTGTCCTTAGTTGTAAGGAAGTTCATCTTCTGCTCGGCATTTTCCCAACTATATCGAGTTTGGCTTTTCAGTCTGACCAGATACAGTTAAGTACTAGTACTTTATACAACGTGTAATAGAATAAACGCAATTCCTGAAAGTAGTTGGTTAGAATCGGCTTCTGAATCGATTTCAATCATAAAAAAAATAGGTGTTAAATTTCGATGGAAAAATCTTTCATTTAACTGGAAAATGTAAACACAGTATCATGACAAATTAATACAAATTAAATTAAGGAAATTGTGTGCGTGTCGCGTCGGCCGCTAACATTGCATGAGTGTATACGGCTGCGTAAGGATATTGTATGACGCACATACGTTTTGCGTTTAGTAAGGATAACTATTTGGGAGTGCCTCCGCTGCCGGCGACGGTTGCTGAATAGACAGCCGGCGCCGGTTGCTGAATAGATTACCGGCGCCGGTTGCCGACAAGGATGCCGGCTACGGTTACTAAATTAACCTATCCCAATAGAACACTCACAGAACATCATAAAATGTTTTGATTAATTATTCTTGAAAATAAAAAGTCAGTCAAGAACTTTTATTAAAAAAAACCTAATTTAAAAATGCTCTAACAGTCACTCTAAACTCGATTTAGGGTTTTAAAATTAATTAAAATGAGTAGGAAGAATAATAGGTTGGCAGCTACAGTGAAGTAGTATTTTAAGCATAAAGTAGCAGCTTTATATTGAGTTCCAAGCTTTATTTAAATTTAAGTTGGCAGTGATTTTATGGTGTAGCAACTGAATTTATTGTTAAGCCGGCTCTACACGTTGGCCAACACAGTGGCGAATGTAGTGGCCAATGACTATTGGCCAACGTGTAGACGGGGTGTTTGTGCATGTTGGGTGCACAAACACCCCCTCTACACGTTGGCGAGTAGGCACTGGCCACTACATTCGCCACTGTGTTGGCCAACGTGTAGAGCCGGCTTTAGGCGACATCAGTTTTTACGCAAAATCGACGGAGCCCCGCTTCGCAGAGCTCCTATTTCTGGGTAGTTTAAAAAAAATAACCACGTAGGCTAAGGTGGGAGCTCCACTCCGCTTCGCTCCCGCCTTAGCCTTCTAACCTAACCTATCCGAGTCGGGGTACTCTGAGTCGGGGTGTTAACCAACAGTTGCGAATAATACAATGTTTGATATCCGTCTGTTAATATTAGCTGCCAAGTCATTATTTTTTGTAACCGGCCATTTTTGAGGTTATGTTTCTTTTTTAATATTTTTTTACCGGGACTGGAACCCAGCGTTTTGCGCATTGTCACCGGTTCCCATTTTAAGTGCTGACGTCGGCAGCCGTTGTTTTAAATCTCGGCTGCCAGCAGTATACTTACCGCCGGTTCCCAATAGTGATATTTTTGGTAGCCGGCGCCGGCAGCGGAGGCACTTCCTAACTATTTTATAAAAAATGCCTAGGTTTGGTTTCAATTTATTTAGTTACGAATGATGTTTTAGACTTGGCTGGCTTCTGATCTGGATTATCCAAAACGAGTGAAAGATTCACAAGTGACGGGCGGAACCAGTGGCTTAACGTCATTTTTGAGGCACATAGGAAATTAGATATTAATGATGGTAATCAGATGTCATCAGATAGTCATCCTTCCACGGAACGATAGGCAAGCTTTGTTTAACCTTATAGATCAGCCCATGTGTTTACCTTGTTATTATTTAGCCTCGAACTTCTCATAGAAGTTATGTCCAAAAAGCAGAATTAAAAAAAATAACTTCTAAATTCTAAAATTCAATTATCATAACCGTTACTCGAGTCGGCCGTTACTGACTATTCAAAAGTGTTTTAAAAGTGTTATCTACGCCATTTATTAAATATCCTGTATTTTTTTGGAATAAGTAACACTTACAACCTTTGCTTAGTTCTAGGATAAAATAGGTTTTAGAAATATGCTTACCATAATCAGTTTCTAGATCTAAGGGCCAATTTCGCGATGTATTTTACACTTTCATATTGATTGTCACTAAGATGTTATTGCAACTTGAATTGGAATGCTTTTTAACCGACTTTAAAAAAAAAGGACGAGGTTCTCAATTCGTCTTCTATTAGCAAAAAATAGAACCGACTTCCATATAAAAACACTACAAAGGCAAAAATAACTTTAATTTCGGAAGGTGGTGTCAAAAAAAAAGAAAATACAAAACAAATGACACCGAATACCGAAATTAAAGTTATTTTTGCCTTTGTAGTGTTTTTATATGGAAGTCGGTTCTATGTTTTGCTAAAAAATTTTTAGGTTACTACGATCGTTGGTTTTTTGGATAATAGGGTCTTCAAGTCAATAGACAATATGTTACACTTCGACCAGCAAGTTTCATCATCGACTACATTATAGCGAGAAAGTGGTGAAAATTGAGCCTTTAAAAAACTTTCGGACAAAACCGTCACAAAACTACTGACTACCCGACACGACTGTCAAAGATGCACGGCAAGAGGCACGGGGGAATTACACCACCAACTTCCAAACTCAGAGCTACTACTCTCTGCCCCACCCTCTTCCCAACAGAAGAACTACATAAGAACTGTGAGGTGCTCACAATCAGACAATTATTTGTGCTGAACACAGTTCTACTACAGTACCAAAAAACTCCCTACGAGGTAATCACTACCAGACGCATAGACAAAGTAAGCCAACCCTTTCGTTGTCACTACTCTTTTACAAGAAGAATTCCTTGTTTCCAAGGCCCCCATCTATATAACAAAATTAATAAAATATTGAAGTTTTACTCACTTCCATGTTTATCACGCAAAAAAGTACTTTTGACTTGGCTTCAGACTCTTAACTACAACAACACTGAGCTCTTGTTAACATCTCATAACACTTAGGACATCCTCTGACATCACAAAAGCATTCCCAGATTAACACTCACACACACACATGTCCATACACGCACTTTCGTTTTTACCATTTTTATTTTGTTTCCTTATTTTCGTTAAATAATTTATTATGTATAATTTGTATCTACCAAACTTCTGTAAGAATATAAGCGGCTTCACGCATTTCTAAGTTAAATTTTAAACGCAAGGGTGCTAGTATCCAAATATACAACGTGCAATTTAAAGGGTATATACATACCAAGTGCACAGCTTCTTTGGATGATATCAAACGATATAGCAAGGGTTTTCTAATACTATGTCTACATGTGTGGAATTTATAAGAAATTTCAATACATTGATACCAGAGACCGAAGTTTTCAAATTAAGAAGAACCAAGAGAATTATCGTTTTATTGGCAAGTGACGTGGAAAGTGATGACCCTCATAGTGCTGTGACACGTTTGTTATTATTGGTATTCAAGAAACAAACGAAACCAACAATTTGGGTTCAATTCTGTGAGTCACTTATTTTGAGCTGAAACTTTGCATAGAGACTTCATACCAGATGTTGTCTTCAGTCCTTTTGGATAGATATGGGGTTTCCGTTACACGTTGTACTTAGTGTGTATAACAAAACAATGTAACTCCATGCTATTTCAATGTACATATATGTTTTCACTTTACTCTGCAAATAAATTCTTTATTTCCAATACATACATATAAATTACATTTTAAATATTCTCTATAAAAAAACCATTTTAAAATTATTACTAAGAAATTCCTTACAGAAAAACCCAATCGAACCTCGTGCTCAGCAGTCAGATCTACTTGATATAAAGAAAAGAAAAACTTGATCTTACACACAACTCCCAAAAAAGTTGCTTATCTCAGTAAAAACAACGCGGTACTTTCAGATAAGTGAAACAAAATATTGCCAAGAGGAACCTTCGAACGATTGAAATCGAAATACGGTCATATTGTTGTTTTTGGCGGATTAAACTAGCCACGAGTACTGGCCTGTGGGAATACAACCCAAGATTGGATTCAGATCGAGCAAACATTACAAACAACGGTTCTTTATATTTCCTCAACCCGATACAATCTCGATTTTGAGGACATTTTTAGGGTGCCGTACCCAAGTGGTTAAAACGGGACCCTATTACTAAGACTCCACTGTCCATCTGTCTGTCACCAGGCTGTATGTCATAAACCGTAGTAGGTAGACAGTTGTAGTTAGTTTAGTTATTGTTTTTTACAGATGATTTATTTTTGTTGCCTCTATAACAACAAATACTAAAAACAGTTAAATCAATATTTATGTGGTGCTCCCATACAATAGAACCCCTCCCATACAAAGTTTTTTATTGATACGGAACTTGGCCGGTTTTTTAGAACAAACCTCTTATATATATTTTTTTGCTTTACGAATACAATCGCGAGGTGAAATTTTCGCATTCTTCTCTGGCTGGTTATAAAATCGCGATGACGTCACGATGCAGCGGGTTTTTAAATAAATTCGAATTCCGTCAGTTCGGAATTCGTATTTGTGATATTGAATGCGATTATTCTACGTTATTTCTGGGTATTATTTTTGTGTAGTTTCATAAATTCAATTTGTGTTTGAGAATATTTCAAAGCGTTTGTTAAGTTGGTTTGCATTTTGCAGAAAATAAATATCAAGCTAAGGAGGAAATATTTGAACAAAAACTTACTTTTCCCGACACGTATGACTACGTGGCAATGAAGACGCATGTCGACAATTTTACCACAGTCTACCAAAATAAAACCCAAACAGTTGGTCAATGACAATTTTTTCACAGAGAAAATAATATTGATAATGATAATAATAATTCATTTCTCGACACAATATTTCATACAGTTACAACACATGGTGACATAAATACAATTTGAGGGTAAATATTGTGGGAGACTGGTGCCTAAACTAAGCTTGCGGCTTGTATTTCAGGACACCAGGTCTCCGCCCTTTACATTTTAGTTAATTCATATTTGTGTTTACGACATTGTGTTTGTATAACCTTTTATAAATTCTTACAAAGTAAGATTTAATTACGTGCTTGTATCGTTAATACTGAATAGAGCATGTTAGTATCGTTAATGCTGAGTAAAGATGAGTATAATTGAATGAATGAAAGTGTGTCATGTGTGTATGTGTGTGCATGTGTGAGTGTGTGTATGTGTGTGCGTATGGGTGCCTGTTAATGACTAAATTGGGATCACTAAGAGGGACTCGGTGTCCTGATAACTTAAATCTAGAAGCCAACTAGTTACCTTCTCTTTGCATTTTATTTTGTTGAGTTCGTAAATAAAAATAATCTTATTAACTTTATTATAAAGGTAACGACCAAGGTGACAGAAGAAGCGCTTTGAGAACTTTGTCAAGAGTCGAGGGTGATGAGGGCCAACCGGGTTATACCGCCTTTTGTCCTGATAGAGTAAGGGGTAGTAGGTTAGGTTACCATGCTGCCTCAGTATTGCTTGCTGAATAAAAAGCTGTCGTACAGTTAGTACCTTTATCCTAATATTATGTTGAAGATGGGCACAAGTTGGAGATTATTTCCACAATGTATATGTTCTGGTTGTTTTCCAGTCTACCTGGACGCAACTAAGTACTAGTGTTTTATATGAAGAGATTGTCTATCTGATTTCCACAACCTTAAATATACCCATACCTTACCGTGTAACACATGCTCGTTAAAAAAAGCTTTAATGTTTTATTATAATTTCGCTGTTGTATTATCTTTTTGGGCTTCCGTAGCCGAATGGCAAAACACGGAACCCTTATAGTTTCGTCATGTCTGTCCGTCTGTCTGTCTGTCTGTTCGTCCGTCCGTATGTCACAGCTATTTTATTTCAAAACTATTAGGACTATATATGTGAAAGTTGGTAGGTAGATGTATTCTGTGAACCGCTTTCCGATTTTAAGAAAAAAATTAAAAAAACATTTAAAATAATGCTGCTCCCCATACATGGAACTGAAACTGAACATATTTTTTTTTCATGAAAGCTATGCGTGTGTTGTATCTATAGACAGGTCTTTAAAATTGACATTGAGGTTTCTAAAGCCACTTTTTCATAAGGTTAATTGTTTTTTTTTTGTTTTTTTTTTTATAGTTGATAGGCTTGCGTTTGACCATAATCTCACCTGATGTTAAGCGATGATGTGATCGAATATGAAGAAAAGATATACGCTTCCAAAGTGGTAAAGTGTGTGTCCCCCCTCTAACTTCTATAATAATGGACTGAAAAATCTAAAAAAAAATATATGTCTGTAGATCTTAATGTAAACTTTCAACCAAAATTAGTTTGAACGAGATCAAGTCAACAGTTTTTGAGATACAGCATATTTTCTAAAACCGCAAATATAACTTTGTAATTCATACAAACACTATCAAAAACAAAGTTATTCGGCGTAGTTGTAAAAAGTGTAAATAAGTTAGTTTTACGAAATTTGTAAGGTTTTTTTTTTGGCGAATAAATATACATATTATATTATATTATTATAGTTACTTCGGAACTCTTCATGGGCGAGTCTGACTCGCACTTAGCCAATTTTTTTTTAGCTTTGAGTCAAGCGCTGATAAATCCAGAAGCAAGCTTTGATTTAGGCATCCGAATAGATGGAATTAGGTAATACAAACATGATTTGAAATACACATTCTTTTCCATAGAGATATACCATTCCTTTGGAAAGTAAATAATGGACTGTGATTCATCATTTCAACTGATTTCATTGCAATTTCGAAGTTTGCGAATGAAATAATTTGCATAGAATTTCATAAATAATTTGAATAGAATGTCTGGTTACACCAGCACAGCGTGTCTTTTAAACGTGGCTATAACCTATAATGTAACGGCTTAGGTGTCAGCCTTGTGATCGAGAAGTTACGGGTTCAAACCCTATAGCTGAGAACCCATTCCAGCTACAAGTATATTTAGCTCAGTTAGAGAAGTTAACAAGATTGCTAGTAATTAATGTGCTCTCTTATAAAATATGTTTCTTAGCCCTCGCAAAGAAATAACCGTTGATCTACTGCAAATACCTACACTGTATCACTGACGAGATTTTTCCGCTCCAAATGAGCACTTTACGACAGCTTACATAAGTGTTACAAAAGAAATGTTTCTCATACAATGGGCGAGCGACGTCGCGCGATGTCGCATGTATGTAGTGTGTCGACACGTCTTCATTGTTTCTGTAGGTAAAGGTCGGGAGCGATTCTCATTGGGCTGACCTTTCACTTGTCTACACTTTCTAGCAGCAAGATAGTGTGAAATGGAGTTTATATTTTCTGTTTTAAGAGGTGATGACCTTATTCGATGGTATGGCTTATGGTATTAGGTATACATTTTCTGATAGAAACAGCTTAAATAAGGGCCACTGTAATTTTAATGTACTGTCATTTGTTTGTGGAGTTTTGGCATTTGGAAATGATAGAATAGAATAGAATTTTATTTTGCAAATATGGGTAGTAGGTACATAATTATACAAAGTGGAAAGTGTTCGTAAGCTCAGCCATATTTCGCCATTCAGTATGCAAATATTAAATTATTATTATCAATTTTAAATTATAAATTTCATTACATTATTATTAATTTAATCACACTATTATTAATTTAATCACATTATTATGAATTCCTTTACGGAAGTACCTACTTGGTATTTTGCAAAAATTTGTCAGTTAGAAACTCAGTTACACTGTAATATGTTTTTTCTGCTAATAATTTTCGCAGTCTACTCTTAAACTGCACCGCGTTTAACTCTTTCCAAGCACTTGGTAGGTTATTATATATATTTGGTGCCATGCAATAAACACTTGCTCTGTCGTATGCAGAATCAATCCATCAAAACAAGGTTGTCATCTTCACAGACTCCAGAAGTTCTCTCCAACACTTGGCTCGGTGTAGCTCGACATTTCGAGGAACACCGATAGCCTACACAATACTGAAAACTATTTTGAAGTTACAGTCAGATGGAAAGCATATAGTCCTTCAATGGATTCCATCACATGTGGGTATAAGAGGCAACGAAATTGTTGATTTACTAGCCAAACAGGCCATACGTGGTGGTATTCCTGTAAATTTTGCTCCTTACTTTACAAACTTTATACCTAATATAAAACAGGATTGCTATGTGCTTTGGAAGGAGTATTTTGATCAAAGGTCACAAGAAAAAGGAATCTGGTATAGAACGATCCAACCGCAACCCTTGAACTCACCGTGGATAGATAATCAGCTGTTAAACAGAAGTGATACTGTTATAGCTCTGAGACTTCGTTCCGGACACATTCCGTGCAATAAATTCCTATACTTAATGACCAAATCAACAACACCTAATTGTGATTTTTGTATTAATTCTGTTGATGATGTTCATCACATATTAACGGAGTGTGTCCGCAACGAGGAATTTAGAATTAGCTTAGACTGTAAAATTAGAGAAGTAGGTTATTGTAATGCTACTCTAGCTGAGCCACTTTCTGACGCAGCTAGAGTACTGTATAAACTAGCTTGGCTAAGACTATGTTAAGTATATAATTATGTATATGTTATTTAAAACTTGTTGACAAAGCCCTTTCTTTAAGAATAAAAAAAAAAAAAACACTTGCGCATCAGGGTGGTTTGACACTTTACTTGACATAATTTCGTATTGTCAAGCCTATTTCTTGGAAATATATCTACCATACCGATGCTTCCGGCAACAAATGTCGTAAACGCCATTTTGGCGAAAATGAGTTAAGAATGCAGCCCTACTTAATTTTTGGCGCTGCGTCGATCTAAAAATGTGAAAAAAATATTCGCCTAAAAAAAATACTTTTACACCCAACATTTTTACTAGTATAATCAAGATTTTTTAGAAAAGAGGGTATGTATAACTCATATTGCTTAGAACCGAATAACCGTGCAGGTCGTATAATACAACGTACAAACCGCTGTCGGTCGTAAAAACATGAATACATAATTAATTGTAATTACACCCCACAATCATTTTTAAAACGTAAGCTCTGCTGAGAAACAATTGTCGTAATGTCACTTGGTCTTGGAGAATTGGTTTGAAAATTGAATTATGTAGGTCGTACTCCTAATTTTGTTAATATTTTCATACTAAAAAGGGGTCGTAACACAAAAAGTATAAAGAAAAAAAAACCGGTCAAGTGCGTGTCGGGCCACGCGCAGTGTAGGGTTCCGTAGT
Organism: Tholera decimalis; assembly: GCA_943138885.2. Lineage (NCBI taxonomy): Eukaryota > Metazoa > Arthropoda > Insecta > Lepidoptera > Noctuidae > Tholera > Tholera decimalis. Next base: position 44,416,090 of record OW964550.2, on the reverse strand, counting down.
TTTTATAACAGCCAAGTGCGTGTCGTATTCGCTGACTGATCGTTTCGTACCATGCTCTAACTAAAAGCCAAACATGACTACTCAACTAATTTGACTTCCTATACAAATCCTCACCTGATCCGACAATTTTGCACGGAAAGTTTTAATTTTATTTAGAGATTTGTATAAAACTTGTCATAGCCGGTGTTTTGAATTTAAATACGGACACAGAGCTACACTACTCAATCGTCACAAGAAGCTAGCACGATACAACTGGCGCTTAGCGCCATCTATCGACATTTCTATAGAGTTGTTCGAAATTTTCGAGTCAAATACAATTGGTCGACTATTACTCGTAAACTTGTAAAGCCCACTTATGTGTGATAGTTTTCGTTTAAATTTCGTTATATATAGGTACTACTGCCGTGACATTTGAATTTCTAACTATAACCGTTTAGTTGATACAGGGGGGGACACTTGACTCTAACGAAAATTGGTACTTTAAAGCTTGATAAGTCACGAACGGTTTACTTAATCAAAAAACAGTCTTAGCAAACCCCTAATATTTTTGAAAGACCTATCCAACGATATCCCACACTATGGGAATAACGAAAGAAAAAAATGATTATCCCACTTTACTGTACTGTATGGGAGGTACCCTAAATAATTGTTGTTTTCAAAATTTTATTTTACCACTTTTTCGGCGTCATTAACGTGTATACTCATGCCAAATTACAACTTTCTAGTACCAATAGTTTTTGAGCTAAACCGTGGACAGACGGACAGACAGACGGACATGGCGAAACTATAAGGGTTCCTTGTTGACTACGGAACCCTAAAAAGGGCAGCGATGAAATCGCAAATTGTTTGTATCAATATTTAAAAATTGCTGATGAAAAAGGCATTCGGAATTTACTGTTCTATTGCGACTCGTGTGGGGGACAAAACAAAAATAAAACCGTTCTAGCCACATTAAATTATTATTTAATGTTTTCTAAAAACTTACAAGTTATCCAAATAAACTTTTTACTGCCGGGACATATTTATATGCCAGCAGATTCAATGCACGCTACAATAGAGAGGGAAGTTAAAAGAATCATAGTTTGGAGTCCATCTCAGTGGCCTTCATTTTTTCAATCAGCTAGAAAGCGGCCAAGGCCTTATATAGTCAATGTGATGGACTACTCAGATTTTTTGAACTGGAGTGAAATAGCATCAAACACTTTTACAAAAGAAACCTTAAAGAATATTAATTGGAGAAACATTAGAGTAGCAACTTTCAGAAAGACCAATTTAAACTAAATAGAACTCAAGTATTCAATGAAAGAAGATGCAATTACACATCGAATCAAGTTGTTCGAAGATGTCAAGCGTAAAAGAAAAGGAAAAGGGAAGAATAAATCAAAAGAAAATACAGAAGAAATGTTAGAATTACAATATAATCGAGTAAAGCAGTTGACTCCAAAACAGCTATATGCGGATAAACTACCAATTACCGCAGCTAAATACAAAGATCTGCAACGATTGTGTGATCAGGGGACAATACACAAACGGTTTCATGCCGAATACAAACAGCTTCCTTGTCAGTCTCATAATGTCATTGATACTCTTCCTGAGACTGACGAGGAAGATGAAATTTCTGATTAATTATCTTCTATCAGAAAATCAGGTCTTCAAATTTCTGGTTAATAATCTTCTATCCAATGACAGAAGATTATTAATCAGAAATTTGAAGACCTGATTTTCTATAACTCGTCGTCGTATTATGTTTTGCATCTACTTTTTTATTATCTTGTCGATAACACTTTCCCATTTTCACCAACGACACTAAAAGTGACCATAGGTAGACCATAGTACAGAAGCTTTCCGAACAAACAAGATCTAGAAAGATGAACTACCTAAATTTTAAGGGCGTTGGTGAAAATGGGCATTGTTTATTAAAATTATTAGAGCAGTAAGCCTGGTAGAATGTTTACTTACTTATATTTTTTTGTAATTCATTATCAATACGTTTTAAAAAAATGTCGTGATTATAAAATCTTCTTGAAATCAATGAAACAAAATGATTACTTAACATTTTGAATTATGTCTGGCTGGTTAGGTACGCCGTTGGAGGTAGAACACTATAGGCATCTTGTAACAAACGCTTGATTAAATTATACGGGACGATGCCTATAATATACTTACTTAAGTGTATTTTTATACCTTTAGGACCTGCCAGGTCCTAAAGGTATAAAAATTTCGAGCCGCGACACAAACAATGATGATGAATGATGATTGATGTACAAGATCCTCTAATGGAAATTTAAGTGATTGGTTTAGACATTTTTTTACTTTGAATTTATATTAGTGCCTTGCTTAACCATTATTTTGATTAAACGATGACGGTCAATGAATAAAAAACCTTTTTTAATTATGTCAATTTGTGTTTTATTTTATTGTTTTTATTACAAGTAATGAAAACTCAACTTACAGTCTTAAATTCATTGATTTGCTTCAGATATTTCCATGTTTGTTACATACCATCGCATCAGATCGATGGTGTTTACACTCATTTTTATTTCAGTATATGGTTTTTAAAACCAAACCCAGAACTATTGTATTTAAAAACAGGTGCATACTTCTAACTTCCGTTAGACAAATCGTTCTCCATTGATTTGTTAGTGGTCGTAAATACCAACTTCTTGAATTTTCTGGGGTGTATGTCCAAGCTAACTTTTAAAATAAGGCTTTGACATAAATAGTAATAATATATTATGAAACACCATCGTATTTTACGTATTTCTTGTATAGAACACAATTTTACAACTTTTAAAGTTAAAAAGATATAAGCCAAAAACTAAATTATTTTTTGTTTTTCGTTGATTACCAAAAGTGCTATTTTGGTGTTTACGACCTTTGTTGTCGGAAGCATCGTTACGTTCAAAACGACTTGGATTTTGCTTAACAAACATAGCTACTTCAAAAATATAAATACAAGGCAGTGTCAAAATATTGTCATTATTCTGCTTCCGACGCTCGCCCGCGACAGTCGTGCCGCTCCGTGCTCTCGATCGTTCCGTGCCTGAGTCATCGCTCCGTTCGTCACGCCCGCCGTGACGTCACTCGTAGTCGCCGACTACGACGCCTGGTCCGGATCCGCCTTTTTCGAGGCGGTGAAGGATATCGTGCTTCTCTAACAGAGATTGTCAAAAACAATTTGGTTTGGCCCCTTCAGGGTAAAACCACAGTTTCGTGGTCCTTGGTTGGAAACCTCACGGTGTCAACAATACCAAGGGGGTGCTGACCCGACGCACCCGCTGATCCCCTTCAGGGTGAAGCAGTCAATTGGAGTCGAGTGCTAGGTTTTGGCCTTGGGGGATCTCCTAGTCAAACCTAGTTACTGAGTTCTCTTCACAGCATACACACCTAGTGTCGGTTGGGTGTATCTACCCCTTCGCACTAGACCCAATAGGGCCCGGTACGCACATTGAGATTGGCGACCGGATTACAAGCTTAGGGCTCACCATTAGGCACACACCTCCCTGCTATCCCCGCAGGGAGCGAACTCACCTCCGGGTCATTCCCGCCCGGAGGGTTAGGCAAATAGGGCCCCTCAGGCCACATCAGACGGCAACACAGCTACCGAGTTTGTCTGGGTTTCTCTTCTCGGTAGCGAAGTGTTAGGAGAAACTCCGGGGCAGGGCTCTTTGGGGACCGTCTGCTCGGGGAGCTCACGTTTGACGTGTCTCCTCGAGGCGCTTATGTTAGGGTTAGGAGATTAGGATGCCCACCTTTGTCGCCTCCAATATGGAGGACAAGATGGAGGATCTCATGTCCAAAGTCGAATCCCTATCGGCTCGGTTAAATAGAACAACCGATATATTAGGAAAGATCCTATTTGAAAACCCCGCCCTACAAAGGAAATATGGGGAGGAGATTGACTCCTTACCCCCCGCGGTGTTTCCCGCCCCACAGCCAGATTTAGGTCCCACCCCCGCGCCCAACGCAGATAGGTCCCCCTCCCCCCCAGACGTCGAAATGGACTCTGAGGAGGAGGAACAAGAAAAAGAGGGCTCGGAAGGCGAGCGCTCGGAGCGCGCAGAGAGCATACACTCTGAGCGCTCGGAGCGAGCGGAGTCCGAGCACTCCTCCTCCGATCAAACCTCTTCCTCCGACGAGTTTATCCTCGTCGAGGGAAAGAGGAAGAAGAGGTCGCAGGCCTCGTCCTCCACCCAGGCCCCTAAGGCCAAGAAACCCTCCCCTCCCGAGCCAGCACGCTTAGTGCAGAGCCAGCCCTCCACTTCCTCGGCCACTAGGCCCAGCCCTACTCAAACCCCAGTCGTCAGCGCCTCAGTGCGCAAGACCATCCCTCCCCCACCCATCTTCATACATGATAAGGGGGCTTGGACAAACGTGTCCAAAGCGTGTGGCGAGCAACGCATCGCCTACACGAATGCCCGCGCCGTTCAGAACGGCATAAAAGTAGGGTTAGCGACAGCTAACGACCACCGCGCGCTTTCGAAGCTACTCAAGGCTCGAAATATCCCCCACCACACTTATACGCTCCATGAGAGCAAGCCCGTTCGGGTGGTCCTCTGCCGGATCCCCAGTGAGATCCCCACCACCGAGATCGTCTGCGACCTAGAGTCACAGAACATCCCGGTGATTGAGGTGCACCGTATGCACGGCAGAGGTGGCAGGGCGTCTAACAACGTCCTCGTCATTTGCCACCCCGTCTCCGAAGGTCCCCACCCCATCTTTGCGCTGAAGACTGTATGCAGTCTTTCAGGAATTTTAATTGAGAAGCCACACAAAAGTGGCACGGTAGGCCAATGCCACCGTTGCCAGTTATACGGCCACGCGCAACGGAATTGCTTCGGCAAACCCCGGTGCGTAAAGTGCCTGGGCGATCACGGCACCACGGAGTGCAGTCGCCCAAAAGATAGGTCCCAGTGCCCAGACCCGCCCAGCTGCGTGCTGTGCGGGCAATCCGGCCACCCCGCCAACTACCGAGGCTGTCCGAAAGCCCCGAAAACCTCCGCCCCTAAACTGGCAACGCGCGCTAGCGCACGCCAGGGACGAGAGTGTCCTACACTCTCGTCTGAGCTCCCCCAGACCCTCAGTCCCCAGCGTCCAACTCCTTGGACGGCGGCGAATCACGCCCAAAACTTCCCGGCACTAAGGCCGAAAGTCCCTGGGCTGATGGATCAACCCATCATGCCCTCCGCTCCGGTTGTTGTGGCTTCTCAGCCCCCACCTCCTCCCCAGTCACTCCCTCGCTCGGATGAGCCGGAACTCGATGCGTTCCTCATCCTTGGGAAAACATTCAGTTTCTTCCAGTCCCCCCGCGCCATCCAAATGGCAAAGGAGGTCGTGGCCTGCAAAAGCATTGAATCCCTGATTCAGGTATACTATAAGTATTCTGATGTAAAAAGCCATTTTGACAACCTCTTTAAACAGCCATAATGTATAACACGGCTAGTAAAAGATTAAAGCCCCGATCCCTAAAGCTAGGTTACTTCAATGCCAATGGCATCACTAATCAACGGGACGAGATCGCGACTTTCCTTCGCGATCATAGTCTCGACATCCTTCTGGTCCAAGAGACCTTCCTCAAACCCCACCTTAGGGATCCCAAGGTAGCCAACTACCGGCTAGTTAGGAACGATAGGACTAGATGCCACAGAGGTGGCACTCTAATATATTATAGGAACTCCCTGCACTGCATCCCTATGGATCCGCCGCCCCTTGCCCACTTAGAGGTATCCGTTTGCCGGCTAGGCATGACGGGCCATCCCTCTATCACAATAGTATCCGCGTATCTCCCACCGCACAGCGACGTAGATTCAAATTCTTCGATAAACGCCTCACTACGAAGCGACCTTACAGCCCTTCTTGACATGAGTGACTCCGTCCTTATAGCGGGGGATCTCAATGCCAAACATCCCGCATGGTGTAGTCGTATTACCAACCCCCGTGGGAAGGTACTATACGACCTTTGCACACCTCTCCACATAGATATCATAGGTCCTATGCGGCCTACTCATTATCCGTTCGAGCCATCCCACTTGCCCGACGTACTCGACATTGCCCTCCTGAAGAATGTGAACTTACGTTTGCACTCTTTAGAGACGGTAGACGAACTTGACTCTGACCATAGACCGGTGATCTTGGAGTTAACTCCGAGATCGGGTCCCTATGACCCTAACCGCCCCCCTCCCACACAGGTGATCACTGACTGGAGGAAAGTAGGCGAATTGCTGAAATCCAACACGTCTCCTCACCTGGACAAGATCCCCGACCACATCCAGTCCGCCGCCGACACGACGGCTGCGATCGACTCACTCACGGAGCACGTACAATCTGTCTTGAACGACTGTTCAAAGGAGATTCCGGTGTCAGAGCATTGGCGCCGGAAACTCCCGGACGATGTACGGGCCCTGCTGACTGAGAAGAACGCAGCAGTCCGTGCCTACAGATCTTTCCCCTGCCAGAATAACAAAACTTTCATGCGGTACTTACAGCGCAAAGTAAGTAACAGCATCAGAGAGTGGCGTGAAGCCGGCTGGGACAAGACCCTGAGCGAACTGGAACCCACCCACCATGCCTTCTGGCAACTTCAGCGGAATATGCGCGCCACTGAGGTTGCCTCAATGCCTCCCCTTATCCGCCCGGACAAAAGCATTGCCTTCGACGACGAAGACAAAGCCGAATGCCTAGCCGACAGCCTGGAGGCACAGTGCTCTCCCAGCTCCCAACCAGTCGACCCAGCCCACCTTGCCCACGTGGATGCTGAGGTCGAACGTAGATCTGCCCTACCCCCTGTCGAGGACCCTGATGCTCCCCTCCCCCCCGTCACGGAGGACGAGGTGGAGGAGATCATCAAGAAACTCAAACCTAGGAAAGCTCCCGGGACTGACAGACTGACCACTAGGGCACTTAAACTCCTCCCACGTACGATCTTAGTCCTACTGACTGCCATCTTCAATGGCGCCTTGTCCAACAACTTGTTTCCACAAGCTTGGAAAGAGGCTATAGTGATAGGTATCCCAAAACCCAAAAAGCCCAAGAACCTCCCGACTAGCTATAGACCCATTAGTCTGCTCAGCGCCCTCGGCAAGGTCTACGAGCGGATTATTCTTAATCGGCTCAAGGACTTTGTCGAGGCCAAGAGCCTAATCCCTAACGAACAGTTTGGCTTTAGAGCCCATCATTCCAGTGTCCACCAAGCCCACCGCATCGTAGAGCACATTAGCGGCCGTTTTCAACGCGGTCTGGTGACGGGGGCCCTATTCTTTGATATAGCAAAGGCTTTCGACAAAGTCTGGCACAATGGCTTAATTTATAAGCTTTACCAACTAGGTGTGCCGGACCGTCTCGTGCTCATCATTCGAGACTTCCTGTCAAACCGCTCCTTCAGATATCGTATCGAAGGAGCGTTTTCCACTCCCCGCCCTATCAGAGCCGGCGTCCCTCAGGGCGCCGTGCTCTCCCCCCCACTCTTCACGCTATTCACTAGCGATATCCCCAAAAAGCCCCCAGTAGAGTTATCCCTGTTTGCCGACGACACGGCCATCTACTACTCGGGACATAATCCCGTTAGCATCGCTCATACCCTCCAGACCTCAGCCAACGCACTAGGCGATTGGTTTAGGAAATGGAGGATTGAGGTAAATCCCGACAAAAGTCAAGCAGTCCTGTTTCGCAGGGCTCGCCAGCATAAAAAGTTCACCCCCCCACGCCCGATCACTATGTTCGGCAAGCCAATCCCTTGGGAGAAGCGAGCCAAATACTTAGGTGTGATCCTCGACCAGTTCCTGAATTTCAGTGAGCACATAAAGTCGGTTCGCTCGCGAGCCGCTTTCGCTCTCGGTAGGCTCCACGCCCTGCTGAATAAACACAGCAAGCTCTCCCTTAAATGTAAAATCCGAATATACACGACATGCATACGTCCTATCATGACGTATGCCTGTCCGGTGTTTGCTCATGCCAGTCCCAATCAGATCCATAGGATGCAAGTCGTTCAGAACCGTTTTCTCCGAAAGGCCACGGGCGCGCCCTGGTTCTGTAGGAACGAGGATCTCCACGTAGACCTCAAACTCCCGACCATAAAGCAAGTGTTGAAACGCATGTCAGTGCGTTACTTCACCTCTGCTGAGACCCACACTAACCCCCTGATCGTATCGGCCGCCCGATACAGACCCTCCAAGATTTCTCGGGTTCGTCGCCCGCGTAACATCCTAGACGAGCCTGACGACCCCACCACCATCCGACAAGAGAGCAGTAGGGAAACCAGCACTCTTAGAAGACACAGATACAGAACGCGTTCCTTATTCCGGCCTCGCCGACGAGGCCCATCGCGACGTCCGCGTACTGGTAATGAAAATCCTCCCCGACCTTTGCCAAACGAGCCAGCCCGCGATGCTGAGCCAGTAGCAATAAATACTCCCGTAAATAATATGACCCAGCCTGTCCCTTTGCTGCCCTCCCGAAATGACCCCGCTATGCCGAGGCCCGTACTCCACAGGGAGTGCCCTTAGCGTGCGGTCATTAGTTTTTAAGTATATTTTAGTTTGTAAGCCCTGGCTGGGGGCCTTTAATTTATTAGAGGTCACCACAGGAAAGTCCGGTTAAGTAGACTCACAGCCTTAGTGTGCTGATCTACAAGTGGCCCTACCTAAAAAAAAAAAAAAAAAAAAAAAAAAAAAAAAAAATATTGTACTGCTTAAAATATGGCTTGCAACTGTCAGTCGTTTTTAGTCTGAACATTGATCGAAGACATCTTTTTTGAGCCTTAAATGCAGTCTCTTTATCAGTTATAAAATTAATAAGATGTTATTAACGGGATAAACCTTTTTTCGGGGAGAAATCCATCAAATTGTAGGTAGAGAGTGTCAGATTAAAAACCCACCTTGTTACTTCAGTAGCACTTGCGTTCCGGGGCCGCGGTATCTCGTTAGAACATTTCCGTAACCCCGGCAGAAAAAGATAAACATAGCATGCCAGCTGAGAGCTTTATTTTAATCTATGTCCTAGTTTTTCGGAAAGCAGAACATAATAAGTTGTGCCCTGCTGTCTTAAGCACACACAGGTGCTCTCGTAAGCGTAGTTTAAAGTAATTGTATTGTAAATAAGTCGTTTGTGGGCCTATAATAAAATAATATAAGAAAATATTATTCTAAGAAGGCCCTCATTCATATGATTCCGACCTCTCAAATGGCAAGCCCGGTTAAGCAGCCACAGCACACAATAAAACAAATAACATCTCAAACTTATAAAGTTATTACGTCATAATTCCGCGTTCGACATTCAAATCTCCGAACGGCATACCCAATCTACCTCCACAATCGCGAGAAAGTTCAAAACAAATACGTAGGCCAGTCGTGCCAATAAGATCGGATAGATGAGTCATGTGTCACGGCGGAGTCACGGAGTTACCCGAGTCGTCACGAGCGCGACCCGACTCCCCCGCCCTCTATTGTCTGTATAGAAAGTCGGAATCAAACGGAGAACGCTGGTGTAACACTGTTTCTGATGTGGTATTGTTAGATTTTGTTCTGAAACTTTGCTTTGTTTCAATCGGTGTTGTATTGATGCGGTTTGTTCCAGTTTTCGTTGATGCAGAGGAGCTGTTTAACATTGTTTTTTTAATGTTTGTTTTTTTTTTTTTGTGGTAAAAGGCTCGCGTTTGAATACCATCTTACCTGATGGTAAGTAATGATGTGATCGATGACGAAGCACGCGCGCTTACCTAGAAGTAACCTATTCACTTTTGACTTAAAGAGCCCAGGCCTAGCCCCAGGTTATATCTATCAGGAAACACAGACATATTTAAGCATATGAAGGGTGCGTTGTGGACTTACTGAGCGCCCTTGTCGAGTAAAGGCAATGAAATGATGGTCATGTTCGTAGTTCAAATATTCTCGACTGGCTTGTCAACTAGTTTGGTCATAAAGCGACCAGTCCACCATTTCGATCCATAGTTATGATATCAGAAAATTTAAAAAAAGATCAGAATTAAGACACAAACTCACATCATTGCTTAATGACGCCGTTGGCGCAGTGGTTGAGTGATTGGCTGCTGAGCTTCGTGTCGTGAGTTCGGTTCCCGTACCGGAAAAAAAATTGTATGGCCTACAAATAGTTGTTCCGGGTCTGGGTGTTTGTAAAAATGCAATCCGGATACAGTAGAAATTCCAAGTATGGTGTAAAGTTCCATCTAGTTTAGATTAAGAAATTGTTATTTTGTCCCATAAGTGTAACGAAGGTGCCTAGAACTCACGACAGTGGGAGTTCCGGAAATCAACACATTCAAAATGTTACCTTTATGATAAAAAAATATTCTTATTGTTATCTAGCAATAACTGGACTCTCAGTTCTTTGTCACCCCAAATTTATACCAAGAATTTTACAGAAAATGGACGACCTCCTCGGGCGATGCATTACGTTTCGCCATTGAAATGTTCGTCCGTTTTGAGCTACCTACGTCGAACATGAAAAATACCTATGTTTGTAAAGGAAACACGAAAACAAAATACATCAATGCTTACCTAGAACCGGGGAATCGTATCAGTTATTGTGATTGGGTTATTTATATCTCTGTTGTGGGTAGAAAGCGTGGATCCTGGAGTGATCGCGCTTTCGTGAATGGTTTGGATAGTGAGTATTTGCATGGGTAGGGTTGGGAAGCGAATGTTTTGGTAATAAGATGTAATTCGTTAAAGAAGAGTAGCAAAGGATCTTGTTTGCTTGTTTTGCTAAGGTATCGGATTTCTGATGGAGAGGTTTTGTTCTATTGCCGTGTATCCACTTCAGACACAAGCATATTTAGCTTAGTTGGAGGGGTTAACAAGATTGCTAGTAATATAAATCCCACCGCCATTGTAATCAATTTTATTTACAATATTGTTATTTAAGTGTGATTCAATTATTGGTGTACAATAATAGTACATTGTGTATTAAGGGCGGTAAGTAAGGAATTACGATCGAGGCTCTAGTAGAACGCTTTCTGAGTCGAGGTCCGTAATTCCCGTACCGCCCGTGAAACATACAATGTGTTTCATCACATTTGCGAGAAAATAAATAAAACTATAGGCCAGAAAAATCTTATTTATTAAAATTTATAGTCACTGTACAATTACCTAGTAAAATTAAGACAAATCTTTTTTTCGGGGAGTCTTATTGTTTAAGATAAATTATCTATCTTATAAATAAAAATCAATTACTGTTCGTTAGTCTCGCTAAAACTCGAGAACGGCTTCATCGATTTCATTAGTTATTTAGACAAAATATGGATAATTAAAAAAAATATGGCGGTACGAAGTTCGGCGGGTCAGCTAGTATCTATATAAAAATGAATTGCTGTTCGTTAGTCTCGCTAAAACTCGAGAACAGCTGAACGGATTTATCTTATCTTGGTTTTGAAATGTTCGTGGTGGTCTAGGGAAGGTTTAAAAGTTGAGAAAAATTAAAAAAAGAAACCGGAAAAACGTTTTCTAAATAAAATGGAGAGTAGGGTAGGGGTAGGGTAGGGGTAGGGTTGGTGTAGGGCAGGGGTAGGGTAGGGGTAGTGTAGGGATAGGGTAGGGGTAGTGTAGGGTTTGGGTAGGGTAGGGGTAGAGTTAGGTATAGGTAGGGTATCGGTAGGATAGGGGTAGTGGTATCGGTTGGGTAGGTGTAGGATACCACGCGAACGAAGTCGTGGCGGGTCAGCTAGTTAGTTATATTTTTTACTTGTCTTCAAATACAAATGGTAAATTATTATGAATATGCTTATTATTATGCTTATGCTTTACACAAGTTAGCACAACTATTATTACAAAACTTACGAAAAAAAGTGAATTTTTTTTTAAGCGGATGGCGGGCTTTTTGCCTACGCCACAGATTATACAAATGTTTCGTTCAGAAACATTAAGGGCAAATACTTATGTAGGTATACAGCCATGACGGAGTGTAAAAAAATAAAAATAATTCGACGTTTTGATACAAAAAACTATTAAAATCGATTATTAAGAACATTAGTTGAGTATTTAAGTAACATGTAGCGAGATTGCAATGACATTCCTGTTTAGATAACATTTTAAGACAATTTTTCAATTGCGTGTAAACTCCTTGCTTGAACTTGCATGACCTGTGTGCTGTGCTATAAATAAAAAAAAATTACTTATCGACCTTGGGTTTCATGACAAAAAGAAAGCTCGAGGGTTTTATATGGGGTATTACGGCCAAGTTAACCTGTATGTTTAGATACTGTTTACGTGCAAGTGTGATAAAAAGTATATTTTATCTATTCTATCTATTTGAAAAATATCTTTGTTAATGTAAAAAAAATACAACTGATATTTTGTAATTTTACAAAATAGGTAACAATTAATTTTGTAATTAATAATACTGTCACAGATTATAAACGCATTTTTATTAAAATTTTGTAATTAAATAAGCTGGAATGGAAGTTACAACATGAAGCATAATACTTAAATCTAAACATATAGTAAGCCCCAACATTGGCGTGTCCCACGCAGCTTAGATTAATGAAATAAATTTTAGATTCATAATAAATTAGATCTTGTGAATGGGTTCAAACAAGCTATGAAAAGTAAGATAGAAAGAAAAACAAACAACCACAAGACATACACAATGTAGAAGAAAAAAATAAGGAGACTTAATTTAGAGCAATAATGCCTCACGGTGGTCGCCAAACAGGTCCAGTTTAGCAAAATGTTACACATTTCATTTCTAGATAATAGTAGATTATTAACCAAGGGGATAAAGCAGTGTCTTCTGCCGCGGGTGACGATTTAAATCGCGAGCGTAAGGAAGGTTTACTTCCGAGCGTAGCGAGGGTGTTAAAAACTTAAATCACGAGCGAAGCGAGGGATTTATGACGAGTCCTGAGTGTAGCGAGAAGTTCACCCAAGACTAAGACAGCTTTATCACCGAGGAAAATACTCTACTTTTCGTACCATTTGCGAAAAAATTAACACTATAATAATATGAGATAAGCATTTATTAAAAATAATGACAATTAAAAGTAAAAGTTAACATTCGAAACATTGGTCCATTTATTGATAGAGAGAGTTACATTATTGTTTGGTACATTTATTGTTGATGAGTTGATTTGAGTATTTCTCTGTTCTTGCGTCTGAGGAACTTGCAAATTCCTAGACTAATATTTTTTTGTCGGAAAAGCAAAGGCATCAAGCTCATACGGCCTCGTCGGTTTTCGTAATTTTATTTACATATCTCTTGCTCTGTAAGTACACCCTTACACCCCTGAATGCCGGGGTGTATGACTATCATTACAGCATAGGTTTTGGAATTTGAAAAAAGAACTGTCATACTCATACTGCACGAAGAATATTTTTAAAAAGTTAATTTTTTTTTCTCGGTATCGATTAATTACTCGAATCGGAATCTAGACAATTTATTTTATAAAGATTTTATTTTAAATATGGAACTATTTGTTTCCACATCGTATGTTAGATGGAATCGATTTAAAAATCAAACTGGCCAGCAAGATTTGACGCGCTTGCGTGCGTGAAAAAAAAAGGCAGTCTATTAGTAGGCGCGAAAGCATCGCGAAAATAATTAATTTTCTTGTTTGAGTTCTTTTTCAAAAGTTTTAAACATGTCTAGTGACGAAGACATAGATCTAACGCCCGATTTTATTAAAGAAAGGGCAAAAACAGTTGTCGAAAATATATTACCGCCCAACTCGAAAGAAAGATATGTAAAGGCATACGACGAATTTATGAAATGGCGGTCAGAAAAAAAAGTGAAATCTCTTTCTGAAAGTGTTTTTATATCATATTTTGATGAATTATCTAAGAGGCTACAACCTTCCAGTTTATAGTGCTTTTATTCCATGCTAAAATCTACAATGATGACAAAACATGACGTGAATTTGAAAGATTTTTCTAAACTTACTGCTTTCTTGAAAAGGCAGTCTGACGGCTTTAAAAGCAAGAAATCGAAGGTATTTACTGCAGAAGAAGTACAGAAATTCTTAAATGAAGCTCCGGATGAAATTTATTTTGCAATAAAGGTACCTACGTATTTACTTGCCCTTTTTAATAAGTTACCAAAATATTTCACAGAAATACTATGCGAATTTGGTGCCTTTAATACAACTTATGTCTTTTTTACAGGTTGTTCTAATTTTTGGGATATCGGGAGCCTGCAGAACCGTGGAATTGACAAACTTGACAATAGAAAATGTAGAAAAACATAACAAATTACTACTCATAAAACTGCCTAACACGAAAACTAAAATTGACCGGTCATTTGTTGTGCATGAAGAATTTGCAAATTATGTTGAAAAATATCAAGCTCTTTGGCCTGAAAACGTGGATACAAATCGTTTTTTTCTTAATTACAGTAAAGGAAAATGCCACAGACAAGTAATAGGAAAAAACAAATTTACAGGCATGCCAAAGCAAATAGCCACATATTTAAAACTGAGTAACGTAGAGTTATACACCGGGCATTGCTTTCGCAGAACATCAGCGACTCTATTGGCTGATTCGGGAGCCAACCTCACTCTGTTAAAAAGGCACGGCGGCTGGAAGTCCAGCAAAGTGGCCGAAGGTTATATCGAAGATTCGATGGCAAACAAAAGCAAAATTACTTCTAAAATAACAGAAAATATAAACTTAAAATCACCACGTCAAAGCACATCATCTGAGCCATTTTTTAATGAAGAAAATAGTACCAGTCAAGTGCCGCCATTTACGATGCAAGAACCTCAAGTCACTCAAACTCAAGTCTTATCATCACAAACTCATATTCAAACTATAAATATACCTAAAAAGAACGTGACCATATCTCTTACAAATTGTAATAATTTTACTATTAATTTTAATTAAATACACATTTTTTTCTTCTTAATAAATGTTCATTGAAACCTGCTGTCTTGTTGTTTACTTACCTCACAATCGATATGTAAAGCAGAGTATTTATCTCGGGCGTAAGCATCAATTGCATACTCGGGTTAATTAGCGCCTTCGCTTCGCTCAGGCGCCAAAAACCTCGTATGCAATTGATGTCATACAGCCCTTGGTTAATAATCTACTATTAATAATCATAACTGCATAATAAATGCGTATTCCTTTTTCAAAAAGATGTATAATGCTTTATATACAAACTCAATGGTGTAAACACAGATGTAGTTCAGTATAAATTTCGGTAAGTATTCCAAATTTAAATCACATTCTCCCCCTAGAGGATGAATGAAATTCAGTACAATTTTCTTTCCCTGTTTTTAACAGATTAAAAATGACTATTGTTATGTTCGGTTTTTGTGGCATAGAATGTCTCTTTTTGAGCAAGTGGTACGAAAAGGTTGTTCTTTTTTTGGACTTTTAAGTATGTTTCGGTATTTTACTCAGGGTAGTCAGTAAGTTAGGAAACATCAGCCTTATCTAGTGTTAACTTAAAAATTTAAATTAAAAATTTTAGGTAACCCCTGAGTGCCCCTGACAACTTTGAAACACCGGAACAAATTTTGAGAAATTGTAGCTAAGAACCATCTTGATCACGTTAGCTTTCTAACAAAAAAAAGCGAATCATAGTCAGACAATTCGTTTAGGAGCTACGATGCCACATACAGACACACATACACGTCAAACTAATAAAACCCGTCTTCTTGCGTCGGGGTTAAATAAAAAAGAAAATGATGTGTAAAACTAATATTTATTATATTACATATTCCGGTCTAGCTAGTCCCATCGTAGACCTCATCAATCGCTTACCATCAGGCGAGATCAAAGTCAACTGCGGGCACACGGGTAAAAAAAATATTTATTAATTTAAAAAGAAAAAGTTAAAATCACAAGAAAACTTTACGAGTAACTTAGCATTTAATACAGACGTATAAGAGAAACTAAAGGAAACCGGCTTGTTTGCTCTTAGTGCGTTGTTAAGTATAGAATAAGTACCGCATGAAACTTTAAATGCCAGATCGCAGGAAAGTGTGAGGTCGGCATAGCACTAGAAATAGTGCCGATAAGGACAAAATAATTTCGCACTTCAATTGGACATAGGCGTAAGGCTCTCTACAGATGACATTCATGGCAAAAGGTATGGAAGGGAAATACCTAAGTCACTTGTGTACAGGGGGCTTACTATGAGTGTGCAATAATGTTATCATTTTTGAAAAATATCGCTTTGTCTCTTTTGCACTAATTTTTTTAAAGAGAACTAGCAATGTGTGCAAATTGGACTACCATGCAACTGAAAAGTTGTTACACCCAAGGAAATAACATGGAACTCGCACTCTCTCCTTCGCAGACACAGCAACATACAGACACAATCACAAACAAGCACATTCTTGAACACAGCAACACACGCACACACTAGAAAACAAGAACACACACACACACACACACCCTCACGCATACAAATTAGCATGCCTGTTTTGTTTTATTTATATTTTACTTTATATCCTTTGAATTTCTCTTATTTAATTGTAATTGTATTTAAATGTTCAGATTGACGATCTTATCATTCACAATATGCTTTCCAAGTTTTGTCAGTGGAGTGGGGACCTGGTGACCTGTAATACAGGTATTGATATACCTACCATGGGCACCAGTCTCTTACAAATTTGTTAACATAGCATAGTATTAACAGCGTATGTACTTACTTTATAAGTTTGTGGAGGAAATAAATGTATTATATTAATGTGGGTATATATATAAGCTACATTACTAGCAATCTTTTTACAATTCAAATAAGTTAATTTCTGTTAATTTAATTCAATATTAATCTTATAACTTTAATTCATAAAATTAAACCCAATCAATTTATATTTATGTTATTATAATTCTGTCTATAAATTATTCTTAATTTGTTAATGTCATTTTAACTTTACCTTTATTTTATAATACTTTTAATTAATATTCACAATTATATTGTAAAACTCGTTTTGTGTAAGATGTGCATGCCTGTAAGTGACTTATTTACACAGGACCCTTAATGTCACAATTTATATAATTACATTTGTAAATAAGTTGTTGGTGGGCCTTATAAATAAATAAATAAATAAATCTTGTTAACATTAGCGTATTGTTTTCAATTATTAAAACTTGCGACTAAAAAGTTTTGGTATCCGAAAATTCGTGATCAGGACGCATTGTATAGATTAATCTTAATAATATTTTCATAGTTACTGTTTATTTTAAAATCCATTAATTAATTGATTTATTAATTGTGGAATCAATTATTCTATTCCATTCAATAAAAATTTAATCAGTGGAATTTGTGAGTTAATAGTTGCTGAGATTCACATATCACAGTTGGTTCCATCTGTGGAGCGCCTAAGTTCAGTTAACGCGGTTGCTAGGAAAATCTGAGATATAAGAGCTCCATAAACAGCAATAAGATAATCATTAAGATATGATATCGTAAACGGTGAACAGTAGTGTGCTGTTACTTTGTTTTATCTTGAACTAAACATATTCGAGCTTGTTTCATTTTATTGGAAAGGCTTTTCTGAAGTGGCTTTTGTAGTGTTAATCTTTCAGTGAATCAGTATGATTGAGCCTAAACTGTTTTTTTATTTTTTTATGAACTGGGCTGTCTAGAGATGTAAATTGGAAAAAAAAAACAAAATGTTTTATTTTCACAATCTTGAAAAAAAACATGAAAAAAATCTTGGCACCGTTGTTTTTTTTCTACATTTGGTTTTTTTTTCAGAAAAAGTGAAACACTATAATTAAAGTTTTAATAAAACACTAAATTTGATTGTTTTGTTTTTATTCAAGTCAAATTATGTTTAAATCAATGGGTAACTATTATTATGAACTTAAAAAATACTTGATGTGTTACAATCATCTGTATCAGTATCAGTAGCTACGGCTACGCTTGTTTTATCAGCTTCGGAATTATGTTCTGTGTCTGTATTTGTTTCATCTAATTCTGAATCAACGACTATACTATCAGGGACTCTATTACATTCTGCTTGTGTTAATGTTGTTGATGATTGTACTGATTGCAACCTTAAATTGTGCGCAATGTACACTATTTTCCTAGCCCTGTCATTTGTCAGTCTATTACGTTTCTTGGTATGAATGTCGCTGTATGTACTAAATGTTCTCTCGCACGCTGCTGATGTAGTAGGAAGAGAGAGTAACTTGACGGCTACTTTAGACAAAGCAGTTGATTTGCAAAGTCCTGCCCTCCAAGCAAGGGGATTCAATTTGTTCACCGATGACCACAAAAAAGTCTTAGAAAAAAACTCTTGTTTTGCTATGTAATTTGCAAGCTCTGCCAGTACTATATCCTCTTCGATATCTGGTATCTTTATAGCAGCATTATAAATCTGTTCTACAGCAACCGATTCTTCTTCTGGAGTCAGATCACATCCTTTAAAATGAGGATCCAATAGGTTCGCGATTTTATGAACGTCATATATAGCGAATGCCTTTCTATTTGTGAGTATTTCTCTGACTTTTTTTTCTCGGATTTTAACAGGGAGCTCTTGTCCAACATGTCTTCTACATCGACTTCAATTTTTTTATATAAACTTAAAACATGAGACATCTGTGGAGTGTCACTTTCTACAATTGTAATAGTGACTAATATTGGTTTCAATAAATTGTAGAATCCAGTAACATTATCCCAAAAATCATCGCTCAACATATTTACTTTTAATGTTTCCACTTTGTTTATAACATCTGAAAGACTCATCAATCGCCATGGTTTTAATAGTTTGTTTGTTTTCTTTTAAATTCTCTAAGCAGGAGACTAGAGATCCCCAGCGCGTTTTAACTGGTAGCTTAAGACTTAATTTGACGCCGGTGGTCAACTGCTTTACTACGAAAGCTGTGTTAAGCTTGTGAGAGTTCTTTATAGCCTTGACACAAGCTGTTGCATCGGCTATGAGGGACTTTAAAGTTGGTAAAGTATTCATATCAGTAAATATTAATTGGAGGGAGTGTGCTAGGCACCCGTAGGTAAATAAGTATGTACGTGCGTACTTCATTTCGAGTAGTCTCCAAGCTGCCTTCATATTAGCAGCATTGTCAGTTACAACGCCAAATACCTTTTGAGGTCCTATTTCATCAATGACACAACTCATTTCTTGAGCCATGAATTCTGCAGTGTGACATGATCTTCCTGTCGGTAAAACCTTGTAAAGAAAAGCTTTCGGCGTCGTGACAACAAAATTTACGATAGGTTCATTTTTAATGTTGCTCCAGCCATCCACAACCAATACCACAGAATCAGCAGCGGCAATTGCTTCTGCTACCAACGCAGACACATTCTTGTACTCATTTTCTAAAAACTGGCCTGACAGCATGTATCTAGAAGGTAGTTTATATGCTGGCCGAAGAAACGAAAACAATGTCCTCCAATGAGAATTTTCCACCAAACTGAGAGGTGATCTGCTCGCAAAAATTTCCCTGCTGAGAAGCTCATCTGCCTTGTCTTGATCTTCTGGATTCATGTTGTCTATAAAAGCTGCAATACCTGGTGTCTTTAACTTTTTTTCTGTAGTGGCAAGCATAGATGTACTGGCAATGCTGGATATTTCTAAAAAGAAAAGACAGTGCGATAAGGTAAGGATCACTATAAATCACTACAACATAGTTATTTGATATTAAATACATATATGGACTACGAAGCGGCAGTTTTTAGGGTTCCGTAGCCGAATGGCAAAAAACGCAACCCTTATAGTTTCGTCATGTCTGTCCGTCTGTCTGTCTGTCCGTCCGTATGTCACAGCCATTTTATTCCGAAACTATTAGGACTATACATGTGAAACTTGGTAAGTAGATGTATTCTGTAAACCGCTTTCCGATTTTAAGAAAAAAATTAAAAATATTTAAAATAAAGGGAGCCCCACACATGGAACTAAAACTGAAAATATTTTTTTTTTTCTTGAAATCCATGCATGTGTGGTATCTATAGACAGGTCTATAAAAACGATATCGGGGTTTTTAAAACCACTTTTTCATAAAGTCAATCGTTTACAAGATATAAGCTTCCAAAGTGGTAAAATGTGTGTTAGTCCCCCTCTAACTTCTATAATAATGGAGTGAAAAATCAAAAAAGTATATATGTATGTAGATCTTAATGTAAACTTTCAATCAAAATTGGTTTGAACGAAATCAGTTCAGCAGTTTTTGAGATACAGCATATTTTCTAAAACCACAAATATAACTTTGTAATTTATACAAACACTATGAAAAACAAAGTTATTTGGCGTAGTTGTAAAAATGTAAATAAGCTAGTTTTAAGAAATTTGCAAGGTTTTTTTTTCGTCAAATAAATATACATATTATATTATTACTACGGAACCCTTCATGGGCGAGTCTGCGAGAGCGAGAGCCAATTTTTTTTTAATAATATGATTTTCAAGTTTCAAAAATGCTTTGTCATTATAGAGCTCGGACTTTTAACACAGAGTTCCGTAGTCGCGTCAAGCCAGTACAATCAAAAGAGTTTATCATGTGCGGATTAATTTGAATTTAATCATCACAAAAAAAACGTGATAAAACAGGAAAATACCCAAAAAAAAAATGTACTTACGTTGTGGAACTTGTGTGGTTGTCTTCATATATTTTTCTTTTACTGAGTCTGGGCATTTTTTACAGACTTCTAGATGCTTTGACATTCTTGTGCCGTTTTTCGTAAGACGATTTGAGCAGAATGTACATTCTTTTTTTTATTTATTATTTTTTAGGTACTTTTGAAGTGGAAACAACATTGTTAAAAAGATTTGCCACGACTGATGTCTTTCGACCTGAACCAACTCGTTTCGGCATATTTACAAATATAATCAAAAAAATACTACAATAAAATTACTCAATACGGTTTTAATTTTAACTTAACACTCACACAGAACACTCAACAAAAACGAACACTCACTGTATCAAGCTTTCTGCAGTCTGGCAAATCAACCAAAACATAAACCAAACGAGGATTAGGGAAGTCCCCGTCCGTAAATATAGTTTACACTTGGTGTTGCCAATTATGTTAAGACATGTATTATTTAACAAAAAACAAATGTTGTACTCTTATTGAACAAAAAAAAATAACAATATCAACTCACATACGACAACTGCCTTACCATATTTTTATTTTCCTACTCATGAAAAAAACCTACTCCAGAAAAAAAACTGTTTCTTTTCGTGTTTTTCTTAAACGTTTTTTTTCATCTCAGAAAAAAAACCGTTTTTTTACAACTCTAGGGCTGTCGCATAATGTTTAAGAAGTCATGAAATAATGACGAAATGAATAAATAATAAAGCTTTTATTTACAACTAGTTCGATATTGACTGATACAAGAGCTTCAGATTACCTGTATGGTTTTTCCCGCGGGAATTCCAAGATAAAAAGTAACATTTATTATATTTGATATATGCTAATTTTTATCTCGGAATAGGGCGATCCCGATAAATAACCTCTTCCGTTTTCTAGTGAAAGTCCCAATAAGAGATTAGCGCGGACAAACAGAGAAACAGAAAAAAATTAAAAGAAGTTTGTTTGTGTTTTAGTATTGTGTTAATGACTCTAAGAAAACACAGATATTTTGAAATCACAGACAGACACTTAACTTTTTTTATATTATGTTTACAGGGTGGCGGTTATCACATTAAATTGTACAGCAAGTTGTTATCAGTCCGTTAAAATAATAAACTAAACAATTTTACTAAAATTAAGAAAATGCTTTTTTAAAACTCAAAATGGCGTTATTGGTAAAAAATAAATAATCCTCAATGATATTAGTTAACTGACGTGTAAAAGCGGCAACGCCGCAGCGCCGGCGCGCGGCGTTGCCGCTGTCGGTGTTTATTGGTTTTGGAATTTCTTTGTTTTTCACACCGCCTTCCGAAATTAAAGTTATTTTTGGCTTTGTAGTGTTTTGATATGGAAGTCGGTTCTATTTTTTGCTAAATATTTTTTTTCACCCTTTTTAGTGGGTTCGGTTTGTAATTTATCTAGTTACAAAAGCCATAATGTCAACAACAAATGTTAGCGAAAAGCCGTTAATTTTTGAGGAGTTCTCCTGGTACTTGACCATCAGCTCTACATCACCATATGTATTGTGACGAGCATAAAGTGTTTAACATCCGTACTCAAGTAATTGAATCGCAATCCACGTAATACTTATTATTGAGGAGTTTCAGTGGCCATCTGTGTTCTTCATCATCAGTTCAACTTCCCCAAATGGTACTTTTCGGAAGCAACTGCTCAAGGTACTATAAGAAATACCCAAAACGCTATAGGTGTGCCTATAATATTTGAAGAGTTCCCTCGATTTCTCCAGGATCCCATCATCAGATCCTGATTTCGTAACAATGGGACCAACTAGAAAGTATACCCTTTCAAACGCAAAAAGAATTTTCCAAATCGGTCCAGCCGTCTCCGAGTTATGAGGTAACATACATAAAAAAAAAAAGTTCAAGACGAATTGTAAACCTCCTTTTTTTGAAGTCGTTTAAAAATACCTAATACGTACGTGATTTCAATTAATGTGATAACCTAATCGCTACGCTGTATATATGAGTTCTACCCACATTGCTAGTTACTTTAAAACTTTAAAAACAAATTCAGTCAACTAGCGATTACAATAATTTTCGACGAGCCTACCAAATGACACGTAGTCAATACAGTCAGTCCTCATTCGTATGTCTGCCTATCTCGATAGCCACTCCGAGCAGTTCTCCATGGTTCAACTGAATCGTTGAAGAAAATATTTATATTGGACTAAAACAATTGAAATTTGGTATACATAATTATATACATACATCTCCAACACAAAGACGTTAGCCAAAGGGAAATTAATAAATCTTAATTAAATATGGGGTTACATGTGTGGAGGAAAAAAACGTTAAAAAAGGTGCTGTACAACGTATCGAATTAAAAGACTTACTACCAGAGTATCAAACAGACCATTCCAGTTATATCATACCAGAACCAGTTACCTACTTACTTTATTGTACAACCGTTGCCATGTTGGAACGAATATATTTCGTCTTAATTTAAAAATAAATAGATAAGTGAATTGATTAACATTTACCATTCTATGTAAGACTAGTACTCACGCGGGGCTTCGCTCCCGTGGATTCTATCACGGTATAAACATAACTCTCCTTTTTTGCAGTCGCTTAAAAAGTAGCCTATAACCTTCCTCAAGCTTCAAGCTACTTCCATACCAAATTTCATCCAAATCCACCCAGTACTTTCGAAGATTAGCGCGTTCAAGCAAACAAACAAACAAACAAACTTTTCCGCTTTATAATATTAGTATAGATAAGGCTAAGCACTTTCGGATATAAAAGGTTAGTGCTAAATCTAAAAAAAAAAACAGAGCATAATAATATCTTACTTACATATCTTCAGGAAAACCTGGATGTAACAGATGAATAGAAGAGAAATAGATTAATTAAGTACAGACACACAACAACTACCTTGAGCTGACTCGTTGGTCGAGTTGTCGCAAGTGACTGCTGATGGAAGTTGGCGGTGTGATACTTTATTTTTATTTATTTATTTGGGAAACAAAGTACAGTAAGTATTACAAGTAAAATAGTATTACAAAGTATGGGAGAATGTTAATCAATAATTCGTATTTCAATAATAACTTTTTTTGTTTTTTGTCACTTTTTTATTTTTATTTATTTTTTCTCTGGCGCGCAGTTTCATACTGGGCAACTAACGCGCTTTTTGGTGGCAAGTTTCAAATTCCAATTTAATTTTTTTTTTTGGCACGTCGCACGATATTAAACCTTACAATATTATTTTATTTATGTACTACACATTCATTAACATTAGTTTATTTACCCTCGTCCAGGTGTCACTGCGGGGTGCCAACTGAAAACCAGCGCTGGGTGTCTTTCGCCCAGCAAATGCTGAGTTGGTAACCCTTTTGGTGAAGACATGCTCAGCGAAATTCTCGTGTTATTTTTTATGTTTGTAATTTTCTGTTGTTTGTTGTTGTCTTTTGTGTGTTTATCACCGAATAAATGGTTTTCACTTTCAATTCAATTTACAATTCACAACATTTCCACAGTATACTTGTGTACATTATTAATTAATTAGGTAAGTATAATTACACTTACATACCGTAGGCACTAAATTGCATTTTAAACTTTTATTTAGTGTCACTCAAACATTGAATAATTTTTTTCTTAAGCCCCGTGCGTCGGAAAGCACGTTAAAGCGTTGGTCCTGGCTGTCATTTCGACATCTTTGGCAGTCGTTACGGGTAGTCAGAAGCCAGCAAATCTGACACTGGTCTAACCAAGGGGTAACGTGTTCCTCTCGCGCCCGGCATTGGTCGAGGCCATGCTGCGGGGCGAGAGGGAGTGGGAAGCGGTCGCCTCCTTCTGCGAAGCAGTCATGCTCCCGAAGGAGGAGGCGGGCCGTGTGAGGGAGAGGATGGCGTCCTCCCTCCAGCCCAGCCGCAGTGGTAGACGCCCATGGCGTTGGACGTCGGCCGACGATCTCCAGCCACCGTAGGCGCGGGCATGCGGACAGCGAGTAAAGGGCAACTCTCTGCCATGCCCGGGTCGACGGCGCGTTGTGTTCCACGCGCGCCTCAAAGAGTTTCAGCAATATGACGAGGCCCCCCCGTAGAGGGCCGAAGCCTGCCGGGTTCGTGGGACTCATCCCATTACCGTGACCCCGGTACGTAAAGGGTTATTGAAGGAACACCGTGGATTTTAGTCAGTAAAAGTCTGACAGTCCCTCCCACCCTGCCCGGAGTGGGAGGACTTATTTGATAATTTTACCACGTTACAAAAAATAAAATAAACGGGGTAACGTGTTACCCAGCTACTGGGTTGTGAAATACCTTAATACTCAGATGCATCCGGTTAGACTGGAAGCTTTTTTTTTAAGGATGGAAAGTCATCCAATGACTGACCGATCTGGGTGAAGCGGGAGGGTGTGTCAGACTTTTACTGAATAAAAACCCATCCGTGTTTCATCATATGCCCTCCGTGGTCCGAGGCCGCGGTAACTCTTTCGAACAATTCCGCAACCCCAGCAGGCACCGGCTCCCTTGTGGGCCCTGACAACTTTGATGACACTCTTTGAGGCGCGCGTGGAACACGACGCGCCGTCTACACGGGCCTGCGGGCCTAGACAAAATCCATTTTCTGTAAGCGTTAACGCCAACGGAAAAATTAAATTGTATGGAGTTGACATTTGCTAACCACATGTCACGTGATTGTTACGTGTTAGTAAATGTCAACTTCGTACAATTTAATTTTTCCGTTGGCGTTAACGCTTACAGAAAATGGATTTTGTCTAGGCCCGCAGGTTTCAGTCGGGCGGCGAGCTACCCATTGCTCGCAGCCAGCAGGCCCACGCCTACAGTGGCTGGAAGTCACCTTGTGATTCCCGGCGCCCGGAGCGTCACAACAACTACGATAGAAACTTCCAACATCAAGATAAAAAATTGCGCTGAGAATGTCCGACTGAAAGGGTTACCAGCATTTGCTGAGCGAAAGACAGCCATCGCTGGTTTTCAGTTGGCATCACGCAGTGACACACGGACGAGGGTAAATAAAAAATAAAAAACCGGTCAAGTGCGTGTTGGGCCACCCGCAGTGTAAGGTTCCGTGGTTTAATACAACGTCAAGTGCGAGTCAGATTAGTTGACCGAGAGTTCCGTAATATGCACTAACAGAAACAAACTACTCTGTTTTACTCTTGTAAGAAGTTGCTCTAAATATTTTTCAATGGAATTTGTCCGACAGCCCACTTAGGTGTGATAGTTTTCCTTTTAGCTTCGTTATATATAGGTACTACCACTACTACACCTGACTCTAACGAAAAATAACTTTAATTTTGGAAGTCGGCGCCAAAAACGAAAATATAAAACTAAAGACACCGACAACCGAAATTAAAGTTATTTTTCACTTTGCAGTGTTTTTTAGAAGTCGGTTTAATTTTTTGGTAATAAGTTTTTATTTGAAATACCACCGTACATATTAATACTAGTTAATATTGACGGTTTTATATCTAAAGATTTGACCATCCTGACACATAAAAAAAATGAAAATACATCTAGTCAATGTGAAACTTGTTTTTCTACATGTTGTAGGTAAGATAAGCAGGTGAAACACGGATCTTTTTTCTTTTATATCTTTTATTGTACCGTGTAACTCGCCTGTAATTATAACCAATCAATATGAGCGTCAATGAATACCTATCAATTGAAAAGATCTAATAAATATTATGAGAAATCCATTCACTTGTACTATATTTTATTTGTTACAAAATAATTGATTTTAATTGCGTTGTACGACTTTATGCTACATGGGCTGTATTAAATCATTAATTTGAGAAACTGTCTGGAATTTGTTAAAGATATCCGATATTACCAAAGTTAACATAGTTCCCAAAGTAGTAACAAGGAAAGGGTCATCATTATTATCTGCTTACCCTTTTCCTAACTATGTTAGTGTCGGTTTACAGTCTAATCGTATGTTGCTGATTACTCAGTTAATGGGTTGTGAAGGTCAGTCGCTCCAGGAAAAATACTGGTACTTAGCCTCATCCGGTAAGACTATAATAAATTAATAATACAGGAGTGGTTAGAATATTCCTTTTGAGGAAAAAGACTTTAGAGCAAATTTATAAATCCTGCATGTTGGCTGAGCGTTGTCGAGTGAAGGCCAATACCAACATTTAGACGGTATATTTGCCTTATCTTGCTATCGCTCGGTGTCACTTGCCTAGTTGGCCGAGTGGAGGCCAGCGCCAACGTGTATAGAGCTCATTTAGTGCAACTTATCTTTGCTCTCCGTTGCTCGTGATCACTTGCCTCACTTCGGATCGGTGTCGGTTTTTGGTCACAAATCAAAGGCGCTCGCCTGTGCTCGGCCAACGTGTGGGCAGCTTTACAGACTCTTCTACCCCCTACAGGCTCTTCCACATTGGTCGTCTGCATTGGCGTTCGACGAACTTGTCGAACGTGTGGACATTATTTCTTGCCCTGTACCTATTTGCTAATGCTCGCGTTGGCCTACGCTCGGCCAACATGTATTGCAGGCTTTAGAAAAAGTAAAAAATCAAAAACATTTATACCAAAACTTTGTTGTAGGTAAGATGGCTAGAGGCCTAGAGAGAAGGACATTTCAGTATTGCGTTTTAATTACTCCCAACCTACCACTGCGAGCTGAACCCGATAGAATTAATATGCGCTCAAGTGAAGGGGTATGTGGCTCAACATAATAAAACTTTTAAATTAGACGAGGTGAAACGGTTACTCCTACAAGCTCTAGATACTATTACACCAGAACGATGGCAGTCTTGCTTTGCTCATGCAATTAAATAAGAGGAAAAGTTTTGCCAACTTGATGGCATAATGGATGATGTGGTAGAAAAATTTATTATAAACGTCGGTGAAACTTTTTCATCTGATGACAGTGACAAAATTTAGATGATGAAGACGAAAAAGTTTCACCAACGTATTGTGTGTCATAAGATGGTCATAGGTTATTTTAAATACAGTGTTATTAAAAAAAAAATCTGGTAGAAATCATCACGTGATCGGTTGTTTCATTCATTTGTTTTAAACATATTTGTAAGTTTGTAATGTGTGATGAAGGTTTTATTATAAATAAAGCATAATTTAAAATAAAATGACACTTTTATTTCGTTTATTAAATTAGTCAAATCAAATAAAATTATAACTTAACTTTGAAATAAAATGTTTTACATTCCTGGTTCTACAAGCCTCTTTTGTCTAACGCTATTTTAAATGGAGTATGGCATTTTTTTAAATTTATGATAGGCTCGCATTTGGCCTCCTGGATCTTCCTCAATCTTCAGCCTCTTGGATGGTAAGCAAAGATGTGATCGAAGATGAACCACACTTACCTAGAAGTAATCTATTCACTTTTGACTTGAAGAGCCTCAGCTCCTTAGCCGTACGCATAATGAAAGTATTTTCAAAACGTTTTGTGCGTATGGGTGGGATGTCTACCATGTAACGATGGCGCATCACTGTTCGCCTTGTAGTCCGATGATGGAACAGGTTTGGTGGAATAAGATTGTGCAATTCCATCGCAAACTCTCCGAAATGTAACCGATAACAAAAAATTCCTTAGTTCACCAAAATGCGTAACATAATTATTTAAGTGTAGATTTATTGTAGTTTATTAACGACGCTATTAAATATAATTTCGGTTTTTAATTGTGTACATTTATTGAAAGTAAACTACAAACTAAAATAAAGCATCAAAAGTTCATCCTCAACGCTGTCAGCCGGTAACGTACCCAAGAGACTGGCGTATTTACCACGTTGACAGACTTCGCATTACTGAAGGACAACATACAACGTGGCAATGCCGTCAGTCGCTAGTTTAGATTTAATCACAGTGAAAAAATCTTCCTCTTAATATGAATTAGGTTTTGAATACTTTTCACACTGCATGACATCTTGCGACTCGATCTCACAAGATTTAACCCGTTGAATACACCTCTTAGATGCATCCATAAATTAGAGAAACTGGTTCTCGCGTCTTAGGATAACGCCCATGCTTAGTTGCTAGGTGCTTGTATGATAGAACTCGGAACGCAGCAACCGGTTTCAGTTTTTAATACAAATCGTAAATATTTTTACTATTATACTCGCTATAAAACCGGCGATGGTTTAGGGGATTTTCCATTTATTTGATTGTTACTTAAACAATATTGAAGTTGAGAGAAACTGTTTTTGTTGCTGGTTTCGTGAAATATGTAAACAATACCTAACAGTTATTATCACTACATACATTATATTTTTAAACGAAGTCCTCCACCGAGTCTGCTAGTCAGTGTTATCCTTGTCATGATAAACTCAAAAACTACTGAACTGATTTTCATGCCGTTTTTTTTTTGGTTTATATATATATATATATATATATATATATATATATGTGTATTGTGTATGTAGGTTATTACTTATGTATTGTATATAAGTGAATAGTACACCATGGACTACCCGCGTATTTATTTTCTCCTGCTGTGTCAAATCCATCCAAAGGTTGTCTGTAAAAGATCGCTTTTAGCGATAAGACGGCCCATTGTAACACCCTTTGTGGTTTTAAGACCTCATTTAATTATGTTATTGTAAGTTGGCTAAGATATGATAATAAATATTGACGATGTTCCAAGAAATCATATTTGTGCTTTACTGGCGAGCGCTACGTAAACCAATAGAGATATATGACATAACAATGTAAACTTTAAGTCTTAAAATGGCTTACATAAAAGGAACTATCTCATCGTGAAAGGTATCATTCTCATCGTGCACTCACAATTACTATTTTGCTCAATTATAGATTTATTAGAAAACTATAGGTTATTTTACCCAATTTATTATTAATCTTCTCTGTTCATTCAATATAGATTAGGATTGTCATTCACTTTATATCATTGAAACGAAAAGTTAAGAAGATTATCATTGAGTCTAAATTACAAGCAACCAATACATTTATTGGTTGCTTGCATTCTCGTAGTGGGCTGGTCGGGAAGCGAAAGATCGTACTGCGCGAGTGTAAAATAACCTTCCCGAACGAAGCTGGGCGGTTTGCTAGTTTAGTAATCTAAACTAGCAAACCGCCCCGGCTTTTTAAACAACAAATATTATTATTATATATATTATATACAACGTGTAATTTAAAGGGTATATACATACCGAGTGCACGGCTTCTTTGGATGATAACAAACGATATGGCAAGGTTTTTCTAATCCTAAGTCTACATGTGTGGAGCATATTAGAAATTTCAATACATTGATACCAGAGGCCGAATTTTTCAAATTAAGAAGAACGAAGAGAATTGTCGTTTTACTGGCAAGTGACGTGGAAAGTGATGACCCTCATAGTGCTGTGACACGTTTGTTATTATTGGTATTCAAGAAACATAATTATGAAACCAATAATTTGGGGTCAATTCTGTGAGTAACTTATTTTGAGCTGAAACTTTGCATAGAGACTCCATACCAGATGTTGTCTTCAGTCTTTTTGGATAGATGTGGGGTTTCCGTTACACGTTGTATATTGGTTTTTTGTGTTATTACTATTATTATATTTTTTTATTGCACCTCCCACACTATCTCTTCACCACTCATGGTTGACTGGTAGAGAATGCCTACGGCATTAGGTCCGCCTTTGTATCTCTGTGCATAAAGCGTAAATAAATAAATAAAATTTAATAATTTAATTTGCAGTAACAATACAATATTCCCATTAAACAAAATATAGGCAAAACTATTTTCTAATTAACGGGCTAGAAGAGAAATTCTGCAATCCTCATTATGTTATATACCAGGCGAGGCTACTTTACCACCTACGTAATTACACTTAAAATTATTTGTGTGGGACATGAATAGAAGCTGAGCTACATAATACATGTTGCGTTAAACAGGATCGGTAAGTAACCTACCTATCAAATGTGTGCGTTTCTTGTTCCACATCCGAATGGCAAAATACGGAACCCTTATAGTTTCGTCATGTCTGTCTGTCTGTCTGTCTGTCTGTCGGTCCGTCGGTATGTCACAGCCATTTTATTCCGAAACTATTAACATCACACATATGAAACTTGGTAGGTAGATGTATTTTGTGAACCGCTTTCCGATTCTTACAAAAATAAAAATGTATAATATTAAGGGGGGCTCCCAATACGTGGAACTAAAACTAAAACTATTTTTTTTATCAAACCCATACGTGTGTGATATATATAGAAAGGTCTTTATAAATAACATTGAGGTTTCTAAAACAAGTTTTTCTTAAAGTCAATCGTTTAAAAGATTTTTTTTGTTGACTTTATGCAAAAGTGGTTTTAGAAACCCTTATATCATTTTTAAAGACCTGTCTATAGATACCACACACGCATAGGTTTCAAGAAAAAAAAAATATTTTCAGTTCTAGTTTCATGTATGGGGACCCCCCTTTATTTTAAATATTTTTATAATTTTGTTCTTAAAATCGGAAAGCGGTTCACAGAATACATCTACCTACTAAGTTTCACATGTATAGTCTTAGTAGTTTCGGAATAAAATGGCTGTGACATACGGACGGACGGACAGACAGACAGACGGACAGACATATCGAAACTATAAGGGTTCCGTTTTTTGCCATTCAGCTACGGAACCCTAAAAATGACTACCAACCAATACCCCAAAAACAAAACACACACCAACACACAGATGTATTATGTGTGTTTCAAACTAAGTTCAACGACCTTAAGTAGAAGTTTAAATACAACCTGTTTATAAGAGCATGGTCTTGTAAATCAATCGGCTCTCCCGCCCCTCTGCTTGTCAAGTAAGTTTCGACTATGATGGATTGATGTTGGCGATAAAAAACTTGAAATTGAAGTAGACCGGAGGTTTGGTACTTAGTGTGTACTGTTAGTCGTATTTGGTGTGGTGGTCAATGTGTTGGTAGAATTAATATATGAGGGGAAATCTCAGATATTAGAGTAGCTTGTGGCTACATAATAACATAACAATAACGTTTGAAGCATCAATAGTCTAATGGATAAGGTGTCGGACTTGTGATTGAGAGGTCACGTGTTTGAACCTCACCCATTACACTTTTTTTTATTGATAATAGGCTCGCGTTTGACCACCATCTCATCCGATGGTAAGTGACGATGTGGTCGAAGATGGAGCACGCTTACCTAAAAGTAACCTATTCACTCTGGACTTAAAGACTCCTAGGTTATAGCTATCGGGAAACACAGACTCCGGCAGGGAATTCCACTCCTTAGCCGTACGCACAATGAAAGTATTCCCAAAACGTTTTGTGCGTATGGGTGAGATGTTCACCATGTAACGATGGCGCATCGCCGTTTGTCTTGTAGTCCGCTGATGGAACGAGCTTGGCGGAATTAGATTGTGTAATTCCATTGCACACTCCCCGAAATGTAACCGATAGAAAACCGATATACCGATGTATTTGGCAGATCCATTCCAAAGATGAGAGCAGTACTCTATACACGACCGAACCTGGGCTTGATAGAGATTGAGCATCTGTTCCGGTGTGAAGTACCGTCTCACCTTGGCTAGTCTATTGCCGTGAACCGGATACAAACATGTTTAGCTTAGTTGGAGGGGTAAATAAGATGGCTAGTAATGTGAAAATTGGTAGTTCTTTAAAAAAAAATTTTTAGCAAAAAATAGAACCGACTTCCATATAAAAACACTACAAAGGCAAAAATAACTTTAATTTCGGAAGGCGGTGTCAAAAACGAAAATATATACAAAACTAAAGACACCGCCTTCCGAAATTAAAGTTATTTTTGCCTTTGTAGTGTTTTTATATGGAAGTCGGTTCTATTTTTTGCTAAAAATTTTTTTTTCACGCTTTTTAGTGGGTCGGTTTGTAATAGTACAGTTACAAAAGCCAAAATGTCAACTACTTATCACCTTTTACAAAATATTGCTTTTCCCGATGCATAGCCGTTCATTTTTGAGGAGTTCTCCTGGTACTTGACCATCAGCTCTACATCACCATACTCGTATGTATTGCGATGAGCATAAAGTGTTTAACATCCGTACTCAAGTAATCGAAGCGCAATCCACGAAATACTTATTATTGAGTAGTTTCAGTGGCCATCTGTGGTCTTCATCATCAGTTCCACTTCCTCAAATGGTGCTTTTCGAGAGCAACTGCACAAGGTACTATAAGAAATACCCAAAACGCTATAGGTGTGCCTATAATATTTGAAGAGTTCCCTTGATTTCTCCATGATACCATCATCAGATTCTGATTTCGTAACAATGGGACCAACTAGAAACTATACCCATTCAAACGCAAAAAGAATTTTTCAAATCGGTCCAGCCGTCTCCGAGTTATGAGGTAACATACATAAAAAAAAAAAAAAAAGTTCAAGACGAATTGTAAACCTCCTTTTTTTGAAGTCGGTTAAAAAAGAGCCGCCTAATTAGATTTTCAACTACCAGGGTTGCGGGAATGTCTGCTGGGGTTGCGGAAATGTTTTAACGCGATAGGCTCTGGAACGTAAGGGCAGAGAAGAAGCAGTGTGGGTTTCTAGTTAGTAGAAGTCTGACACTCCCTTCCACGCCACCCACACCGGGAGGAGTCATTAGATGAATTACCCACTGAAAAAAAGGTTAAGCAATATCTGTGGATGATGTGGAGATTCCTCCGTGCCTTGCAAAGCACAGCACAGCCGTTGGTCACGGCTGTCATTGATACATCTTTATCCGTTTTTGTTATTGCTGATGGGCACACTCTTGACCTCGATCTCGCCTGATGGTAAGCGATAGATGTGGTCTAAGGTGGGACGAGCGAGCCCAGAAGATGCCTATTTACTCGTGCTTTAAAGGCTGAAATGTCATAAGTGGCAGGGAACACAGAAGCCGGCAGAGAATCGTTGTTACGGGTAATCAAAAAATAGAAAATCTGACACCAGCTTCGACAAGGAGTTTCGAGTTACCCAGCTACTGAGTTGTGGAGGTCAGATCTCTGCTGCATCCATTTTGACTGGAAACCAAACAAAGCACAGTCTGGAAAAGGCTAAGTAGATGAATTTGAATCTTTGATTTTTAGATTGGCTTATTTTAATTTCAAGTACCTGTGTACAGTCGCCAGCACATCAAGCTACAACAATCTGTCAAATTTCTTTAATAGATTTTCAACTTTATTGTCAAAGAAATTAGGTTCAAGGTTGATTGGAATATTTTTAAAGTTTCGGGTAGCTTCATGTGCTGGCGTCTGTACATATAATATATATGTTGAAGTGGCAGGAAGATATAATAAGTTTTTTATTTATATTAAGACAAATGTGACAATGAAATAATTAATTGTCACATTTGTCTTAAAAAATCTATCTAATGCAGGGATCTCCTTTTAAGTATATGAAACACCTGTGCTAGGAGACCCCGCTCTTTATAATTGGCATAGTATGAATGACAAGGTTTGAAACTATCATTAATAAAAGTAAAAATAAAACTAATTTCAAAATGAATAAAAGATACTATGATAATACGTTTTGTTTGTGTGTCAATGTGTGCGTGTGTTTGTGGGTGTATATGAATGTAAGTGTGTGAGTGATAGTGTGCATATGTGTGTGTGTGTGGGTATGTTTGTTGTATGTAACGTGGGTGTATGTTGTCAGATATAAATTCCTTTAACAAAGGTGCGGGATGGGCTAACTGCGAGGTTTATTGGACAACCAGCATTACACACTATTGTCTAATAATGCTAAAATTGACCCTTTTGACGCAGTCGTGAGCCCCGCACATTTTTTTATGTGTTTCACTTTTATGTACTTATATTTTTGTACGTGTCAAAGTACGCCTGACAAACTGATGCCAAATAAACGTTTCCTTTCTTTCTTTACGAGTCCCTTACGTACGTAGGGCTGTTGGCAGTGGACTGTAAGTGTGTATATGTATAGTATAGTCCTTCTAACCAATTGGCGGCCAATCTCATAATTGATTAACGCAGGAGATAGATATCAATCAATCAATCAATTATTTATTCTCTCTCCACAAAGTTGCCTTATAATATAATTAATATAGGTACAATTTCATAAGCTGTACTCTTTGTGAGAGACTGGTGCCTGAAATAGGTTTTTGGAAAAAAGCCTGTGTTACAGGTCACCAGGCCCCTTCATGGCTAGAATACGGTTTTAATTTGGAGCCGTGTAAGGACAAAGGAGTAAACAATATTAAAAAAAAATAAAAAAAAATAATAGAAATGTAGCTATAACAAAAAAAAGAAAAAAATATTAAAAAAAAAAATTAAAACTACAACTAAACAGGAATTATTGACTCAGTTTATGAGACCGGGTGTGTGAGTGAGAAGTGTAGTGTCAGTGAGGTTGTGTGTGATATGTGTTGTTTAGGTGAGGAGTGTGAGTGTGTGTAGAGGTGAATGAAGTATGTATTTGTAATAATGTATGTGAGGCAAATATTGAGATGAGGAGTAGCTGTGAATTGAGTTAGTTTATTTCAGAACGGTTAAAAGATTATCTGTAGATAGATAGATATACTCTTTATTGTACACCATAACAGAATTAAATAAGGACTTAAAAACTACAAAGGGTGTTACAATGGGCGGTCTTATCGCTAAAAGCGATCTTTTACAGACAACCTTTAGATGGATTTGACACAGTAGGAGAAAATAAATTCGCGGGTAGTCCATGGTGTACTATTTACTTATATACAATAAATAAGTAATAACCTACATACTCAATACACATATCAATATATATACATAAAAATAACAAAGCTGAGATATATAAAAAATAGTAACATATTAAAGAGAGAGATAGAGATCTTTTACCATGTTTTTGAAAGAAGGAAGGGTTTGTGCTTGTCTTACTAACACGGGAAGAGTATTCCACAGTCGTACTGCTTGAGCTGCGAACGACTTACCAGAGAAATTGGTGGAGTGACTCGGAACATCTAGCCTCAAGTTTTCCGATGACCTCAGAAATTTGGCATGTATGTCATGGAGGAACTTAAAACGTTCTTTAAGATAAAAGGGGGTCTTAGGATGGAACAGAATACTGTAAAGCAGAGACAATATGTGTAAGTTCCGGCGAAGACGTATAGGAAGCCACTTGAGTTTCGTACGAAATTCAGATACGTGATCATATTTGCGCAAACCAAATATAAATCTTATGCAAAAATTTTGTTGTCGCTCAAGTTTATCAAGTTGTGCCTCTGTGAGATCAAGATAACTGAACAATATAATATAGTGAACAAGTATGTGTGCGGGTACAGATGCACTGTCTGTTCCTTTACTCTCATTTTCCGATGGGATGGCAATCCGACACGACCGGAGATAGATCAGGCGCAGTACCAGCGCCTTAAT
Source organism: Tholera decimalis (assembly GCA_943138885.2). Classification (NCBI taxonomy): domain Eukaryota; kingdom Metazoa; phylum Arthropoda; class Insecta; order Lepidoptera; family Noctuidae; genus Tholera; species Tholera decimalis. The sequence goes on along the minus strand of OW964550.2, from coordinate 44,380,332 downwards.
ATGCTCTCCGAGGCAAAGGCGTTATCACACCACCAACTTCCAAACTAGTTCGTATGTATCGTCTTACTAAACACTGTGTTTCTTTACGAAGGGTTACGGGAAGGGTGGGGAATAGAACACCGAATTCCAAGTCTTCGAAGAGCTTCAGGGTTTCTGGCTGGTCTCACTTGCTAGGTAGGCTTGAGGGTGGTGTCACTTTTAACCGAGAATGTTGGTATTTTCTGCCGTCCTGTGCATAATTGCCAAAGTCACCAAAGCTTTTATGTTATATAGATAGCTGCTCCAACTATACCAGCTAGCTACTGCTGCAAATTTATATAAGACTAGTATTTGAGATAACTATTCTAGTTTACGAACATGGGTTGTTCGTAAACTTGAATAGTTGAGGTATTCCTCGAAGCGCTACCATTTTGAAGCGCACCTAATGAAGCGCTCCTTTTTTATTCTTCGGAGCGCTCCTTTTAGTAGCGCTCCCGATACCATGTTATCGGAAAAGGAGCGCTCCGACGAATAAAAAAGGAGCGCTTCAAAATGGTAGCGCTTCGAGGAATACCTCGAATAGTTATCTCTAAGATTTACGAGACAAAGTTCAAATTGCTCTGTGAATTATGTTTTTAAACATGATCTTTAAAAAACAAAACATGACCGTCGATACACATAAACTTAAGTAGTTATTATATATATCAAAATTTTGAATATTTTTGTGCATAAAATAATGTGGTGAGATAGTTGGCGCAGTGGTTGGCTAACTGGCTGCCCTGCTGCATGTCGCGGGTTCGATTCCCGCACGTAGTAAATTTTTGTATGGCATATAGATAGATAGACAGTGGTTTGTTCTGGGTTTGACTATTTGTATGCGACTATATTATATTTTAGTTAACGCACCTACGAAACAGGAGGTTTTCCTAGTGTGGCGTAACTAATTAAAAGTAATTATTTGCGTAATACAAACGACTAAATAACTGTTAAAATTACCTATAATTTTCCAGCAAAGCTAAAAAACATAGCCCTAACTTCATGACAATTCACAAGGTGTAACTGTTCTGCATGCGTTATCAATTACCACAGCAAATAAATAAACCTACGTTCACAGAGTATAATATTCTACAGAGGACTGACTCCACACTCAAGAGGTACGCGACTATAAGTAGATTGACATGTATTTATTATTTAGCTATGCAGTAATTGGAACAATTTAGGTACGTATACATCAATTATCTATGAAATTGAATATCTTATATTTCGATTTTTCAAATTTATTTACTTCAAACAACGTTTCAGCAGTATGATTGTAGAACCCGTTACCTATGTCGGTGTCATGGTACGCTCACCTTTTACAATCTTCATGCAGTATAATCCATGATATGGATGGAAAGTCAGGAGGTGTGGAGGAGCGCCAACGGTATTCTGAAAATATTAATTGAGCAAATAGTCAGTCTATTTGTTTAACAAACTTGCATGAAGTATTTATTAGTTTTTAACATTAAATTTTTAACACTTTAAACACTTAACTTGCATTATGTTGACTCGGTGCGTAATACCTGAAAAATATGCTGTATAAATTGTAAATATAATATAGCTTCTATTAACTATAGGTTATATATAGTGGTAAGGGCGCCTATTGTGTCAACTAGTATAATGTTACCTATCTCTTCTGTAACTTATATGGTGTATAGATACCATATAAGTTACAGAAGACACACGCATTTCAGTTCTATACCAGGTTATTTTGACAAATTTAAACAAGATAACTTTGCACTGATTGATACTTCGACACATAATCATGTGTATGGCAATCCACAGTGTTATAGCTTTCAATGTGCACTAAGTGGTATAAATGGTAAATAATTATTGCAAACATTATTAAATAGCCTATATTGAAGATCTTATTGCTTAATAATAATAGCCGCAGGGGTCAATCTTCAAGTTTAAGTAACACTTACCGAATTTGGTCTGTGGTTGACTACCTTAACTTATGAAGATTACTCCGTGTTTTGGAACGTTGATCCTAGCTATCTATGGTAGATTTTTTTAGCTGGCTAGTTAGTATCGGGTAGTTCGACGCCAAGAAATCGGTCACCAGTCTTACCCATCTTATAGTGTTATCCAGCTACTGGCTTGTGGAGATAAAATAGTCAGTCGCTCCTATAAAATACTTTTACTCAGCTGCATCCGTTTATGCTTGACATGGCGTCGTAAGTGGAAATAGTTTGGCTACATGCTCCGGAAGGATTCCGATCACATACCTACATAGGCGATGGATCGGAATCCAAAAGGAAAAAGCGTGGCCGTCCCCGACAAACCTGGTGTCACACCTTGGTGGCAGAAGCGACGAGCATCGGGACGGTGTGGAGTGAAGTGAAGCGAGAAGAATGGAGGACTACTGTGGACGCCCTCTGCTCCATCTAGGGGCATAGGAAAATAAGTCAAAATTAAGGTTAGGCTGGAAGCCTAACCCAACATATTTGGGAAAAGGCTGAGATAGAGGATTATTGTAGACAGGCTTAGGCTCTGTAGAATATCTACTCTGTGTCACAATGCAATATTCCACACATATAAGTATAAAACAGATACTGTTGACGCGAAAACTCATATACTGAGAAATTTCCTCGTCCGTGACGGATCTCTATAAATAAGTATGATATTTATCGATAACGTATCTACGTAGACTACGATGCATTATGGTAATTTGTGCCTAGGTTCAAACAACTTAGTAGTGTTTGATTTATGTTGTATTTATGTAAGTGTTTGGTCCATAATTAAGCTTTAGGCGATTTGAATGTTTTCTTCTAATAATCATCAAATCTGTCAGGTTCCTATTTATTACTTGTAACTTCATCTTGGCTGTATTGCAGCTAATGCATCGTGACTTTATAAAAAAAGTAATTAAAAAAATTAAAAAATCCGACTGCAACCTTATACTAAAACTAACTGAAAATTTCCAGCTTTTTAGTTTACAAATGTGAAAGATTTCGCAGACGATTTAGTTCTTGATACATGTTTTTTACGTTTTGTCACTTTGAATTACTTTTAACTATATAAGTTGTATATATGTTTGTAATAACCTTTTAAAACCCTTTATTTTCATACCCCACTCGATAGGTTATGAGAAAAAAAAACTTTTTTGAAGGCATAATATGGCGCCAAAAAACCGCCATTTTGGTTTTTTTTTTTTAATTTTGATATACTCAGTGTCACTTTCACAGTCAATACGAATCTAACGATAGCTCTCAAGCTAAAATCCGTCGAGCCGTTCAGGTACCACAGAGCGTGCCAAACAATTATACATACATACATACTCTCGAAAAACATAACCCTCCTTCTGGCGCAGTCGGGTAATAACAGCCGTACGGGTGAAGGGTTCAAGGTTAAGCAATGATTTCCGAGGTCAGTACACGGATGGGTAACTATCGTAAATCGAGGAGTGGAATTCCCTACCGGAGTCTGTTTTTCCTGACAGTAATAACCCGGAAGACTTTAAGTCAAGAGTCAATCGGTAAGTTTACTTCATCTTCGATCACATAATAGCTTACTATCAGGTCAGATGGAGGACAAAGGCGAGCTTATTAACAATAAAAAAAACTTTTTAGCATAAAATAAAACCGACTTCCATATCAAAACACTACAAAGCCAAAAATAACTTTAATTTCGTTAGTCGGGGTTATTGGTTTCGTATTTTCTTTTTTTGATACCGCCTTCCGAAATTAAAGTTATTTTTGGCTTTGTTTTGATATGGAAGTCGGTTTTATTTTTAGCTAAAAAGTTTTTTTTCACGCGTTTTAGTGGGTCGGTTTGTAATTTATCTAGTTACCAAAGCCAAAATGTGATATACTTATCACCTTTTACACAATATTGCTTTTCCCGATGCAGAGCCGTTAATTTTTGAGGAGTTCTCCTGGTACTTCACCATCAGCTCTACACCACCATATGCATTGTGACGAGCATAAAGTGCTTAACATCCATATTCAAGTAATCGAATCGCAATCTACGAAATATTTATTATTGAATCGTTTCGGTGGCCATCTGTGGTCTTAATCATCAGTTCCACTTCCCTAAATTGTGCTTTTCAAGAGCAACTGCACAAGGTCCTATTAGAAATACCCAAAGCGCTATAGGTGTCCCTATAATATTTGAAGAGTTCCCTCGATTACTCCAGGATCTTATCATCAGATCCTGATTTCCTAACAATGGAACCAACTAAAAAGTATACCCTTTCAAACGAAAAAAAAATTCCAATTCAAACATAAAAAAAGCTCAAGACGAACTGAGAACCTCCTCTTTTTTGAAGTCGGTTAAAAAGGTTCCTTATATAGAAGAATAGAAGCCGTTGGTTCAGGCTGTAATCTGTACATCTTTGAAGAAGATTGAAGAAAGAAGATAGTAGTCAGTAGTCTTGTGTAGTACGTGAACGATAAACGAATAGGAGCCGAATCTTTGCAGTATACTAAAAGAACCGTTTCCAAACGCTGGCTTGTAATCGGTCTAATAGGTCTAATAGCTTTTTTCGTACTCGTACATTCTAAACCGTGCGATCGTAATGTGCGAACGAGAAATGAAATACATATTATACAGTCACTGATTGTTTGATATAGCCGACGAATGACGATGCTACCCGAACCCGACCGACTGAATTCGAAAGAATGAGATAAGATGCGTGTTATTTCAATGGCATAATGTCTGTAGAATGTATGAACACGCGAGACATGTTTAGTGACCGCTGACTGCTGAGAGCGAAGACCGAATGGAGCTATTAGAACTAATAGAATGAACTAGTTCACTGTCCGAAATGAACTAGTACAGAGCAATCTCAAAAATGACCGAGCAGGCACAAGACTAGTCAGAAGCCAGAAATTCTTTCACCAGTCTTGCCATGAGGTATCATTTTATTCAGCTGGATTGTTTGGGCCGACAGACAATCGCTCTATACAACGTGTAACGGAAACCCCATATCTATCCAAAGGACTGAAGACAACATCTGGTATGGAGTCTCTATGCAAAGTTTCAGCTCAAAATAAGTGACTCACAGAATTGACACCAAATTGTTGATTTCGTATGTTTCTTGAATACCAATAATAACAAATGTGTCACATCACTATGAGGGTCATTCATCACTTTCCACGTCACTTGCCAATAAAACGATAATTCTCTTCGTTCTTCTTAATTTGAAAAATTCGGTCTCTGGTATCAATGTATTGAAATTTCTAATAAGTTCCACACATGTACACATAGGATTATAAAACCCTTGCCATATCGTTTATTATTATCCAAAGAAGCTGCGCACTTGGTATGTATATACCCTTTAAATTACACGTTGTATAAACAGTACTTAGCTGCACCGCGTTTGATTGGAACGACTCCCCAATAGTTTGGAAAAGGCTAGCAAATGATGATGATGTGCCTGCTGAGGAGTATAGGTAACCATAGAAATACTATTATTATATCCACACACCCATACGCACGAAACGTTTTGGGAATACTTTAGCTAAGGAATATAATTCTCTGCCGGAGTCTGTTTCCTGATCGCTATAATCTGGGAGTCTTTAAGTCAAGAGTGAATAGGTTACTTCTAGGTAAGCGTGCTGCATCTTCGACTACATCATCACTTACCATCAGGTGAGATGGTGGTCAAACGCGAACCTATTACCAATAAAAAAAAATTAAGTATATGTTTCCTGATATTTGAAGGCAATAAACATGAAACTTTAAAGACAAGTTTCCGAACCAAATATTATCTTATTTGAAACGGTGGGTGGTCGAGAAAAAATATAAACACAATGAAATATGCTATTGATGCTGTTCCTGTTTTTATCTATTTAATCTTGGGATTATAAGAAACTTTGCGCAAAGTTATGACTTATTGATACGTATATTTTATGGGAACACCTTTTTTGTGAAAATATTTTTTTGTCCTTTTCCAAGGTTTCATCTATATATCTCTCTCTATCTATACTAAATTCCATGCAAATCGCTTCAGTGGTTTAGACGTGAACGTGTAATAGACTACTAGACTGATTTATTTTTGATTTTATTTTGTTAGAAAGGAAGATAGATAGAATACTCTTTATTGTACACCAATAATTTAAACAAACACTTGATTTACAATAATGCAAAAAAAATGGTTACAATGGCGGTCTTATCGCTGATAGCGATATCTTCCAGACAACCTTTGGATGGAGTTTAAGAATATAAAACAAAGAGGGCAGGGGAAAGTCAGTGTACCTACTTCAAATATATAACATACACAAAAAGTAACTAAAGTAGTTAATATAAGTAGCGATATTTATTGGTCTTTCTATAATACATATTATCAAGAGCCAGTCAGTATTGAATTTTTTTCGCAGAATTTTTCACGCTGGTATATTTGCACGTATATGCCATTGTTGTGGTTGTATATAAATACCACCTCAAACCTTAACAGAAGGAGATTTTGTAACAGAAAGAAAAATAAAGCTTTTACCAAAAGAAAGGTAATTCAATCTGGAAATACCAGAACTACGCACCTCTATGAGGAATGCATTAATTTCCATCATTACCGGTAAACACAATGCTGGTGCGCTAGTGTTTCCCATGAGATTAGAGGTTTTTATTAATGTCCGCACGCTAACTGATTCGGGTGCGCTGCCCCATAGCATTATGCTGTCAAAGATGAATAGAATTTAGATAAAACAATTTTAATGTGCTGTGTGGTCTTTTCTAGGAAAGGTTTTATAGAAAAAAAATGAATAAATATTTTTATTTAAATTCCTTGTTGGTAAAATTTGAACGCAATTTTAACAAAACTGTACATAAAGTTTAAATAAATTCCAGTGTAACCAGATGCACATTTTGCATGGATTTACATAGGGCGACTGGCTATCCTTACCTTGATATTGATCGTCAAATCGTTAAGCTCCTTGTACTAAGTTGAGCTAGACGTCATTTGACAAATGCTTGCACTGTATGGACAGGCCCACTCAAATCTGTGAGCATCTTACTTCAAAAGATCGCCTCAGACTGAAACCTACAAGGTTCCCATATAATTAAACCAGTATAGATTGCATGGACTTTAAAAGAGACGGACTAGACACCGGCCTCATCTAGTTAATATACAACGTGTAACTTAAAGGGTATATACATATCAAGTGCACAGCTTCTTTGGATGATAACAAATTATATGGCAAGGGTTTTGTAATCCTATGTCTACATGTGTGGAACTTATTAGAAATTTCAATACATTGATACCAGAGACCGAATTTTTCAAATTAAGTAGAACGAAGAGAATTATCGTTTTATTGGCAAGTGACGTGGAAAGTTATGACTCTCATAGTGCTGTGACACGTTTGTTATTACTGGTATTCAAGAAACATATGAAACCAATAATTTGGGGTCAATTCTGTGAGGCACTTATTTTGAGCTGAAACTTTGCATAGAGACTCCATACCAGATGTTGTCTTCAGTCCTTTTGGATAGATATGGGGTTACACGTTATTTGCTTAAGTTAGTTACCACTTCTACTAAGAATGCTGGTTAACCTGTAATTGGCAACTGTGTAAGCCTAAAACGATTTGTTACATATTGTTAAAATATTTTATACACAGAAGCTGTTGGTGAACCTTGAATAAATAAATAAATAAATACACGTTGTATATGTTGTCTCTGTCTTCCAAGGAAAGCTTTTTTCGATTTCTCCAGGATCCCATCATCAGATCCAAACGTGACGACAATAGGACCAACTAGAAAGTATACCCTTACAAACGCAAAAAGAATTTTTCAAATCGGTCCAGCCGTCTCCGAGTTATGAGGTAACATAAATTAAAAAAAAATAGTTCAAGACGAATTGTAAACCTCCTTTTTTTGAAGTCGGTTAAAAATTATAATTTTAGGTAGTGAAAATCCGTATAAAAATAAAACGTATACCGTACATTTTCTTACTCAATATCAGAGGCTAATTGAAAGCCGTAGCCAGCTTCGGCAGGCTTCGGCCATAATCGGCAAGTTCCGTGGTAATTCGTGCGCCGCCGCTGCCGCGGGCAGACGGTGTAGCTAATCAGGAATCGTGGGTGCTTGACCGAATAAGTTTGTAATAAACTGATAGGTGTTTGAGATTTTGTAGAAAATATATGTACTTAGATATACTTGAATTTACGTTAATAAACGAATGTTCTGGGCGCTATTAGTCCATCCCTACTAAAACGCGAAAGTAATTCTGTATGTTACACTAAACAGATCTTGATGGAATTTGTTAGAGAGATTGTATAGACTTGTATTTTCTGGAAAAAAAACTTTTCAAGCGAGCACAGCCGCGGGCAAAAACTTGTTTGCCAAGTTTAAGTTTTTCAAACTTATCAATCGTTTTTAGTTTTGTTTTTACTCTTTGTTTAAATAATTTAAGTAATTGTACGACTAAATAAAAAGTCTAAGAATTACATCACATCTAAGATGCGGGAAAACCCGTCTATGATTTTCCCGCATTTTTTTTTAACTAAGTAGCTTTTTTGATCTAGCAATTTTTTTAACCCCTCCAACTAAGATATATGTATTATATGCTGGTGTGAAATATCTCTTTGATTTCAAAGATCTGAAGGTTCTAATCAATTTTAATCTTCTATAAATAAAAGTAATTAAACATATATCCCGGAATTCCCGCGGGTTCAGGATTTACGCGAGAAAAACCTCTCATGCAAACGAAGGCGCGGGCACAGCTGGTTTTCCAATAAAACAGTCTACATATCCACTTAAAAGAAACAATAATCATTTTCCCCTGAACTCCTTGATTAGGAACAAGAACTGGCGTAACCCTTAAAAGGTACGCATTGTGGTGACATTCCACCATTTATCTTAGCGGCTCCTAGCTGGCTGAGGAATTTACATCGATTACGAATGCCTACTGTATGTATGGACGTGCGAATTACCAAGTACTTGCAGGTACTAATGTCAATACTAGTGTCTGACTGATACTTCGAATCCCGTTCGGTTACCTTCGCCCAAATTCGGCGAGGTTTCGTATGAGCCGAAATTAAACGAAGTTTTACGAGTGCATGAGAATACAGGAAGAAGCAACGTGCGGGCCGGTGCGGGGAGCAAGGGGATATTTGAAAAGCTGCAAAGTTAGTTAAATCAAGTTGTTAAGTGGTTTTTATACCTGTCAGGGTTGCGGGAAAGTCCCAGAATGCTAGGGTAACAGAAGGAAGGTAGGGTGGGCTTTTTATTCAGTAGGAGTCTGAGATTTCACAGTCATTTGATAAATGCTTTTCATATCATTGGACCAATAGGAATTGTATGGATTTTAAAAGAGACGTTGTCCTCTGATTTTGTTTCGGTGTTTCGTCTCAGAGTAGTCAGCTAAGAAACACCGGCCTAAAACATGAACTGAAAAAAAAAACATGACGTCTAAAACTGTTATTTATAACCAATTTACAAAATAAATATTTCATTGCATTTAAATTGTCCCCCCGAAAAAAAAATGATTCTTCCCCACTCTCCCTATCAATTCCTTCCTGTTCCTTCCTTTCCTGTTTTTCAGGGTTCCGCGGTACCTCATATATATACATATACGCGGTACACATAGTCGGCGACTAGTGAAGACTCGCGTCTGGCGTATTATTAGACAGTTGCTATTGGCTGGATGCCTGATTGCTTGTAACGGCAGTAATTAAGTGGATTGCCTTTAAAGGGTTCTATTGGGTATTAGCAGTAACGGGTCATTCAGGTATTGTTACAATGATGGCAGAAATGTTTCTGTAAGATTGTTTTTGAAACTTACTAAGTGTGGTCCCTATCCCAAAATTTTGTCCAATTAACTGATAATGAGTACCTAAAGTGTTTAACGCAACTAGTTTTGAAACGTTAACGAGTGCATCATCTAAGCTAAATTTTAATACTGAGTAGAGTTTCACTCAAATTTTATGAACATGCACTGCCGGCCAAAAGTTTGAGACCATTTGTTAAATTTTTTTATCTCCTACCTACCACCTGCGAAGCGTTATGAAACGGAACTGGTTTTATTGCAAATTTTACACATTGCTAATTCTGTTTAAAAGAAAAATGCCTTAAAATTTTTGCATGTAATATATGTGTCATATATCTAGACACGCGGGAGCGTGTCAAGCCAAGAACTGGCGCGCAGCTCACCGTGTGTAATATTACACGAACCATTTGGAGCCACTTTTGAGCCCCTCATAACTCAAAAACTATTTCACCTAAACTTGTCAAATTTGGCTCATATATTGAGATTGGCGAGATACATATGGGTTCTAAATTTTATAAACATATCTCAAAAGGTTATTTAGATATTAACGTCCAAAAATCGTCATTTTTATGACTGACCTATAGATCAAAACTATAACCCAGTTCCAGATTACCTAGAAAGTTCAAATTTGGCATGAAGATAGGTAATTAGGTGAATACAAAGGAAAAAATCAGAAACTGGTAATTTTTTATCATTTTATTATAATTTTCACTTAACTTATAATTAGTGCCTGTAAATCTCTATATGTGGATTTTAAGATCTTTACGTGAATATATAACGAGTTAAATACCTCCCTTAATTTTTTTTAATCCAAATATTTCCGTTTTTGTACTTATAAATAAGAATATAGTAAATTTTCGTATTTATTACGCGTAACTAACCGTATTCTACAACCACTAGCGCCACCTATTATCTTAGAGGGTCACTACACCATGGAGGCAAAACGCGTAAAATGAATTTCGGATACTGAATGGGCAATTCATTCGAACATTTCAAAGGTACAAGAAAATATAGAAAATAACACAAAAAGCACAATTTATACCCCATAAACGTAGGAAAATACAGTAGTTTATCAGAAAACCATTTAGTATTATTTTTTTTATAAGTAAGTACCTACTACTAATTTATGTACAAAAAGTAATGATATCCCATGAAAAACATAAATGTAAAATGAGAGCCAAGTCCAATATTATCATAAATGCCTTGGTTGTTGACTTCAAAGACAAAAGAAGTGAAATCTAAATGGGTGCCAAGTTCAATGGTCAGTCCTGAAATTTATTTATAACAACATAAAATATCATTTATTTTTATAACTTAGGAGAATATATTGTAGCCGAAGGTCTGACTTGGCTAGTTTTCATATACGAATTATATTATAGTCTTTGCAAGTTCTAAACCTGTTACTTCTTATTTTATTATTCCGAAAATTTGGCTTGCTTGTAGAAACTAACCATCGAACATAATAATTCGTATATATAAGAACTAGCCAGGTCAAACCTTAGGCTACGATATATTCTCCTAAGTTATAAAAATAAATGATATTTTATGTTGTTATAAATAAATTTCAGGACTGACCATTGAACTTGGCACCCATTTAGATTTCACTTCTTTTGTCTTTGAAGTCAACAACCAAGGCATTTATGATAATATTGGACTTGGCTCTCATTTTACATTTATGTTTTTCATGGGATTCAGATATACATAATACAGTTTGTTGTAGAAATTGGTGTAAACAATTTTTGGTGGACCAAATAAATTAAATGTAAATGACATATCAATCCACCTCTTTCTTTCCTATGTTAGAAGATCTAGACAAACGACGTTGTCTGCATATCCATTACCTACGCTTATTTGGTAAGGTACGAGATACCCTTCCACTGATATCCATCGATTGCTCTTTCTTAGTCTACTTCCGTTCCTTAGTCTAGTCGTTTTATTAGTCTACGATGTTCTGAGTATAGGTATGTGTATTTAGAATCGGTATGTGTATGGATTTAATATGTAGGGTCAATTTTTCTCACAGATTGCTATACGTTTGTAAGATTAGTCTTCTAAAAAATAAAGTAAATTTCTTGGAAGTTTTATTAAACTGTTTGCTTTTGCATCGAATATACTTCGAATTTAAACAATAATTAAGAATGTTTTATCCTTAATTTATTATCAAGTTATAGCGTTATTCCGTGTTGTATTTTAAAGTTGTTAATTTTTTTATTTCTTTTTTTCTGTCATGCCTACAATTCTGTTTTGTGTTTTCTGTTTGTTGTCCAATTTAAGTTTTATCTAACTACCTTAGTCCTATAAACAGTCGATACTGTTACAAATTTATCCAAATACGCACGATTCTCTTTGATTAGCATTGGATGCTTAAGGAAACAGTTAAAATGCACGGAAATTAGAAATATATTCTATTCCACGTTCGTACTCCTTTCGCCTTAATTGCGTTGGCGCCACGCCGTAATTAAACGAGAATTTTCATACCGACATCCGTCAAGCGGACCTAGATACGACACTCCAACTATTTAAAGATACAACTCTTTCGAAACTGGTTCCTCGGTACAAATGAGTATTTTTAAACCTCAAAATAAACCACCGCACGTTTCTCGGTGAATGGCAAGTATGCAAGTAATTTCGTACCAACAGAGAAATAGTAAACTCGACGTAAAATTCAGCTGCTAACCTTGAACGGAGGTGCCAACTAGTGCGAACTTGTTGCAATGGTAATCATAACTCTGGTGGTTTAGAAAACCGGTTATTTCAGTGCCGTGAGACCGCCTGAAGAGGTTGGACGTAATTTATACAAAATTAGTGCATGAAATTGTGTTCGGAGCGCGTTCGCGAAATAACCGCGGCCCAAACCGGTCCCGCGTTCGAAGAAAGCCGCCATTGTGGAGCGGCCATTACGAAAATTCAGCCATGTTTGTTTCGTGGCGCAAAAACGCGGCAAAAGTGAACGATCTGTCTAGTCGCGGTTTGAGATGTCGTGTCAGATTCTAAATTCAAATTCAAACAGATGATTCGGAATAGTTCGTCAGAGTTCGTCTGTCGGCGTGAATAACTTGTGGTTACATGTCAGAGGCGTTGGCGATGGATAAGGCGGGAGACACAGTGGACCGAAACAGCGAAACGCTGAAGCTTATAAAACTTAATGAGGTATATAATTTTACAACAAAGACTTATGAGTGCCGTAGTTGACCAGATCTTTTTAGGGTTCCGTAGCCAAATGGCAAAAAACGGAACCCTTATAGTTTCGTCATGTCTGTCCGTATGTATGTTTGTCTGTCCGTCCGTCCGTATGTCACAGCCATTTTATTCCGAAACTATTAGGACTATACTTGACTTTGGTAGGTAGATGTATTCTGTAAACCGCTTTCTAATTTTAAGGACAATTTTTTTTTTTTATAATAAACGGGGATTCCCCATACATAGAACTAAAACTGAAAATTTATTTTTTCATGAAACCTATGCGTGTATAGTATCTATAGACAGGTTATTAAAAATGACAATGAGGTTTCTAAAACCACTTTTTCATAAAGTTAATCGTTTAAAAGATATATGCTTACAAAGGGGTAAAATGTGTCCCCCCCTCTAAATTCTATAATAATGGAGTGAAAAATCAATAAAAAAATTATGTCTATAGACCTTAATGTAAACTTTCAACCAAAGTTAGTTTGAACGAGATCCGGTCAGTAGTTTTTGAGATACAGCATATTTTATAAAACCGCAAATATAACTTTGTAATTCATACAAACACTATGAAAAACATATTTATTTGGCGTAGTTGTAAAAAAATGTAAATAAGCTAGTTTTAAGAAATTTGGAAGGTTTTTTTGTCAAATATATATACATATTATATTATTATAGTTACTACGGAACCCTTCATGGGCGAGTCTGACTCGCACTTGGCCAATTTTTTCCATCCTTTGAACTTTAGGCAAATATTCTTTCTCTCTCTCTCTCTCTATCTCATAAAATGTACTTGAATGTAACGAACTTTTCTCTGAGTTCGTTCAATTCATTTGTCTGTAGTATACATATATATTGTTCACACTTAGGTCACCTACAAGTAAATGTAAGGTTTTTAACCTGAAGATGAGCGTTAAGAACATTGAATGGGTTTTGAATCACTCTTTTTGGTCAAGTTTTTCAAGTTTATTTTTATGTAATTATTTCTATTTATCAAGAACAGTACCTAATTTTAATAACTAACATTCAGTATTCGTTTTTAAAAGTCAATAGCAATTTTTTCTATTATTAATACTAAAAATTCAATGCCTGCCAGCTTAGCGTGGCTTGTAATCGCTTCAGTAAAATCCAGCCATAACAACAAAGTTTTGTCCGTCACGTCTTTGTCATTCGTTTCCCGCGCCGCGTGCGCCTATGTCGTGCGGCGGGGTCATCGTGAGCTGACGTCACCAGCCTCGCTGGACCAATGGGGGCGAGGGGGCGCGGGGGTGCGGGGCGCGCGGGACGGGGCGCAGCACTCGCGGCCAGTCGCGGCCCTCCGCCGCCCAGTGAGAGCCGCACGCGCATCAGTGAACCTCATACCTCATGAGTACCGCATACCGCACGCCGCTCGCCCCGCGATCGGACAGGAGAAATCAAAGGTTTTACATCAGACCTTCAGGGAGCCTAGCTCCCTGCGTGCGGTATCCAAAACCTTTTCAGATAGGCTTGCAAAAGGCTTTTTTATAGACACGACAAACACTTTTCGTTCTACCGCCAGGTTTGCGAACGTGCGGTTGTACGGAGCTCCGGATTCACAGACCAACATTCGGATCCCTGGTAAGTTCTTTGTCAGTTTTCTCTTTAGAATTTTTGAGTAATATCCGCGACCGGTTTGGTAGCTCGTAGATTGGCCGGCGAGCGCGAATTCCTCGTCAGCCGCCATTCGTTAATCTCAGATCTGACTACCGCCTATTTTGTAACTAGTACAAGTAATTTCCTTTATACTTTAATTAACTTATTATGGGTATATGTAATGTATTAAGATGATTGAGATACGCATTTTATGTTTCCCGGTATTTAACATGGTTGGGAAGTTGTTATTGTCAAAATTTATCTTAGCCATTAAATATTTATTCTTTTTCCTTTGATACGGTCTTTATGTATAAAAATATCAACCGATGTTTCTAAGAAGACAATTTTTTCACAACCCACCCCTAAATTTTTAAACAAAAGTGGGTATTACTGTTGTCTTAAAATCACGTCTCGGCGCGATGAATCGCGTTCTATTCAAATGTAAGTCTAAGATGTAGGTATAAGACTAAGTGGTACATATGTGGGTTTTTTTGTGAGGCATTTACATCCGGGTTCGACGTCTGCTCCGCCCACCGCAGGCCTTGACCGCCGCGAACCCACCGCGACTCGAGCACGACATACCGACGACACGAATGCGATACGACATGACTTATATAAGATATGAAATCCGTGGAGTTTAATTTTTGGTAGTTTAAAATATAGTTTTAAACGTTGTAGGTAGTAACGTAGTCAGTTCAAAATGGCGGCATTTCCAAGATAAAAATCTCTGGGAAAATACTCAAGTTGGTAGCAGACAGGTACGATGAACCAATGTTCAGTTACGTACGCCTCTTGAATAATTTTAGGAGGCAAATAAAACTGATTTTGGCGTTAAACGTTCACGACTCCCACACTTAAAATAAGTAACAAGCATCTGCATATTTGACTTAAAATCCGTTAATGCTCAAAGAAATATGATCCAGCAGCTATTATTGCATAATATGAATAACATATTATAATTTACGATTAAAAATTGTAAAACACGTAATCTGTTCGATGTGAATAGGTAAATAATTATTATTCACGATTTAATAATGATGACGTAAACGCGTTGATGTCTTTTCCACCGGGCGAGGCGGGGCAGCTTAATTAGCATCCAAATTATAATACACGGACGTAATAATACCAAACTTATGTTTTTTAAAAATATTCATGCTTATAAAACTCTTTAGGAGATATAGTAATGTAGGAAAATTATTGACAGCAAGCAATATTTTAAGTTACTAGAATTATTAATAATTGAATTGATGTGGGCTGTTTCAATAGAAAGGATGTAATAAAATGCGTGGTCTAGTTGCAAAAGGTTTTTGGCGTTGCGCCAACAGGAACAGCGAGTAAAGTCTGTCAATGTGGAAATGTTGAATGCCTACATATTTTAGTAATTTTATCATTGAACTTAAAAGTTGAGAAACTACACTTTAATTTGGGGTAAAACTTACTCATATTGTTCAAAACTCCACTTTCTTCGTTACGTAGTCTGTTTTTATAAATTTAAAATCAGTCTAAGTTAATAAAGAAGAATCAATTAAGAAGTTGCCTTAAGTTATAAATTATTTACAAAAACCTGAAAATATTTCAATAACTTTCGACTGAAAATAAGTTCAAAGAATCATACTTTGAGCTTTTTGGCTTTGAACTTTTGGAGTTTTTCAAGGAAATTTTAACACAATGCACCGTAGAAGACTTGACAAAGCTTTTTTGCAAGAATTTTTTGAGAATAAATTAGGTTTTGAGTTAAAATGAATAAGCTAACTTTATAAAAATATTTCACTTTACCTAATCTTTGATTTTATTCCTATTTATTTATAGACACTTTACTCGCGACTTCGTCCGCGTAAAACCTAAAAAAATTTTTTTTTATAACATTCGTTCTTAAAATAACTTAATCAGTTCTCTTTAAATAACGATTACACAATCAATATCTGGCACAGGCTAGTGGTGGCTTTATAATAATAAATATTTCATTTTATTTAAATAAAAAAATATATATATGAATCCATCTTATGAAATAAAATAACCCAGGTACATGTATCTTACATTTATAATGTGAAACTGGTGATGTTGGAGTATGTCGACACACTACACTTACAAATATATTGCATTTTATATTGCACAATCTTTATTAAGCCGAGTTTCCTCTTATGTAGTTACGTCGCCGAAATGGGGTCAGATTTGTAACTAATTGTCTGTAATTGGCTTTGAGATTTTGATCTTGCGTCAGTGTGATGTGTCTCTTAAAGTTTTATGGAAAATGTGTGGGTTTTTTAAACATATAATAAGCTAAAAACCTATCATACTTATGCCATGATCTTTTTAAATATGTGCTTATTTTATTAACAAGCTTCTATCCCGCGGCTTTGTTCTCGTGAAGAGGAGTTTTCTTCAGCGAAACTAAAGTAGCCTACGTTAGTTGGTGATAAATTACCTCTATAATGGTGAAAGAATTTTAGAAATCGATCCAGTATTTTTTGAGTTTATCTATTGCAAACAAACGATAAATTAAAAACTTTCCTCATTATAATATTAGTCTAGATGTAGATAAGCGAAATTATTAATCGAATTTTTTACAGAACATTTGAATTTAGTATCTGAGTACCAGTATTTAAAATACATAATCGTGTGTTAGAGATTTTTTTAAGTCAAATATCATAGCTATGAGAAACGAACTTTGGTATAATTAAAAGAGGTTGGTTACAAACAGACAGATAAAGCAAATATCATCTTTAAACCGGGGTTCATACATGTAAACGTTGAAATAAGCGAACAAAGTGGAATTTTATTTGGCCTGCATACGTGATCTACCTCAGTAGGCAAAAATATAGTATGTGCCTACGGCTGAATCGATCAGTACCAACACTTTATCTTACGTCATCTCCAAATAAAGACCAAATGAAACAACTCATGCTACTCAAATTCTAATAACCATTAAGGTTTTTTACAACCATATTCTATATATTACCAAGATATTATTGCCTCAGTGCAATACCCTCTGCCGTAACAACCTCATCTTAACCAATTAACACACTAAAATCGATTAGCGTTTAATTAACTCGTTCTTTCATCAATAAAAACGTTGAAAGGTATTTTTAACGAAAAAATTCTTCACTTACTCATTGTTAGAAATAATAATATTCCTTGAGCGGTCGACGATCGCTGCGGTAGAATTCAAATTCCTATTTACATAGTCAGCGACCGTGAATGTATGTATGTATGTAAGTATCATTCACAAGTGAAGAGCGTGTGAATACGCTTGGCTGAGAATGCGGGGGAAACATTTCAAGCATTCAGTGTTTGTTTCTGGCCAGGGTTTTTGATTCAATTGTGTTTTGAACCTTTTTTTTCATGTACAGTTTTTTGAACATCACCGGTTCAGCCTTTTCCCAAATATGTCAGGTTGGTTTTCAGTCTGACCAAATTCAGTTGAGTAACAGTATTATAAAGTGGAGCGTCTGCCTATCTGACCTCCGCAACCCAGTAACTGGGTAACACGATAGCCGTTGGTAAGACCAAGGTCAGATTTTCCGGCTTCTGACTACCCGTAAAGACTATACAGGGTTAAATGTAAAACACTGAAAACCTCTCAGGACTATGTTACTAACATCATAATCAACAACTTTTGTTCTATGACTTTTAAGAATTCGTCATATTTTAGTTCACCAGATTTCATATAAAAATAAAAATATTTAAATTGATCGCCCTAAACGCATGTAGCATCTACGCAAAGCAAAAGAAAGCGATAGTATAAATTGCTTTCTTTTGCTTCGCATAGAGTTCGTAACATTTAGGGCGTTAAATTTAAATATTTTTATTTTTGTATGAAAATCTGGTGAACTAAAATATGACGAATTCTTAAAAGTCATAGAACAAAAGTTGTTGATTATGATGTTAGTAACATAGTACTGAGAGGTTTTTGGTGTTTTACAATTAACCCTGTATACAAATGAAATTTAAATTGAAAAACATTTATTCGGACGAAGACACTCACAACAACATACAATACAAAATTACAAACATTATAAAAAGAATGATAAAAATAATCGTTGAGCATGTCCACACCGAAAGGCCAGCCAGCACCAGCTGCTTGAATGATTTTTGAGACACGAAGAAATCTCGAAGATGGTCATTTATCTACGGTATGACCACAGTATATCGAACTGTGTGGCTGTTGTTTTAAATTAGATTTTAAATCTACATTGGAAATTAATTATTATAAAATCTTTCATCATTCTCTTTTGATACATAAATCATCTAGTTACATTTAATTCCATTCAAAGTGAAGACGATCTAAAATGCCTTCGTGTAATATCGATAAAAATTCGGTTATGCGTTTTTCTTTACAAAGCGTTCGTCTTAACTACTAAGCTATTAAACCATGCATTCTTAATTCTGTTTAGGTATGTATTAACATACATATTTCAACAACATAAGCATAACTGTATTTTGATACTCGAAAATATAGTCGTTTTGAAGAATTTCTAGTGAAAATTATTTGTTTTTTGTAGACTTGTCTAAGTGGTAGACGAAAGTTAATCTATACTTATAATAAATCTGTAGAGAGGTCAATTCTGTACATGAAATATATTTCCAAAATAACTATCAGGGGGTGATTAAGGATCGATACTCATGCCAAAAATGCAATCAGTTAAATTTTTTTCTGTCTGTCTGTCTGTCTGTCTGTCTGTCTGTCTGTCTGTCTGTCTGTCTGTCTGTCTGTCTGTATAACCGTTATAGAAACAAAAACTACTCGACGGATTTTAATGAAACTTGGTACAATTATTTTTCATACTCCTGAGCGGGTTATAGTATACTTTTCATCACGCTACAATCAATAGGAGCAGAGCAGTGAAGGGAAATGTTGGGAAAACGGGAGAAGTTACTCCATTTTTTAAGCTTCCGTCGCGTGTGCAACCTTAATGGTTAAAGCTACACAAATCATTTCATGACGGAAATGTTCTCCTTAAAATTATATAAAAAATATCCCACGACAGCATATGTCTAACTTTTATGGTTGACTCACAATAACACGTGTAACTCCCGATAGCTTAGCAGTTCGAAGCTTTCTGATTATAATATTTGTCTACTCTTACGTTTATAACACTCTCAGTCACCCCTAA
Organism: Tholera decimalis; assembly: GCA_943138885.2. NCBI lineage: Eukaryota > Metazoa > Arthropoda > Insecta > Lepidoptera > Noctuidae > Tholera > Tholera decimalis. The sequence continues at coordinate 44,360,694 of OW964550.2, read as the reverse complement.
TTGAAAAAGTTAACATTATTAACTATTCCATAAAAAAAATGGCCAAGTGCGAGTCAGACTCGCCCATGAAGGGTTCCGTAGTAACTATAATATAATATGCAAATTTATTTGACGAAAAAAAACCTTACAAATTTCTTAAAACTAGCTTATTTACATTTTTTACAACTGCGCCAAATAAATTTGTTTTGAAAAAAAAAAACCTTACAAATTTCTTAAAACTGGCTTTTTTACATTTTTTACAACTGCGCCGAATAAATTTGTTTTTCATAATGTTTGTATGAATTACAAAGTTATATTTGCGGTTTTAGAAAATATTCTGTATCTCAAAAACTGCTGAACTGATTTCGTTCAAACTAATTTTGGTTGAAAGTTTATATTAAGATCTACAGACATATATTTTTTTTAGATTTTTCACTCCATTATTATAGAAGTTAGAGGTTGTGTCCGCCACACACACATTTTACCACTTTGGAAGCTTATATCTTTTAAACGATTGACTTTATGGAAAAGTGGTTTTAGACACCCCGATGTCGTTTTTAAAGAACTGTCTATAGATACCACACATGCATCGATTTCATGAAAAAAAATATTTTCAGGTTTAGTTCCATGTACGGGGAGCACCCTTTATTTTAAATATTTTTTAAATTTTCTCTTAAAATCGGAAAGCGGTTCACAGAATACATCTACCTACCAAGTTTTACATGTATAGTCCTAATAGTTTCAGAATAAAATGGCTGTGACATACGGACGGACGGACAGACAGACAGACGGACAGACATGTCGAAACTATAAGGGTTCCGTTTTTTGCCATTCGGCTACGAAACCGTAAAAAGAATCATATAAATCGGTATAGAAACACCAAAGTTATACATGAAATACGCTTATAATAATAAGCCATCGCGCGTGAATACTGAATCATGCTATAAGGATTATTTTTGAGAATCGGTCGCCGCGCTCGACGCGTCTCGCGGTTGAAGCGTTCTCTAGGTACTTAAGCCTCATGTGAACGTGATCTAAACAATATTACCAATACATTAACTTACGCTGACGGAGTCGCGGGCACAGCTATATTAATATATATATTTATATTATTATTAGCTAAGGCCAATAGGAGCGGAGCGCCAATGAAGAATGCTTCAAAATCGGGGTTAAATTTAACGTTAGCCCAAAGTAACTATTCCACGCGGACGAAGTCGCGGGCAAAAGCTAGTTCTTAATAATGTTCTTACAAGGTACCGCGAACATAATTATGCATAGTTCATAAACTTCACACCAGCGCTTAATCACCGTTATAATATTTTAGATTTATGCGATTTTCAGTGGTACTATCGTACTGACGTACCGAAGAGTGGTTTTTACGTCCTTTGTAATTTCTGACTTCGTTTGCCAAAGATATTTCTTGGTTTACAGCCAAAGGACTTTGAAATCCGTCGTGAATCTCTGTCTGTTTCTTTGTTCGCGATAAACTCAAAAACTACTGATCGGATTTTCATACGGTTTTATTGTTTAATTTATTAAGGTATTGAGTGAATTAGTGGAATGAGATCGTGCGAAGCCGAAATGCGGCGCTAGTTACCTTATACAGAATGGCCCGTTTACAGTGGTCCAAAGATTTTTTTCAGCTTGAGATCATCATAAGTGATCATTTAAAACATACTTTAGTTAAGCGAAAACTTATGGTTTAGAAATTTTGTGTATCGTAAGCTTTTGGTGCAAGAACATCATTGATAGTCTTCCTTATAGTTGTTTCTTAAAATGAACTTGGTTCTTAAGTATTTTATTAGTACCTAGTTACTCCTCTCTTTCAAGAAACTGTATTCAAAAGATTGAACACTGATTATAAAATGTCCTATGCCATAAGTACCGTAACATAAATATTATCTAGCTAATTATAAATATAAACTAAACCTTAGTTACAGATAATGAACTCCGAACTCGAATGTTTTAAAAAGAAAACGGTTAGTTTCTGGCTAATATTGCTAACCTTCAGAGGCAAGTACTCGAGGCAAGATAGCTACTATCTTAAGCAATATTCGATCTCAACGCAGTTAGGCAAAGACTCTGATGTCAGCGATGATCACTAACTCTTAGTATCGCAATATCGCTGTGTGTCACTGTCGTTAACCGAGTTTTGCAATTTAATAGTCGCTCGATTCCTCTCTAATGTCTGGCATTCATCTTGATGTTTTGTGTGCGTTAACTTTCCTTTGTTTGACGGAAAATGCCGAATGGAGCCGAACGGTATTCGTGCGCTTTAATGGTACGTTTTATGTTTGGCTGTGGTTTCTTAAGTGATCATTAATTCTTTAAACTGTTTATAAAATAAAAGTTTTATTTACCACTAGCTTTTATCTGTGGCTTCGATAGCGTGAAAAGTTATTTCTCAATGAAAATAATAAGGCTATGTTGCAAAGTTTAATCTAACGTTAAATGATTTAGACGTGAAAGTGTAACATGCAGTTATTTTCGCTATATTGATATTAGGAGGGATAGCTTATCATATAATTAATGATAGTACCAAATGTATACTGTATTTAAAAATACTTATTCTCAATTTTCGTCAGCTAATCATCTTTTTAAAACCAAACAGGATTGCTACGTTCAGGAAATAGCTTACTTTATACAACATCTAAAGTTCTTTGACTCGTAGCTATTATAACTAAATTACCTCCTATTCACAATCTCCGAACACTCAGACAACGGGCCATACATCATTATATTTCACACTTCCATTGTTTCTACAATATTTACTTCGCGCCACTTAAGCCTTTCTGTCTTTCTGTATATAACAGTATTTTCGTCTATACCTCGGGTATTAGTCATTTGGGACACTGAGTATGAAATAATGGAAGGCACAGTTTGCGATTTGGTGCTGTGAATGACGTGTTAGTATTTAATTTATCTAAGCAAACAATAATTAATAGTTTTTTGCTAGACTAAGCAACTATTTATTATTGTTTGTTTTTATGAAACTCATGATTGTGGTACCTATTCATTACTTTTAACAACATTACTACTTTAGCAAAAGTGTTGCTGCTTGTAAATTATATTAAGATACGAGGACAAAATATTCCCTACACCTATTCTAATAAAGTTAAAATTTGTAATAGCGAATATGTTGGACAAATTAGCTAAGTGCATTCTATTTTTTTATGATGAAAGTTTCGCGTTTGACTACTACACCTGATAGTTAGCGATGATGTGATCGAGGTTGAAACACGGTTACTTAAAGGCCTCAGGTTATAAGTATCAAGCGGCAGGAAATTCCACTCCTAAGCAGCTCAATTAACGTAGTCCCAAAACGTTTTGTGCATATGGGTGGGATGTCCACCACGTAACGTTAGTGTATAATTACTCGTGTGTCCGCCATATTGGTTTTAACATTAAGTTGCGTAAGTTTGTTAACTTCCAGTGATACTTCTGTTTATTCTTATTCTGTGTTTCAAAGTTTTAAATTTACATAGTCAGTGACCGTGAATTTCTCATGTGAAAAGATTCGAGCGACGGAGCGTGCAGTGTTCTTCAATAGTTGATGTCCAAATTAAATTAGAACGTTCTGCGGTTGTTTTTTAAGATCGTGTGTTTGATAAGTCGTGATATACATTTGTTTTTGTTTGTGTGACTTCAGTGTTAGTAATAATAATTCAGTCTTTTGTGGCCCAGTGCGGGTTAGTGAATGCATTCGAATTTTTGGTCCTAAGACTTGTTTAATATTTCACGTAGATTTTTACTATTATACGTACATAGTCAGAGAAACAGTGTGACGCTGAAAATATGCTCATTTGTACGCTTAAAATAATGTTAAAACGCAGTCTCGTAAAAATGCCTCAATAAACGTCCATCACGTAACATTACTGGCTAAACTTCTACGAAAAACATATTTGCATGTAATTTTATCCAAATTTATCCTGTCAGTGTGATATCGTGTTCCTTATAGTCACTAGATTCATTGGTAGTGCAGGCACGGAGCGCGGGCGAGCTCAACATAGGCATATGTACTTCATTGTAGATACCAACTTGTTGCTTAGAGCGATACTTGGCTTTTGCTGTTTAATTCTTATAAACAGTTAACGAAATTGAAGTAAGTACTAAGTACACAGACAATCACTATAGTTGAAATACGATATGATATAAATTTTGAATCTTAAATAAGGTCTCCGTTTTTTGATAAGAAAGGCTCAGTAGATAATTATGTATTTTCTTTTCACAAAATAGTTTTTTTTATTTATTTATTTTAGTATATACGATGAACAACGTTAAGTTATGGATTGGTTGCCTCTTCCTTATACCTAACTAACAAGGAGTTTTTATTTGGGCTGTTAGTAAAGATATGTTTAAAGTGATTAAAACAAACGCATTTCTGGACGTATGCGAAGTTTACGAACAGAACTGCCTCACAGGCAGTCTTATGAGGCAATCTTAGCCACGGTATTTCAATATCGCCTTAGACACTAATTTCTACAGAATGGTCGCTAGCATCGTAAAAAAAACTGGCCCAAATAAATAACTACCACGTTTTAATACACCTTGCTAGACAGAGAATAGAACCTCTCGAAAAGGGTAATTCTCATCTTCCTAGAACTACCCGTAGTATCATAAACGTCTTTATTATTCTTCACTTCTTGGAGTAGCTATTACATAATAAAGAAACACAATTGAAATAAACCCTTAAGCCTCTTGAGCATGAGAGAAAATAATAATCTTTTGCGTAGAACAATAGGCGGCTTTATATTTTGGTGTAGCTGGAAATAACTTTTCTCTGAAAGTGCAATATTTCTGTGAAACATAGTTGAAAAGTGTTAAGCAAAAGTTTTAATCATAGATTTGCTTTTTAGTTTTAGTTAGTTTTAACTACATCATTTATTTATTTATTGATACACCAGTGACATATTCAACTTAAACTAAATATAGTTTGTAAAATATATTCTTACTAGCTGCTGCCCGCAACTTCATTCGCGTGGGAGGATTTCCCGCGTAAATCCCGATCCCGTGGGAATACCGGGATAAAAAGTAGATAGTAGCCGATTCTCAGACCTACTGAATATGCATATAAAATTTGGTAAAAATCAGTAAAGCCGTTTCGGAGGAGTAAGGTAACTAACATTGTGACACGAGAATTTTATATATTAGAATTCTTACTTAAATAATATGAATATGACTATTGAAGGCGTGCACATCATTTGTATAACAAATTAAAAGAAACATTACAATTTGAAGGAAATAAAAAAAAAAACAAAACAATTAAATCAATTTACAGTGACTACGCTTTCGCAAATTATTAGTATAAAAGAAAGAATAAGTGTAGTATTTAAACGCCCTGGCTGGGGGCCTTTAAGCCCTGGCTGGGGGCCTTTAAGCCCTGGCTGGGGGCCTTTAAGCCCTGGCTGGGGGCCTTTAGCCCTGGCTGGGGGCCTTTAATTTATTAGAGGTCACCACAGGACAGACCGGTTAAGTAAACGCACAGCCTTAGTGAGCTGATCTACGAGTGGCCCTACCTAAAAAAAAAAAAAGGTATTTAAATATTATAGTGTTGGCTAGTTTGGTGGATGTGACAGTGAATGCAAAAGCACGATGTCTTAATACTAAAGAGAGAAAAAAAAATCATATATCATTATCGTCAGCTTAGCCTCTTCAACAAAGTCAGGGTCAGTTTACAGTTTAACCGTGTGCATCTGAGTATGTGTAGTACCTATTTGACCTGTAGTTGGTCAGTCATCTCCGGACCGGCCATTATTTACCGCCAGCTCTTCCATGTTTGACCATAGAAAAACTCATATTTGATGATAAAGACTTTGCGGGTATATTGTATTGTTTTTACAATTTACTAGCAAGATAGAAATACAGCTAATGTTCTAATGTGGTATTTGTAAGTGACATCACTTAATCTTATTTGTTTATCGATACCTTAACACAAATAAACCTATATTCAGAATATATACATTAGGCACGTTTTCTAAGTATTTATACCATGACGATATTTATGCTTAAATACAAATCAAGATTATTTTATCTAAGAGACAGTTTTATTAGTATTCTATTCGTAGGTATAGTTTTCTGGAGTGCTGTCAAAAATTATCATGTTAAGTGGCTGTTTTAAAAAAGGAAAAGTTTTGATTCATTTAGGGGAATGGAAAATATGGGTATGAAATGAACTATACCAAAAAGGTTAGTTTTTGTCATAGTGAAATGAACATATATGGTGTAGGTATTAAAAATATATTTGGAATAGTGGATGTATAAATGAATATGTACACTTACATATTTATATTTTATACTAAGCGTTGCATAATATACGAGTACATATAATGAGACATAAAGATACTATATGTGGCCTTATTTTGTCTGTGCTTCTAAGTAGATTCATAAAATAATTAAGTGTTTTCATAAGTTATAGTAGGTAGTTGTTTTAATTTTTATTACAGATTGAATGACTTATATGAACATGTAGTTTATTTTTAAAGCATTTATTTAGGCGGCTTTAGTTTTACAAAACATATTATTATTAGCAAAATAAGTTTAAGAGTGTGACTGTATAAAATACAAGGAAAATCTTTGTTTTTATCTGCAATTAATATCTATATAGATAGGCTTTTATTTAGTCTGACTAGTATATAATTTGTTACCAGAAGCAAGTAGATGAAACTACCAGCAAAGTTGATAATTTTTTAGTAAGAATCGTTAGATAGCTAACCTGAACCCGCTATGCAACAACTTTTCGGATTATAACATATTTTACATAACAATTAAAATAATCAATAAATAGCGTTCCCAGTGTTCCCACTGTTGGGACAAAGGCTTTCTCTCTACGAGGGGGTGGGGGGATAATATGAATAATATGATATAAATATTATGGAAACATTTTCGGATAAAAAGTCTTCATGCTTAATTGCAGCAGTTTTTGCAGGTCCTTAATAATTTTTGCAGTTGAGAGGGCAGTATTACCGTTGGTTATCTATACATTTTTTTAAATAGCGTCTGATCCTATTTTGAAACCACAGAAACCCATATATTTATTAACAATACATATAGATAAAGGTTGTGATTGTAAATTAGCATATGGCGGTGTAATTGTAAAGTAACATATATACTTAGTATGTACAATATTTTCGAGTCAGTCCTGGTGAGAATCGACTCAATAAATTTAAATTCAAGTAATGGTGAATTTCTCTATTTAGCTTGGCTAACGATACGTGAAACCGATTAAGTAAACTATTGTTTTTGACTCGAGTGGGCGGATCGATTGCAATAAACGTGGGAACGCTAATTGATTCAACAAAATTGTCTTCAATGACTTTGTTATTTTGCATTTTGAATCTTTGAATTCGACAGGCATGGATAAAAGAAGCTTCTTTTTTATTGATGATGGGCGTTTAAACACCAGCTCACCTGATCGTAAGCGACTACGATGGTCGAAGTTGAAGCACGCTTGCTTAGAAGTATCCCCCTCACTCTTGACTTAAATACTCCCAGGTTATAGCTATCAGGAAACACAGACTTCGGCAGGGAACACCACTCCTTAGCTGAACGCTATTGTATCTTTTCTTGATGGTGTATTAAAAGGGAAGAAAGTTATGATTAATCATTGTTAGCATTTCAAATTCCTTAACTAGGGTTTCTACCGCCAAGAACAAATTATGCGAGTTTTTCTTCGTAATAAAATACTGCGTAAAAACGTGATGAAACTTAACCAGCGTTTTACTTAAGATTTCTTTTTAAAACAAATTAAAAAGCGTTCCAGTGAGAAGTCATACAAAGGGGTTGAGGAAATCAAAACTTTTTCAAAGTTTTGTTTCTGCCAAGAATTTTTATAGCTTCTTATACCTCTCTTCTTTTACGAGTTTGTTTAGTCACACTCAACCCAGTTTCTTGTTCCAAACTAATTTTCTTCCACAATAAAAATCCTGAGAATACCATTTCTTAATTCAATCAGTCCATTATTTGAAGCAAACCAAATGACATAAAGCGGTACTCGTTAATTTAGGTAAATGGCCCAAAATAATGATCATGTTACAGTACAAAACCAACAAATCGTAACAAATCCCAAAAGTCGGTTTCGACCAATTAATTCGGTGACCGGACCGGATCGCAGGTACTTTTTATCTTTTCCTTTTGAGCAGGTAAGTGTTCGGTCACCTGTCGTTTGAGAACTCTTCACATTGTTTTCGTTGCCCCTGCGTCGGTTTGAGAGACGTGCGGTGCAGGGGACGGGGTAGCTTTTTATACATTGGTCAGTCTTGTGCAGCCACCTGTGCTGTATACACGGTTCCCTTAGTGCGCAGTTGACGTAGTGTTATTGTTCGCAGCTGTCCTTTTAGAGGTAACATTTTTCTTGTATCTGTTAAATGTGTGAGATACGAAGTTATTGTAAGGAGTTTTTGTGTTATTGATGATTTTATGATGATGTATGTTGTGCCGTGTGTTTTTGTATGGGCTTTTGTGTAAGGTGCAAGTTGAATGGTCGACGGATACATGAAAGGGACCGTCTGATTAGTTCTGTGATTTATCGGTTGTGATTCGTACTCTTGTGTTTGTTCTGTTGTCATTTTGATTTTCTTTGATACATCTGTCAAAGGCGATAGCATGGTTGTTATATAAAGCATACAATACCTATGTTACCATCATGTTTTTCTGTGTTATTTCTAAAATCAAACCACTACTTTCTAAAGCAAAATTCACACAAAAATGTCCAGTCTAAACAACATGAACTGTTGGAACTTTTCCACACTGTGGTTTACGCAAGACACGCGATTCTGTTAGCAACGCCTTCCCTCGCATCTGGCATCTTGTTGGTGTGTTCGCGGCCTTATTTGGCACCATCCACCTGTTCTCGCTTTACTTATTGCTTCGACACACCTGGGTACTGTGATGTGGACTCCTTAATGTCCCTAAGATTTCTTTCTTGTATTCATTTTGTGTTTAGTCTTTCTAAATGTTATTATCTATTAATAATTGTAATAATATATAATACAATATTCCATTCTATTAATTGTTAATGTTTCCTTACTTCGTTGATTTGTGATTTAGGTACATAAAAATGATACATATTATAAATCATAGTCTTCCGCCGCGTCTATCTGTTTGCGATAAACTCAAAAACTACTGACCAAATTTCTATGCGGTTCACCAAAGTATTTTCAAGGAAGGTTTTAGTGTATAATTTATTAAGGCATTAAAAAGCGCACCATTAGTGTAGCTTTTTCAATATCCAGTATTAAATCCCACAATCTCTAGTTAGGGGGTAACTAAAAAAAATTTCCGTTGTTTTTGTATCAAGATTTCAATTAGTGAATCGTTTACTAAGCTGAAAGTGATTTTTTTTTAATTAAAATATTTGAGTATAAGCCTAACTATAAAACCACTAGCACTAAAAAGTAAGTCTCTTCTACTTTTTAATACAATGCCAGCCAGTTAAAACAAGAATCGGTTTGAAAAAAGAATTGTACAATGTACATACTTACAAACCAATTAAAGACGCACCACAGCGGATGATCACAGAAGTAGAAAAAGCGCAAACGCTTGAATATTATGATAATGTTGAATTTGTAATTACTTGTAATTGTGTGCGTCAATGCGATGTGTATTATGGCGCCAATAGCAAGTATGAATGAATGAATCGATTAAGGAATGATGAATGGAACAGTTAGGTTTAAAAGCAAGCGAATCGCGATTTTCAGAGCAAAAATTTAATTTACATCTAAGTTTTGTATATTAAAGGATAGCAGTTGTTTGCCACTTTTTAATTTTTTAATATAAAAAGTGGCCTATGTTATTTTCTAGTTATCATACGTTTTGTTATAAGGTTTGGGTGTGGGCTTTAATTAATATAATTAAGGCAAATCCGGTTAAACAGGCGGAAACCTTGCCTGCGATAAGCCACTTACAAAAAGTTATCATTGCTCAATCTGTTCAGCCGTTTTGGCGTGAGTAACTAACATCTATACAGCAAAAGTTTCGTGTTTAAAACAATAGTATATATATATATAGCTAAAATAAATGATAAAATTCCATTCAGCAGACACTGTCATTGTAACTCAAACTAAAAGAAATAAAATCCTTTCACAAATCAAAATATTGAACGTCATGGACCAAAATGGCCCGAAGTGGCCCTGGGCGGCTCACGATGGGGCCGGTTATGGCGGACGATGAAAGACTAGATAGAAAGGCCCCAGGATGGTTATTATTAGACGGAAGTGCTATATCTTTATCCCCTGTGACAGGTATTATTGCGGCCCCGGGCCTGATTCTGCTTTTTGCTTTAATTTCTCAAGTTGGAAGCCACCTTTTTGCTTTTTTACTTGTAATCTTATGTCTTGGTTGTGATTTTTTATTTGAATTCAGTCATTAGGCGCGAATATGCCTTTTATTTCGTGTATTATTTTTGCTATTTTATAATATCTTTTTACAACTATTCTTAATAATAGATTGCAAAAAGCAAATTTAACATTTTAAAGTTATTTTCAGTTGTTATTCTTAAAATCGAAAAGTGTTTTGACAACCAGTTTCTACTCGATTCTATAACATTTAACCATTCAATTTATATCGCATTTTATTGATAAAGACCAAAAATAGACACAATCCTTCAACCCGTCGTCTGACAAAATGTAGATTCTCGAAATTTCCTTTAAAATAAAATGGAGATATACCTAGATAGCGAATAATAAGTTGTCGCTGAGAAAACGCTCTCATTGTGTGGCAGGTATTAAAATATGAACCTTTGTGATGTTCCTGGAACTGCTCCTATTTACAACCACAAGATACAAAATGTCATTTTATTTATTTCATTTTGACGACTGCGTTTCGTGGAAATGAAAGATGAATGTTGCTGGGAATCAGAAGTGACTTTAGAGAGTAGAAAATAAGTACCTAGGATATACATTAGTAAGTTTAGTTCGTTTCTTAATATGCAGTATGTTAACTAACAGAGGACGTTACCGTTAACCCGCAATAGTATGGCATCCATACATGCAAAAAAAATATTACCATTCGAAAACAAAATCTTTTTATTTTTTTAATGTTAAAATATTCACTTAAACTAACTCGTGGCATCTGAAGGAGCAGGAGGTGTTGTTTGATGATTTACTCTCCCGAAAAAAACTTAATTTAAAACATATTTCTTAGCTGTTTCTTTATTGAAACTCTCTACAGCAAATTCGAATAAAGAATTCGTTATTCCGTGTTTTGCTTTTGATTAAAAAACTTAAAAAAAATCATAAATAAGGATGTATATGTTTACCGTATGCTTTTGTTAAAAGATATGTGACATTTCATGACTTACGTCATATTAAATACGACTGTATAAAAGATATGTTATGACAGTTCTTGAGTTAAAGTCGTTGACTTAGACCCATCATAAATTACATTTGACATTTCAAACGTTTCTATGCGTCACGCGTATCCGTACGTGTTTCAATTCTATATCACGTTCAGTGTAAACCTCGCCTAACTCAGTAATCAATGCAAACGGCTGTTTTCTATTATAATGTCACCATAATATTATAAATTCACCCGGGTACGTTTACTACGAATTATACAATCGGGAATACGAAATGCGAGTGGGTTCGTTTTCGAAATTTTAAATTTTTACGTGAGATTTTTTTACAATTGTATGCATGTTGCATTGGATAGACTTTATATAGTTATAGGAGGTCAATTGATGAAATTATTATTAGAATTACCTATAGGGCCATTTGTAACAATAATAGTTAAACCTGATTGATGAAGACCGACTGCTAAAATACCCACAGAGAGCGTAGCTAAGAGGTTTTATGTGTATGTGGGACAGGACCATAAATTATAGTCCGCCATCTGTCAAAACTTTTTAGAAGTCTAGTACATATTTAGTGAACGTTATACATGGTTATTATGGTCGTGAGCTCGAAAGAGTTGGGTTTCTATTTTTGAATCTAGAAGACACCTTTTTGTCTTTGGTTTTAGTAAAAATGTTGTGCAAGGATTATAAAAATTTTGTAACTTTCACAATTTTACTCACCCAGAAAACCATTTTTGGGGTTTTGTTAAATTGTAACTTATCCTTATTACAAAGCAACGTAAAGTGTCTTTTCGTGAGTACATATTTATTTCGTTCGCTTCTATTTATAATGAAATCGATATTGTTATAGTTTTTATGCGACACAGTGAATTGAAATATTTTTAAATTGTTAGTTTTTGTACACCTGAAAAACTGCTTATAGTATGAATTAATTCAGCCGTACCTAAATGAATTTGGGTAAAAAGTTATATCTACCTAGGTGAATGCGACTGACTAATATTAGAACTTCAAGAAATAGGTATTTATTTTCTTAAATATCTAGAATTAGGGTAATTTAAAAGGCGCATTTCGTTGTCTTTACTAAATATATGTATAAAAATGTAGAGTTTGTAAGTTTGCGAGTTTGTAGGAAGTAATCTCTGGAACTACTTTACTGATATAAAAAAACATTCACGAATAAAAAGCTTATTACTCTTAAGTCGCTAGGCTTTTTGTTGAATAAAACTTTTCACGCAAGCGAAGCCGCGAGCAGAAACGAGGTTATTATGAAATAATTTCGCATTTTCATTTTAAAAGATTGCGTTTAGTAGCTTTTTTTATTACTCTGTAGTCAGAGGAAATTAAGCAGAAAATTTCATAAAGAGTAGGCTAAAAGGCACAAAATCAAATATCTGATTGAATCTAATCCTGGAGTCTAAGGTCCCGTCCATCTCGTCGTAACCCAATTTAGTTCGATCCGTAAATGACGCCGATCAAAGAACGAATGATCGAGTGAATTTAATTCAGTTCGGTCTTTTGATCTCCCGCGAACGATGTGAGGAAAGTGTTTTCTTTGTAATCAACTTTTGTATTGGAAAATAATTATGTTAGGTTTTATTAGTTTGTAAGTGGCTCTATCCGATACTTCAAACGTTTTGATAATAAACTTTTTCTCAAAAATTTCAACTTTTCTCTACTTTTTCTCAATCTACAAATTGAATTTGAATTTGCAAAAATATTTTTCGTGACTTTTAGCTTTTAAAGTGGCTGGGTAATACTTTCTACGAACCAAAAGCTGGGTTTCTTACATTGACCAAAGCCTGGCTCATTGCCACAGAACGTGGCAATGCTGCCATTATCGTATGCACATTACCGACAGTGATGAGGACAAAATTTTGTTGCAATATTTTTGGTTGTACCTTAGTAGTTTAGGTTAAATAGAGTCTACTTATATCTGTTTGGATTAGTTTTTAATGTTTTGTTTTTTTAATATCTTCTTCCCAACGAACATAACTAATAATTCTTTCCATCCAAAGGTTTTTGAGATTACCCTGTGCGATAAGACTGCCTATTGTGCACTTGTTTTATTTAGTACAGACGCCAGCACATGAAGCTACCCGAAACTGCAAAATTTCCCAATCAACCTTGAACCTAATTTCTTCAACAATAAAGTTTAAAATCTATTAAAGAAAGACAGATTGTTGTAGCTTGATGTGCTGGCGTCTGTACATCCATGTAAATATTGTAAGGTGTATAGTTAACATTTTAATATAAATACATTTCAAAGTTATCAGGTTCCTACATAGGGGCGGCAAATCTCCCGATAAATTCAAAGAGTTTTTCGCTTACTTTAAGAGCAGATCTGTCTGTGAACATAGACATACTGCCACAACCGGTCTTATAGCTTCACGGATTGAATAAGCCATTACTAAAGTTTCTACAGCAATTACTAGTACCCTTAAATGGTCAGGTCTGGTCGGCCGCATTAAATTTATATTGCACAGATGCTCGGCCCGAAACGGATGGTTATTTCTTTAGAGTATGTATGTATGGTCTTATGTATCTCGCTTTTATTAATCGGTTTTAGACTTTTTACGACTTAAAATAATTTGTGAGCAGTGGCAGTGGTGTTGCATTGGTAACGGACCCGAATTGCAAGCTGCAGGTTATTAGTTTGAACTAAGTCAGGCACATTACCATTGCCGTTGCTCTCAAATCGGTGAGAAAATAATCGTGAGAAAACTGGTACGTCCCAGGATCAAAAACCTGAAGACATGCTACATCCACCCACCTGCACTAGGCTCGAAGTTCAGCAGAGATTTGATTTGAGAACTATGTCGGATATAAACTTAGTATTTAAAATAATGTAGCAGACTATATCTCTCTTGTATCTTTCCGTCACAACCTACGCAGAGGTCGATGGCATGCAGCCAGCGCGTATCTAAGCACTATAACCTACTTTCTACTCAGAAATCTGACTTTAAATAAGCTGGCCAGTTGGCCAGTAATAAAAAATATATAATTCTAAATTTAAAACTCCCGCAGACTCAGAATAATGGACTGAGTGATACTAATTTGTAGATTAAGGCAAGGAAAACGGCCAATACTCAAGGTTTAATCCAAAACTCTTAATGCGAAACTTTCCACGATATCACGTTGCCGTGCCGTCAGTTCTCACTTTGTTCTTTCACGTCGCGTATTCACGCCACTGGTTTTCCTTTTATCTCAACTCTTCTAAAGAAATCTACTGGCCAAACGGGCAGTTTAAAGCCTTTCATACTTTTACATACATTCATACCTGGATAACAAAAGCTCAGTCCATTCTCCACGTCTATGATAGAAGTCTATTCCAGAAATACGAGGAGCATTGGTATTGCAAGTCACGTGTACACGGGCAGATTGTCGTCGCCATGACTCTGTCTGCCTCGGTCGTGACCACTCCCCTATCTTGATGAGGTCGACTAACTATGTCGCTCGTTTCCCTGAACTCAACTGAATTTTGAATGTGAACTGTCGTGAAAATGTGCGAGTGTGTGCTCGCCTTTATCGAAGTGTACGGCAACTTTGGTACGCAGTTTGGCACTTTAAATTTTGGACTCTTTCGAATTCTTTTTCAGCTTTTTGAAGGTATTTTTTTTAAAGAATATATGGCTGTGGAATACTCGGTTCGATTGTGAATGGCTTATACAATATCGTGCGAATGATTCCTCTTTTTATATATATAATAATATACTTATTTATGTATCTGGCTATTAAAGTACAATTACAGCTGCAGTGAGAAACACATGGAAGAATATTATCATGCAGAAATATGTTAAAGACTTTATAATTGAATTGGAAGTATGTTAACTATGGTATCGAGGTGTTAGCTCAATTATTGTCTTCTTCTAGGTTGAATTAAAATTGCAACTCTATAATTTATAAAATAAAAACTAACAGCAATAAAAAAGAACACAGCGAACATACATATCAGATTTATTCAAATTTTTCAAGGAACACATTCATTCTATTTTTTAATGAAGTGAAAATAAAATTTATCATTTATTTCGAAAACAGCAATAAAAACTCTTTTGAAAATCTATCTATATATATAGTTGAAAAATGCGACTTTAGCTGTCGAATGGTTTCAGCTGTTCTCAAATGAATATTATTTATGTTTTATTTATATCTTTCAATATGAAGGGTTAATAATGACAATTTGACCCATCATTACTATCTAAAGAGTCAACTAAAACCCGGATTTTCCACAAGCGGTCTCGCAATAATATGTCTCACAGAAACTGCGTCAGCCATTTTATTACTCAACACAGACATAATCTAGGATATGCTAATAGCCTTAAATGATAAAATAATGATGACTAAGACCTTAAACTAGTGAAGGTCCACGTCACTAAAGACCGTGGAAAGAAGGCTAGATCTTCGTATCTATGAGGAAATTTTCATATTTTAATGTATTTAAATATCTTTAATCTTGGTCTAGACTATAGTATTTATGTCTAGAGTACCTATAGTAAAACCATACCTATTACAATATTGACATGATGCATTGAAATTAGAGAGATGGTTATAACACTACACACAGGTACAAAACATATATAGGTACGTAGATAAAGTTGTAAGTTATAAGCATTACAGTCATGCGATATTTTGATTTAAAATTCAACTTAGGTGGTCTTCAAAGAACCGAACATAAAAAAGCATGAGGCAACACCCGAAAAAAACGCGCAATTAATACTAAAACTAGCCTAAACATGTTCAAAATGAGTCAAATAAGTCCTAAACACGTTTCCCATCACGTCTTCACAAGGCAATTCTGAAGAGGAACGACAAAAACGCGTTTATACACGAGTAACACACATGAATGCTAATGCCTGTCTGCCAATACCGAATTCAAATCATGCGTTTTTTAACACAATTCACGCGTACCGAAGGACGATATGCGTAACGGCCAATCACAGGCATGGCCGTTAGAGTTCGAATTACGAATAAAAGAAAATAATGCCGGCCATCTTTAAAACGTTTTGATTTTAGAACGATTAAGTGCAGGTGTACTGCTTGTGATGACTGTATAGTTTATATGATTGTATCATTGCCCTTAACAAAGGATATTTTTTTTTTAAATAATTTTATATTGGATGACTTGATTGATTTTGGTATAACTTGGTAGGTATGTGAGAGATTTATATTAAACAATAGGTTATTAATTATTTGTTGTAAAAAGTATAATAATATTTTTTTTTTGCAAAAAATAGAACCGACTTCCATATCAAAACACTACAAAGCCAGAAATAACTTTAATTTCGGAAGTCGGTGTTGTCGAGGTTTTAGATTTTCTTTTTTTTCACACCGCCTTCCGAAATTAAAGTTATTTCTGGCTTTGTAGTGTTTTGATATGGAAGTCGGTTCTATTTTTTGCAAAAAAAAGTTTTTCACGCTTTTAGTGGGTCGGTTTGTAATTTATCTAGTTACAAAAGCCATAATGTCAACAACTTATCACCTTATACAAAATGTTGCTTTTCCCGGTGCAGAGCCGTTAATTTTTGAGGAGTTCTTCTGGTACATCACCATCAATTCTATTTCACCACATGCATTGTGACGAGCATAAAGTGCTTAACATCCATATTCAAGTAATCTAATCGCATTCCACGAAATACTTATTATTGAGTAGTTTCGGTGGCCATCTGGGGTCTTCATCATCAGTTCTACTTCCTCAAATGATGCTTATCGAGAGCAACTGCAAAAGTTACTATAAGAAATACCCAAAACGCTATAGGTGTGCCTATATATGAAGAGTTCCCTCGATTTCTCCATGATTACATCATCAGAACCAAACGTGACGACAATGGGACCAACTAGAAAGTATACCCTTTCAAACAGAAAAAGAATTTTTCAAATCGGTTCAGCCATCTCTGAGTTATGAGGAAGTTCAAGACGAATTGTAAACCTCCTTTTTTTGAAGTCGGTTAATAAAAGAAGCTTTAATCGTAAAACAGTTTCCAGTAAGATTTCCACTAATGTGATTTTAGTCTTGCCAAGGGGTGTCGCAGCTACTTAGTTGTGAAGGTCAGATATGCAGTCATTTAAAACACTAGTACTCAGCTGTATCTAGCTTAAACTAGAAGCCGACTCCGACATATTTAGGAAGAGGCAAAATATCTGGTGTTCATTACTCTTCCAAGCCCGTAAGAAAAGAAACAGCTGTGAATACACCACGCGATGTACAATAAACCCTTTAATAATTCTCGTAAAACGTAGTATGCAGATGTAGTTAGCGCGGAATTTACAATAAACAGAGACAAGGTCGTCAATGGCCGTTAGCTCGTCAGCATGACCTTCTGAGAAGTGACAATTCATTGGCGTGACTTCGTGCCTCTAGACTTTTACCTTTTTCGTCGAATTATGTCATTGGTCACGTGGTCACGACTTGGGTCGGACGTGGCGACAAAAACGTCTTGTTGTATTGTTGATTTCCTACCTAGTTGGTTGAAGATATTTACGGACTATGGTTTTTAGAATCTACTGCTGTTTATGCAATTTCCTGGCGTGTCTATTTACCTATTGATTGATTTTGGTATAACATCTCGCTTCATGGTAAGCAAACGCTGTTGCTATTATCAAACACAGACACCGGCGGCCACTTTGTAGCTGTACGCACAATGATCATAGACTTTATATACGTCAACTTCTTGCGGAATTAATATAAGTTATATCATCAGTTTTTGCCCAAAACCGATCTTACAAGTAAAAATCCTTTAAATTATTAACATTGTTCTATTCAAATTCAAAGGAAGGAAAATTCACCAGTGACTAAGCAAAAGATGCCCGATTTCTTTTGTTCTCGGGCCACCAACACAGCCTGACCTCTTATTAACCATCAAATCTTCTGTTACCAAGTCCTTAAAAAAAGACATCGAAGGTTAGTTTACGTTGGTGTATCTCCATATTAATATATTAACCTATATAAGCAATTCTGCGAAGTATAGTTGTAGTATAGAGGTTCTTAATACAAATCATTTCTGTACTGGCCAGTTGGTTTCTTTTTTTCGTATATTTTTTGTGTCTATGAAATAATGAAGTTCTTTGTGGTAGTTATCTAGTTATTACAATCTATGGTCGTCTTACCTGTAGCCAGGTGTTTTTTTTTGTAGTTCATTTTGGGAGCCAGAGCTTTATGGAAGTGAAAAGATATTCAGCGACAAAGATATTAAATTCCAGGTAATGGATTGTCCCGACATAATTTTGAGCCCGTGTGGTCAGTTTCTTTTAAAATATGAAAGCTAAAAAAGTAAAAAGGAATGATATTCAATGAATTTAAAAAAGTGGCTTTTAGAAACAAGAGTCAAATCAATAAAACAACAAGTTTGTTATTTTATTAGATTTGACCTCAGAGGTTTTAAATCTTTATAGGATGCCGAAATAAATTCTCAAACATAACGTTTTATTGTAGGAAAAAAAAACAAGCCACAGCCTCATTATAGCATCCGCTTAGGAGGCTTTATATGTATAAATTAAAGTAAGAATAATCCGACAGATACTTGTGCCGATGGCATTTAATTTGCATATTTATTTAATTAGGTACACTGACTATTACAACATTGATAAGACAGAATGGACTTCAAGAACACAAGAATGTTTTTAAAATTTCTTGTTTTTTATTGTTGATAGGGTTACGTTTGACCACCATCTTACCTAATGGTAAGCGATGATATGGTCGAAGATGGAGCATGCTTACCTTTGACTTAAAGACGTCCGTCCCGAGGTTATAGCTAGAAGGAAACACAGACGCCAGCAGAGAATTACACGTCTTGAATGTATAGATGTATACAAGTTGTAACAGATTAAGCGCAATACCTCGGAATTAGAAAATTAAATTATTACAACATCCGTAACTAAATAAATTGAAACCAAACCTAGACATTTCTTATAAAATAGTTATCCTTACAATATGCAAAACGTATGTGCGTCATACAATATCCTTACGCAGACGCATACACTCGTGTGCGAGTCGGCCGCTAATATTGCATTATTAGCGGCCGACTCGCACACGAGTGCATTTCCTTGAATTAAGGATTGTATTAATTTTTCATGATACTGTGTTTCCATTTTAAGTTAAATGAAGGATTTTTCCGTCAAAACGTAACACCTATTTTTATGACAGAAATCGATTCAGAAGCCGATTCTGAACCAAATACTCTCAGGAATTGCGTTTATTCTGTTACACGTTGTATATGCGTTTTCACTTTAGTTATTGTAACAGGCGGCAGCTCGAGCCTCAATCACTCAAAATAACACAACCAATTTCTTTTTATAAAATAAATAAGCTACGATTAATAACATCAAAATGTAAACAGTGGGCCTCCTTTTAATTTCGAGCCGACAAAACGAGTACCCACCGACAAAGGTTCAAAGCAAATTTTTGCCTCATACCATCTTTAGAACCTAAAGTTTTTCCCATTCGTAAATTGGACTTCCAGTTTGAACAACATTCCTTTTTAAAAAAATACGTTGTCTAATAAAACACTGGTGATTCTGTATTCTGGTTGGCGTTTGTTTTTTTTTTCTGGGCCATGGACGTAAGCGAGGTTCGGTCGTGCGGCGTAACTTTTAAAGTCAGTAAATATTGTTCTTTTGTAGACATTACTGCTTTTGTTGTTGAAAGAAATAGGGCAATATTTGCGAGAGAGATCTAATTTCAATTTTAATTATGAAAATTGTTCTGACTTTGTGTTTAAAACTTTTGCAAAGGCGCTAATATGATTTTAATATAAATTCCAGGTCTGTGGAGGTAGCGGTCAGCGGGTCAACTCATCATGGAGAAGGAAAAATTGCTGCAGAGTCTTCAAAGAAGACAAGCTTCTTGAAAACTACAGAACGAAAATTAAAAAAAAATCAGAAGATAACATTGGAAGAACGAAAAGTGGAGATTCGTCAGAAGATTTAAGTTCTTGAAAAAAGAAGAAAGTAGATAGGTTAATTATCTTTGGTTATCTAGCTGTATGAGTTTTGTTGACATCATAAAGCTAGGTTACCGGAGTTAAGTGCCATCTACGTCAACGATACGACGCCGACACGTGAAGAAGATACAACGAAGCTTAGAAGAATTGAAATCTATTACTATTTATATTTTTTGGTCTTTTAAATATTTTCTTGTGTTTTGTTGTTGCCTAGTATGTTTTAGTTGGACAAAGAACATGGACAAAAAAGTACATTCCATGTACACTTAAATAGTAAATAATATTGTATATTAAAAATAGAAAAATGATTTAATACGTAGTTTTTAACCTCTCTGGACTGGTCAGTTTTTATTTCAAAATAATTAGTAATCAAGATGAATTCAAAGTACCATTTGTCAACGTCCGCCATAATGGACCATAGAGAAATACAGTATGTTAACTAACAGAGGGCGTTCTCGTTAATCCGCAATAGTATAGCATCCATACATGCTAAAAAAATATTACCATTCAAAAACAATTTTTTTAATTAAAAAATTCACTAAAAATGTTAAATTGATACGTAAAAGAAACACTCTGTACACGCGTACTCATTCATAAATAAATTGCGACGTTGTAGTACGCGTGTACAGTGTTTCTTTTACGTATCTGTAGAATATGCTGATTTATTTATATCCATAGTTGACACATATCCATAGTAGACACATTTCCATAGTCCATAGTAGACACATATCCATAGTCCATAGTTGACTCGCCAACGCACCACCGCACAGGACGACAGTCCGACAACGACTCACTTCCCCATTTTTTTTTTTTTTTTTTTTTGTGAGTGGCATCTCGCAGGTCAACCTCTGAGGTTGTCGGCTGCTTAACCGGACTTGCCTGTGGTTGCCTTAATTAATTAATTAATTAAAGCCTCCAGCCAGGGCTTATTAAAAAACTTACAAACTAGGCGACTACACGCTAAGGGCACCCCCTGTGGGGTACGGACCTCGGCTTAGGGCGTCGCAGGGGAGGGCAGCTAGGGACAGGCTGGATCATATCATTATTATTATTAATAAGGGAATTTAAAGCTACTGGCTCAGCGTCGCGGGCTGGCTCTGGCAAGGGTCGGGGTGGACTATTACGGGGACGTCGCGGCGGGCCTCGGCGGCGAGGACGGAAGGACGGTCGGTTTTTGTGTTTGTGTGCCACTGTACTTGTTTCCCTACGGCTCTCTTGGAGCAGGGTGATTGCGTCATCGGGAGTGACTAGGGTATGCCTTGGTCGGCGAATCTTAGAGATACGCGAGGGTTCGTATTGGGCGGCCGATGCGATAAGGGGATTCCTATGTTGGATTGCAGTATCAAAGAAACGCTTGGAGACACGTTTCATGAACTGCTGTATGGTGGGCATCTTGAGGTCTACGTGAAGAAGCTCATTTCGAACATAAAAGGGGGCTCCCGTGACTCTACGGAGGAATCGGTTTTGAAGGGTCTGCATCTTGTGGAGGAGGTAGGGCTTTGCGTGTGCGAAAACAACGCAGGCGTAGGTCATGATGGGACGGATGACCGCGGTGAAAATACGCAGCTTGCACCTGAGTGATAACTTGCTGCGGGAGCTAAGAATGAAGTGGAGCCTACCTAGAGCGAAAGCGGCGCGCGAACGTGCCTGCTTTATGTGCTCAGCGAAGGAAAGGTGTTTATCGAGGACCACGCCTAAGTATTTGGCTTGCTTTTCCCAAGGGATCAGCTTGCCGTACATGGTAATCGGACGGGGGGAGGGTGGGTTTATCCGCGGTTTAGAAAAGAGGACTGCCTGGCTTTTGTCTGGATTGACTTCGATTCTCCATTTCCGGAACCACTTGGCCAGAGTGTTTGCGGAAGTTTGGAGAGTGCGAGCGATGGCATCGGGTTTAAAACCGGTATAATAGATAGCCGTGTCGTCGGCAAATAGGGCTAGCTGAGTACTTTTATGCTTGGGGATATCGCTAGTGAATAGCGTGAAAACGAGGGGGGATAGTACGGAGCCTTGAGGAACTCCTGCGCGAATGGGATGGGGGGAGGAAAGCTCCCCCTCAATTCGGTAACGAAAGGTGCGATTCGATAAAAAGTCCCGTAAGATGAGCACGAGACGGTCAGGCACGCCGAGTTGGTATAGCTTATAGATTAAGCCATTGTGCCAGACTTTGTCGAACGCTTTCGCTATGTCGAAGAATAAGGCTCCCGTTATTGCGCCCCGTTGGAAGCCGGCGCTGACGTGTTCTATGATGCGGTGGACTTGTTGGATACACGAGTGTTCGGTTCTAAATCCAAACTGCTCATTGGGTATTAGACTCTTTGCTTCGGCAAAATCTTTGAGCCGCTTATATATAAGCCTTTCATAGATTTTACCGAGGACGTTGAGTAAGCTAATGGGACGGTAGCTAGACGGGTCAGACTTGGACTTGCCTGGTTTGGGAATACCTATGACGGTGGCCTGTTTCCAGGTTGCGGGGAACATATTATTGCTCAATGCGCCATTGAAGATGGCAGTCATTAGCACTATAAGCTGGGCGGGGAAAAGTTTGAAAACCCTATTGG
This sequence comes from Tholera decimalis, assembly GCA_943138885.2. Lineage (NCBI taxonomy): Eukaryota > Metazoa > Arthropoda > Insecta > Lepidoptera > Noctuidae > Tholera > Tholera decimalis. Next base: position 44,337,934 of record OW964550.2, on the reverse strand, counting down.
TGATGCCGTCGGAGCCAGGGGCTTTTCGCGGTTGGAGACTTTTAATGATATCCTGGACCTCATCAGGAGTGATGGGGGCCAGTGGATTATCGGGATCTTCGACGGGCGGAAGGGAAGTTCTACGTTCGACTTCGGCGTTCACCATATCGAGGTGGGCTTGGTCTACTGGTTGAGAGCTGGGAGAACACTGGGACTCTAGGCTGTCGGCTAGGCATTCTGCTTTTTCAGAGTTATCGAAGGCGACACTCTTATCGGGACGAATGAGAGGAGGCATTGTGGCCTCTTCAGTGGATCGTAACTTCCTCTGAAGCTGCCAGAAGGCAAGATGGGTGGGCTCAAGTTCGCTCAGCATCTTGTCCCAGCTCGCATTACGCTGCTCGGCAATGCGTTTCCTTACAGCACGCTGTAAGTTGCGCATGTGAGCTTTGTTTGCGGCGCAGGGAAAAGCGCTGTACGCACGGATGGCTGCGTTCTTCTCGGTTATCAGATTCCGTACATCGTCCGGGAGTTTCCAGCGGTGGTCTTCCGCTACTGGAACTTCCCTTGAACAATCGTTCAGGACGGATTGTACGTGATCTGTAAGCGAGTCGATCGCCGCCGTCGTGTCAGCGACTGAGACTATGTGGTCAGGAATGGTGTCCAAGTGAGGCGACGTGGTGGATTTCAGTTTTTCACTTACTTTCCTCCAGTCGGTGATCAATTGGGTCGGAGGAGGTTGGGTAGGATCATGGTTACCTGAGCGGGAACCTAGGTGTAGGATAACGGGACGGTGATCCGAGTTGAGCTCGTGAAGCGCTTCTATGGAGTGTAAATGGAGGTTTACATTCTTTAGGAGCGCCACATCGAGGACATCGGGCCTATGGTTGGTGTCGTGTGGGTAGTGGGTGGGAGTCATCGGAGCGATGACGTCATAGTTTAGGGTCGCGCCTAGGTTATACACGATTCTGCCTCTGGCATTTGTCGTGTTGCTGTTCCAAGCGGGGTGTTTGGCGTTGAGATCGCCCGCTAATAAGACGGAGTCACTCAGGCCAAAGAGAGTCGTGAGATCGCTGGTGAGCGCGATAGGATCGTCTGAAGCAAGAGACGCGACCGATGGTGGGGGATGGTAGGCAGAGATGATGGTTATCGGAGGATGACCAGTCATGCCTAGTCGACAGGCAGAGTACTCTAGGTGAGAGAGAGGCGCGGGTGGGGTCAGAGGGATGCAGTATAACTCCTTCCTGTAATAAATAAGGGTACCGCCGCCGTGGCAGCGTGTTCTGTCATTGCGAACTAGACGGTAATTCGCAATTTTGGGGTCAGCGCGGTGGGGTTTCAAAAGGGTCTCCTGTATAAGGAGGACGTCTAATTGGTGGTCGCGGAGGAATTTAGTTATTTCGGCGCGTTGGTTGAAAATGCCATTGGCGTTGAAAAAACCTAATTTGAGGGATCGAGGCCTAGTGTGGTTTGTGCGTTGGGAATCCATTGGATCAGTCCATCGCATCCATCTGGTCGAGGCCTAGCACGACATCACTGTGTGTGCTGAATATTTGGCTGTACATTTCCGTCGTAATTTTGCCGTTATTCTGCTGCTCAGCAGCCAGAAGAGCATCGCGGAGAGACCTGGCTTGGCGGGTCATAAATATTTTATAGTGGCGCAGTAGAGTCTGGGCGCAAGACTCGCCGTTCCCGACGGGTGAGGGTTTGGGCGATTGTTTGGCTGCAGGAGCAGCAGTGGTTTGAGGCGCGAGTTTGGGACTGGTTGTGGCCTCTGGAGCCACGGCTATAGGCAGGATCTGCGCTGCGATGGGTATATCCATCAGTGCCTGCAAAGGTTTGGCAGGGGCCAAGGAGGGAAAGGCTTGTTCGTGGTTTAGCCTGTTCCACGGGGATGGTCTCTGAGGAGCGAGACGTTGGGGAATTTGAGAGGAAGGTGCCTCTCTTTGTTGGCGGGCGTTGGCGCGCTTTGCTAATTTAGGAGCGAGTTTGGGGGCTTTGGGACAGCCGCGGTAGTTTGCCGGGTGACCGGTCTGGCCGCAGAGAACGCAGCTGGGTGGTTCCGAACAGAGGGTTCGGTCTTTGGGCCGAGGGCAGTCCGCAGTGCTGTGCTCGCCCAGACACTTGACGCATCTGGGAGTCGCATAGCAGTTGCTCTGCGCATGGCCATACAGTTGGCAACGGTGGCATTGTCCCACTGTTGCGGTTTTATAGGGCTTTTCAATTGAGATACCGGATAGGGAGCAAATGGACTTAATTTTGAAAATCGGGTGATGACCTTCGGTTGGTTCACAAATGACAAGAACCATGTCGTACAATTCACCACCTCTCGCTTTATGTAAGCGATGGACGGCGATCACTGGTATACCTTGATCGGCAAGGTCGTCTTTAATATCCTGTACTAGGATTTCTTTAGGGACACGTTTAATAACTACACGAGTGGGCGTGTCCTCGGGGAAGGAGAAAGTGTGAAAGGAAATATTCCTTTCACGGAGGGCGCGATATAGTTCCCTATAGTCGTTCGACGTAGGGACGGTGACTTTAATGCCATTTTGGCAGGCACGGGCGTTTGTGTAGTTGATCTTTCGATCAACACACATCTTGGACACATCAGTCCATTTCCCCTTGTCTTGGATGTAAAAGGGGGGCGGAGGGCGTTGCTTCCTTTGGGCTGAGGAAGTTTGGGCTATCGGGCTGGGGGGACGACTATCCTGCGCGCGAGTAGAGGTAGTTGGGACGGGGCTAGCGGGTCGTACGGGCGTTTGAGTTGGGGACGGGGACAACGCGGTGGTCTTTTTGGCCTTGCTGGCCTGGGAGGTTTTCCCTTTCTTCCTCTTGCCGCCGGTGACGACTTGAAAGTCGTCTTCCGAGGACGAGGGGCATGATGACAAATCATTGTCGGAGTTGTTATTGGACACAGGTTCGGTGGTGTCCATTTCACGGAATTCAGGTGTAGCGCACACCTGCGCGGCGTCCATTGTTCTATGAACAATGGGATTAGTAGGTGGGCCGGAAACAATGGTTGATTTCGGGAATCGGGCGATCGGCACGACTTTGTCGGCGGGCGGGGGCAATAGAGGGCTATCTACCTGGAAATCGTTCGTTGTTTGATGAACAATGGGATCGGAGTTAACAAACACTTCCGTGAATTGACCAACCGGGATGCCTTGATCGGCAAGCGGGGGAGATAATGGGCTGTCAAGCGCGTCACTAAAATCAGCGACGTTGGCTTCGGTAGCCGGGGGACAATTAGCGATTTCACGCTGAATTTTTCCGCCATATTTGGCGGAAATAGCAGGGTTTTCCCTAAGGATTTCTAATAATATCTCCAAAATATTGGAGTTCGCCATGATTGGCGAATTGATTAAAAATTTAATGGGAAAATTTTGGAGATTTCTCTCCCGCGGTGGGGGCCTATTTAAAGCCTAACTGGCCTAACTCCCCGGATGGATGGGTCCGGGGATGTGTAACCCTCCCAGTCGGGTAGAGACTGGGAGGTGAGTACCTAATGGTGAGCCCTAAGCTTGTAACCGGTCGCCAGTCTTATTGTGCGAACCGGGCCCTATTGGGTCTAGTGCGAAGGGGTAGATACACCCAACCGACACTAGGTGTGTAGCTGAAAAGGAAACTCAGTAACTAGGTTTGACTAGGAGATCCCCCAAGGCCAAAACCTAGCACTCGACTCCAATTAACTGCTTCACCCTGAAGGGGATCAGCGGGTGTGTCGGGTCAACACCCCCTTGGTTTCGTTGACACCGTGAGGTTTCCAACCAAGGACCACGAAACTGTGGTTTTTCCCTGAAGGGGCAAAACGTTTTTGACAACACTCTGTTATAGAAACAGAATATCCTTCGCTGCCTTGAAAAAGGCGGTTCCGGATCGGGAGTTGTAGTCGGCGACTACGAATGACGTCACGGCGAGCGCGATGGAGCGACACAGACACGGAACGATCGGGAGCACAGAGCGGCGCGACCGTCTCGGGCGAGCGTCGGGCGGAGAGTGTGCCTCACTCACTTCCCCACCACGCGGACCGGTATTTATAACCTAGCGACGTATGCGCCCGAGGCAACGTTATATCAACGTTATAACGTTGTATCGTTGTTATCGATTTGTAGTGTGATATATTGATATCTACATACACTACATCCCTTCCTTGTTTTAATTAATTTTATTTTTAACCAGAAAGGTTTAATGAGGTATTTATTTCATTCATCATTAATTCACATATTCAACTATTTACTTTTACCCTTGCTCTTCTTTTCTATTCCATTTTCTGATCTATTTGTATCTTCTCCTCTGTTAATTTCTTTAGTTGGACCACTCACAACTTCCCATTGGCCTTCAATAGTTTCCCAGTTATGTAGTTTCTAATACTTTTGTCTCCGCCTTTACTCTTCCGCAGTATGGGATGTTGCGTCCAAAACGCGTTGTTTAAACGTTGTCCCTTTCTTCTTAATACCATGTGTGCATAACTATATTTCTTTCAGGCATATTATTAACTCCTCACTGCAGATCTATCTATCATTATCAAATGGCAGCTGATATGGTACATCTCCAACTCTACTACAACCAAAACTGCCATGCTTACAGAAACCCTTGAGTAAGAGCTCTGACGCTATGGTTCTCCGACCAATAATCGCATTGCTGTCACACATCCAGCGCATGGATTAAAAGTTCTGTACGCATTTCTATGATGTGAATCGCCCGTGTCAAACATCGCCCGCCGACTATACTCTACGGTCTCTCCAGACCCCGACCTTCGCCATAGTTAAATCCGCATCGCGCACATACGGACTACTTGAGTTGCCTCAAGAGAACCCGATTCTTACCGGACTACGACTACGTAATAATTACTGGTACGGCCGAGCAAAATATGACCGACAGAACCCCTTACTCGAACTTCTACCACAACAGAAGGTTTCTCATCATCAACAAATTCAATATTATCAACATCAACATTAATCAACTTCAACTCGTACGTGACTTGCTGGCATCCTCCTTGACTTATTGGCATGTACATATTTGTGGGTACGCTTAAAACTTAAAGACTTCAGTGTATAACGGTCACCGTCCAAAATGGCCCCATGAGTTTTGGGTTAAATTTCGTCCAATTTCTCTCACAAACACTAATTTCATTACTTTATTGCCAATAACAACGTAGGTGCATCTTCATACCATAATGAACTTTGATTATGCACAATGCCCTGTTGCTAGGGTTTTCCACAGTGCTTCCTGCACAGTATTCTTCCTTAAAAGAAAAGGTCCAATAAACACGTTCAACAAAACGAAGTTCCTGGCAAAACCGTTACGTAATCTGTGAACAGCTATAGGCTGTAATCGTACTAACGATTCTCAATAGATACACTATCAGATATGTCCCTCATATAAAGCACCTGCCCATCATCTTACTGGAATCATTTCATCGATTCCTTATAAACAGATTCATCGCCACATGATACTCCTGAGCTGCGGTCAAGGGTTTTGACTATGAGTGCACACGCCGTTACCACTCATCACCTATGACATCTAATTCTCGAGGAACCTCTAATAAGCTCATGGAGGGTATTTGTTAACTCGCTTCGGGTCGAGCGCTTTTAGTCAATGTATCACTGTCTATCATATTTGAAATTTTTCGGAGTGCGGCTTGGTTAATTTTCAAGTGATACAATTATCACTAACTTCCTTGACGTGTTCAGATATGCCCTCAAATATTCACGATAACAGACATCATTTTGTCGTCTCTTTTCATTTTTAATATTTTTTTTTTTTTTAATTTTAAATTTCCTTTTATTCCTTCAGTCCCGTGTTATCATATCTCATTGTCTTTCAGTATTTTGTAAATGTCAGTTTGGCCCACATTTGTACCAATCTTAGTTGGTAATTTGCTGTCTTGAGACGCGAGTCCTGAGCTCCCACATGTTCCACATCCTGATTTTCTTTTCCAATTCTTATCATTATTTCTCTTTTTTTTTTTTATTTCTGATTTCATGCTCCTTATCTTGTCCCCAGTTGATGTGCTGATCCTCCAAAATCTTCTATATGTCGACTTACGGCTTCAAGAGTAGTTATATTTTACTTCAACAATTATAATAGTGTTATTGCGTCTCCTGTTTGTAGAATTCTCTTCCTAAACTCTTTTCTGAAATTAGATCGTCTTGCACAGCAGTGCAGCAAGTTTCTTCTCACAAACTCTTGATGTTAGCAGCTTCCAGGTAGGTCGAGACTGCCCGCTTCTAGCATTCTTCTAGCATGCTCATCTCGTTCCTACTGAAGGTAGGGAACCTCCATTAGTCCTCATATCGTCCTCATAATCAAATATCACCCACATTTCGTCCAATTTGTGAAGGCTCTTACTTCCAGCCACATTTCCAAATTTAATGGAGGCTCATAATTTCAGCCAAATTTTTCGATTTAATAGACGCTCATACTTCCAGACAAGTTTCCCAATTTAATGAAGGCTCATACTTCTAGACAAGTTTCCCAATTTAATGGAGGCTCATACTTTCAGCCCTGGCTCATGCTAGCAGTCAAGTTTCTTCGATAACTGTCAATTTAATAACCCGTAGGAATTCTACTGCAAGTACCGTTATCCTTTGATAACTGTCAATTTAATGACCAGTAGATATTCTACTGCAATTACCGTTATCCTTTGATAACTGTCAATTTAATGACCAGTAGATATTCTACTGCAATTACCGTTATCCTTTGATAACTGTCAATTTAATGACCAGTAGGTGTTCTACTGCAATTACCGAAATCCTTTGATAACTGTCACTTTAATGACCAGTAGATATTCTACTGTAATTACTGATATCCTTTTATAACTTTCAATTTAATGACCAGTAAGTATTCTATTGCAATTGCCGTTATCCTTTGATAACTGTCAATTTAATGACCAGTAGGTTCTACTGCAATTACTGTTATCCTTTGATAACTTTCAATTTAATGACCAGTAAGTATTTTATTGCAATTTCCGTTATCCTTTGATAACTATCAATCTAATAACCAGTAGGTATATTCTACTGCACACTTCTAAATGTTATTTATTTATTTGCTCTTTGATCTATTTTTAAACAAATCATATCTCTCTCTGCAGTTGATTCTTCATGGCTGAAGATCGCGATCTCGAATAATGGTTATTCAGCCTCCAGTGGCTTGTTAGGCTTTTCCACTTGTTGCAATCAGTTGCTATACGGAGAACTTCTTTGAAACTGTGAGAGCTGTTTGTCTTCAGTTGCTCCGACCACCGTAACGGGGACCTCCCTGTTGATCTTCAGCCCTCAAAGTTCGCGTAAATGATCAATCAGCCTCTCCAGATCATCCTGGTGTCGAACAATGTGGCTGAAGTAGCTCAGGATGCTGTATATTGTGGACAGACGATCTTCGATACCTAGCTCTTTCAGAATAGACACATGTGTGCAGACACAAATTTCGATTGCATCAATTTTCTTCCTGTCAGATTCTCTAATCGTCCATGTTTTAGCATCATACAGAAAAATCGGGTAAACAAGCGCACGGACTAGACGAGTCTTCATTTTCTAAGAAATTCCTCTGTCCTTCTAGATTCTCTGCAATCAGGTCATAGCATCTTTTGCCGTTCCAATCCTCCGTCTTATATCGTGGCCACAACCACCATCATCCTTTATATAGACGCCTAGGTATAAAACCCCTTTAAGAGTGTCTATGCTAGGAGCAGGGTCGATATTACTAAGTGAGCCGGCGCTATCAACAATCATGAGCTTGGTCTTGCTTCTGTTGACGGATAACCCCAACAATTCACTTTATGTCTCAAGTTTCCAGCATTTATCTCATTGTTGACGTATATTGTGCAAGCAATACTGCGTCATCAGCGTATCTGAGATTAGAAATCTTCTTCCCACCCGTAGTAAAACTGCTGTTCCATTTTCCTGAATACTTGCATATAATATTTTCTCCGTAGATAAACAAATCATATATCACAAATTCTCCATTAGGATCTTCCCAATAAAACAGAGAAGTCTGAACTGGCATCCGGTTAATGGCACACGGCATGCTTAACGTGACTGCTGAAATGTGGTGGCATCTCACATCTCTGCCTATCCCAATTAAATCAGTATGTTTTTGTTTACCACCAGGATGGCATTTAATTAGTTACATAGCAATATTGTGACAGGATTCTTTATTTTTTTCGGAATATAACGATTCATTACTTATCTGCAGTTCCAGAAAAGAGAATATAAATTGTCCTCTTATTTTTCTCACGTTCACTCTCAACAATAAATCCATCCACCCACCAGAGACACAATTATGCCATAAAGTCCATACAATGAATGTCTGATTCCTACCCCTAATAGGCAAACCCTCAGACAGACTGATCGATAATCAAAACAAGCGCCAGATAGGCTTTTTGTTTGTAAGAAAAACAAGTTTATTTCAATTTACTTTTAAAAATAAATGTTATTTCTTTTGAACACAACACAATAATCTCCCTTTTAGGTTGATAAAATTTGAAAACTCACGGTTTTATCCTCGTCGCCAATGTAGAATATGCTGATTTATTTATATCCATAGTTGACACATATCCATAGTAGACACATTTCCATAGTCCATAGTAGACACATATCCATAGTCCATAGTTGACTCGCCAACGCACCACCGCACAGGACGACAGTCCGACAACGACTCACTTCCCCATTTTTTTTTTTTTTTTTTTTTTGTGTGTGGCATCTCGCAGGTCAACCTCTGAGGTTGTCGGCTGCTTAACCGGACTTGCCTGTGGTTGCCTTAATTAATAAATTAATTAAAGCCTCCAGCCAGGGCTTATTAAAAAACTTACAAACTAGGCGACTACACGCTAAGGGCACCCCCTGTGGGGTACGGACCTCGGCTTAGGGCGTCGCAGGGGAGGGCAGCTAGGGACAGGCTGGATCATATCGTTATTATTATTAATAAGGGGATTTAAAGCTACTGGCTCAGCGTCGCGGGCTGGCTCTGGCAAGGGTCGGGGTGGACTATTACGGGGACGTCGCGGCGGGCCTCGGCGGCGAGGACGGAAGGACGGTCGGTTTTTGTGTTTGTGTGCCACTGTACTTGTTTCCCTACGGCTCTCTTGGAGCAGGGTGATTGCGTCATCGGGAGTGACTAGGGTATGCCTTGGTCGGCGAATCTTAGAGATACGCGAGGGTTCGTATTGGGCGGCCGATACGATAAGGGGATTCCTATGTTGGATTGAAGTTTCAAAGAAACGCTTGGAGACACGTTTCATGAACTGCTGGATGGTGGGCATCTTGAGATCTACGTGAAGAAGCTCATTTCGAACATAAAAGGGGGCTCCCGTGACTCTACGGAGGAATCGGTTTTGGAGGGTCTGCATCTTGTGGAGGAGGTAGGGCTTTGCGTGTGCGAAAACAACGCAGGCGTAGGTCATGATGGGACGGATGACTGCGGTGAAAATACGCAGCTTGCACCTGAGTGATAACTTGCTGCGAGAGCTAAGAATGAAGTGGAGCCTACCTAGAGCGAAAGCGGCGCGCGAACGTGCCTGCTTTATGTGCTCAGCGAAGGAGAGGTGTCTATCGAGGACCACGCCTAAGTATTTGGCTTGCTTTTCCCAAGGGATCGGCTTGCCGTACATGGTAATCGGACGGGGGGAGGGTGGGTTTATCCGCGGTTTAGAAAAGAGGACTGCCTGGCTTTTATTTGGATTGACTTCGATTCTCCATTTCCGGAACCACTTGGCCAGAGTGTTTGCGGAAGTTTGGAGAGTGCGAGCGATGGCATCGGGTTTAAGACCGGTATAATAGATAGCCGTATCGTCGGCGAATAGGGCTAGCTGGGTATTTTTATGCTTGGGAATATCACTAGTGAATAGCGTGAAAACGAGGGGGGATAGTACGGAGCCTTGAGGAACTCCTGCGCGAATGGGATGGGGGGAGGAAAGCTCCCCCTCAATTCGATAACGAAAGGTGCGATTCGATAAAAAGTCCCGTAGGATGAGCACGAGACGGTCAGGCACGCCGAGTTGGTATAGCTTATAGATTAAGCCATTGTGCCAGACTTTGTCGAACGCTTTCGCTATGTCGAAGAATAAGGCTCCCGTTATTGCGCCCCGTTGGAAGCCGGCGCTGACGTGTTCTACGATGCGGTGGACTTGTTGGATACATGAGTGTTCGGTTCTAAATCCGAACTGCTCATTGGGTATTAGACTCTTTGCTTCGGCAAAATCTTTGAGCCGCTTATATATAAGCCTTTCATAGATTTTACCCAGGACGTTGAGTAAGCTAATGGGACGGTAGCTAGACGGGTCAGACTTGGGCTTGCCTGGTTTGGGAATACCTATGACGGTGGCCTGTTTCCAGGTTGTAGGGAACATATTATTGCTCAATGCGCCATTGAAGATGGCAGTCATTAGCACTATAAGCTGGGCGGGGAAAAGTTTGAAAACCCTATTGGTGATGCCGTCGGAGCCAGGGGCTTTTCGCGGTTGGAGACTTTTAATGATATCCTGGACCTCATCAGGAGTGATGGGGGCCAGTGGATTATCGGGATCTTCGACGGGCGGGAGGGAAGTTCTACGTTCGACTTCGGCGTTCACCATATCGAGGTGGGCTTGGTCTACTGGTTGAGAGCTGGGAGAACACTGGGACTCTAGGCTGTCGGCTAGGCATTCTGCTTTTTCAGAGTTATCGAAGGCGACACTCTTATCGGGACGAATGAGAGGAGGCATTGTGGCCTCTTCAGTGGATCGTAACTTCCTCTGAAGCTGCCAGAAGGCAAGATGGGTGGGCTCAAGTTCGCTCAGCATCTTGTCCCAGCTCGCATTACGCTGCTCGGCAATGCGTTTCCTTACAGCACGCTGTAAGTTGCGCATGTGAGCTTTGTTTGCGGCGCAGGGAAAAGCGCTGTACGCACGGATGGCTGCGTTCTTCTCGGTTATCAGATTCCGTACATCGTCCGGGAGTTTCCAGCGGTGGTCTTCCACTACAGGAACTTCCCTTGAACAATCGTTCAGGACGGATTGTACGTGATCTGTAAGCGAGTCGATCGCCGCCGTCGTGTCAGCGACTGAGACTATGTGGTCAGGAATGGTGTCCAATTGAGGCGACGTGGTGGATTTCAGTTTTTCACTTACTTTCCTCCAGTCGGTGATCAATTGGGTCGGAGGAGGTTGGGTAGGATCATGGTTACCCGAGCGGGAACCTAGGTGTAGGATAACGGGACGGTGATCCGAGTTGAGCTCGTGAAGCGCTTCTATGGAGTGTAAATGGAGGTTTACATTCTTTAGGAGCGCCACATCGAGGACATCGGGGTTATGGTTGGGGTCGTGTGGGTAGTGGGTGGGAGTCATCGGAGCGATGACGTCATAGTTTAGGGTCGCGCCTAGGTTATACACGATTCTGCCTCTGGCATTTGTCGTGTTGCTGTTCCAAGCGGGGTGTTTGGCGTTGAGATCGCCCGCTAGTAAAACGGAGTCACTCAGGCCAAAGAGAGTCGTGAGATCGCTGGTGAGCGCGATAGGATCGTCTGAAGCAAGTGACGCGACCGATGGTGGGGGATGGTAGGCAGAGATGATGGTTATCGGAGGATGACCAGTCATGCCTAGTCGACAGGCAGAGTACTCTAGGTGAGAGAGAGGCGCGGGTGGGGTCAGAGGGATGCAGTATAACTCCTTCCTATAATAAATAAGGGTACCGCCGCCGTGGCAGCGTGTTCTGTCATTGCGAACTAGACGGTAATTCGCAATTTTGGGGTCAGCGCGGTGGGGTTTCAAAAGGGTCTCCTGTATAAGGAGGACGTCTAATTGGTGGTCGCGGAGGAATTTAGTTATTTCGTCGCGTTGGTTGAAAATGCCATTGGCGTTGAAAAAACCTATTTTGAGGGATCGAGGCCTAGAGTTGTTTGTGCGTTGGGAATCCATTGGATCAGTCCATCGCATCCATCTGGTCGAGGCCTAGCACGACATCACTGTGTGTGCTGAATATTTGGCTGTACATTTCCGTCGTAATTTTGCCGTTATTTTGCTGCTCGGCAGCCAGAAGGGCATCGCGGAGAGACCTGGCTTGGCGGGTCATAAATATTTTATAGTGGCGCAGTAGAGTCTGGGCGCAAGACTCGCCGTTCCCGACGGGTGAGGGTTTGGGCGGTTGTTTGACTGCAGGAGCAGCAGTGGTTTGAGGCGCGGGTCTGGGACTGGTTGTGGCCTCTGGAGCCACGGCTATAGGCAGGATCTGCGCTGCGATGGGTAAATCCATCAGTGCCTGCAAAGGTTTGGCAGGGGCCAAGGAGGGAAAGGCTTTTTCGTGGTTTAGCCTATTCCACGGGGATGGTCTCTGAGGAGCGAGACGTTGGGGTATTTGAGAGGAAGGTGCCTCTCTTTGTTGGCGGGCGTTGGCGCGCTTCGCTAATTTAGGAGCGAGTTTGGGGGCTTTGGGACAGCCGCGGTAGTTTGCCGGGTGACCGGTCTGGCCGCAGAGAACGCAGCTGGGTGGTTCCGAACAGAGGGTTCGGTCTTTGGGCCGAGGGCAGTCCGCAGTGCTGTGCTCGCCCAGACACTTGACGCATCTGGGAGTCGCATAGCAGTTGCTCTGCGCATGGCCATACAGTTGGCAACGGTGGCATTGTCCCACTGTTGCGGTTTTGTAGGGCTTTTCAATTGAGATACCGGATAGGGAGCAAATGGACTTAATCTTGAAAATCGGGTGATGGCCTTCGGTTGGTTCACAAATGACAAGAACCATGTCGTACAATTCACCGCCTCTCGCTTTATGTAAGCGATGGACGGCGATTACTGGTATACCTTGATCGGCAAGGTCGTCTTTAATATCCTGTACTAGGATTTCTTTAGGGACACGTTTAATAATAACACGAGTGGGCGTGTCCTCGGGGAAGGAGAAAGTGTGAAAGGAAATATTCCTTTCACGGAGGGCGCGATATAGTTCCCTATAGTCGTTCGACGTAGGGACGGTGACTTTAATGCCATTTTGGCAGGCACGGGCGTTTGTGTAGTTGATCTTTCGATCAACACACATCTTGGACACGTCAGTCCATTTACCCTTGTCCTGGATGTAAAAGGGGGGCGGAGGGCGTTGCTTCCTTTGGGCTGAGGAAATTTGGGCTATCGGGCTGGAGGGACGACTATTCTGCGCGTGAGCAGAGGTAGTTGTGACGGGGCTAACGGGTCGTACGGGCGTTTGAGTTGGGGACGGGGGCGACGCGGTGGTCTTTTTGGCCTTGCTGGCCTGGGAGGTTCTCCCTTTCTTCCTCTTGCCTCCGGTGACGATTTGAAAGTCGTCTTCGGAGGACGAAGGGCAAGAAGAGGCTTCGTCTTGGTCGGAGGGTGGGTTAGATAATGGCGCCGACGTGTCCATATCGTAAAATTCAGGTGCAGCGCACACCTGCGCGGCGTCCATTGTTCTATGAACAATGGGATTAGAGAGTGGGCCGGCAACAATAGCTGGGTCTGGGAATCGAGTGGTCGGTACGTCTTTGTCAGCGGGCGGCGGCGGTAAGGGGCTATTAGTTTCGGAGTTTTTCATTGTTCGATGAACAATGGGGTCCGAAACAATAAACTTTTCGGTGAATGAGCCAACCGGAGGGCCTTGATCCGCGAGCGGGGGAGATAGCGGGCTATCGAGCACGTCGCTAAAATCAGTGACTTTGGCTTTAGTAGCCAGGGAAATATTTCGCTGCAAAGCAGCGAGCTTTCCGCCATATCTGGCTCAAAAGTCGGGGTCCTTTCTTAGCTCGTCCAAGAGGTGCGCCTTTTGCAAGGCGTCCTCCATGACGAGGGATTAAAAAATATCTATCGGGGAATTTTGGAGATTTCTCTCCCGCGTGGGGCCTATTTAAAGCCTAACTGGCCTAACTCCCCGGATGGATGGGTCCGGGGATGTGTGAGCCTCCCAGTCGGGTGGAGACTGGGAGGTGTGTACCTATTGGTGAGCCCTAAGCTTGTAACCGGTCGCCAGTCTTATTGTGCGAACCGGGCCCTATTGGGTCTAGTGCGAAGGGGTAGACACACCCAACCGACACTAGGTGTGTAGCTGAAAGCGAAACTCAGTAACTAGGTTTGACTAGGAGATCCCCCAAGGCCAAAACCTAGCACTCGACTCCAATTGACTGCTTCACCCTGAAGGGGATCAGCGGGTGCGTCGGGTCAGCACCCCCTTGGTATTGTTGACACCGTGAGGTTTCCAACCAAGGACCACGAAACTGTGGTTTTACCCTGAAGGGGCCAAACCAAATTGTTTTTGACGATACTCTGTTATAGAAACAAAATATCCTTCACTGCCTTGAAAAAGGCGGTTCCGGATCGGGAGCTGTAGTCGGCGACTACGAATGACGTCACGGCGAGCGCGACGAAGCGATGACACAAACACAGAACGATCGGGAGCGCAGAGCGGCACGACCGTCTCGGGCGAGCGTCGGGCGGAGAGTGACTCACTTCCCCACCACGCGGACCGGTATTTATAACCTAGCGACGTATGCGCCCGAGGCAACGTTATATCAACGTTATAACGTTGTATCGTTGTTATCGATTTGTAGTGTGATATATTGATATCTACATACACTACAGTATCTATTTAACATTTTTAGTAAATAATTTAATACTAAAAAAGAAAAAATTGTTTTCGAATGGTAATATTTTTTAGCATGTTGCTATACTATTGCGGGATAAAGGGAACGCCCTCAGTTAGTTAACATACTGTATATCTATGTTACTAATATTCCAAGTCCGAATATCGAAGCATTATGATTTACTTACTTAAGTTTTTTAATTCAATTATTATTCCTATTTTAAGTGTAAAGATATTTTCTTTAGGAGTTAAATATAAAATATTCCTGGTTAAGAAACCTGGAAACCTAAGACATGATAGAACTACGTATGCCAAGTGTGTTTAGCGATACATATATTAAACTTTCTACTTTAATGTTGCAGTATTTTACTGATGGAATTACTATGAAAGTTGAATCGTTAATTATTTACTTTTGAGTAGTTTTCACTCCATAATTATATTAATTAGAAAAAATTCTATTAGACATTAAGTTATATAAAGCTATATTAATAGTTACTATATTTTTTTTGTGTACAAATACTTAAATTATTACTGAAGCCGGTCAAATCAAAGACTTTAAAGGCATTCGATAGGATAAACAACTATCGACGAAATTCCAAAGCCATCTTAAATTTCAAATGAAAAAAGCTTGAATAATAGTTATTCTTCTTTAAAAAGGTCAGATTCAAGGAAAATTGGCAGATCGGGTATCTAAGATCGCTTCGGCGAACTTTCTTAAAATAACTTAATTAAGGCCCGAGTTCGCTTTAAAACTGCTCATTCAAATGATAATCTAGAATTCATTAAAACTTAAGCACATCCACGTTTGCTTGTTCAAGAATTGTGGTTTAAAGTTTGAGGTTCAACTTTATTCACGTTTGCCTAGTTTTAAAAATTATTTTTCTAATGCTTTATCCTTGTATAGAAAAATATGTAAAAAAAACCGAAGATAAAAAACTGACTTAAATATTCAAAACCAATCGGTTTAAAAGCAGTCTTTTTTGTGTGGCATCTCGCAGGTCAACCTTTGAGGTTGTTAGCTGCTTGCCCGTGGCTGCCTTAATTAATTATAATTAAAACCTCCACCTAGGGCTTATATTAAGTATACCAACTAGGCGACTACACGTTAAGCCGAGGTCCGCACCCCCTGTGGTGGGGTTGGGGTACAGACTTCGGCTTAGAGCGTTGCAGGGGAAAGCAGCTAGGGACAGGCTAGATCGGATCATTGAGACGGTCTCTTGCACTTTGTGGCATTTATTTCAGTTCAATCATAGATTAACTTTTCCGTTCTTTTTGTCGGTTTTTTAAATTTTATTTGGGATTTTTACCCAAAACGCCCGCCCGTCGTTACATCTTACACCGATCTGTCATTTAAGTTTTAAGAACCTCGAAGCTATACAAAAGTAGACATGCAAATAAATTAGTAGTTATAGTGGTAGTCCAGTTATGGAAATCAGACCAAAATCAATCTAATCAAAACCAATCATTAGACTCTTATTCATTGAAATTTAAAGTTTGAATATTATTTAAAAAGTATTATGTTTCTGCACTTCTATTTAAACTTCAACGGTACGAAATTTCATACTCCTGCGTCCGCATATTTTTTGTAAAAAGGGTCTTTTGCGGACAATCTTTGCATTTGACACAGAAAGAAAGTACACAGGTATTCCATGGTGTACTACAAAATTCTTATGGGTAATACCTACGGTTATGACATTCATCGAGATGGGTAGTAATTTTAATTTATTATTTTGCCAGTGAAGTACTTTCCTCAAATGCCGCAAGCCTCATTCTGTGTGAGTTCTTAAGTTTCCATTGCTTTTATTATACCGTAAAATTTAATGATTCGAATATACCCAGATATGCACTCGCCATAAATTTTTGTTCTACATAGATGCTTTTAAATGACCAAATTTTATGAAATTTTTGTGTTAAAATTATGTTTGTACCTAGTCAAAAATACTTTAAGTATATTATAATATCTGTTATTATGAATTTTTAAAATGCTGTGTCTTCTACAGCATTTTAAAAATTGTTTTCTAATTAAATTCGTCGTTGGTTTACCTGAACCAGTGACATTTTTAGGTAACTCTGAACAGGCGAGCCCAGAAAATGGCTCTCTTGTCCCATCGTAGACCTCATTATTCGCTTACCATCAGGAGTGATTGAGGTGAAGAGTGAGCTCACAATTTATAAAAATATAGGTAGTTCATTATGTCACGGACCTCTGCTACGAAACATTAGTGAAATGAGTTAGAAAAATTAAACATAAAAACCTAGACCTTTAACTAAGCTTTTAAATTAGGATCTCTAACTAAGGTTACATATATATATGTACATCAATTACAAAAGTTAATTTATAATACAATAGGGGTACGTTTACATGTTAAAGAGAAATTACATTAGAGTACATCAGTTAAGAGACACACCCAGCAACACGACTAGGTTAAAGATTGATCATATTAACAGACAATAAATAATAATAATTATGTTTAAGTAGTTCAATTACAATAAAAACTTGTTCTGTGCACCTTGAAAGCTGTCAAACTGGGTCACAAAGACTTATTAGGCAGAATGCTTTCGTGCAATTCTATATACTCTGTGGCAAGGATTAGTTTGTTTTTGACAGCTCAGGATTAATGGTTGACGTCACAAATCCATTAGCAAAATGAGGTTTCATTCGCCCAACGGCCTTATTAACATAATTGCCTAAGTTTTTTTACGAAAAATATCTGTTGTATCTAAGCGGACAAACAACTATCGTATTTCTTTTATTTTCTTTTTAGGAAAACATTAGCGTTAGCATTGTCGCATCTTTTATGTATTAAGGAGAAATGTAGGAAAACAGTCCAACCAACATATTTAGTACAAAACAGTCCTAACATTTGGGATTTTTATTTGACTTCTTAATGGACGTGTTTGTTACTGGAGGAACGATTAGTTTTTGGATTTCAATCTCTTTATTGTTCGTATAGTTTAGATTTTTCTAGATACTTGTTATTTGTAATTAATGCACAAAATTAATTAAAAGTAACAAGTATCTGGAAAAGAAATACCTAGTACATTAAGTACTGAATTTCGGCAACTTTTATCATTTCGATGATAAAGTAAGACCTGTCATTTTTAACCTGAAGCCCTGAGCACATTAGGCTTCATACGGACCCCATCCGAATATTTTGAAAGAATATACAAAGATTCGCGATAGACAAGTATGCTAAAATCGGAAAGCCTGATTATCAGACGAGAGTAGATTATATTTTGCGAACACAAAACGCTACAAGCGTTTTGCGTTCACGAAATTAGGCACCGTAAATATTCTACTTAATAAAAAAATTCTTTGTTTCTTTTTTTTTTTGTAATAACTATCAATTATCGTCTAGTAATAATAAATCATATATTTTCAGGCAACTGAAGCCCGTAGATATTTCAATAATACAAATTGAGTTAGTAAATAGAAATTTAATCCTTACTAGCTTTTGCCCGCGACTTCGTCCGCGTGGAATAGTTACTTTGGGCTAACGTTAAATTTAACCCCGATTTTGAAGCATTCTTCATTGGCGCTCCGCTCCTATTGGCCTTAGCGTAATGATACAATATAGCTGTGCCTGCAACTCCGTCAGCGTAAGTTAATGTATTGGTAATATTGTTTAGATCACGTTCACATGAGGCTTAAGTACCTAGAGAACGCTTCGACCGCGAGACGCGTCGAGCGCGGCGACCGATTCTCAAAAATAATCCTTATAGCATGATTCAGTATTCACGCGCGATGGCTTATTATTATAAGCGTATTTCATGTATAACTTTGGTGTTTCTATACCGATTTATATGATTCTTTTTACGGTTTCATAGCCGAATGGCAAAAAACGGAATCTTTATAGTTTCGACATGTCTGTCCATCTGTCTGTCTGTCTGTCTGTCCGTCCGTCCATCTGTCACAGCAATTTTATTCCGAAACTATTAGGACTATACATGTGAAACTTGATAGGTAGATGTATTCTGTGAACCGCTTTCCGATTTTGAGAAAAAAATTAAAAAATATTTAAAATAAAGGGGGGCTCCCCATACATGGAACTAAACCTGAAAATATTTTTTTTCATGAAATCGATGCATGTGTGGTATCTATAGACAGTTCTTTAAAAACGACATCGGGGTTTCTAAAACCACTTTTCCATAAAGTCAATCGTTTAAAAGATATAAGCTTCCAAAGTGGTAAAATGTGTGTGTGGCGGACACAACATCTAACTTCTATAATAATGGAGTGAAAAATCTAAAAAAAATATGTGTCTGTAGATCTTAATATAAACTTTCAACCAAAATTAGTTTGAACGAAATCAGTTCAGCAGTTTTTGAGATACAGCATATTTTCTAAAACCGCAAATATAACTTTGTAATTCATACAAACACTATGAAAAACAAATTTATTCGGCGTAGTTGTAAAAAATGTAAAAAAGCCAGTTTTAAGAAATTTGTAAGGTTTTTTTTTCAAAACAAATTTATTTGGCGCAGTTGTAAAAAATGTAAATAAGCTAGTTTTAAGAAATTTGTAAGGTTTTTTTTTCGTCAAATAATTTTGCATATTATATTATAGTTACTACGGAACCCTTCATGGGCGAGTCTGACTCGCACTTGGCCAATTTTTTTATGGAATAGTTAATAATGTTAACTTTTTCAATTAGGGGTGACTGAGAGTGTTATAAACGTAAGAGTAGACAAATATTATAATCAGAAAGCTTCGAACTGCTAAGCTATCGGGAGTTACACGTGTTATTGTGAGTCAACCATAAAAGTTAGACATATGCTGTCGTGGGATATTTTTTATATAATTTTAAGGAGAACATTTCCGTCATGAAATGATTTGTGTAGCTTTAACCATTAAGGTTGCACACGCGACGGAAGCTTAAAAAATGGAGTAACTTCTCCCGTTTTCCCAACATTTCCCTTCACTGCTCTGCTCCTATTGATTGTAGCGTGATGAAAAGTATACTATAACCCGCTCAGGAGTATGAAAAATAATTGTACCAAGTTTCGTTAAAATCCGTCGAGTAGTTTTTGTTTCTATAACGGTTATACAGACAGACAGACAGACAGACAGACAGACAGACAGACAGACAAAAATTTAACTGATTGCATTTTTGTCATGAGTATCGATCCTTAATCACCCCCTGATAGTTATTTTGGAAATATATTTCATGTACAGAATTGACCTCTCTACAGATTTATTATAAGTATAGATAAAACCTTTTTTTTTAAATAGGTTCGCGTTTGACCACCATCTCACCTGATGGTAAGTGATGATGTGGTCGAAGATGGAGCACGCTTACCTAAAAGTAACCTGTTCATTCTTGACTTAAAGACTCCTAGGTTATAGCTATCGGGAAACACAAACTCCGGCAGGGAATTCCACTCCTTAGCCGTACGCAGAATGAAGGTATTCCCAAAAAGTTTTGTGCGTATGGGTGGGATGTCCACCATGTAACGATGGCGCTTCGCCGTTTGTCTCGTAGTACGGTGATGGAACGGGCTTATTAATTATCTGAGATTGGGACATTATTGGGATCTACTAACAACTGCGAGACCATGGACATGCGCCCAGAGTATCCCCTGGGATAATTGGGCCTGAGTATTAGTTCTTTATGTGGTCAGGTCAACTCACTAACTATTACGTGGCTTATCACGATATCTGCAGGCTATGTCACTTCAGATTCCTATCCATATTAGTTGTTAGTGTCAAATATGGATAGCCATATTTGTTAGTGTAATTAATTAATTTAATTAACTATTCACATGAAATAAAATTGTAAGTGTCGTCAGTGATCTGTGTTTTCTCAAGTGCTTATAACTTATTTACACGACACTCAAAGAAAAACAGTTTTAAAATTGTTGTTAGTCTGTCTGTCTTTCTGTTTATCCGGATTAGATTCTAGAACAGCTGAACCGATTTTAATCGAAATATCACTGGAAGATAGATGAGGTTATAAGGCAATAGGGATGTACTGATAGTTAACAACAAACAGGTAGTAAAAACAAAATATTATTATAAGCATTTTTTGTATTCTTTAACTAGGTGTAAAAAGTAGGTAATATAAAGAGTTTAACATTAAACATTACTCTGAGCAAGATGTGCAAATGTTAGTAGCATCCCGCTCCCGGCTCCCGAGGTAGTTCATGTCTGCAAATAATAAAAAACAGCGGTATATTCTCATTAGGTTTTCTGTTTAAAGCTAGGTGATATTAATAATTTGTTAGTATGTCACAATTAAATAATGTTCGCTTTTGTTCGTTTCATGATGACGTGCAAAAGCTTATTCTTTTTAAATTTCTACAGCTTCATTTTTTATCACTGCACTTTTGCCGTGATCCCACCCCAGACACAAGCGTATTTAGTTAAGTTGGCGGTTAATAGTGAATTATATTTACATTGCTAGTTATCTTTAAAAGAAAAAGAATATTTTTTTTTGTAGAAATTTTTGTAAATTGCGAAAACTTTGAGGTTTATAAAATTTGGGAAGATTATTTACTGTTTCCACTAAATAAGCCAATAAGTTATCACAATTTTCATTTAGGGTAAGATGTATTGTAATTAAAATTATCTATTCACAACATGCCGAGACTTTATAATCAAACTTAGATTTGTTATAATCCCACAGTGTTTGCAATTATCAATATCTACATTTTATGTATCATTATTTTTATACATAGGTTTGTTAAAAAAAGATAACCATCTTTGCAAGTATTGATACGGTTCTAACAATATCTGATACAACCTACTTTGTTGAAAGTAAAAAAGTTAGGTTGTATTTTACATGAAGTGAATTCCGAAAATATATTAATATGAACATTTTAAAATATGGGAACTAGAATTATTCGGTTCCGTTTTTTTTTCACAAATAGACTGAACACTGTACTGAAAACTAAGATCTTATTGTTGTTAAAAAATCGGTTGTCTGTAAAGTCGGTTTACTGACGACAGTTGAACGTGACAACGTCATAAGAAAATACTGATGGAATGGCTGCATTTTTCAAAAGAAAATTTTAATTTTATTTCTTTGATAGATATTTTGTATGGATATAGAGAAGGAGGTAAATGGAAATCACTATTGAGTTGATCAAGTTACATTTATTTGTACGCATAAATACAATTATGTCAATTTTTTTTTCAATAGTAAATCAATTGATTTTTTACTCATCGTGAAATAGTTCTGTTAACTTATTGTTATAGTTTTCTCAATTATAGCATAACCTACAATCGCTGCACTAGCGGACCGATGCTATTTATTTTAATGATGAAAGCACGAATATTCGACAATATATCACTGAACATATCTTGCACTTCAAGCCTTAAATGGAACGCCTCAGAGCGAGGTAACGCCGCATGAGTCATGTATTTTCGTGCGTGCAGCCAGCTTCATCGAATTATAAGACGTTGTCACGTCAAAAACTCCATAAGTTACTGTTGTTAAAAAACTCCACAAAAATACCTTAGAAAAGAAGTATCTTCTCTAGAATTTATTACTAACTTAGCTGCGTTGCTTCCGACTTCAAGTTTCCCCCGTAAACTTAACGACTCACAAATATGGTACATGTTTTTCTTAGTATCTACATTTTACCTTTATTATATCTTGGCAAATAATATAAATGTTATTTCCACTTTTCAGTTTCCTTACAGGAATGTTTATGTTTTAATTTTTAATTCTAAGTTGGCTTGTTGATATCCCAAGAGAGGTAGGTGTAAATATTATATCTCTCAGTTGGAAAATTTCTCGGCTGGAAATTAAATAGAGCAATGTATGTATTTTTAATCTCCAAATGTCCATAATTTGAAAATCGTTCTAGAATTTAATGTTATATTAAATTGAAGTGTTTTTCTATGATGTAAAGTCATTGAAAGACCAGCGTTAGACCAGAAATGGATCTTCTTGGCGCAGCCGTGAGGCACGCAATGTCTTTTTTGTTTTTCCCTTTTATTTGCTCGTATTTTTGTATGTTTGTGTGCCTGACAAACTGATGCCAAATAAATGATTTTCTTTCGTCCTATGTAAAGTTATTTATACTATACATAGAATTTAAAATAAAAAAGTCTATTTGTTTTTCTCTGGAATATCTGAACCAATTTTAACGGAACGGGACTTCATTCCGGAATTCCTACGAAACAGCGAAAAAACCAATAGGTAATATTAACTCCCACGCGATCGAATCCGCAGGCAAATTTTTTCTTTTTATAACTGCTTACCATAATTATTGCTTTTTCAGCTGTAATCCAAGTAAGTTTTTTATTCGTATATCTCATGCCACAATTTTCTGAATAATGGTCGAGCCGTTCTCGAATTTTGCGCTAAGCAACACATTTGGTGAGCTTTTTTAATTTATACAATAAGAAAATAAGATAGATGCAGTGTGCACACAAGTGTGAATCTGTTTTCCTTAATGTAACAGCATGCATCAAAGAAAACAGACTCAGACTTACTTGAAAATCTCCTCGATAGAGGGCGCTGAGGATTGGTGTTCTAAAATATGGTTCTTTGACAACTGAACCGAATTGAAATGTTTTGACTTGAGTCATCAACTTTTTTTTATTGTATTTTATTAAAAATAATAACCAAGAGTAAAGTAAAGAGTAGCTAGCTAGATACAGGTTACCACCTATCGGATGCAAGAGTTACCAAAAATAGTACCATTAGGAACTGTATCTGTTTAAAGCTACTGTTAAATACTTTGTCACTGTGTATGAAAATCATTAAGTGAAATAAATTTATTTCATTTACTTAATCAGTAATTCACATTTTTATATTAGAGTTGTTATCATTTTTTAAGTAAATTTTTCATGTTTTAAAATAAGTAATTTTAAAATGTATTTAAAGCAATTTCCCTTTGTAATTTTTCAGATTGGGTGCAGAAAAGAAATACTGAAGAAATAATACAATTTTAATGTTCAAAATTGTTTGGTTAAATAGAGGACTAATTTTATTTGCTATTGATTACTAAGTACCGAATTACCAAATCAGTGTAGATCACAAGTCGTTACTTTGCATAGCATAGAATTTATCAACCAAACCTACCTACTAATCAATCAACCAACCAACCTACCTAACTATTAGTACTATTAGTATAAAGAAAAAGAGGAAGTATTATTTCATTTATTTATTGAAACACAAGTAACAGCGGCCGTGAAACACTGGTGCCCGTGGTAAGTAATCAAAACCTGTATTACAGGAAATATATTAGTATACTAAATCTAAATACATACTAGTAGTATGAGTAGTACATAGTATACAACTAACTATTAGTATCAGTTCAACAGTGACCATGGCGCTTTCAACAGTACCGAAATATCGGAAACTCAAATTTATTAGGAAATAAGCAGCACCTTTGCGCTCTTTTGTCTGTATTTTTATTAACCTACTTCAAAAAAAGGAGAAGTTCTCAGTTCGTCTTGAACTTTTTTATGTATGTTACCTCATAACTCGAAGACGGCTGGAGCGATTTGGAAAATTCTTTTTTTGTTTGAAAGGGTATATTTTCTAGTTGGTTCTATTGTCATCACGTTAGTATCTGTTGTTGGAATCATGGAGAAATCGAGGGAACTCTTCAAATATTTTGGACACACCTATAGCGTTTTGGGTATTTCTTATAGTACCTTGTGCAGTTGCTCACGAAAAGCACCGTTTGGGGAAGTGGAATTGATGATGAAGACCATAAATGCCCACCGAAACTACTCAATTATAAGTATTTCGTGGATTGCGATTCGATTACTTAAATATGAATAGTAAGCACTTTACGCTCTATGCATATGGTGTAAGTAGAGCTGATGGTGAAGCACCAGGAGAACTACTCAAAAATTAACGGCTCTGCATCGGGAAAAACAATATTTTATTAAAGGTGATAAGTAGTTGACATTTTGGCTTTTGTGATTAGATAAATTATAAACTTTCCCACTAAAAAGCATGAAAAAACACTTTTTAGCAAAAAATAAAACCGACTTCTATATCAACATACTACAAAGCCAAAAATAACTTTAATTTCGGAAGGCGGTGTCAAAAAAAAGAAAATACAAAACCAATAACACTGACTACCGAAACTTGAAACTTTTTTATTCTCTTGTAAGTGGGGTGTGAAAACGTAAATACTGATGATAAGTATCCCTTGTCAGTCTAAAATCTACCCAACCACAACCCACAACAAATAAAAAGTACCCAAACTACACTAACTACAACTCTACTAGAAACAATATCACCTAATAAACACGACTACTCATACGTATTAGTTCACGTTCGCCAGACTATATTTATAGAGGGCGCTGGGGAGCGGCAAGTTGGAACATCGCAGTGTCCTGATTACGTTAAAAACTGTTGTGCTATTTGTAAATATTTTCTATTTAGTAGTTATTTATTTTAATAATCTGCTAGCTTTCTAATTTATTAGGTGAGGGATCAACCCTCAGGAAAATTAGGTAATTCTGTGAGGATGTTTGTAAAGTGGATAATAAATAAACAAATAGATTATTAATAAATCTACATATTTAAAACACGTAAGATAATTATAGCACATCCTGAAATTACTTAGTTCAGAATCCTTACTGAATCGCTTTTTATCATTTTAATATAGGTACTTTTTTATCCCATAAATAGTTAAATCTACGTAAATAACAATAACACTATCGTTGTACAGTCAAAACAAAATATACCATAAAGTAATACTAATAACTTTATTAAATGCAGCAGTTTCATAAAAATCCGCCGTAGAAGTCTGAAAATCGCGCTCCACCCAGAGTATGACGAGACATTTGATAATTTTCTCACCGGAAAAAAGTACTTACAATAATCTTACAAACTAAGCACCTTCATGATGCTTAGAGCACCTCTGTGGGGTACAGATCTGGCTTTAGAAGTTGCTGGGGGAGAGCAGCAAGGGACAGTCTGGATAGGTCAAATCGTAAGTCTGTTTGTTTGTATGTTCTTCGTTCACGAGCGATTTTGGGTGGATTAATGTGATTAATCAGTTGTACAGATGTTTTTAATTTATAATAGGCTCGCGTTTGTCCAACATCTCACGTGATGGTAAGTGATGATGTGGTCAAAGATACTCGTAGTTGAAGTACCTACTTTTTATTCGTTGATAAAAATAATTCAAGCAAGCGAAGCCGGGCTAAACCTAGTATTATCTACAGCTCGCAGTAAACAATCTAGTCGCGACTAATTAATAAACACTAGCTTTTGCCCACGACTTCGTTCGCGTGGGAGGTTTTTCTCGCGTAATTCCTGATCCCGTGGGAATTCCGGGATAAAACTATCCTATGTCCTTTCCAGGGTCCTAAACTATTTCCATGCCAAATTTTATCTAAATTGGTTTAGGCGTGAAAAGGTTACATACAGACAAACAAAGTTACTTTCGCATTTATAATATTAGTATGGATTATGACTTTCTTATACTAAGAATACTCGAAAGATATTAGAAGAGAATTTACTACATCACAACTTTCCTTAAGTAATTGAATGAACGAAGTCTATTACAGCAGTATCAGAGTGAAAATAATCATTACTGGATATAACACTCTGTTTGGGATAGTAAGATCGTTATCACCAGATGGAAATGTTGCGGAGAAAATTGCGACGAAAATTCTCGTTTCGCCTAGTGTAACTTTATCGTTATCTTTAAGGCCTAGGAAATTGAAGATTGGCATGCAGGTATACCAGTGCCAGAATTTTATACACCCAGATATCGGTATATTAGCTTAATCTCGCATCGAAGTTCCCCGAAATGGCTTGACTGACTTTTATGATTGTGTGTATATTTGGTAGGTCTGAGAATAGGACGTACCTACTCGTAGGCTGTTTTTCTTTTTAAATAATTTATATGGCAAAACAACGATTGCCGGGTCAGGTAGTCTAATAAATAATAACTAGCCTGAGGCTTCGCTCGCGAGTAAACTTCTTCATCAGGTGTTCCAGTTTCCGAAATCAATTAAAGCCTATATGTTGTTTGTTGTAACTTAATAGCTATATAACAAAAAAAAGCTTCATTTTAATCCGTCTAGTAGTTCCGGAGATTAGTATGTGCAAACAGACAATGTTTTATTTTTTATTTCTTGCTTTGTTACTATTTCTTAACCTCCCTCAATTATATTTTTGTAAATTTATTATTAGATCTCCGCCGATCCTCATGATCTAGCTTATATTGATCTACTGCAGGGAAAACATAATTATACAACGTGTAATTTAAAGGGTATATACACACCAAGTGCACGGCTTCTTTGGATACGACAAACGATATGGCAAGGGTTTTGTAATCCTATGTCAACACGTGTGGAACTTATTAGAAATTTCAATACATTGATACCAGAGACTGAAATGAAGAACGAACAGAATTATCATGTTATTGGCAAGTGACGTGAAAGTTATTGACCCCTGTAGTGCTGTGACACGTTTGTTATAATTGGTATTCAAGAAACATATGAAACCGATAATTTGGTATCAATTCTTTGAGTCACTTATTTTTAGCTGAAACTGTGCATAGAGGGAGTCTCTATACCAGTTGTTGTCTTCAGCCCTTTTGGATAGATATGAGGTTTCCGTTACACGTTGTATATTACGTGTACATATTTCCCTTAATATTAATTATGGTGTGATGTTCGAAGTAGTTCAAACAAAATATAATTTAAGGCAGGAATTATCAGGTACACAAGAAACCATTTTGGATAATCTGCCATGGCGTGTGCAAAGTCTTGTCGTAATTCAACGTACATAAGGCTTTATCTTAGCGCAAATAACGTGAAGCTCCGTAGTAAACAGGATACATGCAAGAGGCAACTATACATTTTGTGTAAGTACCTTCAATAGGTATGTAGATTAAAGTACAGATATGTTCAAATTAAAACAAATACACTTAAAATATTGTATCATCCGAATGTTTACTTCTTAATGTGTGTGAGTAAAACCCTGAAGTTGAAATGGAATTCAAAAGCGAACAGATTATATGTGCTGATGGTGATCACCGGGGTGGTTTTAGTGAGGTAAGAATCCCACACTCCCTGGTCTTTACCCCGAAAGTCCAGGCGCCTTTTGAAGGTTTCCCCCCGAAAACAAAAAAAAAAAAAATGGTATGGCTCCGAGGCTTTCACTCGACCAGTCCCACTGCTGGGCAAGGGCTCCCCTTTTTTAAATGTCCTGTGCAATTTCCTAACATGATTACACAGCGAATATAATCCGATAATCACCCCACCTGCGCCGTGCTTAACCTCGACGGCGATGTCCTCCTTCAGGCGTCCAGTGAGTGATAATCTTTGCCCATAACCACTTAATAATATTAAAAAAAAACTGATCAAATGATTAATGACCTTTATTTTGCAAATTGGTTATTAAATAACACTCTTACACGTCATTTTTTAACCGACTTCTGAAAAAGGAGGAGGTTCTCAATTCGGATGTTTGTTTTTTTTTTTTTTTTTTTTTTATGTTTGTTCGGGCATAGCTCCGTCGCTCGCCAACCGATTTGAAAAATTCTTTTTTTGTTGGAAAGGGTATACTTCCCAAATGGTCCCATGAAAATTTTATCGACATCGAACAAGTCGTTTCTGAAAAATTAACAAAAGTCTAAAAAAATATTTACATTGATGATCTTTTCGGTTACTCTATATTGTGTTTATTGTTCGCGCGTTTTTAGTTTTTTTGTAGTTGACATTTTGGCTTTTATAACTAGATTAATTACAAATTGACCCACTAAAAAGCGCGAAAATAAAAACTTTTTTGCAAAAAAATAAAACCGACTTCCATATCAAAACACTACAAAGCCAAAAATAATTTTAATTTCGGGAGGCGGTGTGAAAAAAAAGAAAATACAAAACCAATAACACCGACTACCGAAATTAAAATTATTTTTGGCTTTGTAGTGTTTTGATATGGAAGTCGGTTTTATTTTTTTGCAAAAAAGTTTTTTCGTAAATATTAACTAGATGAGGTCGGTGTTTCCTAACTGACTACCCTGAGAAGAAACACCGAAACAAACTCAGGGGTCCGTCTCTTTTAAAGTCCATACAATCTACACTGGTTTAATTATATGGGAACCTTGTAGGTTTTAGTCTGAGGCGATCTTTTGAACAAAGATGCTCACAGATTTGAGTGGGCCTGTCCATACAGTGCAAGCCAGACAATCATGTTTAATTCGAATAAAATAACCTACATAGTTCACATATTCACAATCGTTTATGAGGATTATGTAGATTAGTCTGAAATGGAAAAAAATATGTTATGTTATTATTAAATGAGAAATATTTAGTGTCTCAAATATTTATTATTTTATAATGAGAGGTGATGGCCGTGTGGTTATTGGCATGACTAGCGAGTTATAGGTCGTGCGCTCAAATCTAGGCAAGCACATTACTGTGTTCCATTTCTATCATCACCACTGGTCTTAAACTGGTGAAACTGAAAAGTTAGTAAGATCAGAATTATAATCTATCTTCGTTTGTTCGTAAATAATAATAGAACAGGAACAGGATACTGAAATCGATTGATTATTAGACGTAGTTTTGACAGGGTAGATCCTCGGATAGGTTTCACGTATTTTAGAACTCTTTAGTCTCATCATCATTATCGCTTTTAATATAATCATTTATTTCTGGATTTTCTTCCCATAACAAATACAATTAATACCTAATTGTCATTAGTAGCACTACTTAAATCCATGTTAGTAACTTTATAAAACTAAATTAAAAATCAAATTTCGAGTCAATTACATGTACGTACATGTAGTTGACTCAAAAAGTGAATAATAGGGTAGTCTAATTTACTGGCAATGACACACAGGAGACTGTTAGTGCTGGCACGCACTCTGCTGAGCAAGGACGCTGCTCGCTTGCGTCTGATCGCAGCGAAACAGTCAGTGTGCGCATCCGCGAACATACCTGACGCGCTACAGAAGCGTGCCAGCCCTAACAGCATCCTGAACGCATTTTTGCACTGAACACGAAGTGCATTGACAGATTTTAGGGTACAACTAGTCCAAAGGCTACACGCGTAAAAAGTTTGACAGTAAGCTTTGAAAAGTGTAACATTAACGGCACCTGTACAACGCGAGCACCTTCGGACCAGAATTTTACACCTCACTGCCAATGCGTAGCCTTATCCAAACTATGTCCGTATCGGTTTGCGGTCTAACCGATAACACGATACCCCGTTGGTAAGACTAAGTAAGTTTTTCTGGCTTCTTATTTCCCGGAACTATTGTCAGAGGTATACAAATGGCAACCCGACCTTGCTTTGAGGCCCAACGTGCTTTTTAAGGCACAGCGGAATCTGGGTATGTTAAGATGGATAACCCCATCCACAAGTCGACCTCGACAAAGGTTGCAGCTTTTTTATTATTACTGATGAGTCCAATCTTGACGTCGATCTCGCCTGATGGTAAGCGATAGATGAGGTCTACGATGGGACGAGCGAGCCCAGAAGATGCCTATTTACTCGTGCTTTAAAGGCTGAAAGGCCATAAGTGGCACGGAACATAGTGAAGCCGGCAGAGAATTCCACAGCTTGGCTTTTATTATTTTAGCCGCGAGCTCCTTAGTAACTGCTAACAGACCAAAACATGACGATAATCAATTTTCTCATATTAAGATTATTTCGTGTGTAGTGCTAATGTAAACAGGCTATAATAATCTAAATGGTACTTAGTAATAAATATTCACAAAACAAATGGTCGAAAGAGAAGCAAAAAACTGAGTTGGCGAGCTGCAAGCTTTCTAACTAATAGGGCAATGTCGGCAAGTTATTAGCGGCTGCTTAGTTCTGTGCAAACAACTTGCAGCAAAGAAATCTAAAGGCGCTTCAAATTAATGCTTCTTGTTTATTATTTATTTATTACTTTCTGCAATCTCGCTGTGCACTGGTTTTTATTAGGGTTTCGTAGCCGAATGGCAAAAACGGAACCCTTATAGTTTCGGCATGTCTGTCTGTCCGTCCGTCCGTATGTCAAAGCCATTTTATTCCGAAACTATTAAGAGTATACATGTGAAACTTGATAATAGATGTATTCAGTGAACCGCTTTACGATTAAAAAAAAAAAAAAATTAAGGGGAGCTCTCCATACATGGAACTAAAACTGAAAATATTTTTTTTTTTCAAGAAACCTATATGTTTGTGGTATCTATAGAAAGGTCTCTAAAAATGAAATTGAGGTTTCTGAAACCACTTTTTCATAAAGTCAATCGTTTAAAAGCTAATACGCTTCCAAACTGGTAAAATGTGTCTCCCCCTCTAACTTCTATAATAATGAAGTGAAAAATTAAAAAAATAATAGATGCTGTAGATCTTACTGTAAACTTTCAACGAAAATTAGTTTGAACGAGATTAACGAGTCCTAATATTCACTAAGTATGTTAAATTGATACGTAAAAGAAACACTGTATACGCATACACTAATGGTAATATTTTTTAGCATGTATGGATGCTATACTATTGCGGGTTAACGGGAATGCCCTCTGTTAGTTAACATACTGTATATTATGCAATCATGTTTTGATATACAGACTTAGGTATTTTCCAAATATCTAAAATCATGTCTTTTATCCATAATTGAAAGCTGAGATCGCATTACTGCGAGCATCGCGTTGCGTTTTGCATGAGCTCTGTAGACGCCAAATTTTATTACTGACGTATCTACGAGTACAAAGTACGGAATAGGAATTAAGGCCCATGCCCTCACTACAAACAAAATGTACAAACTTGTAACATAATTAAAGAATAGCCTGAATTAGTTTCCTAAATTAGTAACCAGTAATGTTAATAATCATAGAATTCAGTTCAGTTTTTCAGAAAAAAAACCACAGATCAGCACCAAAGTCTCCCCAAACCTGAAATACCAGAGATTTTTCAATAAACTGCATTTTGAAACCTTAATGCTGGAGACTAATTCGGCACTATCAATGTACTGCCTGTAACACACATGCACGCAGCTCTTTTAATGTGTTTTTTGCAAAGCTTGGAACATTTACCTTCCAACCAACCAGTGGCGGTACCTTCATATAAGCCCAAAAGCCCGGGCATGCCTTACTAAAAAATGCTCGATTGAGAATCAATGTCAAACCCGAACTATTTAAAAGTTCGCGCGCTTAATTCTTATCAAAATAACACAATGTATCTACTGCTAAGCTACTACACATCGCGATTGTTCGCGCGCAGAGTTTCGCATTTGTAGCATCTAATGATCTACATATTGCTATCTCGCTTACACGCACCGGCTTTTACCGGGCTTTCAAATACTATATCTGTCACTTTCGCACTTATAGCGATGTGCCGTATAACGAGTTAGGCCTTGTGCATAGAACAAATCGATCACTATGGCAGATTTAAGCAGGGCTTTTGGTATGAAGTTGCATGCGTATGCGTGACCTTGTCAGCTTGCCAACTCTGCAGTGTTGCCGTTTTAGCCACACGTTGAAAGATCTTGGAGATTTTTAACGAGTTTGGAAACTTTTTTAACATTTAGCAACAATAAAAACTAGCGACTTTTAAAATAACGAAATTAAATACAGTCAAAACCGTTTACAACAACATCATTTAGAACAACATACCGGTTATATAGACCAAAATCATAGGTACAAAATACTTTGTACCTTGAAAACATCACCGGTTATTACGACTATCGGTTTTTACAACCAAATATGAGTGGTCCCTTGGATGTTATTATAACAGATTTTGACTGTATTCAAGCAATATCTTAAAAATAAAAAAAAATTAGCTAGATTTTTCATATACCTGGCGACTTTTTTTGCCTAAATGACAACACTGAGTAGTTCCCGACATCCGAGAGTGCAACTAACTTCAGTTTCATTTGCTTGAGTGGGAAAAGGTTTTGTTGTTAAAGTTTTTTGTTTGTTTTCTAAGATTTCCTCAGTGATACAATTGTTTTGGTGATTTACCTACAACAATGGAGGTAATTGTACCTTGTGAGGATTTAAAATGCGTTCAAGTTTTGATTGGCGAAGATAAGGTAAAATCTTTAAACTTTGCTACAGAGGAATTAGATTCATTATTTGACATTTATGCAAACTATTTCGACAAACAAACATTAAAAAGCCAATTGATTTGCTTGTATTCTAGTCCTGATCTGAAAGATCGTAATGTTTTCGAATTAATTGATTTCATTCATGAGAATAACCTCGAAGATGCATTTCCCGAGCTGTTAAAGTTAGCGTATCTTGTTGTAACTATTCCGGCTACAAGTTCTTCCGCGGAACGTGCTTTTTCGTCTCTTAAACGTATCCATACCTATCTGAGAAATACACAAGGTCAAGAGCGTCTTTCCGAATTATCAATGATAGCTATTGAAAAACAGTTGTTGGTAGAATTAAAACGATCACCAACATTTTACTCTGATGTAATTAAATCATTTCTTAAGAAAGATAGACGATTCTAATTAGAATATAAATAATTTATTTAAATTCCTTATTACATTCTATCTAGCTATTTTTTAACTTTCGTCAAGCAATGAAGCAAACCAAACGGCTTTTTTCAAAGCCACCGGAGGTATGCCATTGCTGATATGTTTATTATATTCAATCTAGCACTAGCATGCCTTCAGTGTGCTTTGGTTACCTCATTCACCGCACGACAAGCAAGAGTGAAATTGAAGAAAGAAGAGGAAAGAAGAAGATGGATGAATTCACTTTTAATTTATTGTACCTAACCAGTAGTTTATGAGAAAATTGCGATGATACATACGTAGGTACCTACATACTCAGTCGAAAAATGAACTTTCTTTTTTTGAAATCGGTTAAAATTTTATTGGGCTTGCGTTATTTTGAAACCCTAGGCACGCCACTGCAACCAACATACTATTTTCAATCTAGGAGCTTCGCAATCCCGGCCACTGTGTACGGAGGCGGTCGCGTCTTCCACGAAATTCAATTCAGAAAGGATTTGTCTATTACACCGACGCAAAGTAAAATATTTAACGTAAGATCTTTTTAAATATTTGTTCAGGATAGAGGCTTATCTATCTAAAGCCTAAAATAGAATGAATTTGATCTTTTTTAAGATTAAGATTTACTTTTTGCAGCCTTGACCTTTAATCAACTCGACATTGGCACATTCCATCCCGGGGTTGCGGGAATGTCCGAGGTTGCTAACGAGAATGAGGGATTGTTTTAACGAGATACCGCGGCCCTGGAACGAAAGGCAGCTGAAGGAACAGGGTGGGTTTTTAGTCAGTAGAAGTCAGACACTCCCTTCCGCTCTACTCTTAGCGGGTGGAGTCATTTGATGATCAGACTGTCACAGTGCCATTTGTCTAAACTTCTAAACTAATATTATAAAGAGGAAACATTTGTGTTTTGTATGTTTGTAACGTTTTCACATAAAAACAACTGGACCAATTTCAAAATTTCTTTCACTATTAGAAAGCTGCATGTTCACTGAGTGACATAGGCATATTACATTTTCAAAAAATAGGGTTTGTTAATAAAAATGCAATAATGTAACCCAAGGTGTGAAAAAATTAGTCATACCCCTTATCGTATCGGCCGCCATTGGGCCATTGGGCGAGGGTTCGTATTGACGAACCCTCGCGTATCTCTAAGATTCGCCGACCAAGGCATACCCTAGTCACTCCCGATGACGCAATCACCCTGCTCCAAGAGAGCCGTAAGGAAACCAGCACAGTTTACAAAAACAAAAATCAACCGTCTTTCCGTCCTCGCCGCCGCGACCCGCCGCGACGTCCCCGTAATAGTCCGCCCCGACCCTTGCCAGAGCCAGCCCGCGACGCTGAGCCAGTAGCTTTAAATTCCCTTATTAATAGTAATAATAATATGATCCAGCCTGTCCCTAGCTGCCATCCCCCTGCGACGCCCTAAGCCGAGGTCCGTACCCCACATGGGGTGCCCTTAGCGTGTAGTCGCCTAGTTTGTAAGTTTTTTAATAAGCCCTGGCTGGAGGCTTTAATTAATTTATTAATTAAGGCAACCACAGCAACCCCGGTTAAGCAGCCGAAAACCTCAGAGGATTACCTGCGAGATGCCAAGCACAAAAAAAAAAAAAATACCATATTATTCTACAGGGGGGGCCTCGTCATACTGCTGACGCTCTTTGAGGCGCGCGTAGAACACAACGCGCCGTCGACCCGGGCATGGTCCATGGTCGGACAGCGAGTTTCCCTTTACTCACTGTCCGCATGCCCGCGCCTACGGTGACCGGAGATCGTCGGCCGACGTCCGACGCCGTGGGCGTCTACCACTGCGGCTGGGCTGGAGGGAGGACGCCATCCTCTCCCTCACACGGCCCGCCTTCTCCTTCGGTAGCATGACTGCTTCGCAGAAGGAGGCGACCGCTTCCCACTCCCTCTCACCCCGCAGCATGGCCTCGACCAATGCCGGGCGCGAGAGGGTGTAGGGGAGCACTAAGAAAGGATTTTTGGAATTTCCCACGGGATCGGAATTTACACGGGAAAAACCTCCGACGCGAACGAAGTCGCGGGCAACAGCTAGTCTCTAATAAAATGAAAAGAAAAATATTTAAAGTAAATTACTTCGTTTTGGTGTAATACAAACCATGCTTTGTGACCCACTTTTGCGAAATTTACTTTATTATTTATATATACCACAATACATAGGTCCATATAGTCACCGCCTGCCTACGCGAAGATTATTACACACCTCTATACTATTGCTTCTAAAAATATTCAGTATTAAGTCCACCAAGAAAGAAACGCAGCGCAGGCGGTAGGGCGGTGCTGCAAACTCCATGCAAGATTTGTAATCTAGTTTTGGCGGAATTATCTCTAGATATTTGTGTTTGGTTTGGATTTCCGATTGGCCTGATTCCATTTTGTATAAACATCTTTATGCCATTCAAATGTTCCTTTAGCCCCCTTTTTTATTGAGGAATAATGACCTCCGTCCTGGGGCAGGCGATAAGTTCTGTCAAAATCCCTGTTTAGTCAAGCGGGGAACGAGGAAATACAGGATGTTTTAGTAAATCTGAGTCTGATAGACCTCTTGATGACAACCAAGGACAGTTACTCAAAAAACAATGAAAAAAATCTTCAGGCAAAAGTATCGTCTTATGACTACAGTTTTATTACTTTAAGACGATAACATTTAACAAATAAAAGTTCGTTTTCAAAAGTGTTTTACATTTTTATTAAATTAGTTTTTGTTCTAGCAGCTTCTGGATAAAAACTAATAAATGAGTACAAAAATTCGTTGTAACTAAGAGCATTTTGAGATGGAATAATATTAATATTGTCTATTCCTTTGACCAGAGAGTTATAAGAACTTTTAAAACGTCCTGAGACATTTCCATTTGAGTTGTCAGTTTTTGTGAAAATAAATTTGGAATGTTGAGACTGCTGTCTCTTTTTGTATTCAAGGCGAATACTTGTGATTTTTTTTTAAAGAAATAACTTTTTAAGATGTAATAAGTTTGGGTAGAAGTATGCAGATTACGTTTATGATGGAGTGTTCTGTATTTATGAATGGGCGGTAATCCACAAGGAGGCAGTGAGGTTTTGTGGATGTCGAATGTTTTCAAATTTCCATATCACCATTTTTTCTTACTAGGACCATTCCTAAGACAAGTCGGTTTCCATACGATGTTTTCCATCACCGTTTTGAGAGCTGTGGTGATGGTATAAAGTCAACAAATTAATTTACTGAACTGGGTTCGAACCCACGAGTGCCCACGACCCATAAGTCGTAAGTCGGGCACGTAATCACGAGGATACCACTGCTCAAGTTTACTTATTGATACACCTTTTTTTGTGTTGTTTTTAACCGACTTCTAAAAAAGGAGGAGGTTCTCAATTCGGATGTTTGTATTTTTTTTTTTTTTATGTTTGTCCACGCATAACTCCGTCGCTTGCCAACCGATTTGAAAAATCCTTTTTTTGTTGGAAAGGGTATACTTTCCAAATGGTTCCATGAAAATTTTATCGAATTCGGACGAGCCGTTTCTGAATAATCAAAAAAAGTCGAAAAAAATAATTTACCTTGATGATCTTTTCGTTTACTCTGCATTGCGTTTTTTGTTCGCGCATAACTCCGTCATTTACGAATCGATTTGGAAAATTCACTGACCCACTAAAAAGCGCGAAAATAAAAACTTTTTTGCAAAAAATAAAACCGACTTCCATATCAAAACACTACAAAGCCAAAAATAATTTTAATTTCGGAAGGCGGTGTGAAAAAAAAAAAGAAAATTCAAAACCAATAACACCGACTACCGAAATTAAAATTATTTTTGGCTTTGTAGTGTTTTGATATGGAAGTCGGTTTTATTTTTTGCAAAAAAGTTTTTTACTGTTCATGATATAGGGAGAGAGTAAATGTCGTTGTCATCAAAATAACCTTCGTTAAATGTTGGCAGCCCTCTAAAATGATTTTGCCCAAAACGTTTAAGGGATAAAGATGATCCCTCCACGCAAATTGGGGATCGACCGTTTCGTCGGCAACTTTGTAAGTTTTGGTGAACTTTATCCGTTAACACTTGAGCTGACCAGATAATTAGGAACTTCGTGCATTGTCGGCAATCTTCGGAACACGAAGTTTGTTTTTTGAGTTACATTTGATAGGAGTGATTTTATAGCCAAGTTATAACTTTTGTTTTGGCAACCTACTTTTACACTTTGTGTAGGGATACGAACTGAAAACTTTTTGTGTGTTGTATGTTGGTACCAAACACAAATACAAGTAATATGATTTTAATCTAAGTAGTTGAGTACATTTTGTATGAGTGATGAGAAGGTAGGTATTTTCTTGTTCGTCACCCATACAAAATGTCTCTAATAGGGGTGTAAGAATCGTCCGCAACAGTTTTTATAATTCTGATGGTGTTGTTGTCCACCTCTTTCTTAGTTGACTAATAATGATACAGGCTTTTCCAGCTTTCGGGCCCAGTGTGAGTAGCTGGGTATCCCATGAATTTTTTTATCTGGATGTGAAAATTATCGAATAACTTCTCTCGCTCTGGGTTAAGCGGAAGGGAGTGTCAGACTTCTGACTAAAAACTCACCCTGTTCCTTCGGCTGCCCGAAAGTTGAGGCCGGGGTATCTCGATAGAACTTTCCCGCAAACTCCGGCAGGCAATGGCCTTATGAGGCCCCGTCACTGGTATTGACAGCTCTTTGAGGCGCGCGTGGAACACAACGCGCCGCCGACCCGGGTGGATTTTTCAGTCTTAGGACAAGCCGATTTCCTCACGATGTTTTCTTGTTTTCTTACGCAATTTTCAGAGCAGTGGCGATGACGGAAATTACTCAAAGAAGGATACCTGTCTGGGTTTGAACGCATAGTATACACGTATTGTGAGGTCGTGTTTCTTAACAAGTTTCATAGTTCTCCTCCCAGATCGAGCGGGAGAAGAAATTTGATAATTTTCCCGCCGAAAAAATGGACTTATATAAACTTACAGACTAAGCCACTACATGATGGGAATTCGATCTGCGATCTGGGCGAAGCGGGAGGGTGTGTCGGACTTTTACTGACTAAAACCCATCCGTGTTCCGTCATTTGACCTTCGTGTTCCGAGGCCGCGGTAACTCTTTCGAACAATTCCGCAACCCCGGCAGGCAATGGCCCCCTAGTGGGCCCCGACAATTTCGCTGACACTCTTTGAGGCAATAGACCTGGCCTCAGGGCCGCGCTGACCTAAGCCAGCGCCTGTGTGCAAAATACGCAAGGCGCTTAAGAATTTTTCCACAGGCGTGAGTATTGTCTTCGGGGTCTCCAAAGACAATACTCACGCCTGTGGTTTAACTTTACACTGTTTGTACCTACTCAATTATAAAGAATAATATGTTGTAGTTTTACAAAAATAATTTCAATAATTAATGCTGGCATTACATCCGGCGCCCCTTCTGCTTTGGCGCCTGTGTGCGCCGCACACTTCGCACTTAGGGACAGCTTGGCCCTGCCTGGCCTTAGACGTCGCGAAGGGCGAGCAGATAGGAACAGTCTGAATAGGTCAAGTCGAAAGTCTGTTTGTTTGTATGTCCTTTTTTCGCGAGCAATTTTTCGCGGATCGATGTGGGTTTTAATATGGAGATACTCGTAGTTTAAGTGCTGAAGAGTACTTTGTTTCGTTGATAAAAATAATTTAAGCAAGCGAAGCCAAGCTAAGCCTAGTATTACACAGGCCAACAAAATTTAACCAAACTTCTTAACCAGAAACTAGACTATACATATCCGAAGGTTTTTGATGCGCTGAATCCGAATCTGGCCTCAGAATTGCTCTATCACGTCAGGTTTCTGAGATATCCTAGATTATCTATATCTTCGGAAATATTATAGTCTGGTTTCTAGTTACAAAATTTTGTCAGCCTGTGTTATCTACAGCTCGCGGCAAACAAACACACTTTTATATGGATAATATAGATACCTAAATCTAGTCGCGACTAATTAATAAACATTATGACTTTCACATAATGAGAATACTCGTAGGATATTAGAAGAGAATTTACTACATCACAACTTTCCTTAAGTAATTGAATAAACGAAGTCTATTACAGCAGTATCAGAGTGAAAATAATCAGTACTGGATATAACACTCTGTTTGGGATAGTAAGATTGTTATCACCAGATGGAAATTTTGAGGAGAAAATTGCGAAGAAAATTCTCGTTTCGCCTCGTGTAACTTTATCGTTATCTTTAAGGCATAGGAAATTGAAGATTGGCATGGAGGTATACCAGTGCCAGAATTTTATACATCCAGATACCGGTATATTAACTTAATTTCGCATCGAACTTCCCCGAAATGGCTTGACTGATTTTTATGATTTAGTTGGTCTGAGATGAGGACATACCTACTCGTAGGCTGCTTTTCCTTTTAAATTTATATGGCAAAACAACGATTGCCGAGTCATGTAGTCTAATAAATAATAACTCGCCTGAGGCTTCGCTCGCGAGTAAACTTCTTCATCAGATGTTCCAGTTTCCGATATCAATTATAGCTTACATGTTGCCGAGAATTAATAGCTATATAACAAAAAAGCTTAATTCAAATCTGTCTAATAGTTCCGGAAATAAGCATGTGCAAACAGACAGTTTTTTAATTCTTGCGCTATTACTATTTCTGAACCCCGCTCAATTATTTTTTTGTAAATATATTATTAGATATCGGCCAATACTGGTACCTATATTGGTCTACTGAAGGGTAAAATAATTATTATTACATGTAAATAGATATTTCCCTTAATATTAATTAAGGTGTGATGTTCGAAAAAGGCAGGAATTAGACTATGAGACGAAATCATTTTAGATGATCTGCCATAGCGTTTGCAGTCTTGCCGTAATTGAGCGTAGATAAGGATTTATTTTAGCGCAAATAACGTGAAGCTCCGTAGTACACACGATACCTCCAAGAGGCAACGTAAAACAGACGTACATTTTGTGTAAGTACTTGCAATAGGTACGTAAATAGATAGATACATTCAATTATATAATCCATTCAAAAGTTTATTCCTTAGTATGTGTGAGTAAAACCCTGAAGTTGAAATAGAATTCAGAAGCGAATAGATTTTTATTGATGATATGGCTCCGAGGCTTTGATTCGACCAGGCCCACTGCTGGGCAAGAGTCTTCCTGTTTTATCAGCCCTGTACAACTTTCTTACATGATTTTCCCACGAATATGATCCAATCGTCAACCCACCTACGCCGTGACCTTAACAGTGATGCCCATTACAACTATAATAAAAAATAATAATAAAAAATGGGTTAAAGCACGTGTTATAAACCTTAATGTCATTTTTAAAGACCTTTCTATAAATACCACACAGGCATAGGTTTCATGAAAAATAAAAAATATTTTCAGTTTCAGTTCCATATATGAGGAACCCCCCTTAATTTTAAATATTTTTTTATTCTTGACATCGGAAAGCAGTTCACAGAATACATCTACCTACCAAGTTTCATGTGTATAGTCCTAATAGTTTCAGAATAAAATGGCTGTGACATACGGACGGATGGACAGACATGACGAAACTATAAGGGTTCTGTTTTTTGCCATTCGGCTACGAAACCCTAAAAACAAGTTAAGGTGAAAAGTTACTATGATCAGAATTATAAACAGTTTCCATTTGTTAAAAATATAAATAAAGAATTTCGTTTACTTTCCACGTTTGTCTCCACTTTCTTCATATATTTTATACAAAATAAAGGTTATTTGCTAAGACATGCTCCAGATCTAATAGAAAAGGAATACGGTACTGAAATTGACTGATCATTAGACGTTGTTGTGACAGAGAATTGAATAGAACGTCGGATACGTTTCAGATATTTTAGTACCCCCTAGTCTCATCATCCTTAGATAAGGATGATGGAAGGCTAAGTAGATACTTAGCCTTTTTCCAACTCCGTCGGGGTTGGCTCCAGTCTAACTGGCTGCAGCTGAGAACTAGTTTTTTACATGAAGTAACTGTCGATCTGACCTCCAAAACTCAGTACCCAGATAACACGATGAGGTATTCCTCGACGCGCTACCATTTTGAAGCGCACCTAATGAAGCGCTCCTTTTTTATTCCTCGGAGCGCTCCTTTTCCGATAACATGGTGTCGGGAGCGCTACTAAAAGGAGCGCTCCGAGGAATAAAAAAGGAGCGCTTCATTAGGTGCGCTTCAAAATGGTAGCGCTTCGAGGAATACCTCAACACGAGACCCTTTAGCAAAAATGGTATTAGATTTTGGCTTCTGCTGTGTTATTCTGTAAGACCTCATTCTAAACTTCGAATCTGAATCCGCTATGAGTTTATTGATTGGCATTCTAAAAACTCGCTTGTTAATTCGAATTTACACTAGCGCTACCCTTGCGAGCGTGTCAGCGAGTTGAACTAAAGATTTTGACAGATAAAGTATGAGATGACGTGAGAAGTGGCATTCGGTAAGGTAATTCCTCCGTCACTTCGACGCTGTTGACAGAATGCAAAATCAAGGTCACTTTGAACCATAAGCAAAGTGACAGTGAATAGCTATGTGAGATGCGAGTTGTTGTTCGAATTTTACAGAATCGACGTACTGACTAAACGTAATGATTGACAAAGATTTATTATTTATTTATTTATTTATTTATTTATTCACACACAAATGATGACACACAAAAAGATGTAATGTAACAGCCGTGTATTTGTAAAATAACAGCCGAGACCGACAGCTCAACGTGCTTTTTGAGGCAAGTTGGAGGAGGATTGAGGATTCTCTATGTGTTAAGATGTTCACTAGTCAGCCGTCCACCGATCGACCTCGTGACCGGTCGCGGCTGTTATTATTTTAGACACGAGCTCTTTTTAAAGTTCCGTACTCAAAGGGTAAAAACGGAACCCTATTACTAAGACTTTGCTGTCTGTCCGTCCGTCTGTCTGTCACCAGGATGTATCTCAAGAACCACGACAGTTGAAATTTTCACAAATTATGTATTGTTGCCGCTATAACAACAAATATTAAAAATAAAATAAACATTTAAGGGGGGCTCCAATAAAACACACATGATTTTTTGCCGTTTTTATTGAAAATAGTACGGAACCATTTGTGCGCAAGTCCGACTCGCACTTGGCTGGTTTTTTCATGTTCATGTTTTTGTCTTATGTTTGAAGGTAAATACTATGATATTCAATTTGCTGACATTTAGATTATAAGGTTTCTCGTAGTAATGTAAACAAACAATAATGAAATTACTTTAAAAAGGAAAGAACCTTGCAATCTAAATGGTGGTAATAAATATTCACAAAACAAATCGTCGAAAGGGAAGCAAAAACTGAGCTAGTGAGCTGCAAGCTTTCTAACTAATAGGGCAATGTCGGCAAGTTATTAGCCGCTGCTTAGTTCTGTGCAAGCTACAAATCTCATGGCGCTTCAAATTAATGCTTCTTGTTAAAAGCAGCTATTAATTACTTTCTGCAATCTCAGCTGTGCACTGTTTTTCAGAAAGATTGCATTTTATAGTACTGACTTGTGGGGTTAGTAAACAACTACTGTCTCGAGTAAAAATAACTAATTAAGTTTTAAAAATAAGTTTAATTTGGGAAGTAAATTTTTCTGTATCCTTCACCGATATCAATTTAAGTTCTGACAATCCAATGTCTTAAATTCTAAAATCAAATCCATTATCCATAAGTGAAAGCAAATAAAGCCATCCATGTTCTTTGAGATCGCGTTGCATGTTGCATGAGCCCTGTAGACGCCATTTTTAGGGTTCCGTAGCCGAATGGCAAAAAACGGAACCCTTATAGTTTCGATATGTCTGTCCGTCTGTCTGTCTGTCTGTCTGTCCGTCCGTCCGTATGTCACAGCCATTTTATTCCGAAACTATTAAGACTATACAAGTAAACCTTAGTAGGTAGATGTATTCTGTGAACCGCTTTCCGATTTTAAGAAAAAAAATAAAAAATATTTAAAATAAAGGGGGGTCACCATACATGGAACTAGAACAGAATTTTTTTTTTTTCATGAAACCTATGCGTGTGTGGTATCTATAGACAGGTCTTTA
Source organism: Tholera decimalis (assembly GCA_943138885.2). Lineage (NCBI taxonomy): Eukaryota > Metazoa > Arthropoda > Insecta > Lepidoptera > Noctuidae > Tholera > Tholera decimalis. The sequence continues at coordinate 44,294,963 of OW964550.2, read as the reverse complement.
AAAATGATTTTAAGGATTTTTAAAACCACTTTTTCATAAAGTCAATCGTTTAAAAGATATAAGCTTCCAAAGTGGTAAAATGTGTGTCCCCCCCCCCTCTAACTTATATAATAATGGAGAGAAAAATCTAAAAAAATACATGTTTGTATATCTTAATGTAAACTTTCAACCAAAATTGGTTTGAACGAAATCGGGTCAGCAGTTTTTGAGATACAGCATATTTTCTAAAACCGCAAATATAACTTTGTAATTCATACAAACACTATGAAAAACAAAGTTATTTAGCGCAGTTGTAAAAATGTCAATAAGCTAGTTTTAAGAAATTTTTAAGGTTTCTTTTTATTCGTCAAATAAATATACATATTATATTATATTATTATATTTACTACGGAACGCTTCATGGGCGAGTCTGACTCGCACTTGGCCAATTTTTTTATTTATTACTGACGTATCTACGAGTAGGAACTACAGATTAAGACTACTACAGATAATTACGGCCCATGCTCCCTTGTAGTTTGCATCTCCGCTGCTCCGCTGTTGCTGCTGCTGCATTAACATGTAGTTGTCATCTATACTTATAATAAATCTGTAGAGAGGTCAATTCTGTACATGAATTATATTTCCAAAATAACTATCAGGGGGTGATTAGGGATCGATACTGATGCCAAAAATGCAATCAGTAAAATTTTTGTCTGTCTGTCTATCTGTCTGTCTGTCTGTCTGTATAACCGTTATAGAAACAAAAACTACTCGACGGATTTTAACGAAACTCGGTACAATTATTATTCATACTCCTGGGCTGGTTATAGTATACCTTTCATCACGCTACAATCAATAGGAGCAGAGCAGTGAAGGGAAATGTTGGGAAAACGGGAGAAATTACTCCATTTTTTAAGCTTCCGTCGCGTGTGCAACCTTAATGGTTAAAGCTACACAGAAATCATTTCATGACGGAAATGTTCTCCTTAAAATTATATAAAAAATATCCCACGACAGCATAATATGTCTATCTTTTATGGTTGACTCACAATAACACGTGTAACTCCCGATAGCTTAGCAGTTCGAAGCTTTCTGATTATAATATTTGTCTACTCTTACGTTTATAACACTCTCAGTCACCCCTAATTGAAAAAGTTAACATTATTAACTATTCCATAAAAAAGAATCATATAAAACGGTATAGAAACACCAAAGTTAAAATTGGCATTCCGATTATTCTGCTCCGAAATTTAAGACCACCACAACTTTGCAATGGAACTTGGCTAAAAGTAACCCAGTTGCAACAAAATATAATCCAAGCTCAAATTTTAACAGGTTGCGGTGCAGGAGAAACCGTCTTTATTCCCAGAATTCCCATAATACCAAATAATTTTCCGTTCCAATTTAAAAGAACGCAATTCCCAATATCGGTGTGTTATGCAATGACAATTAATAAGGCTCAAGGGCAGACTTTTCGTATTGCTGGAGTAGATCTCGGTGTCAGTTGTTTCTCGCATGGTCAGTTGTACGTCGCTCTTTCCCGGGTTAGCAGTTCTAGAAATCTTTATGTTCACGTGCCGGACGGGTCAACTTTCAACATTGTTTACCCGGAAGCTTTGCGCTGAAGTATTTTCGTTCTATAGGTACTTAAGCCTCATGTGAACGTGATCTAAACAATATTACCAATACATTAACTTAATAACACACAAGGAGTTACACGCTGACGGAGTCGCGGGCACAGCTATTAACAATAATATTGTGAGATTCCGTATTGCGATATTTTTCAACAGTATTATAGATTGACATATTATATTTCCCTACTAAATTACGAAAGTTAATCTGTCTGTTACATCAAAATCACTGAACCGTGAAGAAGGACGTAGGCTACTTTTTTTCACGAAAAACGACGGAAACGCGGACGAAGTCGCGGGCAACAGCTATCTATACTAATGATATAAGGCTGAAGAGTTTGTTTGTTTGTTTGAATGCGATAATCTCAGGAACTACTGGTTCGAATTGAAAAATTATTTTTAATTAAATAGTCAATTTATAGAGAAAGGCTATAGGCTATAGAATCATTACGCTAAGGCCAATAGGAGCGGAGCGCCAATGAAGAATGCTTCAAAATCGGGGTTAAAGGATATGGCCAATTTTACTATGGACGTCGGCATAGTTATCGAATTTAGTGTACACCAATGATTTTTGGTGTTTTATATTCGTGAATATTGACTCATTAAATTGCTATAAATAAAAAACTCAGAAATCTTGTCATTACACCAGACTAGACAAAAAACAGTTACAGTAAACCTTTTAATCAGATCGCTAGCAATAAGGTGTTTAGATTATAATTTCGCTATTAAAAACTTAAAGGCGCTTTAAAACAGTGAACAGTTGTGAATTATTGCGTATAACTGATATAGTTTTAGTATTAAACCAATAAACAAAGTAAGGATTTTAAACTGAATATTGACTAACATTTATTAAACTGGGTAATAGTCTCAAAAAATGTGACAATAATAACAAACATTAACATAACATCGCGCCTGTATTCCCCGAAGGGTTGGGCAGAGGTGTACCTATAGTACACCCAGATTTCACCAGTTATTTTGAGTACCATTTAATAGGGGGCGAGTCTGTTTCTATCAACCAGGCACAGATCTAGACTCCGGGCTGCTACTGAGAAATTCCTGATGAATAAACCCAATATCACTTTGCTCAACCTGGGAATCGACCAGGACCTCATGCTCAGCAGTAGTGCTTGCGACCATTAGACCAACGAGAGAAACACAGAATAAAACAAAAGAGTAAAAAATATTATTTATTTACTTATTAGAGAAAATAAATAAAAATATTTTGACATATTATAATTATTATATCTTAAATGCTTACGAAGATAATATACATTAGAGCAATGCAGTGATAGTGTTAATAAAGAGACCTAGGGAGGTCAATCAACCAGCTTGGATAGAACAGAGCATTTTTATTTCACCACTACACTAACCTGGATTAAGTGTAAATATAGGGCTTCAGTAATTACATAAATAACTGCTTTAAACATAACCAGACTTGTTAAAAATAATACAATCATAGATTTATTTATTATTATTTTACAATTGTGATTACTGTTCCGTGAGAGAATTTCTGAGACATTTTCAAAGTTCAAAATATTAGCTTTTGACTTCATAATATTAATTATGTCTTCTATATGGATAGCACTAAATGTAGTTATTACCTCAAACGAATGAGACACATTGTCTCATTCGTTTGAGGTAATAAATGCCATTGGTCGCTGCACAAATGTGTTTCACACACTCTACAGCTGCGAGGAACATAGAAACTATGTTCCTGCAAAAGCAGTCTTTTAAGGAATTGCGGGACCAAATGTACCATTCTGTTTCTGCATTGTTGAAATATACTATGAACAGATGTGATTGAAGCTCGCTTGTAGGTAATGATATGGTATTACTTCCCCATGGCCCTCTTTGAACAGGCGGCAACGGTGGTGGCTCTGGTGGGCTAACAACTTGGCTAACATTAGGGGCTGCTACATCATTATCCAAAGCCAATTCTTGCATGTCTCGTGATGAGTCATGCACTGCCTGTCTATTTGCTCGCATCCAACACACATGGCAAACATAGTTGTTTCTTGAAGGCTGAAAATAAACCACAGTTAGAATAAACACAATAATAAATTAATTCAATCATTAGATAATTCTTATGTTTATATAATTTTTAGTAACAAGGGTATCTTTTTAAATATATCTTTATGTTTTCAAGTACTATGTTATAGTAAAATGAGCAGTACTATGTTACACATGCCTACTTTAGGCAAGTATATTATGTTAAAGCTTATAATAACAACGCATAGAAGGATAGTACGAGTGCATAAAGTGAGGCTACCAAAACTTAGCCATTTTTGGCTAACTTTGCTCGACGAGCCGTCAGTACTCAAGGTCACATTCCGCCAAACAGAGCTCGCAAGAAAATAAATTGAAAATGACAGTTTGTAGCGTGAAGGAATGTCATAGCACTTCAGGAAAACAAAATAAGTGTGATCAAATTACATTTCACAAGTAAGTACTTACATTTTATATCTTATTTTTACGTAAATCGATCATCAAACAAAAATTAAAATAACCTAACTTTTCACAATATAGTGTTGCTATATGTGAAAGAAAAATACCCACACTGCTTTCTTTTGTTCTTATTTTTTTTTAATATAGATTTAGTGGCAAACGAAACTACATTTGTTTACAGCCTCAGTTATGGTCGTTATTGACACTACTACCTATAGTGTTTTAAATTTAAAAATAGTTTTAAAATTTTAAACTAAAAGTTAATAAGTAATTTACTGTACTTAGTTAAATGAAACTGGATCAAATAACAATTTTTGTGAATTAATTAAAATCCCTAAAATATATAAACCAAGTGCTGCATTAATTACCTTTTTTCTTTTTTTATTTGTGTACTTAACTACTTACGAGTATTTAATGCAATATGAATAGTCTACTGGAAGAAATTTCTTAGGAAATAAGCAGCATCTTTGTGCTCTTTTGTCAGTATTTATATTTTTTCTTTTGTAAGTGTCATGTGTACATCTATACTAATATTATAAAGCGAAAAAGATTGGTTGTTTGTTTGCTTGAACGCGCTAATCTTCGAAAGTACTGGGTGGATTTGGATGCAATTTGGATTGGTATGGAAGTAGCTTGAAGCTTGAGGAAGGTTATAGGCTACTTTTTACGTGACTGCAAAAAAGGAGAGTTATGTTTTTACTGTGATAGAATCCACGGGAGCGAAGCCCCGCGTGAGTACTAGTAAATAAATAAAATGAGCAATTTGTTATTTTTTAGCTTTCCTGTCGATTCTGTGATAGCCAATCGTTGGATACAAATAATACGAAGTAATCGCAAAGAGGATTCATGGAAACCAACTAAAAACACAAAGATATGCTCAAAGCAATTTCGCGACGAGGATATGTACTCAACGAAAAAAGGTATACGAAGAATACGTCGTGGTGCTGTACCAGCAAAGGTAATGTATCTACATAGTTAAATACATTTATTGAAAACTGTCATCAACCATTTAAACAAGTATAAACAACTAAGTCTGCCTGTCTTTTTATCCATTATTTTTTTTGTGTTTTACTAGATTGATATTAATGCAGATTTTTGGTGTTTTCAAACGTTTTATTATATTTCAGTGTTTATTCCTGTCTTCTTCAGTGTCAGACAGCGATAACAAGGAAACCTATGAGAAACTACATAAGCTTCATGTTGAGATAATCAGTACTGAGGGATATCCTGATTCGCACCCTGTAAGTGTATATTAAATACTAAATATAAATATATAAGTACACACAAAATCTCATTTAATTAATTTTTTATGGCAGAGCACTTCCACGGGTCAACAATCAAAAGTGACTACAGTATTCAAACCTGACAATGTAAGGATCTTAAGCGCTATAGCAGATGAAAATAAACCTGAGACTGTAAGTATACTTTCTAGTTGAATACAAAAAAAAAAAAAATATTGCAAATATCGAAACAAATTTTATGCAATGTAATGTTTTTAATTTCAGGACATTCACTCGTCGGATTTGGATTCTATCTTGGATACTCCTCGGAAGTATAGATTACGTTGAGATCTAAGACGAAAATCTGTACTCCAAATTAAACATGCCAGATTAATTAAAACGCTAAATCAAAAAAGCCGAAGATTAAAGAAGCGAAATGCTTCACTTAAACAAATTTTATTAACACTAAAAAAACAACGATATATCGATAATGATATCGCCAATATTTTATCTAAGAATAGTTTTGCTGCAGATTTATACATTAATCTCTGTAAGAAAATTAGCAAAAATAAAAAGCGACCCATGCCAAAGTATACCTCTGAATTTAGAAAATTCTGTCTTACTCTTAATTTTTACTCTTCACGGGCATATAATTATGTAAGAGCTAAATTTAATACGTGTCTTCCACACCCAAAAACTTTGTCGAATTGGTACCGGACTGTTGATGGAGCACCAGGCTTTACAAGCGAAGCATTTGAACTACTCAGTTTGAAGACGAAAAACTTAAACAATAAACTTATTTGTGCTTTAGTTGCCGATGAAATGGCGATAAGGCAACAGAGCATTTGAGATGGCAGTCAAAACCATGGATATGTGGACATGGATGCGGGTATATCGGATAATGGTGTTAAGGCTTCTGAAGCTTATGTATTTTTACTTGTCTGCCTAAACGAACATTTTAAAATACCTTTGGGCTATTTTCTGACTCATGGTCTGACTGGTACACAAAAAGCTAATCTCATAAATATTTGTTTGACAAAATGTGAAAATGCTGGCGTAAAACTTGTATCTTTGACTTTTGATGGTCATCCAACAAATTTATCGTGTATGGAGTTATTAGGGTCCAAATAAAAAAACCAGATCAGTTAAAAACTACGTTCAAACATCCATCTGCAGAACATAACGTAGCTGTATTTTTAGATCCAAGCCACATGGTGAAGTTAGTGCGTAATCACTTTGAAAACAAAAAAACCTTGCTAAATAAAGACGAAAATGAAATTTATTGGGACTACATAGTAAAACTTCATGATTTACAAGAAAAGACAGAATTACATATAGCAAATAAATTAACTAGAAAACATTTACATTTCCGAAATTCTATCATGAACGTTAAATTAGCTGTTCAGCTTCTCAGCAGAAGTGTTGCAATAGCCTTACGATTCTGTCGAGAAGATTAAAAACTGCCCGATTTTCAAAATAGTGCGGCTACTGAAGAATTTATTATGATGTTTAATAATGTCTTTGATATTTTTAATACGAGAAGACTGAGCCAACATGGTTTTAATCACCCGCTTTCCTTAAAAAACAAAGAAGAATTTTATACATTTTTAAAACAGATAAAAGACTACATTTTGCATTTAAATATAAAAATTACACGTAAAAGAACGTACAAGGAGAGCCAAAAATCTATAAAGTTATCTATTAAAAGTTTTAAGCCCGTGCTAGAAACGCAGGCTAATACGGGTTTCTTAGGCATATTGATCAATATTGAAAGTCTAATACATATGTTTGAAACAATTGTTATGGCAAATGGTGAAATGGATTACATTACAACATGTAGGATTTAGGACATACAAAATTAATGTGCCACATGGAAATAAAAGCAGGCGAAACGGGCAACTGCATTCCATTAGAGGATATTTCCATATTGATGTGTTCCTCAGCATTGAAGTGCATAAATAGCACTACATCATCTCAAAGGTTTGACGAGGATGGCGAAGAGATATCTGAAGCTTCAATTACCACAATGTCTATCGATGAACATTTTCTCAGGTGCGTGCTTGATATTCCTCAAAACCATGTTTTAACAAACCACAATGTAGGTTATATAGCTGGTTTTGTAGTATTCAAGTTGAAGAAAAATTATAAAATGTATGTCTTGCGTAGATGCCTTAATAGCAACAACTCAACTTTGGTTACACAAATTAATTGTTTTGAGAGATAATGGTGGTTTGAGTTATGCTTCGAAAGAAGTATTTTCTATATGTTGTGTCTCTGAGGCAGCTGTTCGAAATTGCATAAAAGAAAAACGTTTGATGAAAGATACTCGAGAATTCAAACGACTGCTCCTCGTAAATATGAAAACTTTTATTGGTACTCCCTGCTTTCCAACATCAGATGAACATGTAAACGGTCATATCCATAACACAAATTTAATACGGCTTATTGTGGAAAAATATGTAAAAACTAGGTATTTTTACATCTCAAAAAGGGAAAATACTGTAAGAGATGTTGAGTCAAAGCGGAAACTCTTTAGAAAGCAGTTGCAACTGCAAGGTTTTTAAATTATAAACATAAACTGTTACTTCAGTGGCAAAATAAAGATTACAATATTATTGATTATCATATTTTTCATTTTAGTTATTTTCTCAATCATATTTTCCTATTTAATATACAACATTAGTAATTGACATCAAATACGATGTTTTTACATGTTAGCAAGTAATACAAATGTCTATAATATTATTATAACACATCAAACATTCTAATCGCATTGAACGATGTCCCATTCTTCATGTAATTAATGATTAATTTAATAATTTATTTCCTTTTAATTTTTTAATAAATTGAATAACCCTCCATAAAAATATGTTACAGGAAAAAACATCGTCTTATAACATAAAATACTTGTCATGATTTCGTCCAGCAACGTAGTAATGCATTTTACCATTTTTTAGCCTGGTAATGGTATCACTGAAAGCTATATTTGAGTGCGTTTGAGGATCGTAGACACATTCGGCTCACGCACACAAAGAAAATAAAGTGGACACACGAAATCGCTCGTGTTTTGTTCTAGACGCCTCTTCTATGCGTTGTTATTCTAAGTGTTAAAGATGAAAAATACATAAAACACAGATATAACAATCATACATACATAGTATGAAAGCTCATTTTTTTATAGATTAATACAACTGGGTATTTATAATAATGAAAAACAAAATGTTTTTTGTGATAATAGAACAGCCAGCAACGGACACTCCATACTGACATTATGGTGTCTTATTTTCCTCACTGATTTGCCATTTTGTCTCTCTTGTTCACCAGCTTCGGTGTTTAATAATAATAAGCATGGATGACAAATAAATCAAGAGGCAACTGAAACTAAGATGCACTGTAAGATTTCGCATACCAGAACTATATAAAAATAAATCAGGTTAAGTTTTTTCTAGTCCAACTTCTTACCTGGCTTTGGGCATTGGTTATCCAACGCGAAAGTCTTGTTTGACTGTGTGCAGATAGCGAGGATATGAGATGCCTCTGCAACCTTTGCATGGCTATTCCGCAGTTGATGCACCTCATATTGATCCACAACGCAATGTAAATCAGAGTCCAGCAAGGTAATCGGGTGGTAGAAGGCATCAGTACGTTGAAATAAGCAGGGGTCAAAAATATAGAAAATAATCGCAAAAACAAAAAGGACGCAATGTATTCTATTCTATTTTTGGTTAATGGCAAGTGGAGCCGATGTCGACTATTCTGCCAATGTCTAAAGTCTGCAATAACATAATATTGACATTTGACATAGACAATGACACATTGTCAAACAAGTAACGCGTTCCGTTTTCCGATTTTTTTTGTGTGAAATATAAAAAAAACTATCTTACGCATCAACATTATGAAAAGATAATTTTATTAAATGCCAAAAATACCAACGAAGACAGTTTCGTATAAATAAAAAGTTTTTAATAATAGCGTTTTGTCGTCCATATCACACGTCTATGTGATATATGCAAGTAGTATGCTTGATGTGGAACACCCATTATTATATTTATCTTACTCTATGGTCCATTATGGCGGACGTTGACAAATGGTACTTTGAATTCATCTTGATTACTAATTATTTTGAAATAAACACTGACGAGATCAGAGAGGTTAAAAACTACGTATTAAATCATTTTTCTATTTTTAATATACAATATTATTTACTATGTATGTGTACATGGAATGTACTTTTTTGTCCATGTCATTTAACGTTAGCCCAAAGTAACTATTCCACGCGGACGAAGTCGCGGGCAAAAGCTAGTTTACTCATAAAAGACCATCCTTAACCAATCGCTCATACACACACTTGTAACATTTTTGCATAGCCTGAAATTAGTTTGTTCGGAAGCGTATACTCAATAGATTTCTATAATATAATAATAATATATCATTAATTCATACCTATAATACAAAATACTTAGAAGAATAATGCATAAAAGCATAGTACGAGTGCAAAAAGTGAGGCAACTAAAACTTAGCCATTTTGGCTAACTTTTCTCGACGAGCCGTCATTACTCAAGGTCACATTCTGCCGAACAGCGCTCGCGAGTAAATAATTTAAAACGATCGTTTGTAGCGTAAAAGGATGTCATAGTCCTTCAGGAAAACAAAAAACGTGTAATCAAATTACATTTCACAAGTAAATACTTACATTTTATACATTATTTTTACGTAAATCGGTCATCAAACAAAAATTCTAATAACCTAACTTATCACAATTCAATGTTGCTATCCATGAGGAAAAAAATACCCATATTGATTTCTTTTGTGCTTATTTTTGTTTAAAAAATATATGTTCTCAATAATATTTTTCTATTTCATAAATACAACACATACTTTTAATAGATATTTAATTGATAAACGAGATTTTTCAAGCAATTAATACATCTATACTTATAATAAATCTGTAGAGAAGTCAATTCTGTACATGAAATATATTTCCAAAATAACTATCAGGGGGTGATTAAGGATCGATACTCATGCCAAAAATGCAATCAGTTAAATTTTTGTCTGTCTGTCTGTCTGTATAACCGTTATAGAAACAAAAACTACTCGACGGATTTTAACGAAACTTGGTACAATTATTTTTCATACTCCTGAGCGGGGTATAGTATACTTTTCATCACGCTACAATCAATAGGAGCAGAGCAGCGAAGGGAAATGTTGGGAAAACGGGAGAAGTTATTCCATTTTTTAAGCTTCCGTCGCGTGTGCAACCTTAATGGTTAAAGCTACACAAATCATTTCATGACGGAAATGTTCTCCTTAAAATTATATAAAAAATATCCCACGACAGCATATGTCTAACTTTTATGGTTGACTCACAATAACACGTGTAACTCCCGATAGCTTAGCAGTTCGAAGCTTTCTGATTATAATATTTGTCTACTCTTACGTTTATAACACTCTCAGTCACCCCTAATTGAAAAAGTTAACATTATTAACTATTCCATAAAAAAATTGGCCAAGTGCGAGTCAGACTCGCCCATGAAGGGTTCCGTAGTAACTATAATATAATATGCAAATTTATTTGACGAAAAAAAAACCTTACAAATTTCTTAAAACTAGCTTATTTACATTTTTTACAACTGCGCCAAATAAATTTGTTTTGAAAAAAGAAACCTTACAAATTTCTTAAAACTGGCTTTTTTACATTTTTTACAACTGCGCCGAATAAATTTGTTTTTCATAGTGTTTGTATGAATTACAAAGTTATATTTGCGGTTTTAGAAAATATGCTGTATCTCAAAAACTGCTGAACTGATTTCGTTCTAACTAATTTTGGTTGAAAGTTTATATTAAGATCTACAGATCTACAGACTACAGATCTTTTTTTAGATTTTTCACTCCATTATTATAGAAGTTAGAGGTTGTGTCCGCCACACACACATTTTACCATTTTGGAAGATTATATCTTTTAAACGATTGACTTTATGGAAAAGTGGTTTTAGAAACCCCGATGTCGTTTTTAAAGAACTGTTTATAGATACCACACATGCATCGATTTCATGAAAAAAAAAATATTTTCAGGTTTAGTTCCATGTATGGGGAGCCCCCCTTTATTTTAAATATTTTTTAATTTTTTTCTCAAAATCGGAAAGCGGTTCACAGAATACATCTACCTATCAAGTTTCACATGTATAGTCCTAATAGTTTCGGAATAAAATTGCTGTGACAGACGGACGGACGGACAGACAGACAGACAGACAGACAGACGGACAGACATGTCGAAACTATAAAGATTCCGTTTTTTGCCATTTGGCTACGAAACCGTAAAAAGAATCATATAAATCGGTATAGAAACACCAAAGTTATACATGAAATACGCTTATAATAATAAGCCATCGCGCGTGAATACTGAATCATGCTATAATGGTGAACGCAGACCTAGCCGCGCCGCACGCGCCGCAGTCTTTGCATTCGAATTCTTTATATGAAGTTGTATGCAACCTCGCACACCTACCCGCGCCGCAGTCGTCGCAGTCCCTGAAACGACCGAACCCCTAGCCGCAGCTGATGACGTCATCCGCACGCAGCGCGGATGACGTCATTCGCATCCACGGCGCGCAGTGTTGCCAGAGTTATAAAGTAGACAGAGAATCTCTGTCAACGGTTTATAATAAAATTACTTATTCTCGTATAAATAATTACTTGCTTATTCCCTATTATAGCACCTACAGATAAAATTACACAAAAGAGCAAAATACCAATACCAAATACAGATTTTATACAGATTTTTTAAATCTTCGGATAGATAATGCTTTAAAAAATCTGGCAACACTGACGGGAACGACTGTAGAGACTGCGGCGCGGCTAGATGTGCGAGGCCATTAACAAAAAGCGATGACTGCGGGGACTGTAGAGACTGCGGTGCGGCTAGGTCTGCGTTCACCATAAGGATTATTTTTGAGAATCGGTCGCCGCGCTCGACGCGTCTCGCTGTCGAAGCGTTCTCTAGGTACTTAAGCCTCATGTGAACGTGATCTAAACAATATTACCAATACATTAACTTACGCTGACGGAGTCGCGGGCACAGCTATATTGTATCATTACACTAAGGCCAATAGGAGCGGAGCGCCAATGAAGAATGCTTCAAAATCGGGGTTAAATTTAACGTTAGCCCAAAGTAACTATTCCACGCGGACGAAGTCGCGGGCAAAAGCTAGTTTCTATAATATTATTATAACACATTACACATCAAACATTCTAAACGCAATGAACGATATCTCATTTCGTTTATCTTCCGTAAAAATATGTCGTATAAGTCATATCGGCTCACGCACACAAAGAAAATAAAGTGGACACACGAAATCGCTCGTGTTTTGTTCTAAACCCCCTTTCTATGCGTTTTTTTTTCTAAGTCAAAAAACAAAATATAAACAAAACCCTATTCAAGGAAGTCATAATTGTTCTTTAATTTGTAGTGAATGAAAAAAAAAACCTATTATCTTAAACATTATAAATATCGTTTCAATAATCGATTCTGAAGGAACTTATTTCAGGATGTGCATTAATTATGTTACACAAGCTTTTGCGCGCGACTTCGTTCGCGTGGGAGGATTTTCCCGCGTAAATGCCGATCTCGTGGAAATTCCGGGATAAAAAGAAGCCTATGTGTTATTCTAGAATATCATCTATCTACTTCCCAAATTTCATTCAAATCCGTTCAGTAGTTTTTGCGTGAAAGAGTAACAAATATTATCCGTACATCTATTACATCTATCTTCATAAACTTTCGCATTTATAATATCTCAGACCAAATAAAAAAGTTATTTATTTGGTCTGAGTATAATATTAGTAAGAAGTAAGATGTTGTTATTGTATACTCAATAACAAAAGTATCCATTTCTTTGCAGATTATATTTGAATAAATAATGTAAAAAGCCTCCGCAAACTTGAAATTCCAGAGCTTTTCAACAAACTGCATTTTGAAACCTTAATGCTGGAGCCTAATAAGAAACTGACACAGTCCTGCCTGTAATACACATGCACGCAGCACTTTTAATATATTTTCTGCAAGGTTTGAAACATTTTCCTTCCAACCAACATACCATTTTCAATCTAGGAGCTTCACAATCCCGGCTACTGTGTACCGAGACGGCCGCGTCTTCCGCGAAATTCAATTCAGAAAGGATTTGTCTATTATACCGACGCAAAGTTAAATATTTAACGTTAAGGTCTTTTTAAATATTTGTTCGGGATAGAGGCTTTATCTATCTAAAGCCTAAAATGTAATTAATTTCATCCGTTACTTTATCTATTTTAAGATTAAGATTTTCTTTTTGCAGCCTTGATCTTTAACCTCTCTTTAGCATCTCGGGGTTGCGAGAATTTCCGAGGTTGTTAACGAGAATGAGGGAATATTCTAACGAGAAACCGCGGCCCTGGAACGAAAGAGCAACTGAAGGAACAGGTTGGGTTTTTAGTTAGTAGAAGTCTGACAATCCCTTTTGCTCCCCACCCACAGTGGGAGGATTCATTTGGTGATTTTCCCACCCAGAAAAAAAAACGCATATTCCTTAATCCTGCAATACATGTTGGCCGAGCGTTGTCGAGTGAAGGCCAATACCAACATGTAGACAGTATATTTTCCTTGTCTTGCTATCGCTCGCTGTTACTTGCCTAGTTGGCCAAGTGAAGGCCAGCGCCAACGTGTATAGAGCTCATTTGGTGCAACTTGTCTTCGCTCGCCGTTGCTCGTGATCACTTGCCTTACTTCGGATCGGTGTCGGTTTTTGGTCACAAATCAAAAGTGCTCGCCTGCGCTCGGCCAACGTGTGGGCAGCTCTACAGACCCTCTTCTACATTGGTCATCTGCATTGGCGTTCGACGAACTTGTCGAATGTGTGGACATTATTTCTTGCCGTGTACCTATTTGCCAACGCTCGCGTTGGCCTACGCTCGGCCAACATGTGTTGCAGGCTTTAGATTTCTGACTCAACAACATGGTAATGATGCAAAGTCTGTTCAAGTTCTTAGCCAAATGTAAGACGTAGATAAACAATGGTATAATGTAACTAGATTTAGGGTATGACCGGACTGTCTTACACAGTGTGGTTTGTCTCTACAAGTAGTAAAATTAAGAGAAATAGTTTAAATTGCTTGATATTTGCGCGATAAAACCATGCATTGTGACAACTTTTGCAAAATTTACTTCAGTATTCCCACAATAGCTAGGTCTATATAGTCACTGCAATCGCGCTACGCTACGCGAAGATTAATAAATACCTCTATGTCATTCAGGGAGCATTTGAATGACATCTATACCTCTATATATTTTTAAAATAGCCCTCTTTCTTATCGAGGTGGAAAACTTCAAGAATGGTTTCCGTCCAGGGGCGGGCGATAGGAGCTGTCTGACTCCCCGTTAAGTCAGGCGGGGAATGCAAGTGTGCGAGGAAACACAGAATGGTTTTAGTCAGTCTGAGTTTGATAGAGCCTTCCTCCTGGATGAAAACCAAGGACAGTTTCCCAAAAAAAACAATGAACAAAAATCTTCAGACAAAAGTCTCATCTTCGAGTTCGTTTTCAAAAGTGTTTTAATTTTTTATTACTAGTTTTTGTTCTAGCTGCTTCTGGATATAAACTAATAAATTAGTACACAAAGTCGTTATAAAGAAAGTTTTGAGATGAAATAATATTAATATTGTCTATTCCTTTGACTAGAGAGTTGAAAAAACTTTTAAAATGTCCTTAGACATTTTCATTTGAGTTGCTAGTTTTTGTGAAAATAAACTCCCTGCTGTCTCTTTTTGTATTCGAGGCGAATACTTAAGAAACTTTTTTTTTTTTATGATTTTTTAACGATCGATTTACGTTTATGATGGAATGTTCTGGGTATGTCGAGGACTGTGTACTTACTACAATAATCGGCTTACAACGTCCCACTGCTGGGATAAAGACCTTTTCTCTTTTAGAAGGAAAGGCCATAATCCACCACATGGACGTAGTGATGCCTTGATCACACGTACCGAGCAAACGGGCGAGACAGTAAAATGTTTCTCGGCCGAGACAGTGATATAAGCGAGTAGCTTTCACACATCATTTGAAATTAGTACAGTCAGTTCAGTTCTAATGAGACTACAATTCGGACACGATGGATCGTAAAAAGATTTGAACGAAGCGAAGTGACAAGAATCATGTCGGCCGAGTGGGGAGACATGGAGACAGTGCACGTTCAGACCTGCCGAGTGAGCGAGAGAGACAGTGCGGGGAAGCAGGAGGGTGGACACTCTGCCTAGTATGTAGAACGGGAGCCGAGCTACTGTCTCGTCGCTTCGTTTGGCCGAGCGCTCGACCGAGCACTCGGCGCCATGTTTATACCTACCGAGTACTCGACCGAGAGCACTGTCTCGCCCGTTTGCTCGTTACGTGTGATCAAGGCATGAGGGTTGTTGAATGTATTGGAATTTATGGTCTCAAGACATGACGGTTTAAACACAATGTTTTCTTCTACCGGCTTGAAGGCAGTGATGATGTTATAAAGTAAACAAAGTAATGTGCCTAACTGGGCTAAACTGGGTTCGAACCCACGACCTTACACCTTGTAAGTCAGGCCCGTAACCACCAGGCTACGATTGCTCACTATCTACTTTGGTACAGCTTTTTTTCGTGTTGTTATACTGTTTATGATAAGGTAAATGTCATTATATTTGGCATCAAAATGGCCTTCGTTAAATGTTGGTAGCCCTCTAAAATGATTTTGCCCAAAACATTTAAGGGATGAAAATGATCCCTCCACGCAAATTGGGGATCGACCGTTTCGTTGGCAACTTTGTAAGTTTTGGTGAACTTTATCGCTTAACACTTGAACTGACCGGATAATTAGGAACTTCGTGCATTGTCGGCAATCTCCGGATTACAAAGTTTGTTCGGTTGTTATTTCCGAGTTAGATATGATAGGAGTGAGTTTATAGGCAAGTTGTAACTTTTGTTTTGGTAACCTACTTTTAAACTTTATGCAGGACTAGGAACTAGAAACTTATTTATTTATTTAGATCGGACAACATAAATTGATGATGTTATGAACTGAAAGAGTTTTTTTTAAATTGATAATAGGCTCGCGTTTGACCACCATCTCACCTGATGGTAAGTGATGATGTGGTCGAAGATGGAGCACGCTTACCTAAAAGTAACCTATTCACTCTTGACTTAAAGACCCCTAGGTTAGGAACACCAAAAACAGTATGAGACCATTCAAATCAGTTCATCCGCAATTTGAATATCTACTGCCGTCTCCGTGTTGTGGAACATGCAGATAATTTTATTCCATTTTTTTTTAATTCTTTAATGAGTCCTATTCCAAATTATTATGTATATTATTATGGCATTCTTCAGTTATTTCTCTTTAACTTTTGACTAGAACGTTTACGTGTGTGTATTGCACATTCGAGCCTGTGGCACCCGTGTGCTGCAGCTAGGGTTGCCAGATCAAAAAATCGAAAATCCGGAGTAAATTCCGGACATTTGATGAAAATTTCTATCTTTCCTTAATTTGAAATAAATAATTTATTTATTTCTTTCTGAAATAAATAATGTATTTATTCATTTTTTATGTTTCACTCTTTCATTCAATTGTAGAAATTCCGGACGGTTTAGGATTCCCTTTTTAGGAAGACAATTTTCCGGACATGTCCGGAAAATTCCGGTCGTATGACAACCCTAGCTGCAGCTGAACATCAGCGTTAGGTGGTAATACTTAGGGTTGCCACCTGACATTACGCTGAGCTGAGGCCCTTTTGGCACAATATTGGTTTTTATTTTTAATGTTGTACATATATAATGTGTGTTTCTTATTTTTATGTGCCAATAAACGCAATTTTCTTTGTTTCTTTTTTTCAAAAAGTGAATAGGAAAAATAAAATAAAATTAATATGAGTAATTACTCTAAGTAGTTTATTTTGTACGGAGTATGAACAGGTACATATTTACTTCTTCATCATCCATATAGATTGTCTCAAATAGGGAAGTAAAAATTGTCAGCATCTGTTTTTAAAATTATGTTGGTGTTAGTGTGAATGTCCACCTCTTTCTTAGTTGACTAGTGCAATAAAGGCCTCCCTTTACGTAACGTAATAAGGTTAAAGCGTTTCCACTCGTGGGTTACAGGCTTCCTCTTCTATGAGAGGGAGTGAGCAGCTAACCACGCGGGCCCAGTGTGGGTTACTGGATGTTCTATTTTTTTTTTTTTTAAGGATGGGAAATGGCGAAGCGGGAGGGTGTGTCAGACTTCTACTGACTAAAACCCATCCGTGTTCCATCATATGCTCTTCGTGTTCCGAGGCCGCGGTAACTCTTTCGAACAATTCCGCAACACTGGATGTCCCATGACTCCGGATTTTTTGGTCCAAGGACAGGCGGGTTTCTTCACGACGTTTTTCAGAGCGGTGGTGATGATGGAAATAACACAAAGTAGTGTGCCTGTCTGTGTTTGAAACCACGATCTTATAACACGCGAGTCTTGCCTGTAACCTCTGTGCCAAGACTGCTCATAGGCTGCTGTGCTTTTATTTAGGTAGTAGTTTCTGCCCGCGGATTCACTCGCGTGAAATGTTTTTTTTTTCACTGGAATTTATGGATCGAAAATTCCCTAAACACAGGAATAAAAAGGAGCCTATAATTATGTTATTTTGAGCAGTGGTGCCACAGTGGTAAAGCCCTTGACTTCCGAGTTGCAGATCGTGATTTTGAAACCAGTCAGGCATTACTTTGTATAATTTATATCACCTTTCTTCGTTGTTTTTACTTTCACTATAATTTATTTAATGATGTCAAGCAGTTTGAGTACTTGTGTGGCCTACCCAAATGTCCTTACTTTGGTATTGTTCGTCAAATTGTTGAGCTGCTTAAGTTCTAAGTTGAGCTACACGATAACTGACAAATGCTTGCACTGTCTAGACAGGTCCGCTCAAATTTGCGTGGTTATTTCCTCAAAAGAATACCACAGACAAAAACCTACATGCTTCTCATATACAAATACAAATTTTCTGGACTTTAAAAGAGACTGACCTCTGAGTTTGTTTCGGTATTTCTTCTCAGAGTAGTCAGTTAGGAAATACCGACCTCATCTAGCTAAACTAAACACGCAAAAAACATGACGTGTAAAAGTGTTATTTATAACCAATTTACAAAATAAATATTTCATTTCATTTCACCACTACTGTTTTCAAATTGGTGGACGAAGAGTTGCAAGTCTATCGGTTTTCTATCGGTTACATTTCGGGGAGTGTGCGATGGAATTACACAATCTAATTCCGCCAAGCCCGTTCCATCATCGGACTACAAGACGAACGGCGATGTGCCATCGTTACATGGTGGACATCCCACCCAAACGCACGAAACGTTTTGGGAATACTTTCATTGTGCGTACTGCTAAGGAGTGGTATTCCTTGCCGGAGTCTGTGTTTCCTGATCGCTATAACCTGGGAGTCTTTAAGTCAAGAGTGAATAGGTTACTTCTAGGCAAGCGTGCTCCATCTTCGACCACATCATCACTTACCATCAGGTGAGATGGTGGTCAAACGCAAACCTATTAACAATAAAAAAAAAAGAAAAACAACGTGATGAAACCGAACTGTCCAAGAACCAAAAATCCAAAGATATGTGACCTGTACTAGGCCTGCGTGGCTCCTCTCATAGAGAGGCGGCCTTAATCCTGAATCCATTTTTTTTATTACCTATGAGCCCACTCTTGACCTCGATCTCGCCTGATAGTAAGCAATAGATGAGGTCTAAGATGCGACGAGCGAGACCAGAAAATACCTATTTACTCGTGCTTTAAAGGCTGAAAGGTCAAGGCTGAAACACAGAAGCCGGCAGAGAATTCCACAACTTGGCTGTGCGCACAATAAATGTGGAGGAGAAGCGCTTGGTACGACAAGACGGTATATCAACCAAGTGTGGGTGGTACCCAGCCGTGCGTCTGGTAGACTGGTAGTGAAAGGGATATGGAGGAATCAGGTCATGGAGCTCCTGCGCACACTCCTCGAAGTACAATCTGTAGAAAACCGACAGGCAAGCAATGGTTCGCCGATGAGCCAGACTATGAAGCTTGTCCACCAGCACCTCGTCGCCTATAAGCCTTTTAGCTCTGCGCTCGATCGAGTCCAATGCAGCAAGTGGGTACTTTGTAGAGCCATCCCACTGCAATACTCCACGCAGGAACGGACATGTGCTTTATACAGGTTTAGAAGCTGTCCAGGCGTGAAGTACCGCCTCACCTTGTTAAAAACATCCAAACGTGCGTCTAAACTTTTGCATTTATAATACAAGTAAAATATGTAGTTAACGTCAGTAAACAGTGCACTACTAAATGTCTTACTGCCCCCATGTCTTGTGCTTCTAACGCCGTTTACAAAAACAGATTGAATATTTGTACAGATATCAACGAGTCAAAACAAAATTGAATTTTATTCATTGGAGATAGCTCTAGCTTTAAGGACGCATTTACGTTTTCTCGCAAATATCAATGTTTTTCTGGTCCCAATTTGATACAGAAGGACTTAAAATTTTGACATTGTTATAGTATCAATTTCAAGATAATTTATTCATCTCCACATTGAATGCATTATAATTACACAATTCTATACATCTTTTTCACACAAATACGTTTTTAGCGCCGCAATAATCGTAGAAAATTACAAAAAATGGGGTCTGAATAAGAACGTGTAAGCCAAATCTGGAGCATATTCTTAACTTCAAAATAACAAGAAATTACAGCCTATGTATTTATCTATACGTTAAGCTAATTATTTTGAAGATACGTAAAAAACTTTATGATTTATGAGAAAAATAAAATCGGTCTCAAATTTCTTCATACATTTTTCTACCGAATGCACGGCTCCGACCGTCATTCTGCGCTCAGACGCGCTCGTGAACGCAGGGGTGTATCACTTTCCTCGAAAAAATAAATACGTCGAAACCTATAATAAAGATAGTGGCGTCTTGTATACTGTGACTAGAATACGTTGATACTTTTTCGTACCGAAACAAAAGTAAGAACGAGAACCATACATATTTTTAGAATCGGATGGATATTGGTTACTGAACCTAGTATAACACAACAATTATTTTTTAACCGACTTCAAATAAGGAGGTTTCGCAATTCGACCGTATAAATGTTTATTTTTTTTCATTAAGTATTTTAAAGTACTACAAATTAAGGAAGGTCTGGAGTTGATCTGATGATGGAGCCTTTCGGCTCCATCATCAGATCAACACAACTCCTAACAGTCGAGGGAACTCCTCAACGATTTACAGCAGTAACCTTTTGTTTGGATTTGATTAATTTGAATTGACGACAACTTTACACCTAGATAGTTTGTGATTGTCATTAGAGGTCTGATGATGAAGACGAAGGACAGTTAAGGGAACTCCTCAACGGTTTACAGTAGCTACCTTGTGTTTGTACTTAATTCTTTTATATTGATGAGAACTTTGCACCCATATGGGTTATAAGTGCCATTACTGATCTGGTCTGATGATGGAGACTATGGTCTCCATCATCAGACCTGTCGAGGAAATTGCTCAACGATATACAACAGTGACCTTTTGTTGGGCTTACTTCATACGGTTCAATATGCCAAAATGTTCAGTTCGTACAAAAACTAAAAAAATGGCCCAGTGCGAGTCAGACTCGCTCTTGAAGGGTTCCGTAGTAACTACGCCAAATAACTTTGTTTTTCATAGTGTTTGTATGAATTACAAGTTTTAGTTGCGGTTTTAGAAAATATGCTGTATCTCAAAAACTGCTAACCCGACCTCGTTCAAACTAATTTTGGTTGAAAGATTACATTAAAAACCATAGCATATATTTTTTGTATAATTTTTCACTCCATTATTATACAAGTAAGAGGGGGACTCACATGTTACCACTTTGGAAGCGTATATCTTTTAAACGATTAACTTCATGAAAAAGTGGTTTTAGACACCTCAATGTAATTATTATAGACCTGTCTATTAATACCACACACGCATAAGTTTCATGAAAAAAAATATTTTCAGGTTCAGTTCCATGTACCCACCCCCCCTTTATTTTAAATCTTTTATAATTTTTTTCTTAAAATCAAAAAGCTGTTCATAAAATACATCTACCTACCAAGTTTGACATGTATAGTCCTAATAGTTTCGGAATATAAAAACATTTTACCAAAAAATTAAACTGACTTCCAAAAAACACTGCAAAGTAAAAAATAACTTTAATTTTGGAAGAAAAAGAAGAAATCTATATATGTATATAAAAGAAAGTCGTGTTAGTTACACTGTTTATAACTCAAGAACTGCTGAACTGATTTGGCTGAGAATTGGTAGGGAGGTAGCTTAGAACCAGGAGACGGACATAGGTTGTTATCCAGAATTCCCACGGGTTCGGGAATTACGCGGGAAAACCTCCAACGCGAACGAAGTCACAGGCAAAAGCTAGTTAAAGATATTTTTCACTTTGCAGTGTTTTTTGGAAGTTGGTTTAAGTTTTTGGTAAAGTTTTTATTTCACAATTTTTTTGGTCGATTTATAATTTACCTAGTTACAAAAGCCTAAATCTCAACTACTTATAACCTTTTACAAAATATTGCTTTTCCCAATGCTGGGCCGTTAATTGTTGAACAGTTCTCCTGGTACTTCACCATCAGCTTCACTTCACCATATGCATTGTGACGAGCATATTGTACTTAATAACCATATGCAAGTAATCGAAGTGGAACCCATGAAATACTTCTTATTCCTACTTATATATTGAGTAGTTCCAGTGGCCATCTGTGGTCTTTATCTTCAGATCCACTTTACAAATGGTGCTTTTCGAATGCAACTACACAAGTTTCTATAAAAAATACTCAAATCACTATAGGTGTGCCTATAACATTTAAAGAGTTCCCTCGATTTCTCCAGGATCCCATCATCAGATCCTGATTTGGTGACAATGGAACCAATTTTGAAGTATACCCTTTCAAACAAAAAAGAATTTTCCAAATCGGTTCAGCCGTCTTCGAGTAATCGGTGATCATACATAAAAAAAAATATACGCGTCGAATTGATAACCTCCTCCGTTATTTTCGTCGGTTGAAAATGGCTGTGACATACGGACGGATGGACAAACTGACAGACAGGCATGACGAAACTTTTCTTTATTTCTTATTAATTTTTTTATCACATATGAGTATTTTATTTCCCAAGTCCTCTAGTACTCCTAATCGGGCGTCAAACACATTAATACAAAATTGAAACTAACATCTAATCAATAAGCATGTAAAGACACCAGCGCAGGTTTTTAGTTAGCATCCACCAGTGATACACGGACTAGGGTAAATGAAATAATATATAAGAATGCGTTGGATTTAATCAAGAAGATAAAATCTGGTAAGCATTTGCCACTGGTCCCTATGATACATTACACACTAGTTTAGGGACCAGGGGATTCATGTTTTATACAAACCCTTTTTAAACAATAGTTTACAACTTATTATGGTCAAATAATATTAAAGAAAATATAATATTACCTTCAAGTATCAAGATTACTTAAGTTATGTATAAAATCGGGCGAACAATGGTTTGTAAGTGTGTGTGCGCGGAATGTTGTTGTGTTGCTACTAGGATACCTAAAATTGAGCGAGTGGTAAACGTAAATGCGTCCTTAAGAGTAAATAGAAAGTGGCAAGTAAGTGTTGGGCCACGTAAAATGTAGGGTTCCATAGAATTGGTAACTTTATAAGTAGAATTGTTTAGGTACCTAATAAAAACAGAATATTGCATAGATAAATAAGTATGATTGATGGACAAACTTAATTTTACGATCATTTGCCAAACTGCTAATAATATGGCTTTGCTAAAAACGACTCTTTTTCATACATTTCAAGAGGTCAATGAGGTTTCGAGCTTTTTGCCAAGTATTAAAATATATCGCAAAAATGTCTGTATTTTTGTTTTCCTTAATCTAGAAGCATGTTTTATAAGAGCTCTAATGGACTATAGACATAGGCACCTTTTTTCCTTGGTGGGAAAATCATCGAATGACTTCTCCCACTCTGGGTAAAGCGGAAGGGAGTGTCAGACTTTTACTCACTAAAAACACAACCTTTCGGTGCGGTATCTCGTTAGAACATTACCGCAACCCCGGCAGAAAATGGCCTTATGGGGCCTCGTCACTGGTGCTAACAGCTCTTTGATACGCGCGTGGAACACGACGCGCCGTTGACCCGGGCCTGGACCGGACTTATTAATTTCAACTTTACACTTTCAAGCGGTCTTGAGAAAAAGGGTCTTTACAGACGGACTCACGGATTTACTGTGTGAAAGAACATAATATAGGGGTTCCGTTTCGTCACTTTGTAGAACGGTACCCTAAAACTGATAATGTTTGATGAGTGAAGTGATGTATGTGTGTCTCGATGTAAGTTACTGCACGGAGCGCCTGCAATTTGCAATTTTGCTGTAGTATTAGTTTGTTATGGATTTTCGCAAAGAACGGCTGAGTCCATTTTGAATTGCATTTTTGGTTTCAGAATGTGGAAGTAAACTCCTGACGCTATTGTAACCAATAGCAACCATATTAACCATATATAAGCAGCAATATTGTCACCGAAATAAAAATAACTAGTAGGCATTACCGTAAAAAGGCGTACGGAATTAAGTTAGTCTCCTTTATTAAAAATAGTTTATATAGTACTAGAAATGAGTTAGTTTAAAAATATAAATTAAACTTGTAACAGACGAACGGAAATACCAGAATCTAAGCTGATACAAGTCGAACTATCTATGATGCTTTGCAATGCGCAATCCTCAAACTAAATTAAAGGTAGAAGATATAACTGGCACACATGCAAAAGAAACATAAAGACCACGCACGGTGGGCTGAAAATCGGCTTTCATAGACTTAGGCATTTTATTTTGCAAGTGCGAGTTTTTTTGCCGGATATCACTTCTATTAGTTATAACAATATACAAAAATGACACCAGAATTGATTCTGCACAGAAACGAAGGAATTATAATTTTTTTACGAAAATTTTGTATGGAGCTAGTATGAAAAATCGAAATATCTCTAAAACGGCAGCGATAACCGTAATATCCTTATAGGGGGTTATAGTACTAATTATTTATGATTTTTTGACATACGTTACATAATGGTTGTAGATGCCTTTTTTTTTTAAAAATCGTCAAAATATTTTTATTTATTTTTACATATTAAACGTTCCTTTTAGTGTTTAAGTTGAAGAATTCAGAGCTTTAACAACTCTTAACATAAAATAGCATCACCCCTATAGACCTGAAGGACTAGACAGAGGTGTGTAGTATCTTGTTGATCTTGTAAGATTTCCAACAATACCAAATAGTTGAATATCAGTGTCAAAGTGCCCATGCTGTCGCTTCTTTTAGAAAGATAGGGGAATGAAATTGTTAATTGATCATACCCTAAAAGTATGATTACAACATAACCGGACACATAATAATAATAATATCCTTATAGGGGATTATAGTACTAACATTATTTATTTTAACATATGAAACTGTTCAAAACGATCCATGAACTGTGTCAAAGTTAAGAACATCGTTAGGAAGCATGCTTTTTCCCCAAATATTAAGAATATGTGAAAAAAAAAAGACTGTATATAAACTTTTTATTGATAGGTAATTTAAATAAAACAGAAGTAACAAAAATAATATATAATAAATTCAATTATACAAAATACATATTTGAAACTATAATTTATGAAATTATTAACTAAACATATTGGTACAATAAACTAACATAAATAACAAAAGAACATAAAGAAAAATAATTAAATTTTACAAATTTTCTTTACAACTTTCGTTGTCGGACTCCAATTCCGAGTCAGAATCCAGATCGGATATACCTACAAACTCGAACTCAGTTTCCGGAAACTGTATTAGGTCGAGAGTTTCAGCAAAAAAGGTTGTCTTCCTTTTGGCATCTAACTTCGGCCTTTGTGCACTTAGAAAAGGATCCGAAGAAACAACAAGCATATTTAGGATATCTTGATTAGAATCTTGCCTGCTTCTTTTCCGCGAATGATGTTCCCGGAACCTCCTAAAATCTTTGTTTCGAGACTCTGAGGCTTCTTCCGAGAGAGTCCCAATCGGGACAATATCATTTTTTTCGATTATGTCAGCTCCGTGTATTAATAGTTTATGTACGGTTGATGACATGTAGTACCAGTCGTATAATTCCACGTACTTTTCTGCTGTTTTGCGAGCAAAATCTTTAAATTTGATGACATCGATCTTCTCACCAGATGTTATTGCTTGCAAAATAACAGCAAATCTTTTTATCAGGTTTTGATCCAACCCAGTAATAGCTGCAGTTTTATTGGGAAACTCGAAAAACTTCCTTGCGGTATTCCCGTCATTGGTAGTTCCCGAGCCTTGTTTTACTATATCAATTAACAGATTGAGCTCCTCTTTAAATTTATTTTGAATGTTTTTTTTTCTGTTTTGTAACATATCTTTATGCTCATTACTTCTTGCTGCCCACTGTTTGAAGTCAAGTCTGTACGCAATGTGTAACAGACATTCCATGCAATTTATACGGGCATGTAGGGATGATAGGCCAAATTCATATATGTCAGAACACACAGTTTTTGATGTTACAGCATCTAAGTGGTTCATTTCTGTTGGTTTTGCTAAGCACAGGTAGCATGATGCATTTGATCTAGCTTCAGAAAGGTACGTGCAGACTTTTGCGTCGATCATTGTCATCATTAGTTTATGAGTCACCCTGTTACTATTAATGCACTCTGTGGGGTTAAGGGCCTCAATTTCCTCATCCATTTTTCTTTTGTTATCAATGACAACTGCATGGCTTTCTTTTACAAAAGTGAACTGAACCGGACGACAATAAAAAGTTGAGCATGGTTTCGGGTTTGTCCATATAGTATTATCTCCATCTGTCAGTTTCAGTGGCACCAAGGAGGTCATGAAAATGCTTGAATCATCATGCTCGCCGTCCATTTTCTGCTTGTATCGGCTTTGATTGGAAGCACCATCAAATCCCCACTTCGATATCAGCTTTAACTGCTTATTTTCCACATTATCAGAAAGACTTTGAAGAATCCGCTTCACCGTGATGTCAAGTAAAGCTTGAAGTGTAATTCTAGCTGATGAATCCGTAACTGATACTGATTGATTAGGAGGGTAGCATGCAAGCTTAGTTTGTTGCAGTTTATAGTAGGATGGGTAAATATCCTTAGCACCTTCCCGAATGGCAGTCTCTCGCAACGTAATATATTGCCACTTTGAAAGCTTAAGTGAAAGAAGCAATCCAAGTGCTTTCTCTGGTGTAAATATTACTGTTTTCTTAATGCTTTCCTTGATTTTAACGGCAGCTTCTGGATTTTTGATCATATAATTGATTACAGATGCGATATCTTCATAACCTTCTTCTTTTAAACGTGCTGCAGCTGCATATGCCAATTCACAGGAATCCTCGCCTATGTGCTCACTAGATCTTCTCTTTTTCTGTTTGCTTCCCAGATCTTTGAATGGTTTTCGGGACCTTTTTGTCATTGTTCCAACAGTCGATGATGTCGAAGGTTCTGGAGAGACTGAGCGTGCTCTTGGTATCTCATCAACAGTTGGTTCTTGATTTATTAAAGTTTGCACGCAACTCGGCCAATCAATATTTGCTTGCAACCACTCTCCGTACGTATTTCTAAACTTATCAAAGAATCGTTTAGATTTCTGCCACCTGTTTAAAGCAGCTCGCGTGAATCTCCGGCAAAATTCTTTGAGAGTTACTTGATCTTCGGCAGAAAGGCAATCGCCTATGCGGGACACAATTGCACTAAACAATACTTCATGATTAAATGAAGGACACTCACTTTTTAGAAGAACAAACAAATCTAAGTTGGTGATTAAACTTTCCATTCTAAGATTTTGTAGTCGCAAAGCAAATAGTTTTAGTGTTAGCAGTTACACGGTTGTGAACAATCTAAATTATGGAACAAAATTATAGCCCTTTTATTGTATAAAGTCAATAATTAGTTAACTACCCTCATTAAAGTTATAAAAGATATGATAATAAAAATTTATAATCGTCAAAAACATTTCGTAGAACTCATAGTAGAACTAATCAACATTAGCAAATCACATTAGCTCACTAATTATAAAAAGGTGAATGCAGTTCTTAGTTGGTATTGTTGCGAGATATTTCAAATCATTTAATCACTTAATAGGCTCATTAGAATCAGAAGACTACAACCATCATTCTAATTACTTAATTACTTGTCATCAGACTCATTAGATGACTACACAATATGTTATTTTGTATTTTGAACGTATGCAAGGTTTTAAAATTCCTTTTGTGTCGATATTATTATGTGTCCGGTTATGTTGTAATCATACTTTTAGGGTATGATCAATTAACAATTTCATTCCCCTATCTTTCTAAAAGAAGCGACAGCATGGGCACTTTGACACTGATATTCAACTATTTGGTATTGTTGGAAATCTTACAAGATCAACAAGATACTACACACCTCTGTCTAGTCCTTCAGGTCTATAGGGGTGATGCTATTTTATGTTAAGAGTTGTTAAAGCTCTGAATTCTTCAACTTAAACACTAAAAGGAACGTTTAATATGTAAAAATAAATAAAAATATTTTGACGATTTTTTTAAAAAAAAAGGCATCTACAACCATTATGTAACGTATGTCAAAAAATTATAAATAATTAGTACTATAACCCCCTATAAGGATATTACGGTTATCGCTGCCGTTTTAGAGATATTTCGATTTTTCATACTAGCTCCATACAAAATTTTCGTAAAAAAATTATAATTCCTTCGTTTCTGTGCAGAATCAATTCTGGTGTCATTTTTGTATATTGTTATAACTAATAGAAGTGATATCCGGCAAAAAAACTCGCACTTGCAAAATAAAATGCCTAAGTCTATGAAAGCCGATTTTCAGCCCACCGTGCCACGTACTGAAACGTAAGTAAGACTTGCAATTTTTACCCGTTCCCAATTTGAATTGTCATTCTTGAATTTTTGTCCAATTTGTAATGAACTTGTTCTTTTACCCCCCTATTTTACCTCCCATTCATAGCTTTTGTGCAAACTGTAGCGTTAGGCTTTTTTTTTACATTTCCAATTAGTACAGTGCCGATACGATATCTGGATTCAATTCTGTCAGCATCCGATTTAAGAGCACTCGATACAGGGCGGGCGAGCGCCTGGACTAAATTGTGCTGCAACGTAATACAGCGCCTGAAAGTTTTTTGATAGCAATATTACATATTTATGTCCGAGGATTCACTTTTCATTTCTTGGGTTTTTTGGGGACATTTGTTAAAATATAGCATTAAAATGTTAAGTACTTTAAGTAGCAACTATTCAACTCTCAAATATTGTATCTTTTTGAGTTGAATAGGTAGTTTAATCATAGAGCAAAGGAGGCTCTGTGTTACGAGAATGACTTACGAGCTTGTAGGTCGTGAGTCTGAACATAGACGGGTACATTAATTTGTGTGATTAACATCATGGTTTCTTAAAGTTTCTTACATTTCGGGGAGTGTGCGATGGAATTGCACAATTTAATTCCACCAAGCCTGTTCCATCATCGGACTACAAGACAAACGGCGATGCGCCATCGTTACATGGTGGACATCCCACCCATACGCACAAAAAGTTTTGGAAATACTTTCATCGTGCGTACAGGAGTGGAATTCCCTGCCGTAGTCTGAGTTTCCTGG
The DNA here is from genome assembly GCA_943138885.2 of Tholera decimalis. Classification (NCBI taxonomy): domain Eukaryota; kingdom Metazoa; phylum Arthropoda; class Insecta; order Lepidoptera; family Noctuidae; genus Tholera; species Tholera decimalis. Next base: position 44,265,945 of record OW964550.2, on the reverse strand, counting down.
CAGTTATAACCTGGGAGTCTTTAAGTCAAGAGTAAATAGGTTACTACTAGGCAAACGTGCTTCATCTTCGACTGCATGCTCGCTTAACATCAGGTGAGATGGTGGTCAAACGTAAGCCTATCAATTATAAAAAAAAGCCGTCAAAGAAAACTGGCTTGTCCTAGGACCAAAAATCGAAAAAAACCGAATGTTTTTTTTTTCACAATTTTGAAAATCACAATGAAAAATAAAAACTTGGTACCGTAGTATTTTTTTCTATATTTGGTTTTTTTAGTAGAATAAGTGAAAACATTACGTAAAATAGAATAAATCTAAATTTGATTGGTTTATTTTTAATTCAAGTCAAATTATGTTTAAATCAATGAAATTAGAAATTATGCATTGGGGCAAGTACATATTATTATCAACTTAAACTCACACTAAAAAAAAACTTGCATTAGCCCTCGGCAAAACATTAACCAAACTAAGATTGGGGACATCCAAATCCGTAAATGTAAACTTCAATGAGTATTGCCAATTATTTTGAGATATTTATATAATATTTAAAAAAAAACTAAACGGTATTTCTTTATTCATCAAACAAAAATTATCTATCAGCTCATTTTAACGATAGCCATCTTCCTAAATTTTTGTTTTCGTAATTTATACACGTGAAAGTATTGAAATTATTGTATGTAGACAAAAATATATTCGGAAAACTGTTTTCTGGGAATGTTTTTATATCTTGTTATTCAGGCTCATAAACCAAACATTTTACGCTGCTGCGTAAAACAGCAATGTAAAATGTTTGGTTTGAACTAACTAATTATAATAATAAATTATTTCAAAAATTTCGCATCCAATAAAATAAAATAAGAATTGTTAAGTTTATTAGATGTTTATAATATTATACAAGGGCCAGCGCCTGCAACTTTCACCAGTGCAATTAATTAGACTTCGTCGTACCATTGTGGTAAGTTACTCTTACGCTGCAGTAATCTGATGATACATTGAACACAATAACTGTACCAGTTTAGCCGAATGATTTGTATCGTTTTAGTTTTTACTTGAAAACTTGCTAAGTTGCCAATGACTTATGTACTTTGGCTGATTAGACTATCGTCCGCACCACAATTAACCTATTCTCTGTGTTATAAAATTTAATGCTTTTCGGACTCAAAACAGCGATATTTCCTAACACACCGTGTGGTTCGACTATCAACATACTATTACATCTCAGTGTAAGGAGCTAGGTATTACCTGCACAATATTATTGGTAATTAATACTCTGTTTGACATGCGCTATATAATATGTCATTTATGTTTTTCTAGACTTGCAATATGGACTGAACGGTAGACAGACCTATTCATAAAAAGAAAATAAAGAAGCTAGGGAGTGGAATTCCCTGCCAAGGTCTATGTTTCCTAATCGCTGGGGGTCCTTGGAGTCCCCCAGGAGGAGCCCCGAGGGGTCTTTAAGTCAAAAGGGAATGGGTTACTTCAACGTATGCGTGCTTCATCACTGACCATCAGGTGGAATAGTGGTCAAACGCGAGCCTACCAACAATAAAAAATGATAATAAGGAAAAAGAGTTTATTCGCGGCAAGCGGAACTTACATGAGGCATAACTTACTTATCCTCTATTACATTGGTATTGTTCGTCAAATTGTTCGAGCTCCTATTTTTCGGGGTGGGAAAATCATCGAATAACTTCTCCCGCTCTAGGTTAAGCGGAAGGGAGTGTCAGACTTCTACTGACTAAAAAACCCACTCTGTTCTTTCAGCTGCCCTTAAGTTCCGGGGCCGCGGTATCTTGTTAGTACATTTCCGCAACCCTGGTGGACAATGGCCTTATGAGGCCCCGTCACTAGTGCTGACAGCTTTTTGAGGTGCGCGTGAAACATGACGCGCCACCGATCCGAGCCTACCCCTGCTCGCCGTCCGTAAGCCCGTGCCTACAGTGGCCGGAGATCGGCCCGCGATCCCCGACGCATGGCATTGGCATGGATGCTTTGTTCTGTTTAGTAACTACAAAATTGAAGGTATAAAAATGTTATTAACCCTAGCTATTCTTTATTTAACATTAAATATTCACAAAAATAGATAAAAATATCGTTGCGAGGCATTTGCGACCCAAAATACTGGCAGAATGTACTTCAATTAGTGGAAACTGTTATAATATTTCGAATAAAGTAATATTTAAAACAAACACGCAAGACATTTTTATTTCATTCAATCCAAATTGCTTCGTTCAGAAATACAGATTGCATAAAATTAAATTAATAAAAATTGAGACTATTTTGGTAGTTTATATCGCAGAATTAGTCACTCTTTTTTACTGAACGCAAATCTGAAACTCATAATCATTTCAGCTCAAAAACATACTCACATTTATTTTAGTGACTCCTTCCGCTCTGGTTGGTCTGGAAGGGAGATTCTATTGACTTAAAAACCTCCCTGTTCCTTCAACTGCCCTTACATTCCGGGGCCATGGTATCTCGTTAGAATAAATAATAATAAATAAATAATAATAAATAAATTTTATTTCATCAAAAAGTACAAAAAGTAGATATGTAACAAATTATATGGCAAACAGTATATGGTTAAATCATTGTACAGTGTAGCAACCAAACATAGCACACTGATTCCCAAACTGAGACGAACTCGTGTTTCGGGATTCGGTGGCTCTCCACTCTAATGTCATTACAATAATTATGACCCAAACATTTGCAACATTAAAATCCCTTCATTAAACTTGTTTATACTTACTTAACTATTTCTTAAAACTATTATATTATATTCTATTCACTGTCTATTTTATTTATCAATTAACATGAGCTTTTCTGTCTCTTCGTAATTTAAGGACTTAAGCCAATTAGTTAGTTTAATTTTCAAATTATATTTATTTAGTTTGTATAGTGAGAGTATTTTATTAATTTTGTTATAAATTCTAGAACTTGCAGAAAGTGCAGTATATTGACGTAGTGCGAATTTGGTCCTACATTGGACAGAACAACAAACAAGTGCTCCGCGTCTTTTTTGTAAGATCTTTTTATTAAAGGGAAGTTGTGAATGTCGCCAAATTATGGTACGCAGGATAAACAATTTTCTAACAGTTAAAAGCTGGCTTTCCTGATATAGGTCTGTAGTCGAGTAGTAACGTGGTTTGGAGTGTATAACTTTAAGGAGGCATCTCTGGGCTCTTTCCAATTGCAAAAACAGAGTTTTATAAGTACCACCCCATGCAGGTAAACAATAACTAAGAATTGATTGGCATAGTGACATATATACTGTGTGCATTACTGATACATCGGCAGAATGACGAAGATTTTATAAAATATAAAGTAATCTTCTTACTTGCCCAGTAAGGTTTATAACTTGAGTGCTCCAGTCCAATCTTTCATCAATCATAACACCTAAGTATCTTATACTGGAAACGTTTGCTAAAAGTGGGCACGAACAAGTCATAATTTGGTTGTTACAAACATGAGCCGTTATTGTTGTGGTTTCAGTTGGTGGTGTAGGAGAATTGGGGAGATAGAAGCGTAAAAATTTTGTTTTATTAACATTTAGAGTAAGCAGGTTCGACGATAACCATAACATTACTTCTCTCAGGTTATTTTCAGCCAAAGACTTGGCCTCCAACCAGCTCTTCGCATGAATTAATAAGGCTGTATCGTCAGCGTAGGTAAAGATATCACAATTATCAAGCCTCATCCTACATAGTTCGTTGACATAAATTATGAACAACGTAGGGCCGAGAATACTTCCCTGTGGGACTCCGTATTCGATCTGCTCTTCCTCACTCACAATATCGTCAATTTTAACTACCTGAATGAGATTGGAGAGGTAATCTTTAAATATATCCAAAGCCAGACCTCGAACCCCAATGAGCTCTAGTTTAGATAGGAGTAATGGAACAGACACCGTATCAAACGCTTTCGATATATCCAAAAATATACCGAAACATTTGTAACCGTTATCCATTCTATCAACTACTGCATTACTGAAGTTTGTAACAGCGTCTTCAGTTGAAGTGCCAAATTTAAATCCATACTGATTTTTGGAAATTATGGAAAAAGTGGCGAGATACTTCGTTAAACAGTTATTCAGTATACTTTCGAAGACTTTAGATAATGCACTCAGCACCGAAATAGGCCTATAGTTCGTAACATGTGCTCTGTCCCCGCTCTTAAATACAGGAGTTACTAAAGCTTTTTTTAAACTGTTTGGGAAGACACCAGTAGCTATTGAAAGGTTGCATATGTGTGTAATGGGTGCTACCAAGACTTTCTGTGATAGTTTAATAACTGAAGCTGGGATATTGTCCCAACCAGTTGCACAGTTACTCCGAAGCGATTTAATGATCGCTGACACTTGTTCTTGGCTAACCGGCTCAATCCCAAGTGAGTTGCACTGTGAAGCAGTTACTCCATTATTGCTAACTGTCAAAGAACCAGGAGGAATTAACTTAGAAGCCAGGTCTTTACCAATATTAACGAAATATTGATTGACGCAGTTCACAGAGTGTTTCGCACTAGCTGACACATGCAAGAGTTCTGTTGCCGACAGTGACTGACATTTGCTGCCTGAAACTGAATTTATAGCATCCCACATTGCTTTTGGATTATTATGAGCTTGGAATATTTGCGCAACCCCGGAAAGACATACACACCTAGACCTCCCACAAGTGTTGCCACTTCGGTTTTATACGTCGCGCATCCTGCTGATTCCAGCAACCTTCAATAGATCATCGTTCAGGAGGCTCTCCAACGCATTCGACCGATCTATTCCAGGTGGCACTACTGTCGCTTGCCCTCCGCATAGCTGGTGTACTTAATTCCAATCTGTTAGTCTCTGAGTAGATTCATAAATAATGATGTGATAATACGTACTTAAAAAGTTAAAATAGTGGTAGGTAGATGGATATATTTATTAGCATTGAATGTAGGTACAATAATAATAAAATGTTACAATTATGAAAGATCCTTATACATTTTAACTTAATGGCATGCTGTAGTAGCTTTTTTTTTTACGTGGTAAAATCAGCAAATAAGTCCTCCCACCCCGGGCAGGGCCGGAGGGACTGTCAGACTTGTACTGACTAAAATCCACGGTGTTCCTTCAATAGCCCTTTACGTTCCGGGGTCACGATAATGAGATAAGTCCCGTGACCCCGGCAGGCTTCGGCCCTCTACAGGGGGGGGGCCGTCATCTTGCTGACGCTCTTTGAGGCGCGCGTGGAACACAACGCGCCGTCGACCTGGGCATGGTCCATGGTCGGACAGAGAGTTGCCCTTTACTCAGTGTCCGCATGCCCGCGCCTACGGTGGCCGGAGATCGTCGGCCGATGTCCGACGCTGTGGGCGTCTACCACTGCGGCTGGGCTGGAGGGAGGACGCCATCCTCTCCCTCACGCGGCCCGCCTCCTCCTTCGATAGCATGACTACTTCGCAGAAGGAGGCGACCGCTTCCCACTCCCTCTCGCCCCGCAGCATGGCCTCAACCAGTGCCGGGCGCGAGAGGTCTCCGCCTATCGTTGCCGTGAGGACACGTCGGTGCTCTGCCCAGTCTTGCACCGTATGCTCTACTGTGTCCTCAGGGCGATCCTCGCAGTGGTGACACCCAGGCGTTTATTCCTTCCCCATCAGACACAGGTACCTCCCAAAACTTCCGTGTCCGGTGAGGACCTGCGTCATGTGGTAGGTCAGGACGCCGTGACGCCGATCTAGCCACTCCTCAAAGAGGGGTCTTACTGCCGCAATTGCGGCGTGCCTGATGCTATAGTAGCTAGGAATAATTATTTAAAAAATACTTACAGTAATGTTATTAGTAAGGAAATCATTTAATGAGTAGTAACATAAAAACGATAAAATACTAGAATATCAAATAATACTGAATTTAATAGACAAACCTAAGATATCCGCACACTATCGCGTTAGGATAACGTGGCCGGCGCGTAGCTGCGTAGCCCGAGACAGAACGCGATGGCGGGGTACTATAGACGACTTCTGCCCCGCCTGGGGGACTTAGAACATGAAGTCAAGTAAGTCAATTCATCGTATTAGGTTACGTTGAGATAATTTAATATTTGCGCATAAAACTATTTAGCCAACATTTAATATTTGTATGCGCAATGCCGCGAATCATCGAGTGAGTAGGCACTTTCGACCAAATTGGATATTTGTTTTTACCTAAATTTATTTTTCTAGTTACTGTTTTAAAAATTCTATCATATTGGCAATTTGGAACATGAAACAAAATATTGAACAGCAGCAAATTAATATGATAGACATCACTTTAGCATGTTGATTTGCTGCTGTTTAGGGAATTAAACACGCTTATTTTTATTTTATTTATGATATGCTCGCGTTTGATAGCAAGCGATGATGTGGTCGAAGATGAAGCACGGTTTCCTTGAAGTAACCGTTTTACTCTTGCTATCAGGAAACACAGACTCCGGCCGGGAATTCCACTTCTTAGCTTTTCGCACAATGAAAGTATTTCCAAAACATTTTGTGCGTATAGGTGGGATGTTCACCAAGCACCATGTAATAATGGCGCATCGCCGTTCGCCTAGTTTGTCTTTGTTCAGACATCACCTTAACAGACAGTCATCGCCTTAAGTACTGGGTCTGCCATCTACGACACAGTGATTGGTCGTCCACGGATGCCGCCGACCAATCACCGCCGAGCAACGTCAATTTTTAACTTTTCTTCTTGTTGATTCCAATCACTACTATCACATCACACGCATCTTTGTTCTAATCTATACCTAATTGTAATCTTCGCAATACACTGAAATTTCAAAGTAATTCCTGGTGTTGACTACCTTATTTAAATTAAAGAACCTTCAGTCTCCACACACGCAGCAGAGCTGAAATCTCAACAGTCTTTATAACCACATCGACCTTACGATATTAGGTATTTTATTTATTACCTAATATTATTATGGCTATGTCTACCCCTTTTTACACTGGTAAAATCATCGAATGACACTTGCTTGAGACTTTATTATGGCCCCTAAATAATCATTTAAATTCCAGGTACACCTGTAGAATGCCCCAACAGCAAAAATAATTAACGTTTTTATGAAACTCGCCAAAAGCCCTTGTTTACCACCGCTGAAATAATTACTTCATTACAAAGTAATTAGCCGCGGTCTAACGAAATTGCTGGATTATGAAAGCCCGTTCTTATAAATTTATGGTCTCTTTGTAAGGAACATGATGTTTGTTAAATTTTCGCGCTGGTTTTAGAAAAGGTATGTTAATTTTGTTTTTAATGTAAACTTAATATTTTAGAGGATGCTTAATATACCAGTGGTGCGGAAAAATCTTTGGAAATAAACAACCAACAAAGGTGTTTTCAAAATGACGAATCTATTCTGAATTGATATGTTCAGACTTATGAAACGGCTAAAATGACAATTTATTTGTAAATCCATTAACTTTAGAGGTAAGTATTAAACTCTCTTTAGGTTAGTTACTGTTCAAGATAGATAGATAGATATAGTCTTTATTGTATACCATAACAGAAAATAAATAAGGCCTTTTTTTTTAACGTGGTAAAATTATCAAATAAGTCCTCCCACTTCGGGCAGGGTGGGAGGGACTGTCAGACTTTTACTGACTAAAATCCACGGTGTTCCTTCAATAACCCTTTACATACCGGGGCCATGGTAACGGGATGAGTCCCACGACCCCGGCAGGCTTCGGCCCTCTGCAGAGGGGGTCTCGTCATGTTGCTGACGCTCTTTAAGGCGCGCGTGGAACACGACGCGCCGTCGACCCGGGCATGATCCATGGTCGGACAGCGAGTTGCCCTTAACTCGCTGTCCGCATGCCCACGCCTACGGTGGCCGGAGATCGTCGGCCGACGTCCGACGACATGGGCGTCTACCACTGCGGCTGGGCTGGAGGGAGGACGCCATCCTCTCCCTCACGCGGCCCACCTCCTCCTTCGGAAGCATGACTGCTTCGCAGAAGGAGGCGATCGCTTCCCACTCCCTCTCGCCCCGCAGCATGGCCTCGACCAATGCCGGGCGCGAGAGGTCTCCGCCTATCGCCGCCGTGAGGACATGTCGGTGCTCTGCCCAGGCGGGGCAGTCTTGCACCGTGTGCTCTACGGTGTCCTCAGGGCGACCCTCGCAGTGGTGACACCCAGGCGTTTCCTCCTTCCCCATCAGACACAGGTACCTCCCGAAACTTCCGTGTCCGGTGAGGACCTGCGTCATGCGGTAGGTCAGGACGCCGTGACGCCGATCTAGCCACTCCTCAAAGAGGGGTCTTACCGCCGCAATTGCGGCGTGCCCGGCCGTCGGTTGCGACAGTCGTTCCCTCCATACTGCCCTGAGATCGCACCGGAGCTCTTCCCGCCGCGCCTCGACTTCTCGAGGCAGCGGGGATACGCCCCGGCGCTGCGCCTCCACGCGCCATTCATAACTAAATAGGGTGATACAATGACAATAATTATAAATGAGAAGTCCGTTAGTGTGACGAATATCAAGTTGAAAATTAATTATATCTTAATATTTATCATGAATATAACATAATATTTATTTATATTTAATTTATACAAATAATTTTTTTAATTACCGCATTGCATGGCGAATGATTGCCAAGGCCAAGGAACTTGTACCTTATAAGATCCTTGGCCAAGGCCCACAAATGACAACTCATGTTATGTCGAGTATCAAAATGATTGTCAATTATTTGAAAAGCACTTACGCTCGACTCTTTAGTCATTTAAATTATTTACATAAACTTAAAAAGTGTATCTTTTTTTATAAGAAGATAATAGGTTCGCGTTTGACCACCATCTCACCTGATGGTAAGTGATGATGTGGTCGAAGATGGAGCACGCTTAACTCAAAGTAACCTATTCACTCTTGACTTAAAGACCCCTAGGTTATAGCTATCGGGAAACGCAGACTGCAGCAGGGAATTCCACTCGTCCGTACGCACAATAAAAGCATTTCCAAAACGTTTAGTGCGTATGGGTGGACCATGTAACGATGGCGCATCGTCGTTTGTCTTGTAGTCCGATGATGGAACGGACTTGGCGGAATTAGATTGTGTAATTCCATCGCACACTCCCCGAAATGCAACCGATAGAAAACCGATAGACTTGCAACTCGTCGTCGATGTTCAAGGCTCTGGAGCTTCAATGTGAAATGAAGCATAGCTCCTCCGATCTCCGGCCACCGTAAGCATGGACTTGGGGTCAGCGAGCAGGGGTAGTTCTCCGTCTGGGGTCGGTGGCGATCAAAGAGCTGTCCGCAGCAATTACGGAGCCCGATTGGGCAATTTCCTGCCGTGGTTTCCGGAATGTTCTTACCTGACACTCCCTTCCACTTAAACCAGAGTTAGAGAAGCTATTTGTATTATTCCCTGCAAAAAAAGGATATTATAATTTGTTCTGATAAACATTGGATCTTGTTTACAGTTTACTCAAGTTTGTCAGTATAGTAAGCCTTTCATCATGTCTCGCGCAAACTGTAACGAATTCTCAGCGAAAGGCGTTTAATTTAACACAAACTGATGACAAAATTCGGTTACAAAGACACCAGCTCCGGTAGCCGTGATCGTCTAGTGGTTAGGACCCTACGTTGTGGCCGTAGTAACCCAGGTTCGAATCCTGGTCACGGCAGTGATACACTGTCGCGGCGGAGAATAGTATTTTTGCTAGGATTTCTAGAGCTATGGCGATGATGCAAGATATTTGATGAAAAGATATATAGAAAAACAAAAAAATAAAATGGCCACATCTTTGATTAAAAAATGACATGGCTTGTAAGACTGTCCGTGGAGTTTCTTGCACTTCTCCATAGCTACGCCTGCTACGAACTACGAACGAACACCGTGTTTTTATATAAAATTTATGTCATAATTCTCTTTATAAAACTAATATAATCTTGAACGTGATTTCTTGAGCGATCATATTAATAGAATGGAATTATTCTATTTTATCGATTTTCATTCATACCGTTTCTTGTGATCCTATTCGGCATGCATACAGTACCCAAGGTGCAACCCGGAGACACACACCAAACCAAGTCATCGTGATAAAAAGATTTACAATATTTTATTTTATTTTCTTATTTAAGTGGCTTGTTAACTCTGCATTTCCAAGTGCTAGCTGTCCAGGGTGCATCAGGCGTTTTAAATTGCGAGGAGGCACCTTTCTTGCAACCTGTCACCTTTACCTGTCTAGCAAGAGCTTAACGAACGCCCATGTAAGCGCTGTGCAGGTTGAATTAAAAATGTTTGAGTATCGACCTGAAAAGAAAAAAACCAAGCCGTAAATACTTTGTTGTATTTTTAAGTTAGAATGTAGTTTGACAATTGCACAACTGACTGCATAAATCATGACTTTTTAGGGTTCCGTAGCCGTACTGCAAAATCAGAACCCTTATAGATTCTTGATATCTATGTTTCCTGATAGCTATAACCTGGGAGTCTTTAAATCAATAGTGAATAGGTTACGTCTAGGCAAGCGTGTTCCATCTTCGACCACATCCTCGCTTAGCATCAGGTGAGATGTTTTCAAACCTAAGCCTATCAATTGTAATAAAAAAAGATTCGTCATGTCTGTCTATCTATATGTCAAAGTCACTTTATTCCTAAACTATTTGGAGTACAGAGTTGAAATTGATGGATGTATTGTGAGCGGTTACTGAATACATCCAGTGTTGGACACTGGATGTATTGAGTGAACCCCCTATCAACTAAGTAGCTATAGGAAGAAATTCAAACGTCACGGTAGTAGTACCTGCATATAACGAACTTAAAAGGAAAGCTGTCATGCCTAAGTTGACCGTGTAAAACAGAGTAGTTTATTTTTGTTAGAGCATGGTACGGAATTCTCGGTCAGCTAATCCGACTCGCACTTGGCGTTGTAGTAAACTACGGAACATTACAGTTGGCCGGTTTTTACATTAATACAAACACTATGATGAAAAATAAATAAATAAACAGAACCCTTCATACCCAAAGGGTAAAAACGGGACCCTATTACTAAGGCTCCGTTGTCTCTCTGTCTGTCATCAGGCTGTATCTCATAAACCGTGATATCTACACAGTTGAAATTTACAGATGGATGTATGTAATGTTGCCGTTATGAAAACAAATACTAAAAATAAATATTTAATGGGGGCTCTCATGCAACAAACGTGATTTATTGCCATTTTTTATAGATATTGATACGGAACCCTTTGTGTGCGAGTCCAGCTCGCACTTGTTCTTTAATAACTGTCTAAAATGACGCATGTCTAATAAAAGTTTTATATATCTGTCTGATCTATTTACAAACTCCTAACAACTTTTTAACAAAAAACTTTTTACCAAAAAATTAAACCGACTCCCAAAAAACACTGCAAAGTGAAAAATAACTTTAATTTCGGTAGTCGGTGTCTTTAGTTTTGTATTTTCGTTTTTGGCACCGACTTCCGAAATTAAAGTTATTTTTCACTTTGCAGTGTTTTTTGGGAGTCGGTTTAATTTTTTGGTAAAAAGTTTTTATTTCCCTGTTTTTAGTTGGTTGATTTTTAATTTACCTAGTTACAAGAGCCTAAATGTCAACTACTTATAACATTTTACAAAATATTGCTTTTCCCAATGCTGGGCCGTTAATTTTTGAGGAGTTCTCCTGGTACTTCACCATCAGCTATACATCACCATATGCATTGTGACGAGCATAAAGTGCTTAACATCCATATTCAAGTAATCGAATCGCAATCCACGAAATACTTATTATTGCGTAGTTTCGGCGGCCATCTGTGGTCTTCATCATCAGTTCCACTTCCAAAAATGGTACTTTTTGAGAGCAACTGTACAAGTTACTATAAGAAATACCCAAAACGCCATAGGTGTGCCTATAATATTTGAAGAGTTCCCTCGATTTCTCCAGGATTCCATCATCAGATCCTGATTTGGTGACAAATGGATTTTATCAACAACAAACAACAACAAAAGAATTTTTCAAATCGGTTCAGCCGTCTTCGAGTAATCGATGATCATACATTAAAAATATATATATATACACGTCGAATTGATAACTTCCTCCTTTTTTTGTCGTCGGTTGAAAATTAAAGTGTAGATCTAACTTTAATTTTTACCTGTAATAGTGTTGAAGTTTAAAAGCTTTTCTATCCACTCCGCTTGGATCAACGATTAAACAAATAACCCAGGAAAAACTTACGCCTATTAGCGCCTCGCATAATTTATAGTTCAAAAGGATTTCTAATCTTTTCACTTGTAGACATATCTGCGTAATTTTTTAGCTATTAATAGATAGTATTAAATTTGAATAGGATTTAGAAAAATTGCACACCATTGGAATCAGCATCGAGAGGTAGCCTCAGGCATTTGAAGGTGTCTGAAATTTTGCTGAACTGGGCCTATTTGACACAGCCGTAAGGCACACACAGTGCTATTTTTATTTTTAAAACAAGATTTTGATGTTATTTTCTTTCTTTCTTTATCATATTCACCAAACGAAATAATAGTTTTAAGACTTAAAAACTGGGACTTAAAAATGGGGTGAAACAATGGATGGCTTTACTGGTTGAAGTAAGTGTAAAATTTTTCTTAAATATTTTAAGACTATGGCTTTTGCTATGCGACGCAGCTTCCGTTCATCACTCGAATAATTAATAGACATTGAATAAAAACGTTCGGAAAATAAAAAAAAAGCAATGGTCAGCAAAAAGCAATTACAAAAGTCTTCTTTGTATACGCGAGTTGTAACATTTCAACTCTTGCGCAGGCCGTGGTACATTGTAAGTGAAAGTACTTCAGTTACACGAGATTAATTCTTAAATTTCGACTGTATAGTCATGAGCTCCGGTAGCCGTGATCGTCTAGTGGTTAGGACCCTACGTTGTGGCCGTAGTAACCCAGGTTCGAATCCTGGTCACGGCAGTGATGCACTGTCGCGGCGGAGCATAATTTTTTATTTTGTTAAAATATATTATTTGCGCCGCTGTTTGTAACCTATATCCAGTTCAGGTAGATTATATAAATCATAGAAATAGGATTTGGGCATGGTCAAACCATACAGAATTCTGAATTTGAGTACTGAACCATAATAACTTTTTACCCGACTGCTCGACGCAAAGGAGGGTGTGTAGTGAGTTTGTATATTTCATGTTTTGTGCTACGCCTGCTACGGGATATGAACGCCGGCGTACAGAAAAGATTCGATGTTTTTTAAATATTTATCATGAGCATACCTTCCTGTTTTTATGTCTTTATATCATATTAATATCATAATTGTCTTCACAAAAAATATATTCTTGAATATGATTTCTTTAGCTATCATGTTGGTAAAAAAGCATAATATTTTCGTCGCCCTGAGGACACAGTCGAGCACACGGCGCAGGACTGCCCAGCTTGGGCAGAGCACCGACGTGTCCTCACGGCGACAATAGGCGGAGACCTCTCGCGCCCGGCCTTGCTCGAGGCCATGCTGCGGGGCGAGAGGGAGTGGGAAGCGGTCGCCTCCTTCTGCGAAGCAGTCATGCTTCCGAAGGAGGAGGCGGGCCGCGTGAGGGAGAGGATGGCGTCCTCCCTCCAGCCCAGCCGCAGTGGTAGACGCCCACGGCGTCGGACGTCGGCCGACGATCTCCGGCCACCGTAGGCGCGGGCATGCGGACAGCGAGTAAAGGGCAACTCGCTGTCCGACCATGGACCATGCCCGGGTCGACGGCGCGTCGTGTTCCACGCGCGCCTCAAAGAGCGTCAGCAACATGACGAGGCCCCCTCTGCAGAGGGCCGAAGTCTGCCGGGGTCTTGGGACTCATCCCGTTACCGTGGCCCCGGTACGTAAAGGGCTATTGAAGGAACACCGTGGATTTTAGTCAGTAAAAGTCTGACAGTCCTCCGGCCCTGCCCGGAGTGGGAGGACTTATTTGATAATTTTACCACGTTAAAAAAAAAGCCATTTTCATACTATTTTGTGCGGCTATTCGACATGCATGTACCTAGTCTAGATACACATAAAAATAAAGATTAATTCATCAATTATTATTATCAGACCACATTCTATGGATAAAAATGAAAATCAACAATTATAACAGAATGGAAATAGGAACTCTTATAAATTCGTCATGTCTGTCCATCTGGCCGTCGATATGTCACAGTCACAAAATTTAGAATAAAATTAAAATTGAATTTGAGTAAATTCATTTATTTGAGAATTGACAGATTGACAGAGCATTCCCACCGAACCCTTGTAACATGGAGTTCAGTAAACTATCTAAGCAGGGCAGTATCAGTTGTATTGCCCACCTGTGCCCACCATCCTGTTTCGATACCCTGTCACTCGTTCACATAGTAACTTTTCAAAAATAGAACTATGCAATAGTGTTTATAAATAATATGAGTTTAATCTATATCTATCTTATTAATATAGTTAGATTTTATGTGACTTGGCCGTTAACTTGGATGTGTCAACAAATAAATGTGCAAAAAAAATGTTCAACGGCCGGTCAATAAAATCTAACTATATTAATAAAGAAATCGCAGTAAAGAACCCTAGACTTGCCTTGGCTTTGCTTAGAGATTTCATTACTTTTTATAGAGAAACGAGATTTGACTAGTTTTTTACAGGATGTTTTTGGTGGGATTTCACTTCTTTTTGCAGAAAGCTATTTTTTACTTGATTTTTTTAGGACACTTTGGTGACAGTAGGAATCGCGGTTAACCAACTTACAAATAATTGCTTATCATCACGTTACATTTTATATGGAAAGAAACAAAAAGAAAACATTTTTTTTATAATAGAAAAAAAAAAACAACATATCGAAAACAGTATTAAAAAGTAATAAAAAAATTTGGGGAAACTAAGTAACATTTATTTAAACATGCCAAAGTTATATTATGTATCATTAAATTAAATTAATTAAATTAAATATGTATCAAATGTGTGCGAGTGTGTTGTCTGAGTGTGTATGTGTATGTGTGTGTGTGATGAAGGTATGTTTTGTGTGTGAGGAATTGATGAATAATGAAAGACATGGGTTGTAAAAGGACTGTGCGTGATTTGTAATTGGTGGACGTGTTTTAGTTAGGAACGTAAAATAGGTTTTCAGTTTCTGTATAATTTAATGCAGCGAGAAAGGCTTTTGCTACTGGTTTAAACTTGAATTGTGTTAGATTATGCAAAGGTACTTTTTACTAATTTTGTTGTAAAGACTAGGAGCTGCAATGTAGGGATGTCGTTTTGCAAAAATTGTACTATGCGGCGTAATTTGGAAAATGTTATCTTGCCTTCGTTTCTTATTAATAAGACATTCATGTTTTGGAATTATTAAGTGGGCATAATAAAGGTTTCGTAGGATAAATAGTTGCCGTACAGTATAAACTCCTATTTCTTTATATAGCATAGCTGTGGGGTATAGTCACGGTTTGCCAGTGAGGACTTTCAGTACTGCTAAAAAAGGAGAGTTATGTTTTTACCGTGATAGAATCTACGGGAGCGAAGCCCCGCATGAGTACTAGTTATTTATATGTGTTAATTTTCTCCGGAAAGATCCTTTATTTGACCTAAATTAGGATCACTGCGTAAAACCAACGTAATAAAATATTTTATTTAGGGAAATTTAGGCCTTATCTCAAAGCAATAAAAACCCATATGAATGTATGGCTGAATTTGTAGATCGCTCAATATCTATCCATACACACACGTAAATAATATCAATACATTTTACATTTCAGTTAGTGTACGAAAAATAAAATATTTAATTTAAGGAAGATTAATCCTTAATTCCAAGTAGTATGTCTTACTTAACTGCACAACCGAATTTGTACTTTGTAGTTCGGTCACTCATAATAATAATCATATCTATCCTTACACACACACCCCTATTGTACGCAATTTAAAGAAATTTCAACATTATTTCAAGCCAATAAAGTTTTTTTTAAATGCATGACTGAATTTAAAATTCCGCATTTCACAATCTTTTTTTGAGAAATGACAAAATATTAGAAAATCTAAGGTATGTTTTTAGCAAACTCAAAATCAATATGAAAGAGCGAGACACAATAATTTACCGACTTAGCCCTTTGACGTTTGATATGCCGCCGCACACACGTGCCACCACCGCCCGCCCGATATCAAACGAATCAGTCATCCGCCGCGCGCCGCCATTGATAAGTGGATTTCGTAAATTTGTTGTTGTTGTTACTTGTTTACGCACGCGATGGCTTTTCGGTATAGCAATATCCAGTACACGGAAATAGTGAGGACACTGGCTCGTTGCGACGATAATGTGGAGTTAGCGTGTCGAGTGTTCAATGAACGACGTGGTACCTACCAGAGTGAGTGACAGGACAATGCTAGGTGCAACTCAGCGCCTGAGGGACTCCGGAACGTTTCATCCTAACACGGCAATGGATAGAGGGACGAATGTGCGCTCTAGTCGTTTGCAGGAAAACATTCTCGATTATTTCGATGAAAATCCAGGGAGCAGCACGAGGGAAGCAGCACAGTTGTTTAACTGTAGCCACATGTACGTGTGGAGAACATTACGTGCTGATGGCGAACACCCCTTCCACCTACGACGTTGTCAGGAGCTGATGCCGACTGACTATTTGCCATGACTACAATTTTGTAGATGGTTGTTGGAAAACTAGCAACAAAACATCGTCTGGACGGACAAGAGCACCTTTACACGAGTTGGTATTTACAACCAGCACAACATGCATTTGTGGGGGCACGAAAACCCACATGCATGCATGGACTCATTCCAGCACAGGTTTTCCGTGAACGTGTGGGCGGGCGTTCTAAGTACACGCGTATTCGGCCCTGTATTTTTACCGAGGTTGACTGGAGATACCTACCTACAGTTCTTGCAAGAGGTATTGCCCCAGTTATTGGAGGACGTCCCTGTCTCGTTGTTACAAGACGT
The DNA here is from genome assembly GCA_943138885.2 of Tholera decimalis. Classification (NCBI taxonomy): domain Eukaryota; kingdom Metazoa; phylum Arthropoda; class Insecta; order Lepidoptera; family Noctuidae; genus Tholera; species Tholera decimalis. The sequence goes on along the minus strand of OW964550.2, from coordinate 44,249,053 downwards.
GTTTTACCAACACGGCGGAGCTCCTGCGCATTTCACGTGGAACGTCCGACGGCATCTTGATGCGGAATATGGCCCTCGTTGGATGATAGGTCGTGGGGGACCTGTGCAGTGGGCTTTTTTTATGGGGTCGAATAAAATCGCTTGTGTATGTAAACGAAGCAACAAGTGTCGATGACCTCAAACATAAAATTGAACTCGCGATTGTTAAAGTGAAATGTGAAACTGAGGTGCTTAACAAACTAAAAACTAACTTAAGAAAACGTGCAATAATGTGTATCGAGCAAGGCGGTGGACATTTTGAAAATCTTTTAAAAAGGGGACGAAGAAGAAGTATTTAGTATTTATTTATTTTATTATGTATTTATTTTACCTTCATAATACGATTTTGAGTAGGTACTGTAAATATTATGATTAAAATCTTTTAAACACACTTGAATATTTTTTTATACGTCCTTAATAAAAATGTAAACACGACTTAGTAGAGGGTGAAAAGACGCGGGCGCCTTTAGGTATTGCCGTAGGTACTGATAGATCGCAGTTGGGTGAAAAGTTGCTCAATTTAAAAATACTTCCGTATCCGTAATTAAACCAAATCATTCGAAGCTGTCAGTCCAAAGCCTGTGTAATTGTGATGGAAAGATAGAATCAAACTAGTTAGGCAACTAGCAATAATAGTTATACGGTAATATCGCAAATTATTAGTATCAAACTACGTAGGTAATGTTCGGTCAATGAACGTACAGATACATACCTAATGCGTAGCTTTCTGTTCCTATCTACAACGTAGGCAAGCGCACGAGTGTGCGCTATGAGTGTGTGTGCGTAGGGATAGAGTAGTATGCTCGAACGTTTAACGTTCAGTCAGGACAACTATTTTATTAAAAAAAACTGGGTGTTCATTAAGTAAATTAAATTACAGATGTTGTTTTAGTTCTATAATTTAATATTCTAATTGAGGTGTCTGAGGTCTTGCGTTTATTCCGTTACACGTTGTATAACCGATGTGAATTTTCATTTTTTTTTATACTGCTTGAAACATATTTTAGTATTCCATGGACACTTGAAATAAATAAATTCAAAATAAAAAGTTGGGTCACGATTAACGAATGCGTGGTGCCGTGAAAAATGTCAATTGGCCAGATAGTGTTGCCGATTTACGGGATTTTTCCCCGATTTCAGGAAATACGGACGGTTGTCTGGATTAAATCAGAAATTTATAAAATTCGGACTATTTCGGGTATTTTCAACGTATAGATAGAAATAAAAATAATAATAAAATATTGAATGGGTTACGTTATTAATTTAACCCTAGTAAATAATATATAAAATTGAGGACGGGATTGCTTCTTCAGTCTGAAGCTTTGTCTCATTCACTTAGTGAAGCTCACATTCGTTCGTTCAATTGACTGATTATTTCTGAAATTGAACCGAAAGTCATTTTCGATTCAAACGATTCTTAGGCGTGACATGTATGGAACCGAAACAATGTCCTTTGTGATCTTTCTCCATACTAGTAGCGAATTTTCTAAAATGAAAGTGTAGGTTAGTGTTGAAGTTTAAAAGCTTTTCTATCCACTCTGTACGGATCAACGGTTTAACAAGATAAACCGGGAAGAACTAATAAAATTGTCACATAATTTATAGTTCTAAGAGATTCCTATTCTCTTCACTTGTAGACGTAATTGCATAACTTTATATATACTTATACTCGTAGCATTCAGTTTAAATAGGATTTAGGAAAATTGCACACCGTGGGAATTGGCAGCGAGATGTTCTTTAAGGTGTAGAGTGGAATGGGTTAGTCTTTATCTATATCAACATCAATACATATAATAAAACAGTAAAAAAAGTTTATCTGTACTGTGGCGTATAGGTTTAGGTGGTAGAATTGAAAGATGACCAAAGAAGTTTACAGCATTTATTCGGTAGAGGGGTGGATTCAGTTCACCAAGGTGTTCCTCCACTGGTTGTAGGTTTGTGGAAGGTACTGCCCTGGGCTTAGGCCGCGACGCACGCAGACCGACGGGCCGACCCCGAAGCCGGCAGCGACCAGGTGTCAGACGCAGAGGTTATGCAGGGCAGGCCACGCGAGAGGATGTCTCTCCTGCGGTTAGCCGCGGAGGCAGCGTTGACACCCAACTTGCACGTGGCAGGTGCAGAGGTTATGCAGGCAGACCACGCGACAGGGCGTCTCTCTAGCGGTTATACGCGGAGGCAGCGGTGACACCCGTCGCGTGGCAGACGTTGAGGTAGTTGATATCAGAGATGAAGGCAGTAAAAAGGAAAAGCCCCTTGGGCACAGAGGGGTTTCAATATTAGTTACTTGTAGTAGTAGGCGGTGTAAAAAGAACTCAGCAGACCGGGGATTAGAATTTATAGCCGGCACCGCATAAGTGTTGTCACTCAGTGAAACCATAGACATTAGGGATGAGTGTGGTAATCGATTCTAGTTTAATCGACTACCACGCTACAGTACATTTAAATTTTATACAAAAATAATAATTAAGGTGTGTTAAGAAACGGTAACACGGAAAATATAAAAAAGTCTGTCTGTTTGTACACGCTAATCTACGGACCTACTGAATGGATTCTAATTAAATTTGGTAAGTAAATAGTCGACATTCTGGAATAACACACAGGATTTTATCCCGGAATTCCCACGGTATCGGGATTTACGCGGAAAATCATCCCACGCGAATGAAATAGACAACTAGACGGATTTGAAGCTGAATGAAATTTTGAATGAAACTTTCTTGTTGTACAGCTATGTTTGGGCAACATGCAAAGCTATAATTGATTTTGGAAGCTAGTTATAAATTTATAGTTAGCGTATGAGTTACACAAATGAAAGAATAGTTTTACGATTTACATTACATAATACATAATGGTAAAAAATAAGCGTTTTTAAAGTAAGAAGGATCAGTTATGCAGGTCGCTTCTAGTTTAATTACTACATAATAAACAAAGGTGATGAAGCTGAGCAAATAGTTTCAAAAGTCGACCGTACGAAAAGACAGTACTTAAACATTTTCATTTAGTTTGGTAGAAAATAATTACACGTTAATTTTGAGTTAAAAACATGAATGAAACCAAACTGATTTATCTACTATGCAGCAAAATAGCTTTCATCGAAGAAACGGTTGGTGTGTTGATAATATCTCTAGTTTAAAATGGACTAGATGAAATTCCATTTTAAATAATATAATCTAAGTAAATAGTATTAATAAGCGGCATTATTTTAAGATAGGTAACTGTGCCAGTATATCAGTTAAAAGTAAAATAAAACTAAAAAAAGTTCCGGCTACCTAGTCTTAACTGCTAATAGAAAAGAAAAAAGGTTGGCTTATAAACACCATCGTTGAACAGTGAACAGAATGCTTCAGAACTCAATTTATTCGCGTCGAGCCTTCGTTGAGTCAACGTGGAGTGCACTCAATTGCTGAACTATTTAGCGACGGCTATAGAGCGAGCAATACAGCGCTGGCAGTGACTTGAAGCACTTTTACTAATCTGAGCTTAACACGGATTTTTTTAAGGATAGCGAAGCGGGAGGGTGTGTGACTTTTACTGACTAAAACCCATCCGTGTTCCGTCATTTGCCCTTCATGTTTCGAACAATTCCATAACCCCGGCAGGCAACGCCCTTTGTGGGCCCCGACAATTTTGATGAAACTATTTGTGGCAGCTTAACACAGACGCCACAGTCTTTTGTTGGGTCTTTAAGTCAAAAGTGAATAGGTTACTTCTAGGCAAGCGTGCTCCATCTTCGACCACATCATCACTTACCATGAGGTGAGATGGTGGTCAAACGCGAGCATTATCAATAAAAAAAAGACTTCGTTCGCGTGGGAAGTTTTTCCCATGTAAATCCCGATCCCGTGGGAATTTCACAAAATCCCGTCTTAACGAGTATCTACGTACTAAAAGGAACCCCCATGCAAAATTTTAGAGCCCTACTACTTGTAGTTGCTGAGATTTCGTGATTAATCAGTGAGTGGTATTTCGCTTTTATATATACTAGTATTTGCGTGTTGCGCGAGGTGCAAGCACCTCGCGTGCTTGTGGTGGTGGATTGTTCACTTTTAAAACCCCTAAATGTAGTAAAATGTCAAACATAACCCTAACAGAGCAGCAGCTCCAAATTACTGTAACACATTATCAGGTCTCAATCGACTTCATTTCTTAATTGTAGCTTCGCAGATGACTGTCATTTTGGTTCAACTTGCGTGCCGCGATCTGTACGTGTTGTAGGTATGTCAACGTCAATGTCCCGCGTACCATCCTGTACCTACTACTTAATTAAGGCGGAGAATCCCAAAAAGGTGGGTTTTAAAAGCAGTGTATCTCTTAAACACTAAATAATTTTGACAAATAAAAAATATATAATGTTTTCAAGCAGTTTATCCCTTCAATAACAATGATAATTATAATTCAAAATATACTATAAAATTTCAAATGATATACTACATCCAGTGATGGATTTTTTTTTGGTCCAATCAATAGATTTTTTGTTTCCTAGATACGATGGGGAGGGGGTGAGACGGGAGAGTTATAAATATTATTTTGACTAACATAGGGCTCCTTGATATGAATCTGAAAAAAAAAATCTTGGGGGCGAGTGGTGAAGGGGGGGGGGAGAAGAAGTTTTGAAAAATGATTCCTAAGGTTTGCTGTTCGCTCCACTTCGGACCTACCTACCACCAGAAAGCTATTCCCAAAATACGATGGGGGGAGAGGGGGGAGTTTTGAAAAATAATTTTGATTAACATTGGGCCCTTTAAAAAGAATCTGGAAAAAAAAAATGATGGGGGCGAGGGGTGAAGGGGGGAGAAGGGGGAGTTTTGAAAAATAACTTCTTAAGTTTGCTTGTCGTCGCCGCTGAGTTACGCTTCACCTATACATCAATCCTCACAAACTTTTGCATTTATAATATTAGTATAGATTCAGCGTAATTTCTATATCGTGTCAACTTGAATTTTAACCTAAGTTTAATCATCTTGCATTTTTGCTGAACTGGACCTATTAGGCACTGCCATGAGGTACACAATACTGTCTAGAATTCAATTGGAAATTTTCGTTTTTACATTTTCATTTCCTCTGTCTGTACTAAATAAAAGCTATTTACTTCATCTTCTTCTTAGTTTTACGAAAAGAGCAGGTCCTGGATATAAAAACTAGATCATGATCCATTTACGAACACTTAAAATGACCAGCCAGGTTTGGATACCCAGGGTTTTGCTGATTCACGAATTTTACAGGTTGAGGCCACTTTATATAGCATTATAAGTTAATTATATAATCTCATTTTAAGGTTTTCTTATGATGCTGATTTTCATTGGATTAAAAAGTGTGGAGACACAGTTGGCGCAGTGGTTGAGCCATTCTATGTTGCGCTGTTGGGCTGCGTGTTGTGGGTTCAATAATCACACATAAAACAAATTTATATATTGTCTATAAATAATAATATAATAATAATAATAATGTTATTTATTTTGGCACGATATTGTGCTTATAACATTTAACATTTATACAGCATAATAGTCATTAAAAATAAACATTCATTAAAGCACAGAATTTAGATAATAATAAAAATAAAGTGAGCAACTGCGCCTGAGCTAGGCCGAGCCTGTATTTCAGGACGCAGTTTACAATACGAATGAACAATCAGTTACAATTATTATGTACATCATTATAAAGTGTTTTAGTGTAGTGTGACTTACATGTATACAGAAAGTATGGTATACTGTATAGTAAGTTGTAATGTAGTGTTGTTTTGTGTAATGTAGGAGTGTTTGTAATGTAATAGTGGTTTCTTGTCTGGGTGTAAATTGTAAAAATACACCCAAAAAAAAAAAAAAAAGCTGGCAACACTAGCCGTCAAACCAAGTTTTGTGTTCTGTCTGTACAAATTAAATCCGCAAACAATAGTGTTAAGATTTTCCCATCCAAATTTTCCAATATATATGAAAAGAGGACATATTAAACCAACTAAAATAGCAAATAGCTAAAAGCCACCAATATTTCAACAAAATGAAAAGAAATCATCCAGTGACAACTGTCAAGTATCAATCTCACCAAGCAAGAAAAAATGCGAGAAATAATAATTATGTACTTAACTATGTGAACAAATAAACTTGGACGATGCTTACGAGAGCAGCTTCACGACGTGCACGCCCACCACCCCCGGACCTGTCGCTCAGCTCCGCCTCGCCGCCGCCGGACTTAGGATTACCAATGTCACCGGCGGCTGCAGTCACGTCGAGCTCGAGCGACGAGTATTTCTCTCCGCCGACGTCGCCAACACCTGTGCGCCGGCAGGGGAGAGGCCGGCCACCGAACAGCTTGGGGCCTAGGAGCCAACCGGCTCCGAGTCGGGTCCCCGCTGCCGGTGGTGTGCAGCGCATGAGATGGACTCAGTCCATAAACGAAAACGTCATGCGCGCATATTATGGGTCTACAGAGGGGGGAACTAACCTCACTGCGTATCGTGTCAGGATGCTGTCTCTGTTCCAGGACCTAGAACCAGCTGTCAACGTCTCGGCCCAACGACTGTCGGATCAGGTGCGGGTCATCCAGCGTAGCCACAGGTTGGATGACGCAACACTTGATAGGCTGCGCTCAGAGGTACTAAGCAACCATATCATCTCGTCCCCGACACAAGCCGTGGTACAAGCGCCCGCTAGTAGCGGAATGACATCACGGCTCTATAGTCATAATAATGAGCTAGATGATAGGGTTGTCACGGTAAGTAGCCAATGCAACGATCGACTGAGGAGCGCACTGGAGGATGCGCTTCGCGAGTATAGATCGGCTCCGCCTGAACTTAGACCCCGGCTACCACGGTTACCCATGCACAAAAAAAATAGGGCGCTGGTGTGTGCTTTGGACTCGCTGCTTGAGGATATTTTTGAGAGCAGCGAAAACCTCGTTGATACGCACTCAATCCTGTATTGCGGGGCTGTTGCGGCATGTCGCTTAGCTAACGTCAAATTCCTTAATAACGACGAAGCTATTCGACCAAAACCTGCTGTACCAGCCTGGCAGTATAGGATCGAGAGGCGTATCGATGAGGCCAGAACACTCATCGGCAAACTATACTGCTTCAAGGAAGGCAATGCACGCCCACGTGTAATGCGTTTTGTACGGCGGGCTTTCTCGGGGACTGGGATCAGCCCTCGAGAATACACACCCCACATTACGGAGCGCATTGACTTCCTGAAGCAGAAAATTTGTGCATGGGCAACCCGTATCCGACGGTTTAAGCGGCGGGTTGAACGGTACTCACAGAATCGCATGTTCCAGAGCGATGAGAGGTGGGTATACAGAGCTTGGGAGCGACCCAATCAAAATGTGACTGACGTGTGCCGCCCGGATGATACCGCCACGAATTTATTCTGGCGCAACATCTGGTCGGTACCCGTCTGTCATGTTGAGGGTGACTGGATGCGTGAAGTTGAACGCGTGTGTGAAGCTATACCACAAATGGATAAAATAATCATTAACGCTTCTGATGTAGCCAAAGCAGTTCATCCGTTACCAAACTGGAAGTCTCCAGGACCGGATGGACTGCACAACTTCTGGCTCAAGTGGTATAGCAGCTCGCACGCGCTTTTGGCTTCTCAATTCCAGGCATCCTTAGAGGCTGGGTCTCTACCAGAGTTTCTTACGACTGGCTGTACCCACCTGCTCCATAAGAGTGGTAGTCCCATGGAACCCAAAAACTATAGACCGATTACTTGTTTGTCTACGGTCTATAAGGTTCTTACGTCCATTCTGAGAGTGAAAATAAATATGCACATTGAGTGCAACTCAATTATGTCCGCTTCTCAGAATGGATGTAGGAAAGGGTCCCGTGGCACTAAGGAGCTACTCCTCATTGACATGGCCATTAGCCAACAGGTTCGTCGATCCCGCAAAGATCTATCAACATGCTGGATAGACTACAAAAAAGCCTATGACTCTGTTCCTCATACCTGGCTCATGAGGGTGCTAGAGCTTTACAAAATAGATCCAACTCTACGCACCTTCCTTGAGTCATGTATGAGGCAATGGAAGACGGTATTTCGCTATCCAGGATGTCGACCGATCCGAGGGAATGATGAGCCTATATGGATCAGACGGGGAATATTTCAGGGTGACAGTTTGAGTCCACTTTGGTTTTGCTTGGCCCTGAATCCTCTAAGCACAATGTTAGAGGACTCAGGCCTGGGCTATCGGTTGAGAAGAGGAGGTCAAAGTATATCCCACCTCCTTTACATGGATGATTTGAAACTCTTTGCCCCCAACAACTTGCAACTGATGGAACTACTGAAGGTAACTGAAACATTCAGTAGCGCCATCAAGATGGAATTTGGTGTGGACAAATGCGCAATCATGCATGTAAAACGAGGAGAGATTATGGAATCTGAGGGAATTCAACTTTCAGACTCCATACACCTTAGATCTCTCTGCTTGACCGAAACTTATAAGTACACACATCAAAAGTGTCTAGGGATCAAGCATTTTTATGCGGATTTCTTGAGATTGAGATGTGGCTTTGTAATAAATTTATGATTTTATAAATTTATATGGATCCTTTTTGGTGCATTTCATAATTTGAAACAGGAACTGTTAATCAAATTCGAGTAAAAGATGAAAATCAGCTGTCAATATTTTCCCTATAAAAATATACAACGCATTGAAGACATTATTAGTGCTACTGTTTCCCTACTACTGATTAAAACCAACGTTATTATGGAGCGGTGACGTCATTTAAGCAGGGAAGAAATGCTCAGAGCCGTGGGAATGATAGAAGCTGGTTCCCGGCAACGTACTGTGGCTTTAGCTCTGAATACAAGTCAGAGTGTTATCAGTTGACTTTGGACACGTTACCGAAGCACTGGTATCGTGGCTGAGCGCCATGGAGGACGGTATCGCTGCACCACACGGAGACAAGACCGATACATTCAAATCTTAACTCGAAGAGCTCCAACAATAACCGCCATGATGTTAGCCGTGAGGCTTCATCACTCTTCAGGGAACTTAATTAGCGACCAAACAGTCAGAAACCGCTTGCATGAAGTGAACCTTCATTCCCGAAGACCGCTACGGGTACCATCTATAGCAATGCACAATCGTAGGATTCGATATCAATGGGCTCTTGAACACAGAAATTGGGCAGAAGAACAATGGCGTTTCGTGTGCTTTTCTGATGAGTCTCGTTTTGGTATGAGACCGGATACAAGACGTATACGACACTGGAGAACCCCTGGACGCCAACAGCGATTAAAATCCTGCCAGGAAGTCCATCCTTATAGTGGTGGAACCATCATGGTATGGGCGGGTATTTGGATCGGCGGAAGAACTGAGTTGATTTGGATCAGAGGCAACCTCAACGCTCAAATTTATGCTGAGACGATTGTATCTGACGTCATCGTTCCTCTACAAGTGCAAATCGGTCCCTTATTTCAGTTAATGCATGATAATGCACGACCGCACACCGCAAGAGTTGTAAGACAGACTCTCGCCGCAGCTAACATCAATGTCCTGCTCTGGCCTGCTCAGTCGCCAGACTTGAACCCGATTGAGCATGCATGGGATATGCTACAGAGAAGAGCTCTGCCGAATATGGAGGGTATCCAGTCGCAAGAAGACCTTTTTTTGTTGTTGCAACGAACATGGGCGGCCATTCCACAGCGTGATTTGGATGAACTCATTTTGAGTATGCCAAACCGATGTTCTTGTGTTGTTAGTGTTCGCGGTAGAAACACGGATTATTAATTGTTTAAGTTACCCAATAAAATTTTAAAGAAAACTGTTATTTCAGTCTTTTTTTCGAACTTTAATGTTAGTGGTTCAAATGTCAAAAATCCCTTTATTACGAAAATGGCAAATTTCTTTATTAATGCAAAGGTGACTTGGTTTATCGTTACTGTGACAAACGAAAACACTTTATTTGATGAATCCTTAAAGAAAATTTTAATTAATATCAATCAGGAGAAAAGTTATTGCAAAAATATATGTTGATCCCTAGACACTTTTGATGTGTGTATTTGGGTATGTCGGAAGCTTTGGGCATTAACGTTACTGACATGAAGCAATCGTTGAGGGAGCGCTTCTTTGGCCGCCTGACAAAGGTATTAAACAGCCTTTTGTCGGGAGGAAATAAGGTGCGCGCCTTCAACGGTTGGTTCATGCCGGTGTTGATGTATTCTTTCGGCATACTCAAATGGACTCAAACCGAACTGGACGCCCTGGATAGGAGGGTCCGCACACTGCTAACCGCAAATCGGATGCATCCCGCGGAAGTGTGGAGGTCGAGGCTTTTTAAATGCCAAAACTCTCCACAACCGCGAGATTTGCAGTCTCAGGGAATATTTCCTTCAAGCCGATGTGGGTATGCACCGAGATGTGGTTGCAGTGGACAAGGGACTCACCCCGCTGACCATGGCTAAAGAGAACTGGCACAAACTTGTTATACTCACCGCAGATGACCGCAAGGAGGTATGGAAAAGCAAGGAGCTTCATGGTCGCTACTATCGGGCTCTCTATGGGCCCGATGTAGATTTGACAGCTTCCGTTGCCTGGCTACGCTTCGGGGATCTCTTCGGAGAAACTGAAGGTTTTGTCTGTGCAATTATGGACGAAGTTATCTTGACGAATAATTACCGGAGACATATTATGAAGGACGGGACGATTGACGTGTGTCGGGCATGCCATCACCCTGGTGAGTCCATCAGACATATTGTCTCCGGTTGTTCTCGTCTTGCTAACGGCGAGTACTTGCATAGACACAACCAAGTAGCCAGAATTATCCACCAGCAACTTGCTTTGAAATACAAACTTGTCGATTCTGAGGTACCGTATTACAAGTATGTGCCCGACCCAGTTCTCGAAAATGACCATGTCACGTTGTACTGGGATCGGTCTATCATCACTGACAGGACTATTGTTGCCAATAAGCCTGATATAGTGGTGATAGACCGATTAGTGCGCCGCGCAATGATAATCGATGTTACCATCCCACATGACGAGAATCTCGTGAAAGCTGAGAAAGAGAAACACATAAAGTATCTCGACTTAGCTCATGAGGTTGTTGACATGTGGAATGTGGACTCGGCTGTCATTGTGCCGATTGTCATGTCAGTCAATGGGCTGATAGCTAAAAGCTTCGATGACCATCTGTCGAAGCTGGCGTTACACAGCTGGATAAAGGGCCTGATACAGAAGGCAGTACTCCTCGATACAGCTCGTATTGTGAGGAGGTTCCTTTCTCTGGAGACCTAACCACCGGTAGCTTGGACCCTGCTCCCGACACCGATGGACTGCCATTTTTTATATTTTTAAATGTTTTTTTATTGTACGTTTTTATAGAAAAATATTTAAAAATGTAATTTTTGAGATATGTGTTAAATAAAGGAAATAATAATGTTATTTATTTTGGCACGATATTGTGCTTATAACATTTAACATTTATACAGCATAATAGTCATTAAAAATAAACATTCATTAAAGCACAGAATTTAGATAATAATAAAAATAAAGTGAGCAACTGCGCCTGAGCTAGGCCGAGCCTGTATTTCAGGACGCAGTTTACAATACGAATGAACAATCAGTTACAATTATTATGTACATCATTATAAAGTGTTTTAGTGTAGTGTGACTTACATGTATACAGAAAGTATGGTATACTGTATAGTAAGTTGTAATGTAGTGTTGTTTTGTGTAATGTAGGAGTGTTTGTAATGTAATAGTGGTTTCTTGTCTGGGTGTAAATTGTAAAAATACACCCACGATACGAGACGAACTCCTACTGTGTAATTTAGCTGCTGCACTGCGTGTTGTGGGTACAATTCCCGGACCGGGACAAATGTTTGTATGGCCTAGAAATAGTAGTTCCATACCTGGGTATTTATAAAAATACACTCATGATACATGACACATGATACAAATTCCTTGGATTGGTCCATGTTTTAAAATATTCAAAAAATTACTAGGAATTGCATTCCTTGTTTCTTCGAAATAATATTATAGTATTCTGATAAACTCTCTGGATCTTGTTTACAATTTTCGTGAGTTTGTCAGAAATGTTAGCACTGTGTCATGTCTTGCGCACACTGTAACGAATTTTCAGTGAAAGGCATTATTTAACACGAATTGATGACAAAATTCGGCTGCACAGTAACCAGCTCCGATAGCCGTGATCGTCTAGTGGTTAGGACCCTACGTTGTGGCCGTAGTAACCCAGGTTCGAATCCTGGTCACGGCAGTGATACACTGTCGCGGCGGAGTATAGTTTTTTTGCTAGGATTTCTAGAGCTATGGCGTAGTAGCAATGTTTACTAGTGAGGTTGCTGTGGTGTTGTAGTGCGTTAAGGATGAAAAGACATAGAAAAACAAAAAAGAGGCCACAATCTTTGTTTAAAAATGACATGGCTTGTAAGACTGTCCGTGGAGCTTTGGCACTTCTCCATAGCGATTTATGCTTTGGGACGTGCAATTATATATATAGCTTCATTTCTATAACTGACCAACCTTTCAAAAGTGCTTGGTTTATATAAAAATAAATCAGAAATAATTGCTTTGAGTTTGCAAGCATTTTTAAAACTATGTTGGAGTCAACATTCCAGTCAAACTGGCGGCAGCGGAGTATATGTATATGGAGCGACGTAACCGATATAAGCCATATAACCCACCATTTTGTACTCTTAGTTAAGTATCATCGTATACCTTTTGCCAAGAAACATATTTTTATCAACAGTTCTAAAGTAAGATAGAAGTACTCCTAAAGTAAGATAGAAGTACTCTAACTAATCTTGCTAAATGCTATGTTTCCAAGATTTTGATAAAAAATTATGCTCTTTTTATATGTTTGTGTTTCACCATCTCACCTCATGGTAAGTGATGATAATTATGGTATATACATCGACAAAACTCTGTCTTGGACGAAGCAACTGCAGGAAGTCAGTCGTAAGCTGTTTGCTTCTGCAGGCTCCCTGAGACGGCTTCGTAATTTTCTTCCCATCTCCACTAAAATTGCAATTGCACAGTCTCTTCTTCTTCCTATCTTGGACTATGCTCATGCCAGCTATCTTGATTTGACCCAAGACCAATTTGACAAGCTAGAGCGACTTCAAAATCTCTATATTAGGTTTATATTTAGCTTGCGCAAATATGACCATGTTTCTGAATTTCGTACTAAGCTCAAATGGCTTCCTATTAGGTTTCGCCGGAATGTTCATTTACTTTCTCTGCTTTATAATGTGCTATTTAATCCTTTCACTCCTTGTTATCTTAAAGACCGCTTTCGGTTTCTCTGTGACACACATTCAAGGTCCTTGAGATCATCGGAAAATTTAGAGTTAAGTATCCGTATGCATTCCACTTCCTTCTTCTATAAATCTTTCACTATCCAAGCGGCCCGTTTGTGGAATGCATTACCCATAGATGTGAGGCGTGCTCAATCATTACCTACATTCAAAAGAATGGTGAAGGAGCATTACCTCTCACTTTAATTCGTTTCCCTCGTTTCTCTATTATGAATTTGAAATATATTAGTATATATTTATATATTATTTTTTGTGTTATGTATTATTATTATTCTATTATTATGTTTAATTAGTGTTATGTATGATGTTGTACACTGACAGCCCTAAATCTATCTCTTTTAATTTCTATCCATCCAAAGGTTGTCTGTAAGAGATTGCCCTGTGCGATAAGACCGCCCATTGTACCCTAGTTTTATTATTTGTATCTTTAAGGGCCGGTTGTTCAATCCTCAGATAAAAAGTCAGATAACTATTTTATGAATAGAGTTATCTCGCTGTTTAACTGACTGATAATTGGTCGCCTATTTTTCAATCGTTATTTATTCCATGGATAACTATCTGACCGAATATTTAATCTCTGGCAACTCTAACTTCGGAGAGTTGAAACAAATATATTGCTTAAACAAGCGTTAGAGCAGGATAGACTATTGTATTCATTTCCTGTCAAGCAAGTGTCACTCACTCGTGTTATTTTGTGGTTACCTGTGGTATTTGGTTCGACGACGCGACGTCTAGTTATTTTGATATTTTCAATTACTCTGATTTTATTGCAATTTGTAGCATCGAATCGCAATGCAATCTCTAAAAAGAGAGCGAAAGTTAAAAACTTATAGATGCTATAGTTTCTGTAACTTTTTTTACAACACGGCATATAGTGGAGCTATGAGTGCCACCAAAATCACCAACAGTTATGTAGAAACTCCCAGTGGCATAAACCGCAGTGTAATTAGTAACTGTAACATGGGTGGGATACACTGGTTCCTGTAACAAATAAAAGCGCACAGGTAAGTATTAGGTCGGCGCGTGGGTACCTATTATTAGGTTAAAAAAAAACTACCACGTGCAGGTAGTTTTTTTTTAGCTTAACCCAACATCATAAGTCACAAAACTGACCTTTGTGTTTCGTGCTTGATTTCATCTTCTATCAGGGAAAGCAAATATAACACAGATTCTTTTAAAAGTCTGAATGGGCGATGAAATTCTTTTGAATCCCACTCATTATAGTGATCAGGCCTAGATCTGACGATTCTTTCTTTTCTTTCAGGTGGATTTATATATTTATATATTATGGCCTTTTCTTCTATTACCAGATAGTCAATAATATCGAAAATATACATAATTATTATCACTTCGCTGGTTGTTTAAACAGTAACCTCAAACCAAAAGATTTTTTACGTTACGTCAACGTCAAACTTACCGATCGAATAAGCGGTTATTGGTCGGTCGAAGCGGCAGATAGATTTATTCCTCAGTTAGCGGAGTTATTCCACCGATAAGTCTTATCCGACTATTGAAATATTCGATATCTTGCTATCTGTCGAATAAAAGCTATCTGCTTGTTTATCTGGGGATTGAACAACCGGCCCTAAATGTATTGTAAGATGTACAATAAAGTATATAATAAATAATAAATAAATAATAATAAAGCACGCTTGCCTAGAAGTACTCACTCTTGATTTAAAGACCCCCAGGTTATAGCAAACAGGAAACACAGACTCTGGCACTTTTTGTAAATACTTGAAGTTAGCTGCTTCCACTTTTTTTGAAGCCTAATCCAATAAAGATGGAAAAATGCTAACCAATTTTACCTAACATTTTTGTAGTCAGTACTAAAGTAATATAGGGGAACTGAGGGTATTACCGTACGGCGGATAATTTAGTACATCCAAGTTTTAGAGGAATAAAACGACAGAAACCTACCTGTCCTTGTTTCACGTGTAGGCTTCGTTGAGTTAGCTGTCAGGGGAACTGTTCTCGGCAGTATGCGTTAAAACATGGGGACGGGAGCATGATGTGTGTTTATGCGATCGCGGTTATAATTTTTTGCCTTCGGAAATTGAATTGTTAGTACTTTATTGTGTGTATATTTCTTGTTTTTGTTGTTGTTAAAATAGTTCCACAACATGGATTTTTAATGAAATTAGTTTTTTTCAAAGTAATATTACAGTCCGCTTTCACACGATTTTGTTTATACATGGCGAATAGTATATCAGCTAAGTGGGTACACGTGTATGGCATACAGACAATGATAAAAGTGATTTTAAAATTGCCTAAATAAATGATTTTATTATTTTAAGTAAATAATAAAGTTGGGAGCTAGGCGAGATCTACTCGTACAATATTGTATTATATCAACCCAGATTTTTTACTCTAATGATTTACTGAGAACAAAGGTTTGCCTTTCTTCTCAGTAAAGCAGAATTTTATTTACAGATGGAGCCTAAAAAAAGTATTCTTGGTCTCCCAGAACAATGAGAAGTGTTATAAGGGCCATTCGTGTTGGAGCAAAGTAAAGGTAGACAGCTGCTTTGTATGATATTCCTGTTATGACTTTATCTGATTACCCAAAAAGGGACAGCTATGATGTTTCTTTTCGAATGGGAAGAAAACCCGTTTTTACTCCTGAACAGGAGAAAGAAATTAGAGACCAAATATTGCTTATGGCAAATATGTTTTTGTATATATAGTCTAATAAAATTAAACATTCGTTCGAAAAAGGAGAATTCATCATCTTCTGATGAAGAACAACATGTTTTATGTGATGATGAAGAAGAGTTAGATGGTAATTTTATTGAAGGAAGCGGAGGTGAGACAGATCTCGTGGAATTATGCGTAATTTGTGGTGATTTTGGGTAGGATAAAAATTGTAGTACAGGTGTGTAAGCTGTGGAAGCTGGTCGCATGCTTTATATTTGGGATATGATTTTGCTGATAATTATTGTTGTGGATTTTGTACGTAAGGTTTTAGGTAAAAATTAAAATTATGTTACCGTTTATCCTAACTTAAATATATTTGTGTAAAATTGACATTTTCAGTGTTTTTTAGGTTAATACACCAAAAAAGAGTTGGATATATGTGTACGAAATTGGCCGATTACGCGTACGGAGTTACCCGCTTGATTCGGTTAATACCGCACAAATACTGTTTTCAATTAATGTACTTTATCTGTTAACTGTATAACTGTGGTTTTTTATATTCTGACGTTAACCATGTCTAAAATATACCAAATAGGTAGTATATTGAAATTTTAGTTTTTCTTTTTTGATGAAAGCTTTTGTAATAACGACATTTTAAAGTTAGATGTACGGCAATACCCTCCGTTTCCCTACGAGTCGTACGGTAGTCATGTAACAACAGGGAGGCACGTTTCCTTTTTGTTGCTATTGTAAAAGATTTTCTCATTGTTATGTTAGTTCTTCAGCACGTTTTAAGAAACGTGCCGGAGATGAAAGCTTCAAAATGGAGTATCAAGGATAACAGGACAAGGGAACTTCCTCATTATTGTAACTTCTGCATTAAAATGTTTTATCCTAGCGACTCGGCCCTGATTCGTATGGTTACTGTGAGTTAAATAAAAGTAAAAGACATATTATGTACAATCGAGAAATTTTGCGTTATTTTTTAAGATCTAAAAATACTTAGTATTTTTAAGTGTGATACATGGGCTAGTTTTAACGATTAGATTGAGAAACAGCGTTTTCAGAACGAACTTTATATGAATTTGATACTTAAACTTTTTCAAGAAATATTCCATTCATCACTGAAAACCATATTGAAATCCATTATGTGGTTCAAAAAGAGTTGTCAGCCCAAAAGACACGGGGAATAACAGAGACAGAGATCACCTTAATTTGAATTTTGTAATAATAAAGAAATCCATTGTGTAGTTTAAAATAATTGTCAGCCCAACAGACACAAGGAATAACAGAGACAGAGCAACTTTAATTTGAATTTTGTAATAATATTGAATATGTATTAAAAAATTCAGTGGAACTTCTATATCGTGTCAACATGAGTTTTAACATAAGTTTAATCGAATTGCATTTTAGCTGGGTCTATTTGGCTCAGCCGTGATGGACACAATGAATATAGAATTCAGTAGATTTTTTTTTGGTTTTGTGTTTATTAGTAGTTGAGATTTAGGCTTTTGTGACTAGGTAAATTATGAATCGACCAACTAAAAAGAGTGATATAAAAACTTATTACCAAAAAATTAAACCGACTTCCAAAAAACACTGCACAGTGAAAAAGTGTTTTTTGGAAGTCTAACCTTTTACAAAATATTGCTTTTCCCAATGCTGGGCCGTTAATTGTTGAGGAGCTCTCATGGTACTTCACCATCAGCTTCACTACACCATATGTGACGAGCATATTGTGCTTAATAACCATATTCAAGTAATGGAGGCTTAACCCATGAAATACTTATTATTCCTACTTATATTGAGTAGTTCCAGTGGCCAGTGGTCTTCATCATCAGGTCCACTTCACAAATAGTGCTTTTCGAATGCAGCTACACAAGTTACTATAAAAAATACTCAAATCACTATAGGTGTGCCTATAATATTTGAAGAGTTCCCTCGATTTCTCCAGGATTCCATCATCAGATCCTGAATTGGTGACAATGGGACAAATTCAAAGTACCCTTTCAAACAAAAACAAATTTTCCAAATCGGATCAGCCGTCTTCGAGTAATCAGTGATCATACATTAAAAAAAAAATATACGCGTCGAATTGATAACCTCCTCTGTTTTTTTTTTTTCGTCGGTTGAAAAGTTATTTATTTCTTCCTCTTTCTTTGTATTACGAGTAGAGGTTCAGGTCCTGGGTATGAAACTTGGTTCATGGTACTTTTACATACCCTTAAACTGACCAGCCAGATCTGAATGACCGGTTTTGCTGATTCGTAAACTTCAAATTTTCTAATAATGCTGATTTTCAATGGAGTACAAACTGTGGTGACACATTTGGCACAGTGGTAGAAGCATTTATTTATTATAAAGATTGATTGAGAGATCATTGGCTGTTGCGCTGCGTGTTGTGGGTTCAATACTCGCAAACCATTGTTTATATTGCCTAAAAATAGTAGTTTCTGGTCTGGGTGTAAATTGTAAAAATACACATACGATACTAGACAAATGCCTAGTGTGTAGTTGGCTGCAGCGGTGCGTTTTGTGGATTGGATTCCCGCTCCAGGACAAATGTTTGTATGGCCTACCAATAGTAGTTTCTCGTCTTAGTATTTGTAAAAATGTACTCACGATACAGGAAAAAATCCTTGGATTGGACAATGTTGGGAAATAAATAAAAAAATAACTAGGAATAGCACTCCTCCTTCGAAATAATATTATAATGTTCTGATAAATATTGGATCTTGTTTAAAATCTCCGTGAGTTTGTGAGAAATGTTAGCACTGCGTCATGTCTTATGCAAACTGTAACGAATTTTCAGCGATAGGCGTTTAATTTGACAAAAATTGGTAACAAAATTCGTCTACACAGTCACCAGCTCCGGTAGCCGTGATCGTCTAGTGGTTAGGACCCTACGTTGTGGCCGTAGTAACCCAGGTTCGAATCCTGGTCATGGCAGTGATACACTGTCGCGGCGGAGTAGAAATTTTGCATCTATACCTAGGTGTATTGTACTGATAATTTGATCCAACTTTAATTTGGGGACTAATAATTCTTGAAACGTACAATATCTAAGTAATATGAATAACGCCTCTAACGAAGTAACAAACGAGGCCATATTAATTTTATGTAAATAAATAAATAAATCTTGTGCAAAGGACAAAGGAAAAATGTGTTATTTAACCACCAAATGGTTAGAGGTAGGAATTCAAACGTCCCAATAGTAGTACCTACATATAATGAAGTAAAAAATAAAGCTATCTGACCTAAGTTGGCTTCACAAATTAACGAGTAATAGTCGACCAACTATATTCTTCTTCCATACGGACCCATTGAAAAATATTTAGATCAAGTTCTTATTTATGTAAAACAGAGTATTTTGTTTTAGTTAGAGCATGGAACGGAACTCTCGGTTAGCAAATCCGACTCGCACTTGGCGTTGCCGTTGTAGTAAACTACGGAACCTTACACTGCGCATGGCCCAACATGCACTTGACTGGTTTTTACTCTTAGGTTATGCTTATTCCCGGGGTTGCGGGAATGTTCTAAAGCGTTCCACCGGAAAAAAGGTTATGCTTATGTATTCATTAAAATAAAAGTGTGTATGTGTGTCACGTCATCTATCATTATTTTTGTTTGAAAAGACAATTATTTCTCCCTGGCTGTGCCACTCAGCTTATGTGCATTACTGGAATAGTCAACAAATAATACTAAAAAACGTTCATCAATGGTCATCCAACAGAAATTACGAAAATGCTCTTTGTATACGAGATTTGTTACATTTCAACTCTTGCGCAAACCGTGGTAAATTTGCGAGTGAAAGCACACAAATTGTCTTGTTTACAAGATTAAGTCTTATATTTGGGCTGTACAGTCACCAGCTCCGGTAGCCGTGATCGTCTAGTGGTTAGGACCCTACGTTGTGGCCGTAGTAACCCAGGTTCGAATCCTGGTCACGGCAGTGATGCACTGTCGCGGCGGAGCATAGTTTTATTGCTAGGATTTCTAAAAGATGAATGAGGCATTGTTTTGAATGTCTCTAATAAGTGCTGTCTTTGTTTTTGATTTATTTATTTATAATACGGGACATACACAAATAGTGAACATTAAAAAAATATTTTTAATAAAACTGCGATTTTGTTGAAACGTTATATTTATTTAAAGTTACAAAAATATCAGAAGAGATCAGTCTAGGATATTTAAGCATAAATCATATTTTTAGTTTGTTTACGTCTACAGAAGAGATTGTGTTGTCTAAAGAAGACAACAAAAATTTATCTAACTAATCATATCAATATGAACAAGAATAGAAACAATGGAAAAAAAAAACTTAAAATGGGGTTCTCCTAAGCCCTTAAAAAATCATAATATTTTTTTTTTTACCGATTAAGCACAAAAAATATTCAAAATTTGTCAACAGAACAGACATCGACCTCGTCAGAATCCCACATGAAATTCATCGTCCGTTTTTTTCTGTGGTGAATCTTCAGAAGCTTCACAGTCAAAGAATCTATTCAGTCGAATAGATTCTTTTCTTCTAAATTCTATATCTCTGCTTCAATATTCCAATAGATAGATCAGGTGTCAGTCTATCTAAAAGGCCTGATAAATGTGGTTCAGTCAGAGCCTCAGGAGTAGTTGGAACCACAGGAGAATCGCGGATAGGCAAATACTCAGATGAGGAGTGATCTTGATTATGGCAATCAGATGACAAATGGTACAAGGATGAATTAGGAGTGGTATGTAAATGTAGTTTCATTTGTGAATTAGACTGTTATGCTTATTAAGGCATACCAGTCTTATTCCTCAAATGCTTTATGCAAATTTAAAAGAGTATAATTTGAAAAGAGATTTTGTTCTTGATCTTTTTTCTTGTGATTGTGTCTTTTTCCGCAAATTAATCTGCCATGTTCGCGTTTCTTTTTTTCTCCATATATTTCTTGTCTGGTTTTATTCTCTTTTCGTGTTGTCTTTGACTATCTTAATTTGACCATGTCGTTTTTTTTCTTTTGTATCGCTCCCTATCCTTCCTTCTTCTAGAGTTTCATCGTCCATTTTTGCCCGATCTCGATGTATACGTAGGTTTTTCTGCTCGCGCATGCGTAATTTTTTTTCTTCTTCGAATAACTAGTAAATGACTCGTTCGTAGCATAGTATCTGAAACAAAATACCCCAACCGTTATGTGGTGCAAGCAACACAATCTATACTAATATTATAAAGCGGAAAAGTTTGTTAGTTTGTTTGTTTGTTTGCTTGAACGCGCTAATCTTCGAAAGTACTGGGTGGATTTGGATGATATTTGGTATGGAAGTAGCTTGAAGCTTGAGGAAGGTTATAGGCTACTTTTTACACGACTGCAAAAAAGGAGAGTTATGTTTTTACCGTGATAGAATCCACGGGAGCGAAGCCCCGCGAGAATACTAGTACAAAATAAATGGCAAGCAGCTTGTCAAGCTACGTATTCTCAAAAAATTATGTACTAAAAATCATAAACAAACCAAAGTGAAACGCAACAGTTAGCAAAATGAATTATAAATTAATTATTGAGATGTTTCAAAAATACAATTTAATTAAGAACCTTCCTTTTTACAAATATTTTCAAAAGCGAGTATCACAACAGTTTTTTTTTCATAGTGAACAACGCTTATTCACTTCTGTTAACGTAGCCCCCTTCCGTAGACCCTACACTGAAAAAAAAAGAATTGTTGAATGTACTAAAGTAGCGTAGGTTGAGTAATGAACTGCCATAGTCAACCCTTTTCATAGTTAATTTTACTATAACAAGAGTGAATTTAACAAAATCCACTTTGTTGATTTACAATGTAAATGTTGATTTTACCAAATAGAACTGGTTGATTATGTCATAATCAACCAGTTCTATTTAGTAAAATCAACAATTTCGTGTGTAGGACCTATATAACCCGCGGATTTGATAAAATTTACGCGGAATTTAGTAAAATCAATCATTCTTTTTTTTTAGTGTAAGTCTACAGTAAGTTGTCTACACGAAAGACAAATTTTTCAAAATCAAAGATGGCATCCTGCATTATGAAGTTAAAATTTAAGCAATGTGTCATTAGCATACCGCATACATATGCACCTACTATCTCGTTGTTTTTATTATAAGGCTACTTACCCAGGTATCCTTTGCACAAGAAATAAACACTGATCTCGACCGAAAACTTATGTAATGAAATCAAATTAGGAGATTTTATACTTTACCTATTATGATTATTGAATAAAGATTATTATATTCTCTTTATTTCCAATATATACATATAAATTACATTTTTAAATATTCTCTAAAAAAACATTTAAAAATATAAAAAATAGTAGCCCACCGGTATCGGGAACAGGGTCCAAGCTACCATCGGTCAGGACTCCATAGAGAGGAACCTCCTGACAATACGCGCCGTGTCCAGGAGTACCGCTTTCTGAAGCAAGCCCTTGATCCAACCGCCTAACGAGAGCCTCCTGAAGTATTGGTCGAGGCTCTTGGCTATTAAGCCATTGCCTGAGATGACTATCGGTACAATGATTGCCGAGTTCACATCCCACATGTCGACAATCTCGTGTGCCAAGTTAAAATACTTGATTTGCTTATCTTTCTCAGCTTTCATGAGGTTCTCGTCATGCGAGATGGTTATGTCGACAATCATGGCACGCCTCTCGATTTGGGCCACCATTATATCAGGGTTATTTTAAGTGTTCGTAAATGAATCATGATCTAGGTTTTACATCCAGGACCTGCTCTTTTCGTCAAACAGAGAAGAAGATGAAGTGAATAGCTTTTATTTAGTACAGACAGAGGGAATACAATTTAAGTACATAATGTAAAAACGAAAATTTCCAATTGAACTCTAGACAGTATTGTGTACCTCATGGCAGTGCCAAATAGGTCCAGTTCAGCAAAAATGCAAGACGATTAAACTTAGGTTAAAACTCATATGGACACGATATAGAAACTACGCTGAATCTATACTAATATTATAAATGCGAAAGTTTGTGAGGATTGATGTATACTATATGTATGTTACTGTATGTTACTCTTTCACGCCAAAATTACTGAACGGATCTAAATGAAATTTGGTAAGTAAATAGCTGACATCCTAGAATAACACGTAGGTTACTTTTTAACCCGGCATTCCTACGGCATCGGGATTAACGCGGGAAAACCCTCTTACGCGAATAAATTCGCAGGCAAGCTAGTTTTCTATGTAAGTATATTTATTCATTATTATATTTTAAAAAAATGGCTCACCACTTATGTCTTTCCCTGTGTGTATAGAGCAGTCAACTGTTTTTAAGCCACGCTACGGATTTCGATACGGTTATACTAAGTTCCTTGACAATAGTTTATTATATCAAATTCGTCTAAAGTTATGACATCATAATTAAGACGCTGTGTCTCAATTTAATCGTTAAAACACGCCCATTTATCATGTTTACACATACTAAGGATTTTTAGTACGTCGATTCTGTAAAATTCGAACAACAACTCGCATCTCACATAGCTATTCACTGTCACTTCGCTTATGGTTCAAAGTGACCTTGATTTTGCATTCTGTAAACAGCGTCGAAGTGACGGAGGAATTACATTACCGAATGCCACTTCTGACGTCATGTCATACTTTATCTGTCAAAATCTTTAGTTCAACTCGCTGACACGCTCGCAAGGGTAGCGCTAGTGTAAATTCGAATTAACAACCGAGTTTTTAGAATGCCAATCAATAAACTCACAGCGGATTCAGATTCGAAGTTTAGAATGAGGTCTTACAGAATAACACAGTAGATCTTAAAAAAATAACACAAAAGTCCTCGATTGTACAAGTCTTTCACTTTTGGTTACCTCACAGTAACCATATTCAACCGTACGAACCAGGGCCGAGTCGCTATGGACAAAATAAGTTACAATAACGAGGAAGTTCCCTTGTCCTGTTATCCTTAATACTCCATTTTGACGCTTACATCTTCGGCACGTTTTCAGAAACGTGTCGAAGAACTAACACAAGAATGAGAAAATCTTTTACAATAGCAACAAAAAAGAAACGTGTTGCCTTGTTGTTACATGACTACTGTACGACCCATATTGCTCAAGTACTGTTAACAAAAGTGAGGTAATAAAATTGCTTAGCATTTTTCTATATTTATTGTGGTAAGCTTTTAAAAAAGCTAGATGCTGCTAATTTCCAGTATTTACAAGAAGTGATAGAGTCTGTGTTTCCTGATAGCTATAAATCAAGTGTGAATAGGTTACTTCTAGGCAAGCGGGCTTCATCTTCGACCACATCGTTGCTTACCTTGAGGTGAGATGGTGGTCGAACGTAAGCCTATCAAAAAAAGTGCCTAGCCATCATTTTTTTAAATCAAAATATCTAAATCTGGGAATCACAATACAATTTAGTAAGATTGGTGTTTTGGATTGGAGTTATTCTCTTTTTATTTCTCGTAAACTTCTTCCAAAAGTTATCTGGAAGATATCGCTCTCAGCGATAAGACCGCCATTGTAATTTTTTTTACAATATTGTTATTTAAGTTTGATTTAATTATTGGTGTACAATAATAATGAAATAATGATGTTTATTTTGCAAATAGGTTATAAATAACACTTTCACACGCCTTTTTTTCGTAAATGTAAACTAGATGAGGCCAGTATTTCCTAACTGATTACACTGAGAAGAAACACTGAAACGTATATTCTATAAAGTATATTCTATCTATCTTTCGGTCTAACTGTTGATAAAAAATACATATAATTCTTGGCAAAAGGTACACAATAATTATAGATGAAACTTGGTATAGAGTACAAAATGGCGTGTTACATCACTTACGTCGCTCCATATACAATCTAAACTATCCCGGAAAATCCCAGAAAATCCGGGATAAAAAGTAGCATAGTTGTTATTCCAGGATGTCAACTATCTACTTGCTAAATTTAATTCAGACCCGTTCAGTAGTTTTGGCGTGAAAGAGTAACAGACATGCATACATCTCTGCATTTTCTCTATGTATTGCTAGGCCATAAAAACATTTGTCCCGATGCATTAGTTAGTAAAGTTAGATTTTCGCATTTGTAATATTTTTGAGAAGTAAGATCAGCTGCCACCAGTTTGACTGGAATGTAGATAGTTTGAAAAAATATTTTCGTTTCAATATTTCTGATTTACCATATAAATCAGGCACTTGAAAGCTCGGTCAGTTAAACAAGTGAAACGGATTGCATTTTCCAAAGCATAGATTGCTATGGAGAAGTGCAAGAAACTCTACGGACACTCTTACATACCATATCATTTTTAATACTAAAATTGCGATTATTCCCGATGTCCACCACTTATCTGGCCACCACTGGGGGACAGCGAGACAACTTTAAAACATTATTCTCGTTGTCCACCACTGGGGGACAGCGACACAACTTTGTAAATTATGACTCTGTGCAGCTTTCGAAGGTGCATCACATAAGAAATGATGAATCTCATACGTTACATTTTTGGCTTCTTCAATACAAAACACTACAATTCGGTTGCAGTTATATGAATAGTCTGCTAAAAGAAAGTCCTTATAATCTTTTGGAACATGGAATTCTTCCACATTTTTGCCTTTAGGTCTTTTCATACCAGCGATTGTATTTCTATGTCTGTATAAACTTGAAATGACGGTATGTTTTGAATCAAACTCGGTATGACTTTGAATAAAGAATAATATAATAAATAATAAAATAAAGCGTCAATAGCCTAATGGATAAGGTGTCAGACTTGTGATCGACCGGTCCCGAGTTCGAATCCCACCCATTACACTATTGCCGTGAACCCACTCCAGACACAAGCATATTTAGCTTAGTTGGAGGGGTTAACAAGATTGCTAGTAATGTGAACTCTACCCACATTGCTAGTCATCATTTAAAAAAAAAAAAAATTGACTCACCATAGGTGAGTGGCGGCCACCAGTGGTGGCGAATGGAAATAATTTACAAAGTTGTGACGCTGTCCCCCAGTGGTGGACATCGAGAATAATGTTTTAAAGTGGTCTCGCTGTCCCCCAGTGGTGGCCAGACAAGTGGTGGACATCGGGAATAATCGCTAAAATTGTGGTTACATAATTTTTGTTTTTCTATATGTGAAAACAATAAACATTAATTGATCCCACTTCACATTTATTGCACGCACAGCCACAAATGACTCGTCAAGCCTTTAAAGCAACAGAGAACAGGCATCTTCTGGGCACGCTTGTTTCATCGCGTAGACGCCATCTATCACTTACCAACTTGCCTGATTGAGATGCAAAGCAGTCTTATTCATTTGGGAAAACAAACAATTTCACAAATGCGAATAAGTGATTACTATAAAAGTATAGGTACTTATAAAAAAAACATTGCACCCCATTTATTTATCTTGCATGTTGACTGTATACAGAAATTGAATAGGTTACGAGGTCGAATATTTAAATTGATGGCACCAATAAGGTCGGCCAATATTTGATCAAGTCGTTGGTAACGTTACATTGTGATTTAAGCCCGTCCGTGCTTCTATGTAACTGTAGATATATGGGTCATGTTTGCAAAGGTTGGGTACATGGTAATAAAAAGTTTTTAGCAAAAAATAAAACCGACTTCCATATGAAAACACTACAAAGCCAAAAATAACTTTAATTTCGGTAGTCGGTGTTATTGGTTTTGTATTTTCTTTTTTTTTGACATATCAAAACATTACGTTTTGATATGGAAGTCGGTTTTATTTTTTGCAAATTTTTTTTTACGCTTTTTAGTGGGTCGGTTTGTAATTTATCTAGTTACAAAAGCCAAAATGTCAACTACTCGTCACTAGTTACAAAATATTGCTTTCCCGATGCAGAGCCGTTAATTTTTGAGGAGTTCTCCTGGTACTTCACCATTAGCTCTACTTCACCATATGCATTGTGACGAGCATAAAGTGCTTAACATCCATATTCAAGTAATCGAATCGCAATCCACGAAATGCTTATTATTGAGTAGTTTCAGTGGCCATCTGTGGTCTTCATCATCAGTTCCACTTCCCCAAATGGTGCTTTTCGAGAGAAACTGCACAAGGTAAGTATAAGAAATACCCAAAACGCTGCAAGTGTGCTTATAATTTTTGAAGAGTTCCCTCGATTTCTCCATGATTCCATCATCAGATCCTAACGTGATGACAATGGGACCAACTAAAAAATATATTCTTTCAAACTAAAAAAGAATTTTCCAAATCGGTCCAGCTGTCTCCGAGTTACGAGGTAACATACATTAAAAAAAAGTACAAGACGAACTGAGAACCTCCTCCTTAATTTGAAGTCAGTTAAAAAGGACATGTAAATGGACTGGAATATCAAATGGCTAGTTAACAACTAGTCAGTAAAACTCTTTTCTTCGATTTATGGTACTTTGAGTTCTCATTATTGCTTGTGTAATTGTATTGGAAACAAAAATTACTTAGCGCATTCTTAACTTAAAAATCCACCATCCAGGTTCTCATACGACCAGTACTAATTGTATGGACTTTAAAAGAGACCTCTGAGTTTTTTTGGTGTTTCTTCCCAGGGTACTCAGCTAGGAAACTCCGGCCTCATTTTGATTAAAATGACCAAAAAGATTGACGTGTAAAAGTGCTATTTTTAACCTTATAACAAAAAATATATAATTTATTCATTTATAATAAATAATACAATAATAATAAATTAATAGTTTAAAAAGCACTAGAAAAACACGCTTTTATAAATGCACGTAAAAACAAAAATTTGTTCGCGCTTTTCCTTTTTTTGTAGTCTCCGTTTTCTTTGTGTTGCTGTTTTTTTTTTTGTAGATTTTGCCATATTATTCCCACGAGTAGTGAACAATTAAACGGTTGATCACCCCAGAGGATTTGAAAGTAACATCTATAAAAAAACAAATCTATGGATTACGCGGTAATTCAAAAGGTTAAGAAAACCGATTATTAAAACGATATTTTCTTTAGGTTTGTTATAACCTTGAATCCTGATCGTGTTCAAAGTCCATTACGTGGCTTTTCTCACAAGTGCAAACACGACTATGATACGATATTCTATCATGGAATGCCAGTGCCTATCTTCCAGCTTCATCATCAGACCTTGAAACCTAATCGTGGTCAAAGTTCATTACAAGACTTTTCTAAGAAATCCAAAAGAGCTATACGATTTTCCATCATGAAGTTCCAGTTCATTAGCATTATTGGCTCCATTATCAGATCAGTTCGACAGTACCATATTATTGTATTGTCATCAGAACTACATACAGCTACCAATTTTCATTACGCTACGACCCTTGGAAGATGGTTAAATTAGTTACCTTAGATTCCATTACATAGTTACATACAGGTTGACCATAATAAAAGCGTGTTAAAAATAAAATAAAAATCTTTTATTGTAAGGCCTCTAAGGCCCATAGATTTAGTATAACAAATTACATAAAAACTATGTTAGTAAGAATAATTAGGCACACATAGACAATTATAAAGAACATAACAAAATAAATAAAACAAACTAAATAACTCACAATCACCGGAAGATTTATCAAGCCCTATGTCCAACATGTAGCTTGATAAACCTATCCATTGTAGGCTTTTCTAGCCTTTCTGCGAAAACCTTCAGAACGCTATTGCTGTTTCCTCTCACTCTGCGTATTATAGACGCGACTTTCATGCGCATGACCGCGAAGTAATCGTCGGTACGCATCTGCGAATATCCCAGACGCACTACAATAAGGAAGAAGCCTCAAAAGCGTCCTGAAAGCATTATTATATTGAATTCGCAGGGTGTTGGCAGATTTTTGGGTTTGGTTAACCACAGGCTGCTGGTGAAAAACGTTTGGGAAAATGCTTTAAAAAGGGTGATTTTAACCAGTACAGAACAACCAGCAAACCTGCGAGCCAACACTTTTTCCCTAATAGCCATCGCCTTGCGCTCTCTCTCCATATCTAGATTATCATTAGGATCTTCGGTAACAACATGACCTAAATACCTGAATTGAGTAGCCCTCTTTAGAGGTAAACCATTTCTAGTTTTGCCGGAAGGATACTTGACTGTCTTTTATTTTATAATATTAAAACTGTGTAATCAATGAAACCGAAATTTTAAGCTCCATCTTAATTAAGGAAGCTTTTGTGTAACTGGAAATTTTAGGCGTAAAAATTTACATAATGTTTTCAACCATAATCACGAATTTTCGATCCCCATGATAGCATGATGGAATTTTATGTAAAAGTATTTAGGGACGTATAATTACCCGCGGGTTTCGCAATAATCCCTGAGGATTGAGTACTAATTGAAACGGGTAACCATAAATCTCTGTGAAACCCAGCATGCATATTCATAATGTTAATTAAAATATTAAAAAAATTGCTCCGCCGCGACAGTGCATCACTGCCGTGACCAGGATTCGAACCTGGGTTACTACGGCCACAACGTAGGGTCCTAACCACTAGACGATCACGGCTATCGGAGCTGGTGATTGTATCGCTGAATTTTTCGACCGCTATGCTCAAAACGCGTTGGAATTGGGCCACTTTCACTATTGATTACGTTTGTTACGACATCTCTTGAGGAATGTCCATTCAATTAACCATTGTTCGGTGTAATCGAAGCGGTATTCGATCGTGAGTAAATAAATAACGTGGTTAAATAATAATGCCAATCTTCATGGTTAAGCAACACTTAATTCTGTAGATGGCTGATCATCTTAACATATAGAGATTCTCCGTGCCTTAGAGTAAGCACATTCAGCCGTTATGGTAGTTGATGATGATGAAGTCAGTGATCAGTCATCATCTCATCAACTATCGTTACGGGTAGTCAAAAACAATAAGACGAAAATCTGTCACTGTTTTTTTTTATAGGGCCACTCGTAGTTCAGCACACTAAGGCTGATTACTACTAAGCCAGGGCTTACATACTAATATTTACATTTAAATAACCGCATGCCAAGGGCTCTCCCTGTGGAGTACGGGCCTCGGCATAGCGGGGTCGTTGGTGGAGGGCAGCAAAGGGTCGGGCTGGGTCATATATTATTAAAGGGGTTATATATTAACTAGTACTCACGCGGGGCTTCGCTCCCGTGGATTCTATCACGGTAAAAACATAACTCTCCTTTTTTGCAGTCGCGTAAAAAGTAGCCTATAACCTTTTTCAAGCTTCAAGCTACTTCCGTACCAAATTTCATCCAAATCCACCCAGTACTTTCGAAGATTAGCGCGTTCAAGCAAACAAACAAACAAACTTTTCCGCTTTATAATATTCTTCTTCAAAATATTACCCTAAATGGCTTGTGCATAAATCGTGTTGTGAAATTTAAATACCTAGGACATTTCCTTACCGACGGCCTTGAAGACGATGTGGACATTGAGAGGGAACGCAGAGCTCTAGCGGTCAGAGGTAACATGCTGGCCCGCAGATTCTACCGATGCTCTGATGATGTTAATGACCCCTTTTCAAAGCTTATTGCCAGAGCTTTCACACGGGGAATCTGTGGGTTAGTCACACCAAAAGGTCGCTGGATTCCCTGCGTATCCAATATAATAATATTTTCAGGATGGTGTTGGGGCTGCCGCGTTTCTGTAGTGCATCAGGGATGTTCGCATTATTTCACACTGATGGTTTTCATGCCATTTTTCGCAAGAAAACGGCATCCCTGATACGCAGATTGCTTGGCAGCCGCGACATGATCCTGAATACCGTAGCTGATAGGGTATCATCCCCATTATGGAAATCCCTTATTATGAGAGTTATATAATAGTTTGTATAATTAATAATTGTAATAATGTGTGTATACCTATAATTTATGTGTTGTAATCTTTGTGTGTGCTGATAATTTAATTTTAATAAGGATTATGACTTGATAACTTTGACATTTTTCTACTTTGTAATTTTAAACAATGTATATGGATCTTTGGAAATCTGATTTAAATGATTTTTTATTTATTTTATTTTATTATTGCTACTGGCTTAGCATCACGGGCTGGCTCGTTTGGCAAAGGTCGGGGAGGATTTAAGTTACAAGTACGCGGATGTCGCGATGGGCCTCGTCGGCGAGGCCGGAATACGGAACGCGTTTTATTTCTGTGTATTTTTAGAGTGCTAGTTTCGCTGGTGCTCTCTTGTCGAATTGTGGTGGGATCGTCGGGTTCGTCTAGGACGAGACGCGGACGACGAACCTGGGAAATTTTAGAGGCTGTGTATGGGGCAGCCGATACAATCAGGGGGTTTGTGTGTTTTTCAGCAGAGGCGAAGTAACGCACTGAATGGCGTTTCAACACTTGCTTTATGGTTGGGTCTAACACTGGTCCCGCCAAGGGCTATATACAGTGTTACCCAGCTACTGATTTATGGAGTTCAGAAAGGCTCGCTCAGGTAGTCGTTCCGTGCAGAAGGAGGCTGCGGAAAAGGAGAGGGAGATCTTGAGCGCTCTCCCGGCCCGCAGAAGACGCACCGGTCGTCGATAGAGGGCAAACAATGCCCTCTGGCGGCCCCCCTAAATAGGTCCAGAGACGACGAACTTGGGGATGCCCGCCGGCTCCTATAACACGAGACCTGAGATGGCGGCGCGTTTAGTTCCACGCGCGCCCTTCTCAGTAGTCACAGAGGGAGCAAAACACCTCACTCCCCCCACTTAAAGAGATAGGGCCTACAGAGGCGGGCCGGCACTAGTCGGGGGCCGCACTGAAGAATACTTATGTGCTCACGCAGCCCCCGGCGCATGTGTACGAGGGAACACGAGGTGGTTTTAGTTAATACGAGTCTGACAGACCCCTTCGCTCGCCCCAAGGCGGAGGAAATCCATGAGGATATCCACCTCGAAACAAAAAAAAATTGGCCAAGTGCGAGTCAGACTCGCCCGTGAAGGGTTCCGTAGTAAGCCGTAAAAGCCTTACAAAGTTCTTAAAACTAGCTTATTTACATTTTTTACAACTACGCCAAATAACTTTGTTTTTCATAGTGTTTGTATGAATTACAAAGTTATATTTTCGGTTTTAGAAAATATGCTGTATCACAAAAACTGCTAACTCGATCTCGTTCAAACCAATTTTGGTTAAAAGTTTACATTAAGATCTATAGACATATATTATTTTTTAGATTTTTCACTCCATTATTATAGAATTTAGAGGGGGGGACACATTTTACCACTTTGGAAGCGTTTATGAAAAAGTGATTTTAGAAACCCCTATATCATTTTTAAAGACCTGTCTATAGATACCACACACACACAGGTTTCATGAAAAAAAAAAAATCAGTTTTGGTTTATTTTATTTTAAATATTTATTAATTGTTTTCTTAAAATCGGAAAGCGGTTCATAGAATACATCTACTTACCAAGTTTCACATGTAGAGTCTTAATAGTTTCGGAATAAAATGACTGTGATATACGGACGGACGGACAGACAGACAGACAGACAGACAGACGGACAGACATGTCGAAACTATAAGGGTTCCGTTTTTTGCCATTCGGCTACGGAACCCTAAAAAGTCGCTCCATGTAAAACACTGATCAGGTAAGACATGAAACCAACTCTAGATTGTTGGAAGCAGGCTAAGCTAATGATGAGGATTCGATCATGCGTAAAGTGATGAACAGACCCACTGGGTTCAAGTCCATCCAGTTCAAATGGACCCTCTTCTAGTAGAAACTATTTATATTCATAAAAAAATTTTCCGTTACTTATTCATTACCTAAGTATTTTTTTTTTTTAGTTTTTATGTTTTTGTTGTGGACAGTAGTTTACGAATTGTGGGACACAGTAAAATAAATAATGAAAAAGGCTAAGTACCTAAGTCTAGTTTGGTCTTACCATTGGTTCTAAGCTAGAATGAATCTACTATAATTAATCTAATTATACTTATAAAAAGAGTATTCAAAAATAAAATTAGGGGTATATAAATGCGAAAAGATATTATTTTTAAATAAAAACGCCCCATATTAGGAATTTCGCTTGTATCGCGGGTGGCAATTTAACAAACACCCTTATTTTTTTTACGGAGACGGCATCGAATCCGCAACACGCAGCGCATAAGCCAATCGATCAACTAAAACGCCAAATTTATCGTGTCTGTTAATCCTTCTTTCACGTGGAGATAATTCAAAGACCAGAGAGTAGTAAAGACTACCTTTTTGTTAAAACTTGAAAAGAATTACTTTATACGAAGCCACAGGCCAAAGCTATTACGAACATAAAAAGGCGCTTTGTCATGCTTTTTGTTCCGTTTGGCGCTGGGCTTATGAAGCAAAAGTTAAACAAGATTTTCCCGTTGTATTATCATTAATCATTTTAAATGAAAAACTGCGGCCCCGCAGCTGGACGTAAAGCAGCGTGATAGATCATTGTGTAATAGGCAGTGATCGGAATAGGTAGAGCTATTTAGGTTCATTGACCGCAAACATTGATGTTAATATGGATATTCCACGGGATTCCTACTAATACTACGGGATTTTATTGAATTTCATTATTTTTGTCAATATGTATAAAATAAATAGTTTGTATGGTAATATGTTTTTGTACAACTTCAGAATAAAAATGTTTAATTGATTGTTGATTCTTGAATAAGAAATTGTTACTTAATCTATACTAATATTATAAAGCTGAAGAGTTTGTTTGTTTGTTTGTTTGTTTGCTTGAACGCGCTAATCTCAGGGACTACCGTTCTGATTTGAAAAATTCTTTCAGTGTTAGATAGCCCATTTATCGAGGAAGGCTATAGGCTATATATCACCACGCTAACACCAATAGGAGCGGAGCAGTAATGAAGAATGTTTCAAAATCGGGGGATTTTTTTTTCCACGGGGACGAAGTCGCGGGCGGAAGCTAGTAAAATATATGTGGTTTAATGAATCAAGTTTATCTATTTATTATACTATCCTTAATCCCGTCCTTCTTATATTTACGCGCCAGAAAGGAAGTGTAATCTTTCAATAGTCCTGAAGGCGAGAAAGTTTTTATATGATTTTACTACTTAAAAACCAAATCCCGGGACTCGGGGAATATCCATATTATTCTATCCTATGGCAAGTATATAAAACAGCTCTACCTATTCCGATCTATGGTAATAGGTATTAAATAATAAATAAAATAAGGAAATATAGAAAGAAATAAAATAAATTTAACTGACCCAGATTAGGGCACACAATAAATACAACAAAATAAAAAGCTTTTCTAAAGTAATTTAAAAGTTGAGTTAAGAGTTTATTGTGTCACCACGACTGATAGAGATTAGACCGCATGCAAAAGTAAATCCATAATTTTTAGCACGATAAAGATAATAATAATTATTAAATAAATACAAACAAAAACTTAGTTAAATAAAACAGCATTATGTATACCACACAGTTGTGCCAAATACGCCCAGGTCAATAGCTCCGTCAATCGGGTTGACTTGAACGATGTCTTTATTCAATGATATATGTTTTTCTGTGGGTGGGTTCGCACTAGTGTAATGACTGGGGTTGAACCCGCGACCTCTCGATCACAAGTCCAACACCTAGCCATTGAGCTATTGAAGCGAGCTCAAAATTTGTTAGCAAAATTGTCGAGACCCACAAGAGAGCCGTTGCCTGCCGAGGTTGCGGAATTGTTTGAAAGAGTTACCGCGGCCTTGGAACACGAAGGGCATATGATGGAACACGGATGGGTTTTAGTCAGTAAAAGTCTGACACAACCTCCCGCTTCAGCCAGATCGGGGGGCAGTCATTGGATGATTTTCCATTCTTAAAAAAATAAAAAAAGCTATTGACGCTTAAAAACATCAATAAAACGAAAACACAACACTACCAACTCCTTAAAAACTACCATTTTAAGTGCATAACCATAGCTACTCCCCGTACATCAAAGACCGTTCCATTAAAGACCCATCATAAAACTCTACTTACCCTCCCAGCGTTACACGCATTTAGTGCATTTTAACGATGCAGGTTTATGGCTGCAAATAACTGCGTTTGTGACTACTGGAGTGAAAGGTACAGTAGACTGCATCACAGTGGTAGCATGGTCGGTATAAACTGGCCTTTTCTGCGTCATTAGTTTCGTGGTCTTGAGGAGCTCGTGGCTAAATGTATTTTATTAGTATTATGTTTATTAATTTTAAATAAATTATTTTATTCCATTTTTTCGTATACCTACCACAACGTGTTTTTTTTTAACCCAAAGGTTGACTGCATTAAGTCCGCCCATGTAACACCATTGTACATAAAGTTTAAATCAGTATATATAAAACGCTTCCATTACGGACTAACTAACAGACAACGCACAGCCGAAACTACTGGGCGCAGGGAGCTAAAATTTGGCATGTATATTCCTTGGGGTGTGTAGGGGAGCACTAAGAAAAGATTTTTGGAATTTCCCACGGGATCGGGTTTTACACGGGAGAAATCTCCAACATGAACGAAGTCGCGGGAAACAACTAGTAAATAAATAAATAATAATAGTCACAAATATTAATCTTTCACAAAGATCGGTCGGTGGAGCCGCGCGGACGGACCAATTTGTTGAACGAGGCGCCACTGACGCATGCGCTCCGCACTCTCAACCTCATTGCGTCTGCTTTGGACTTATTCGTTTTTTCACTGGGTGAATTCACAAGAAGTGCTTTGTTTGTAATTTGTTACAAAAATCAAAATGTTAGAATAGGAATTAAGTTACCCTGTAAGGATATTGTCAGGTGGTTAAATAAATCTTCACGGCTAAGGAACGCCTTGCCGAGGACGGCCAGTAGATAAGTGCCGAGGACGGCCTTAGATAAGTGTCGAAGACGGCCAGTGCATAAGTGCCGATGATGGCCAGTAGATAATTGCCGAGGACGACCAGTAGATAAGTGCCGAGGACGGCCTTAGATAAGTGCCGAAGACGGCCAGTAGATAAGTGCCGAGGACGGCCTTAGATAAGTGCTGAAGACGGCCAGTAGATAAGTGCCGAGGACGGCCTTAGATAATTTCCGAGGACGGCCAGTAGATAAGTGCCGAGGACGTTCCGTAGATAAGTGCAGAAGACGGCCCGCAGATAAGTCACCATTTTAATATATTGAGATTTTTCCGTGTCTCGGAAAGCGCTTTAAGCCGTTAGTCCCGGCTGACATTTGCACAACTTTGACAGTCGTTACGGGTAGTCAGAAGCTATAATATCTGATACCAATATATCTGAAAGGGGTATCGTGTTACTCAGCTACTGGGTTGTGTTGTGGTCTTACTTTGGTATAGTTTGTCAAATCGTTCGTGCTCCTTAAAGTTCTTAGTTGAGCTACGTGATAGCTGACATATGCTTGCATTGTCCAAACTGTTTTTTTTTTGTTCAAAAGAGCAACACATATATAAATTTACATGTTTCTTATATGATTTTACTAGTACAGATTATGTGGACTTTAAAAGAGACGTTGACCTCCGAGTTTGTTTTGGTGTTTCTTCTCAGGGAAAGCAGCTAGGAAAAACCGCCCTAATCTAATTCAAATTAACTATTTAGCACTTTCCGTAACAACGCATTAATTTAAATAAGTATTGAATTTAGTTCGCGTCGGATAATCAAGGGCACCGCACCTACTCAATCACTTTAGTATCGCGTATATTTAATACTCATTGATACTCCATTAAATTCACTAAATACGTAAAGTAAACAGATAATATCATTTAGTTTCATCTAGAGCTATCGTTTCATTTAAACAAAAGTTTGTTTAGTCTAGCAATTGTAAATAAGTCGTTGGTGTGCATATTTTTAACAAAAATGAAACCGTCTTTCAAAAACAACACTGCAAATTGAAACATTACTTTTTCTAGCTAGTTTTATTGTTCACTTTTTAGTTGGGGTACTTTTTATCTAGTTAGAAAATCCTAAATGTCAACTACTTATCACCTTTTACAAAATATTGGTCTTCCCTATGCAGGGCCGTTATTCAGGGAAAATACATAAAAAAAGATTCCAACGAACTGAAAACCCCTTCCTTTTTGGTAGTCGGTTAATAAATAGACTGTATACACTATTAAAACCTCTAATACGCTGTTTAGTTCAAAGTCAGAATGTTATACCTGACTTGCAGTCGCCAGTACCTACTATTTTAACGAGAGAAGGTAATTAGTAAATAGGTCGTAAAGGTATTGGCGCCGTTATGTTTGTGGTGGATCTTCATAACGGAGGTTGGTTTTGCCGGTTGATGACGTGATTGTCTAGATAGCTGATTTGTCTTATTACTAGCAGTAAGGATTTTTCCCACAAATCTTTCAGCATTCGCAATGAGCTAAGGAAAAACAGTTCTGGGTTAAGCTTGCTCTTTGTGTTTATATTGTGACGAGCTGGGGTTCGGGAAATAATTAACGCCAATTAAACCAAAATTAACACTTTAATTAATTAATCACAAAATTTTAATTCAACACAATTATTCGCACTACAACACTTGTCACTTAACTCTTAAATCGCACTGAAATTCACTAGTAAAGCCTCGATTGTATCGCGTATTCGCCTCGTAATAAGACTGACTCTCTGCGCCCCTTTGCGATCTATTTATACCCCGGTCTATGAGTTTCAGAACATTCCTGTAAAATCGACTCACTGTTTATACTGCTTAGAATATTCCAGAGCTACTTGAGATACACAGTACCGCTATTCGCCGCTAGATGGCGTTAGTGTCTCGACTAGATATACACAGTACTGCTATTCACCGCTAGATGGCGTTAGTGTCTCGAACATTCTAGATTTATGTCGAAGTTTCTCGACGTACTTCGCTAAACGACTGGCGTAACAATATATTTTTATGTACAATAAAGAATGAGAATAAGAATGTTCAGATGAAGGAGTTGCAGCTATACTAACTTGGTCTAAGTATGAAGGTTTTATTGTCTTTTATGGGTTCTGTTCATAAAATGTAACCAACGGAATCCAATACCAAAAATCTCAAACCAACAAATCAGATGATCCAGGGTAGACGGATTTGCCGGGGTTGCGGGAATGTTCTAACGAGATACCGCGGCCTAGGAACTTAAGGGCAGCTGAAGGAACAGGGTGGGTTTTTAGTTAGTAGAAGTCTGACACTCCCTTCCGCTCCACGCAGAGCGGGAGAAGTCATTCGATGATGTTCCCACCCGGAAAAAAACGGGTAGATGGATAACCCTTGTGTTAATAGATTGTATATCATCGGCGGTAAGTTGAATTTATCTCAAGCCCATCCTTAGATAAAAATAACATAACATAATCTTTATTTAGGTATTTTCTCTTAGAGAGGTAGGTACCTACCGACGTGCGCAATATTATTACCGGAAAAAAATATTAAACATAAATTGAAAACATATTTCTTCTCAAATTTGTAACAGAACAGTGTCGAATATTTTTACCTACCTACAGTTTTGTTCCAGTAAATTGTGTTACATAAACAGTTTCTGTATGTATGTATTAAGTAATTTTAAGACGGATGAATAGAATTGTAAAGTATCACACACAAACTCGAGAGGTTTATGTGATTCTACAACGTGTAATTTAAAGGCTATATACATACCAAGTGCACGACTTCTTTGGATGAAAATAAACGATATGCCAAGGGTTTTATAACTATGTCTACTTGTGTGAAGTATAATAGAAATTTCAATACATTGATACCAGAGGCAGAATTTTCAAATTAAGAAGAACGAAGAGAATCACCGTGTTATTGGCAAGTGACGTGGAAAGTTATTGACCCTCGTAGTGGTGTGACACGTTTGTTATGATTGGTATTCAAGAAATATATGAAACCAATAATTTGGTATCAATTCTTTGAGTCAGTTATTTTGTGCTGAAACTGTGCATAGAGACTCCATACCAGATGTTGTGTTCAGCCTTTTTGGATAGATATGGGGTTTTCGTTACACGTTGTATACTAATTTAAAATGTGTGCACGAGTGCAACATTAATTATTAATCACTTTAAACAATCAAGACAGTTGTTACCGGTAGTCAGAATCTAGAAAATCTGATACAGGTATTTCCCGTATTCCTAACGGGTATTCGTCTCGTCCACCTATTGGGTGGTGGGGGCCAGTTAAGCAGCGCTCGCGTACGTATTGTATGAACTTAAAAAGAGACGTGGTCTTTTGAATTCGTTTCGGTCATTTTTCTCAGAACAGTTTATTACAAACTAGCTTTTGCCCGCGACTTCGTTCGCATGGTAAGGTTTTCCCACGTAAATCCCGATCCCGTGGGAAGTCCGAGATAAAAGTAGCTTATGTGCCATTCCAGGATGTCCACTATGTACTTACTAAATTTAATTGAGATCCGTTCAGTAGTTTTTGCGTGAAAGAGTAACAAACATCCATCCATCCTCACAAACTTTTGCATTTATAATATTACTAGCTTTTGCCCGCGGCTTCGCCCGCGGCTTCGCCCGCGTTAATTTACACTTTGTTAATAATTCTTGTTGCCAAAAAGGTGTACCGTATCTTTCAGGTGGTTCAAAAACGCATATGATATTTAAAAAACCATCACCAGGGTCCATCCATCCCCAAAAAGAGACTTAATATATTTTTGTAAACTACGTTTCTGGTTTTTCCGTCCTTGGCGTGTTGATTTTGTGCGCTTGATACTCGTGAGCATGCCACATACAGTTGCCCATGGGAAAAGCAGTCTTTTTCTAAATGTACACCTGCGACTTTCAGTGTCTTTCCTTGAGCTTTATTTATGGTCATTGCGAATGCCGCTTTTAGGGGAAATTTGAGTTTTTCGAACTGAATGTGAGGAATAAATACGTTTTCACCACTTGTTGTTCCTATAAACATTGCATCCAAGTTGTGTAATTTGTAGTCGCATGCCATTCCTTGCCTTGGTGCGCCCTGATTACGCATCAACAGGACTGGGACACCAAGTTTAAGCCTCAAATAATGTGATGGGGTACCCTGAAAATTCCAGAGAGTTGATAAATCCTACAGGGTACGATGTCTCTTGCTTTGTATCCATGACATTGTCGACGGACAGATACTCGACAACATCACAATCCACATGAGACATAATCTTTTCGTTGATCTGCCCTACAATTTCGTTAGTCGGTGCCAAAATTACTATTTCACGGAGCCATTCTTTATCCCTCATATTTGTTTTCAAATCAGAATAAACCACTTATTAAATTATCTGTATCATGGACTATGTTAGGTTAGGTTAGGTCCAGGGTCTAAAACTATCCCCGTACCAAATTTCATCTAAATCGGTTCAGCTGTTTAGGCGTGAAAAGGTAACAGACAGACAGACAGAGTTACTTTCGCATTATTATAATATTAGTATGGAAGTATGGATGGATATGGAAGTATGGATAGTATGCATATGGATATGGAAGTATGGATTTATATTATTAGTATTAAAGTATAGATAGCTTTTGCCCGCGACTTCGTTCTGTTACTAAGCCGACCCCGTTTGTCTTTTAAAAAAAAAACAATTATTCTACTGGAACCACTTTAATTCACCACAATATAAAACACAGATATACAAGTTCTTGGATACTTATATTTTAACAATGTCCCTCTTAATTACTCCCTTAATTTGGGCAACTAGTTTACGCGACCGCGTCCAGAATCTAACTAACTTAATTATCATACTATTTCAGTGCATTGGTTAAAAATGCAACATAAGTAATTTAGTAAAGGAAAAGTACACTGTAAATAAGTAAAAGCTGACTTAGGCTCTATTGCCTTGTAATAAGGGTTATAACAGCTCCCCCTTTTAAACGAAGCTTTATCTCATCAAGATGAAGCGAAGTGAGATTGAAGATGTAGCTATTAAGAGAGACACTTTACAGCTTATATTATATTAAACATAAAGGTTACATAGTTTTGAATTAAAATTGACAACATAATGAGTGAATAGTTTTACATTAATTTAAAAGTTTAAGTTTCTGTTTGGCAGAAATTTGACTTTATTAACTTTACTAGTGGATTTATAATTTGGGTAATGAATAGGCAAAGACTGAACTGACTTATTGTCTTCTTCAGAAGTTGAAGATATTTCCGTCATCTCAATACTATTTGAAACTTTGGACTTGCGTTTGGTATTTTGATTATAACACTGATTAAATATTTGTACGCAACATCCAGCATTAGAATCATTTTTGTTCTTAAAGTATCTATATAATTTATAAACTAAGTATAAAAATAAACACACAATTAGTACATAAGTAAAAGTAGAATAGTAAGGGCCATATTTAATAAGATGAGATTCTTTTTCCAGATTATTCAGTTCTTGTTCTAAACTATCCATTTGATGAGTTGCATATTTGAGAGAATCTAAGTTAATTTTACTCAAAGAGATTGGCGACAAATGTGGTAAACTTTTATTAAATATGTCCTTCTTACAGCAGTCATCAGCTGTTATATCAAAGCTTATATCTAAAGGAGACTTAGTAAGTATAGAATAAGAACTAGTCGGTATCAACTGAACCGTTTTAGAATACCCAATACAATTAGGCGATAGTTTTACAATTCCTGTTCCTGTAATAGAATGGTCATTAATGTTTTCATCACATTTAATAGTTAATTTATTTGTATTTGATTGGACATAAATCCATTTATTATTTCTTAATTTTTGCCAAATATCAATCTGACCATATAATATCTTAGCATTGCATTCTGTGGGTAATGACAATGTTACCTCAGTTAAGATTTTAGATTCACAATTAGGGTTACTTATACATGAGTATATAGTATTTAATTCACAGATAGAAAAGTTGCTGTTTACTATCTTACATTTATCAAGAGTGTCCAACATAGCATAATGCATTCTGTCATCACTTAATGCGATATAAGAGTTAGAAGGTTGAATTAAAGCAAATGTATTATGTGAGTCATCATGAGGTGTAGGTAGTGGTATGTTTTTATAGGTCATGAACTTATCAGGTGTGATCAAAGGGATCTGTAATATAAAAATGACCTTATTATTGAAATAATAAGAACTAAATTCAGAAACATCAATAATGGAATGAATATTTTGAATGGTTAAGGGAACCGGAAAATCTAACCTTTTGCTTACTTGACTACTATGCTTAGTTAATTCTAAATAAAGATTTAAGGGGCTTATAACACTAGGATGTAGTACATTAACCTTAGAAAATAAAATAGAATTTAGTGTAGTATCTAGTAAATTAGTTATAGCGAGTAAAGAGCCTTCGATAATATTAAGAAGGTTGTTTAATTTTGAAGTATATAGTAATAGGTTATCGGTCTTTGTAATTTGGGAAAGTATTTCATTCATCTGATTAATTTGGGCGTTTAATTTCATCTCATTTTG
This sequence comes from Tholera decimalis, assembly GCA_943138885.2. Classification (NCBI taxonomy): domain Eukaryota; kingdom Metazoa; phylum Arthropoda; class Insecta; order Lepidoptera; family Noctuidae; genus Tholera; species Tholera decimalis. The sequence continues at coordinate 44,206,893 of OW964550.2, read as the reverse complement.
ATTAAGTTTATAAATAGTAGTGTTAAAATTATTTATAGTAGACTTGACAATGTGAATGTTGTCTCTCATTAAATGAAATATTTCTGTTTCACTCTTTTTGCATGATTCAATTGCAGTGTCATATTTTCGGGCATCATCTGCGTCTAATGTGCCGAAGAAAAACTTTAAGATTTCACCTCCGAATTCTAAAGATCGTTTAACTTTATTTGTTAACTAGCTTCCGCCCGCGACTTCGTCCCCGTGGAAAAAAAAATCCCCCGATTTTGAAACATTCTTCATTACTGCTCCGCTCCTATTGGTGTTAGCGTGATGATATATATCCTATAGCCTTCCTCGATAAATGGGCTATCTAACACTGAAAGAATTTTTCAAATCAGAACGGTAGTTCCTGAGATTAGCGCGTTCAAGCAAACAAACAAACAAACAAACAAACAAACAAACAAACAAACTCTTCAGCTTTATAATATTAGTATAGATTGGTTGGAAATGATATGCGATAATGATTGCAATTTGATAGAACTAGACTGGATTAAAACTTCGATAGGGCTAGACATGTCTTTGCATGTACCTAACTCTTGTGGTTGAATTTTGTTGCACAAGTTTAGAGTATCGTGTAACAATGATTCGATTTTATTAAGATATGGTTCTAAAGAAACTAAATCTACGTGGGTGATCACTTTCCAATGATCAGTATAAAAATTAATATTAGTAGTAGGTTCAAAATAAATCCCGGGGCTATGATAGATTGGGATGATGCTTGATTCGGTGCGGCCGAGGCATAAAGTGCCATAGCAGCATATTATTCTGAAAAGAAATATAGTATATAGGTTAAGAAGTAGAAGGCTTAATTTCATTGGTATGGTATTTAATAGCCTTGCGACCCACTTGTAGGGTTACGTTGTGTTTGTTATGAACTTTAATAATTTTATAAGGGCCTTTCCAAATAGGCGATAAAGCTTTACGAAGCCTATGATGTTGTTTAAGATAAACCATATCTCCTACCTTGTAAGTAACGTCACGGGAGTTTGCGTCATAGTATTGTTTTGATTTTTCTTTACTATTTATAATGTTTTGAATGGCTTTTTCGCGGCTAAAGCGCATTCTATATTGTAAAGCTCGAATATATTCGTTGTATGTATTACCAGGGCTTTCATATAACGAAGATGGAATGGATGGTTTATAACCATATAATAACTCGTGAGGAGTAAAGTTAGTTGTACTATGAGGTGTAGTATTATAAGCTAGAATAGCAGTGAATAAATAACAATGCCAGTCGTTCTGGTTCTCATTAACAAAGGATTTTAGGTATTCTTTTAAGGTAGCATGTGAGCGTTCAAGAGCTCCATTGGTTTGTGGGTGATACGGAGTAGTAAAAAGGGCCTTGACCTTTAGGATTTCGGTCAATTGTTTGAATAATTCGGATGTAAAACATGTACCTAAATCTGTTAGAATGGTTTTGGGAAAGCCGAAAAGAGACATAAAATGAACTAGGTTTCTGGCTATTTCTTCACTAGTAGCCGTAACCATTGGGTAAGCGCTAGTAAATTTAGTTAAGTCATCTTGTAAGGTTAAGATGAATTTAAAGTTTTGAAAGCCTGCATCGGGTAAGGGGCCTACGACGTCAAGAGCCAATCTTTCAAACGGCCTGGTAGATGTAGAGGTTATCTCCATCGGAGCTTTATTTGATTTCCTCAAAGGCTTATTAATTTGGCAAAGCTTGCATTTTTTTACATATTGTTCGATGTCAGACCGCATGCCTTTCCAATAATAGGCAGCTTTAATACGCGAGTACATTCGTTGTGACCCTGGGTGACCAGCTATAACAGAGTCATGGTTTTCTTTTAATATTTTAGGGACTTCTACAGGAGTAGGATATATTAATTGATTTTTATATATGTGAATTTTTATATTAGTACCGTGGAAAATATAGGAAATCATATTATAGATTTTAGAATACTTAAGCTTGGAAAATGGGTCAGTGAAATCTGGTAATGCAAGGTTGGTAATATTTTGGCAAGTAATTAGTAAGTTTCTAAGCTTAATTAGTAAGATATAAACATCTCTATAATTAGTTTCTTCATAGTGATGTACTTTTGTAAATAGAAAATAGTAGGTTTTATTTTTGTCGTTAACACATTGTATTGTGAGTGACTCGCGTTCGGAATTTAGTAGATCAGCAGAATTATCGAGCTGCGATAATATTTCCTCGCAATGAGGCATAGAATAGTCAAAGTCTAAAGAGACTGGACAAGCGATTGTATTTAACTTAGATAAGTGTAGTCCTTGAATACATTCTTCGATTATGGTATTTGGGAGTGGTAGTTGACTTGTAAATTGAGCCTTGAAATACTGTTCGTAAGAAAAATTATTTAGATTATTTACGTCAATAGCATTGATAGGGCAACGGGATAGCGCGTCGGCGTTAGAATTGAGACGACCTTGTTTATAAACGATTTCATAATCGTATTCCTCAAGTTTGAGGCGCCAGCGAATGAGTCTACTACCCGGATCTTTTACATTAAATAGACACACGAGGGGCTTATGATCTGTAATTATTTTAAATCTATTACCATATAAATATGGTCGGAAGGTTTTAACGGCGAATATAATAGCTAATAACTCTTTTTCCGTAGTTGAATAGTTGCCTTCAGGCTTATTTAGAGTGCGCGACGCGTAAGCGATCGGCTTATCTTTGCCGACGGGACCCTGAGACAGTATGGCGCCAACAGCATAGTTACTTGCATCCGTAGTAACATTAAAAGGCTGTGAGAAGTCAGGATACTGTAGAAGTGGGGCAGTAATTAATTTTTCCTTTAAAATATCGAATGCATGTTGTTGTTCCGTGTCCCAGTGGAACACAACATCCTTTTTTAATAGAGACGTAAGTGGTTTCGTTAACTTAGAAAAGTTTTCAATGAATCGGCGATAATAGCCTATTAGGCCTAGAAACGACTTAATATTTTTAGGATTTTTAGGAACTGGAAATTGTGATACAGCGCTGACCTTTTCAGGATTCGGAGATACACCTTTATCGGTGATAATATGGCCAAGGTAAGTTACTTCATGCCTTAGGAACTCACACTTGTCCGGTTGGAGTTTTAAATTGTATTCACGAAGTTTGTCGAATCCTAGTTGCAATTTTTGTATATGATCTTGTAGATTTTGACTGTAAACTATACAATCGTCAAGATAGATATAGCAATGAAGGCCTTGTAAGCCTGATAACACAGTGTTCATAAGGCGCTGAAACGTGGCGGGGGCATTTTTCAGCCCGAAAGGCATTCGGGTAAATTCGTAGTGACCTGACATGTCTGAATTTGTGCTAACTGTGAAACCTGTTTTAGGCGCGTCCTTGGAACTAGTTCTCAGTTGATGGAAGCCACTTGTGAGGTCTAGCGTGCTGAAATATTTAGAATGCCCTAATTGGTCTAAAATATCAGTGATAAGAGGCAGTGGATAAGATTCGGAAACAGTGACATCATTAAGACGGCGATAGTCGATGACTATCCTCCACTTTTGTTTACCGGAAGCGTCCATTTTTTTCGGGACTACCCAAACTGGGGCGCTCCAAGGCGAAGTTGAATGCTGTATAATATTTTGGTCTAGCATTTTGCGAATTTGGGAATCGACTTCCTCCTTGTGGCATTCGGGGAAACGATATGATTTCACATTAATAGGTGGGGCATCACCTGTGTTAATGGTATGCTCAATAGCATCCGTGAAGGTTAAGGGTTCACCTTCGACATGAAAAATATCTGTATAGTGGGAGCAACATTCTAAGAGAGCCTTTTTCTCTTCATCATTTAGATGAGAGCAACGGATAAGATTTAGTACTTTATTTACACGATCACTTTTCGAACAAGAAGTAGCATTAATATTATAAGAGTTAGCAATTGAACAATCAAGTTCAAGGGGCGTCGCTGTTACGTGATAATCTTTTATTTCAATGTCACACTCCGTAGTGTTTAAAATAGTCACGTTTGTTTTCCCATTCGGTTTAATTGAGACAATGCAATTTGAGACATAAACACCTTCACGTAAGATGTGATCTAGTATAAGAGCTTCGTTATTGTGATAAAGTTTAGGAGAGTAATTTGATACAGTGCACTCGATAACTACTTCAGATCGAGCTGGAATATTGTATGAAGGTTGAGTATAAATAATAGGAATGGAGTGGTTTAATATGGAAATTGATTTTGAAGAGTAATCGATGTTTGTTTTAAAATAACTGCAAAAATCACTGCCGATTATTCCATCATAATTTACAAGATTGATGTCGTCTTTAGTGACGTGAAACTTGTGCTTATGTATATTATCCGATAAGTTGAACTCCATTTGGAAGGTACCTAGAGTTTCAACTGGAGTTTCTGAACTGTTAATACCCTTCAATTTGACAGTTTCAGTAGATAGACTTGGAAGTTTTTGTAAACAGGACTTTTTAACAATACTAATGGTCGATCCTGTATCTATAAGGAAACATAACTGTTCGCGAGCGTGATTAGTATGTAGATAAGTGTGAGGTAAAGCTACCTTTTTACAGTAGTCATTAATTTCGTATATAGGTTTAGAATTAGTATAAGGTGCTTGTAAATTTTCGGGACATAAGTGACATTTTGTTTTATCACTAGGCGTAGTAGAACTCAGTTTAATTGACTGAGATGAATATTTGGTAGGGCTCATCTCTTTTGGATGAGATGCGAATTTTGTAGAACTCATCTCTTTTGGATGAGGTGTGAATTTAGTAGAACTCATCTCTTTTGGATGAGATGCGAATTTAGTAGAACTCATCTCTTTTGGATGAGATGCGAATTTAGTAGAACTCATCTCTTTTGGATGAGGTGCGAATTTAGTAAAACTCATCTCTTTTGGATGAGGTGCGAATTTAGTAGAACTCATCTCTTTTGGATGAGGTGCGAATTTAGTAGAATTAGTATAAGAATTAGCATAGGTCGTGTCATTTAGGACTTTGTTCGATTTTGGCAGACACGATACCAAAATCTCGCTTAGTTATTATCATTATTAATTTTAGCCGTACTTTCACACGTGTGTGTAGTTGCGTCATTAGAGTTGGTAGGTGTCGAGTTACGGTCACGTTGTGCAGCGTCAGCGGCTTGACGTTGCTTCATATTATATTGAAGTTTGCGACACTCTTTGATTACGTGACCAACATTTTTACAATAATTGCAAGTTTTAGGATTATCTTCGAGATTAGTATTAGAATTAGGAGACGGTGAATTTTTGTAAATTTTAGGATCTCTATAATGCTGTTTTTTATTCTTAAAACATTCTGATGAATTATGACCCGACTTGTTGCAAGTAGAACACTGTTTAGGAGATTTTAAATTAGATCTGGATAAGTTATATAATTTTTCTTCGTCAATAGCATACTGTATAGCTTCATTGAGGTTAGAGGGATTTTTGCAACGGACAATAGTCGATATGGAAGGGTTTAACCCTAACATAAAGGTGTTTAGGGCAAGGTCCTCCATGGCTGCTATTCTGCCAGGCAATTCCTTGTCATTTTTGCAACTATAATGTATGTCTGACTGTATACGAGTCAATATTGACTCCACCCTTAAAGAATAAATAGTAACATCTTCATTAGATAATTGTTTACAGTGTTGCAGGTCTGATAATAAATGTGTGGCGTGCTTTTTCTCCCCGAAAGTAGCCTTCAGGAAGGTCTTTAGCTCTGACCACAACGAAAATGACTTAAGGCTGCATGCGACCTGTGCTTTACCTTCTAGCTGTGAAACGACAAATTTACATAGCACAGTTTGTTGGTCTGGAGAAGCCAAGGACATGGCATTCTCACAGTTTGTAAGAAATGCAGGGAGGGTTTCCCTGTCACCATTATAAGGCTTTATAAATTTAGTTAAGAAAGATAGTGTAATTTTGTCAGACATTTCCTTTGATTTAGGTCACTCTTGTTTGAGAGGCATAGAAGATTATGATGTGTTGGACAAAATTAAGTTTAAAATCTAAATATGTTAGAATAATATGGAATAGAAAAGACAAAACAATTAAAGTCAGTGAAGATAAAAAGGCGCAGTGTTAACCTATTTAAAATTATATGTATACCAAATACAGAGACACGAATTCAGAGACACTTTAAATCGGAAAAATAGTAGTTCACAAGAAACACTGACAGTAACACGATAATTCCTGACACCTGCATTATCGGGTGCGCGGTGGGAACTCGGAATCTGGAGTCACGTTGCGCTGTGACGTTGCGGAGTTGAACTTTCACACGGTTGGTTGACTGCGGAATTTCTTGAGTTTGAAGGTTGGTGAATAAGACCTGGAGCTGATGGTGATGCTGATGCCGTCTGGAGCGGGCTCACACGATACGGTGGAGGCTGGCTGTCATCCAAGTGTTGCGATGTGGCTGGAGCGGGCTCAAGCTGCAGAGCTGAGGCTGACCGTCGTCCAATTACTGATGTGGCTGGAGCGGGCTCAAGCTGCAGAGCTGAGGCTGACCGTCGTCCAATTACTGATGTGGCTGGAGCGGGCTCAAGCCGAAGGGCTGAGGCTGACCGTCGTCCAAGTAGTGACGCAGGCTTGACCTTGGGTCAAGTCTCACTGTCGGTCAATTGACGGGGGCTGTAGATTCGGAATACCAGTATCTGTTTGACACAAGATTTCGTCTCTGGTATCCCATTTCTGACACCAATTTGTTACTAAGCCGACCCCGTTTGTCTTTTTAAAAAAAAAACAATTATTCTACTGGAACCACTTTAATTCACCACAATATAAAACACAAATATACAAGTTCTTGGATACTTATATTTTAACAATGTCCCTCTTAATTACTCCCTTAATTTGGGCAACTAGTTTACGCGACCGCGTCCAGAATCTAACTAACTTAATTATCATACTATTTCAGTGCATTGGTTAAAAATGCAACATAAGTAATTTAGTAAAGGAAAAGTACACTGTAAATAAGTAAAAGCTGACTTAGGCTCTATTGCCTTGTAATAAGGGTTATAACAGTTCGCGTGGGAGGTTTTCCCCGCGTAAATCCCGAATCCGTGAGAATTCCGGGATAAAAAGTAGCTTATGTGTTTTTACAGGATGTCAACTGTCTCCTTACCAAATTTCATTCAGTAGTTTTTGCGTGAAAGAGCAACAAAGATACAATTCGAAAACAATCCTACGGGAACCTTACATCAGGATATAAACTATCCTGTGTCCTTCCCAGTGTCCTCAACTATTCCCATGCCAAATTTCATGTAAATCGGTTCAGCGGTTAAGGCGTGAAAAGGTAACAGACAGACAGACAGGGTTACTTTCGCATTTATAATATTAGTATGGATTAGTAAGATAAGATAAAAACGACTGAAATGGAAAGTAATAGTGTTATTTTTAACCAATTTGCAAAATAAATATAATTTCATTTCATTTACTTTAATTTCATTTTATTTCAGTAAATTTCTAAGAACACTAGAATAAAAAAAAAATGGCCAAGTGCGAGTCAGACTCGCCCATGAAGGTTTCCGTAGTAACTATAATAAATATAATATAATATACATATTTATTTGACAAAAAAACCTTACAAATTTCTTAAAACTAGCTTATTTACAATTTTTACAACTACGCCAAATAACTTTGTTTTTCATAGTATATGTATGAATTACAAAGTTATATTTGCGGTTTTATAAAATATGCTATATCTCAAAAACCGCTAACCCGATCTCGTGCAAACTAATTTTCGTTGAAAGTTTACATTTAAATCTACAGCATGTATTTTTTTTTAATTTTTCACTCCATTATTATAGAAGTTAGAAGGGGGAGGGGGGGGGGGGGGGGGCGACAACATTTTACCACTTTTACACTTTTTAAGTACACACATTTTACACGTTTTAAGCATATATCGACAGACATGACGAAACTATAAGGGTTCCGTTTTTTGCCATTCGGCTACGTAACCCTAATAAAAAGGACTAAATTGGAGAGTAATAGTGTCATTTTAAACCAATTAGCAAAATAAATATAATTTCATTTCATTTACTTCTCTCACACAATTTCTAAGAATCTATACTAATATTATAAAGCGGAAAAGTTTGTTTGTTTGTTTGTTTGCTTGAACGCGCTAATCTTCGAAAGTACTGGGTGGATTTGGATGAAATTTGGTATGGAAGTAGCTTGAAGCTTGAGGAAGGTTATAGGCTACTTTTTACCCGACTGCAAAAAAGGAGAGTTATGTTTTTATCGTGATAGAATCCACGGGAGCGAAGCCCCGCGAGAGTACTAGTACTAGAATAAAAATACATCTTCCGTCGGTATCTGTAAAATTCTTGTTTTTGGGTCAGAGGTTAGTAACATCGGTATTGTTAAGTAGCTTTTGTGGCTTATTTACGTAAGACAACGAGAAAAGACGTTATAGAATTAATGTTTGTAAAAGCTTGGATCAGTTCACTATTTGAATTAATCCATTATTATATTATAAACTAGCTGTGCCCGCGACTTCGCTGGCGACTCTAGTATTGTTCTTGCGTATATCGTGATCCCATGGAAATTTTGGTGTAAAAGATATGTTAACTATTATGCCCTCTATCTTCCAAGTGCAAATCCTATTTAAATCAGTTCATCTATTCCAGACATTAATTTTACATACCTCTTTAAAAAAAAAATTACCTTTCGTTCTGTTTGTCCTGGGAACAGGAAAACATCAAAATTAAAAAGTGTATCTTTTAGTTTAATATACATTAAGCACTTGAGAAAACACAGTAGTTTTAAAATCACAGACGATTCTTTAGTTTTATTTAATATTAGACAGGTATTTTAGTTAATATTAAGTATAGATATACATACATAGGTATATCATACATACATAGGCCTCTGTATCTATAGAGATACAGAGGAAACTAAGTATGTCTGTTTATTAAAATCTTAACGGCTGAATTAAATTTTAAATAAAACTTGGCAGGTCGATAGAGTTTCCTTGCATTATGACCGGCCTCATTTAGAATAAATTTCCAAAAATAAACGTATAAAATTTTTATATTAAAATACAAAATAAATATAATTTAGTATTTAGTCGTTTTCCTGGCGGCATTTACTTGGAATAACTTTGAGCGCTCATATGGTTGAACCGCGCTTATAGGTATTGTTTTGTTTTTATTTTTGGAGTTCCGTAGCCGAATGGCAAAAAACGGAACGCTTATAGTTTCGTCATGTCTGTCTGTCCGTCCGTCCGTATATCACAGTCATTTTATTCCAAAACTATTAAGACTATACACATGAAACTTAGTAGGTAGATGTATTCTATAAACCGCTTTCGGATTTTAAGAAAAAAAGAAAAAAGGATTTAAAATTAAGGGGGGCTCCTCATACATGGAACTGAAACTGAAAATATATTTTTTCATGAAACCTATGCGTGTGTGGTATTTATAGAAAGGTCTTTAAAAATGATATTGAGGTTTCTGAAACTACTTTTTCATAAAGTCAATCTTTTAAAAGATATACGCTTCCAAAGTGGTAAAATGTGTCCCGTCCCCCCTCTAACTTCTATAATAATGGAGGGAAAAATCTAAAACCATATATAAAATAAAAATAAAAAAAAATAAAAATCTTTTTATTTCTTTTATCTAACTTTTTATTATTATTATTTTTTATTTTTTTTATTTTTTTATTTATATATGCTGTAGATCTTGATGTAAACTTTCAGCGAATTAGTTTGAATGAGATCGGGTCAGCAGTTTTTGAGATTTAGCATATTTTCTAAAACCGCAAATATAACTTTGTAATTCATATAAATACTATGAAAAACAAAGTTATTTGACGTAATTACTACGGAACCCTTCATGGGCGAGTCTGACTCGCCCATGGCTAATTTTTTAAGATCACTGGCAATGTGGGTAGCATATAAAAATAAAATAATAAAATAAAATAAAAATAAAATAAAATAAAATAAAATAAAAAATATTTATTTCAGATATACGGAATCCATAGAATGTTAGTACAGTAGGAACTTAAAATAAGTGTTAGTAAGAAAGATAAAGAATACAAGAAAACTATTATTATTTTAACATATGGGTCGTGACCCAGTGTTGGACGTACCGCGTGTCCAACCTATCCGCTATAACGGCCAGGATGCTGTTGGTGCTGGCGCGCAGCCTGCAGAGCGCCGCGGCGTATCGCTTGCGGAGCACGGCATGGAAGCCGTCTACGTGTGCGTCCGCGAACATACCCGACGCACTGCACCAGCGCGGCAGCCCCAACAACGCCCTGAACGCGTTGTTGTACTGGACGCGCAGAGCGCTAAAGGATCGTTGCGTATAATTAGCCCACAGGCTGCACGTGTAAAGCGATGTGCAGTGTACTCTAAATAATGTTAATTTTACATTCGCAGCACAACGCTTGAACCTGTGAGCTATCATATTTGCCCTGATCGATAGCGCCCTACGCTCCCTGTCCATGTCCTCGTCATCTCGCAGGTGTTCAGTGACCATGTGCCCAAGATATTTAAAGCGGGTGACTACCTTCATAGGTATTCCGTTTAAAGTAACGGGAGGGACCTGCTCTGGAGACTTGGTACCCGCCTTAAATATCATGAGCTCACTTTTAACAACATTATATTTGAGGCCATGCTTAGCCGCGTACATTTCACACATATTTACTAATTTCCTAAGGCCGCCGATTGTTGGGCTCAGCAAAACCATGTCGTCCGCGTAACTAAGATTGTTCACACATACATTGTCTACATGGCAGCCGACATGCGTACTGCTGAGCTCAACGATCAGCGCATTCATGTATAGATTAAACATTAGTGGGGATGACAGTCCACCTTGTCTCACTCCACATTGTAATCCATATGGATCTGATAACTTGCCGGCCCACTTAACATAGTTAATTTGACTATTGTACCAAAATTTTAGGATAGCAATAGTCTCACGAGGTAAATTGGTGTTTTTGAGCTTATCCCAGAGTTTGTTATAATTGACAAGGTCAAACGCCTTTGACAGGTCTAAAAAACAGGCATAAATAGGCGTTTTTCTGCTAGTATAATACTCAATAGTGTGCTTCAGGGCCAGTATAGCGCTCTCTGTAGAAAGTCCGGCGCGAAAACCAAATTGTGCATCATGTAGATGGATACATTCCGCCAACTGGGCCTCAAGTACACTATCTAATATCTTTGCAACGACTGTAGCAAGCGAGATCGGTCTGTAATTCGATTTCAGCGAACTATCCCCTGTCTTGTTCTTCAATATGGGAGGAGAGAGAACAATTGTTTTAGTTAGTTCACTGGGTAGGTAGGAGTGTCAATATGTGATGGTAGCAATTATTATTATGATATTATATTTACTGAATTACCTAAGTAAGACTTAGTAAGATTGACTGCAATTCACACATAAGCATTTTTCTATGTATAGAATTATGTTTTATCTAAAATGTATAATTGTATTTGGCATGTACACAATTTAAATTCGGTATCGATTTCTCTAAGATTATAAAGTAATCATCTAATTAAAGAGATAAGTCGATTTGAGAAAGATAGTAAGTAGATACTTATACTTGAAGCTAATTGACAACGTGTTGTTATCAAATTCAATCGTAATCACCATTCGATCGAACGCAATTTTTAATCTAAGAAATACTTTCAAAACTTCGAAAAAAGATATGCTCCGCCGCGACAGTGCATCACTGCCGTGACCAGGATTCGAACCTGGGTTACTACGGCCACAACGTAGGGTCCTAACCACTAGACGATCACGGCTACCGGAGCTGTTGTTAACACAGCCGAAATTTAAGATTACATTAAAAAACTGGAGCACTTTCTCTGTCAATTCAATTAGTCACGGTATGCGCAAGAGGTGCAAAAAACTCGTTTATGCAACAACAGCGAGTATAAAGATAAAATCATAATAATTTAAAAAGGCCTAAAGTGTGCATTTGGACCATGAAAATGTTACACAAGTTTAATTATGGAAATACTAGCTTCTGCCTGCGACTTCGTTTGCTCGAGAGGGTTTTCCCCGCGTAAGTCCCGATCCCGAGGGAATTCCCAGATAAAAAGTAACCAATGTGATCCGTTTTGTAGTTTTTGCGTGGAACTAACAAACATCTGCATCGGTCCTCACAAACTTAAAGAAGAAAAGAAAGAAAGAACGAAGCCGTTTCAATATTTCTAATTACTGCGACTAATTAGTGGCAAGTACCAGAAAAACGCCGAATCAACGAAGCTTAATGGGTACCGGAAAACCTTTTTACATGTCTTGCATTAGTTAGAAAGGTTTAAGTTCTAAGACAGTCATTATCAGCTGATAATAATAATAATATTACTATAGGTTCATCATATTCAAATCATCATAATCATATCAGTTTTTCTAAAAAATACGTGTGATACACTTTGCTATCCCTTATTTATCATATTTAATAAATGCTTATCTTTTGGTGTCTTTCCCGATGTCTGGAAACATGCAAATATTGTGCCAGTTCATAAAAGTGGATCCAAGCATGATGTAGCTACTTATCGACCTATCTCTATGCTATCTGCTTTTTCCAAGCTCTTTGAGAAGCTAGTACATAATGAGGTATATCCGGCTATTCACAGTGCTTTAATAAATGAACAGCATGGTTTTGTTAAGGGTAGATCGTGTATTAGCAATCTCCTTACTTTCACATCTCAGCTCTTTGAAAGTATAGACAATAGAGAACAAATCGATGCGGTTTATACTGATTTCCAGAAAGCATTCGATAAAATTGATCATACACTGCTACTTAATAAAATTGCGTATAACGGAATCAGAGGTGACCTTTTGCGGTGGTTTACATCTTACATAACTAACAGAACTCAAAAAGTGGTGGTTGATGGCTTCGAGTCCAGCGCTATTCAGGTCACATCTGGCGTTCCTCAAGGTTCCATCCTGGGTCCCTTATTATTTATCTTATTCATTAATGATATAAAAATCTGTTTCCAACATTCTAAATTTCTTTTATATGCGGACGATTTGAAGGTTTATAAAAAAATATCAAATCAACAAGATTCTATTGATTTCCAGCAAGATCTGGACCGTTTTTCTGACTATTGTTCTTCTAATAAGCTATATCTTAGTATTCCAAAGTGTCACGTTATAACATTTACCAAAAAGAAAAATAAAACAGAGTTCAACTACTGCCTTGCTAATACACTTTTAGATAAAGTTACTTCCCTCCGTGATCTTGGGGTTCAGCTTGATTCGAAGCTGCATCTAGATGCTCATATAGACAAAATAGTTAGTAAGGCTTACCAAATGTTTGGTTTCGTAATGAGAGCATCTAGGGAATTTCGTCGCCCTTCCACATTTTTGCATTTATACAAATCTATAATAAGGCCACAATTAGAGTTTGCGGTACCTATATGGAACCCACTGTACAAGAAATATAATGAGAGTTTGGAGTTGGTACAACGTAAATACCTTCGTGCTGTAAACTACAGATGTTTTCGAAAGAGAGTCTCATACAGCCTACTTCTAAAAAAATACGATCTCCTTACCTTGCAGTCGAGACGGAAGCTCCTGGATGTTATGACTCTGTTTAATGTGTGTCGGAATAAATTTGATTGTCCTGACCTAGTGAAGAATTTAAGTTACCTTGTTCCCCGAACAGTACATGTACGTGAGGTACGCACACGACACTTATTTGCTACTAGCCGTTGTAAATCCAATGCTGGTTCACGCTCACCTCTTCATCGTTTAGTTGAGACTTACAATAATGAGTTTGGCACAGTCGACATATTTTTCCTCAGCAAAAATTTATTCAGGAAACAAATTCGAGCAATTATTAAGGATTGGCAGTTGACTTTGTGATTAACGTGTAATTTCGTCTGCCCTGTTTATGAAATCATTTGTATTTTACATTTTCTGCACCGCACTTTATTAACTGTTGCTTTTCTTTTAGTTTATAAAGTAAATCACACCGTATTATAATTATGTCGCTCTAGTTTTTATATAGTAATCCGTGGAAAACGTTGTGGGTAGCATATTTACCATATTTTTGTATGTAAGCCTATGTATAACTATGTAATATGTTACTGTTTGTTTTTCCCTAAAATAAATAAATAAATAAATAAATAAATATTGTCCCAAAATTTTCTCGTCTCAAACCTAACCGAAGACACAATATATGCATGTACAGTGCGTTTCAACTGCTATTAGGAAAAACGTAGCGTGAATTTCATTGTCTAATTTAATTTAAAAAAATGTCATAAATATTTTCGTTCTCAACATTGCTTACTGATAGTTCCTGAAACAAAATAAAAACGGGCGTGTAAACGGCCGGAGGCGTGCCGGAATAACAATTTCTTCGATATGAGGGCAACCCCAATGAGGGCGTCCCGGAATGAGGGCGCTACGGCCTGACCCATTGAAAGGGTCATTCCTACTAGCATTTGAAACGCATAGTACTTTAAAAAAAAACTATTCTAAATTCTAAATCAAACTTTGAATTAAGAATTGAATTTCGAATAAGCCCAAATGTTGCACAATAATCAAAATATTTATTGCATTCCATAATGTGAACTTATCTGCTAGGTTTACAAAATATATGTTTCATTTATGGACCCAGTTGGGCACAGCTATATAGGCTAAGGTGTCAGTACTAAGGTGTCGGATTTGTGATCGGGAGGTCGTGGATTTGAACCCCACCCACTCCAGACACAAGCATATTTAGCTTAGTTGGAGGTGTTAACAAGTTTGCTAGTAATGTGAATTCTCTATTCACAAATCAATCAATTGAATTTCAATGCTAGTTCTGTTAAAAAACATACAAATTATTTGATGTGTGAATGAAGTTGTTTTGTGTTGAAGTATAGTTTTACCCGACTGCGGCGAAGCAAGGATTAGGGTTATGTTTTTACCGCGTATGTATGTATGTCCGTTCCTTTGTTCCCTCGTAACTATTAAACCAGTGAACGGATTTGGATAAGTGATACGTCGTTAGATTTGTCTTGATGGCGCGAGTGTCATGGGATAGATTAAAATAAAACCAAATCACCACAACGACAATTGGGCGCCATATTGTTAAATATAAAAATTTTAAAATTGACAAACTATGTCAAATGCGATATCATTAAACAGATCTTTAAAAATTGGACAAGTGCGAGTCGGACTCGCCCATGAAGGGTTCCGTAGTAACTATAATAAATATAATATACTTATTTAAAATATTTATTAGAAATAAAAAAAAAAACAAAAACCTTACAAATTTCTTAAAACTAGCTTATTTACAATTTTTACAACTACGCCAAATAACTTTGTTTTTCATAGTATTTGTATGAATTACAAAGTTATATTTGCGGTTTTCGAAAATATACTGTATCTCAAAAACTGCTGACACGATCTCGTTCAAACTAATTTTGGTTGAAAGTTTACATTAAGTTCTACAACATATGGTTTTCTTAGATTTTTCACTTCATTATTATAGAAGTTAGAGGGGGGACACACATTTTACCACTTTGGAAGCGTATATCTTTTAAACGATTAACTTTGTGAAAAAGTAATTTTAGAAACCACAATGTCATTTTTAAAGACCTGTCTATAAATACCACAGACGTATAGGTTTCATGAAAAAAAATATTTTCAGTTTCAGTTCCATGTATGGGGAGCCCCCTTTATTTTAAATATTTTTTAAATTTTCTCTTAAAATCGGAAAGCGGTTCATAGAATACATCTACCTACCAAGTTTTACATGTATAGTCCTAATAGTTTCGGAATAAAATGGCTGTGACATACGGACGGACGGACAGACAGACAGACGGACAGACATGTCGTTACACTTTTTAAGTACACACATTTTACACGTTTTAAGCATATATCGACAGACATGTCGAAATTATAAGGGTTCCGTTTTTGCCATTCGGCTACGGAACCCTAAAAATGATATTGAGGTTTGTTTTACCATTTTTCATTTTGAGCAATCGTTTAGGAAATATAACGTTTTAAAACGGAATTAAATACTAAAAAGCTTAAAATAAAAAAAAAAAACTTATTTAAAAAATCTAAAAATCCCGACTTTTTAACTGAAATGGAAGAAACAAGCACATTTTTATTTTAAAAAGTGACAAGCAGGAGGGACCCGTCAAAGTTTTTTAAATTAAAATTATATTATCATGATCAATTGGGTCCCGGTTTTAATAAGTTTTTTTTATGTTATTGTTGATAGGTTCGCATTTGATCACCATCTCACTGATGTGGTCGAAGATAAAGTGCGCTTGCCTAGAAGTAACTTATTCACTCTTGACTTAAATACCCCTAGGTTATAGCTATCAGAAAATGGACTCCAGCAGAGAATTACACTCCTTAACCGTACACGCAATGAAAGTATTTCCAAAAGGTGTTCCCCCATAAAAATAGGGGTTTCGTAATAGTATAATGTGTCTTATGCCTACGTTTTAGCTATACCTACAGATCCTTCTTAATTCCGATACTCGTCAATTTTTACAGAGGCCGTTTCCGTACCTTTTCTCGGTCACTTTTTCTAAGAAAATGTTGTAAACTTTTATTGAGAATCATCTCACGACCTGAACAAACTATGTACTTACTATCGCCTCTTAAAAATGTTATCTGAAGTTCTTTGCACTGAAAGACTTTAAATTACCTGCAAATTTGGAGATGGGTACACTTGGACTGAATACTCGAGTTTGCGAAGGGTAGGTTGAAAATATTCATGCCATTTTGACCCTTGTATTCAAGCAAGTTGAAGTGGAAATGGCGTGCGCAAATATCAAATAGGTGGTACACTTATCAGCTGCATGCTTGTAGTCCCTACGTGAGAAGTGGAACTCCACGTGGACGAAGTACATCGTACTCTTACTAATATTATAAATGTGAAAGTATGGATGTATGGATGTTTGTTAATCTGTCACGCAAAAACTACTGAACGCATCTGAATGAAATTTAGTTAGTAGATTAGTTGACATCCTGGAATAAAACTAAGCCACCTTTTTATCCCAGAGTTCCCACGGGATCGGGATGTCCGCGGGAAAACCCTCCCACGTGAACGAAATCGCTGGCAGCGGCTAGTTCTTTATATAGGTAAGCAATAAGTATGATGATGTAAGGTATAAGAGGCATCCGGTTGTGATAATAATGAACATATAATTATGCATCCTTCTTCTTAGCATGTCGATAGCAAAATATGGCTAAATGGAGTCTGCCCAGAACGGGGTAACAACTTTGCCACCGTCGGAAGCGTCCTCAATTCCTGTAGGAAACAATTGCCAGGACACGCAGAACAGGAAATTAATTGAAATTATTTACATTAAGAAAATAAATTATGCATTTAAGATACTCTAGAAGTTATTTCGAATTTTTGCCAAGTGAATTAAATATCATTATTTCATCAATTGGATCAGGATGTTGGGAGCATCGCTGACTTACTTAGCTTGTTCACTTACTCAGCCCTATTCTTTTTTTATTACTAATAAGCTCGCGTTTGACCACCATCTCACCTGATGGTAAGTGACGATGTGGTCGAAGATGAAGTACGCTTACCTAGAAGTAACCTTTGACCTAAAGGCTCCCAGGTTAGAGCTATACTACTACTTACTAGTGATTCCTATGTTTGCTGAGATTTTACAATGAAAAATAAGTTTACTTAGTACCTACCGATAACAAATCCAATGATAAATTCGATGTTTTCAGTCATAAAATACATCTATGAGATTCTACGCTCTGGCAATTCAATTTTCTATTCTCTCTCTTTTGTATTTCTAGGCAATTAACTAGCAATCTAACAGTGTTTAAAAAACGATTCCAATCTTGAAACTACATTATTAATATCCTGAGGCGCGTGGGCGGTGCTGACATAAAGCGCTATGTTAATTTAAAACTGCAAAGAGTTCTCTTAAAACCGTAATGAAATCTCGCTAGTGTTTTAAAACGCTTTCAGGGATCTTTTATTTTATGATGTAGCGGCTAGTTTTCCTGATACGTTTTGCTAAAATTGACTATGGTTTTTTTTAAAAAAAAGAACTAGCAATGTAGAATTCGCATCACTAGCAATCTTGTTAACCTAACTAAGCTAAATATGCTTGTGTCTGGAGTGGGCTCACGGCATAGTGTAATGGGTGGGGTTCGAACCCGCGACCTCTCGATCACAAGTCCGACACCTTAGCTATTAGAAGAAAGAGAAAGAAAAAGAAAGAAAGAAAAAGTATTTATTGCCAACAGACAAACGACATGCTAACAATATTAAAAACTTATTTAGTTCCTTAAGACTAGAGTTAGTAATTTGTACTTATAATTATGTTAGTAGTTAAGGACAATGACTTAGATATTGAACATTTACGAAGAAAAAGGAAACAACAAAATAAGGCAAATGCACGTCGTGGTCGTGGCAACAAGGCTCCCACTCAGCAATTAGGACGTTGCCGTTTCAAAAGCCACTGATTCACAAACAATTCTTTTTTTTTTTCGGGTGTCAAAATCATCAAATGACGCTTCTCGTTCTGGGTGGAACAAAAGGCAGTGTCCGACTTGTAATGACTAAAAACCCACCTTGTCACGTCAACCTTGTGATCCGGAGCTGGGGTATCTCGTTAGAATATTCCTTAAACCCTGGCTGGCAATGGACCTGTCGCCTCTTGGAGGCGCGCGTAGAGCTTGCAATATTGTCAAAGTAAATAAGTAGGTAGTCTCATAGATACAACTGTTAATTTTATTTAATCATGTTCACCACATAGGTAGCAATTTTTAAAGTAATATGTTAAGAATGTCGCACTTATAACTTTAAACAATAATTCATAATAAAACATACCCACCACCTTAAACATATTGTATTTTTATATTGTTTTTACCAAATAAAGTAAAATAAAATAAAATCTTGGTCAAGTGCGAGTCAGACTCGCCCATGAAGGGTTCCGTAGTAACTTTTTTAAAGTTTTTGTTGTAAGTTTACATTAATATCTACAGCATATATCTTTTTAAGATTTTTCGCTCCATTATTATAGAAGTTAGAGGGGGACACATTTTACCACTTTGGAAGCGTATATCTTTTAAACGATTAACTTTATGAAAAAGTGGTTTTAAAAACGTCAATGTCATTTTTAAAGTCCTATCTATAGATACCACACACGAATAGATTTAATGAAAAAAAAAATATTTTCAGTTTCAGTTCCATTTATGGAGAGCCCCCCTTAATTTTAAATATTTTTTCATAAAATCGTAAAGCGGTTTACAGAATACATCTACATACCAAGTTTCACATGTGTAGTCCTAATAGTTTCTGAATAAAATGGCTGTGACATACGGACGGACGGACAGACAGACAGACATGACGAAACTATAAGGGTTCCGTTTTTTGCCATTCGGCTATGGAACCCTAAAAAGAACTCAAATAAAGGGAAACATGAAACTGCGCCATCTTTCGTTTAGCCTAAGTCTTTAATAATGACCACAAAGAAAATTACTATAACCACTAACTAACAAAGCATACAAATATTATTGGACATAATATATAATGTTGGTTTCATTTTAAAGTTATTAGCAGACCGGTAACGATGAAAGATCTGAATCTTGTTGTCATGCCGTAAATAATTAATTTTGCATTGCGTGCGTATTACACGCAAGCCAATACTGCCAGGTTTGCGGATATGTTCTAATGAGATACCGCGGTCCCGGAACAAGGGCAGTGAAGGAACAGGGTGGGTTTTTTGTCAGTGGAAGTTTGACACTACCTTCCGCTCCACCTAGAGCGGGGGAGTCTTCTTCTTCTTCTTCTGTAGTGTGGTTTCCGCACTTAGTCTCTGCACGAAACCATTGTGCGTGAGCCGTGTCGGCCGTCACTCCATCCAGCCAACCTCCCTCCAGAAGCAGATCAGGTCTCTCGATCTATTCAGGATATCTGTAAGGAAATTTAATGACCCGAGGGTTCGTTTCCGTATTTCGGTGATTTCCGTGCACTCTAGGAGCACGTGTCTTGTCCGCGGGGGGAGTCATTCGATGATTTTCCCACCGAAAAAAAGCCAATGCGCGCGCAATACGCAAGTTTACGTGAAACATTTCGTCGGAATTTCGAAAATTGTCTATTGGCTGGTGATATTTCTCTTCGCAGCCTTATTGCAGTGCACGTAACATATTAGTGTTGACACAGATGTTGGGGGAAAGAGACAACGGATAACTTGTTACAAAGGCCATTATTTGGTCACCGTTTGTAGGTGATTTATTGGTTTTAGTATTGATTTTTGGTACCTAAATGGTGTGTTTCTTTTAGTAGGACTAGTGGTTGTTCAGCGGTTTCAGGCACGAAGTGTGCTTTCTCAAGTGCATCTCATTACACTACCTAGTGTAAGTCAATAAAAAATGTGTAGTGTCAATAAAAAAAAAAGTAAACCCAATAGCAATTTTTAAATACCTATATAAAAATTGCTTTTGGGTTTACTTTTTTTTTATTTCGCGTTTGACCACCATCTCACCTGATGGCAAGTGATGATGTGGTCGAAGATGGAGCACGCTTACTTAAAAATAACCTATTCACTCTTGACTTAAAGACCCCTAGGTTATAGCTATCGGGAAACACAGACTCCGCCAGGGAATTCCACTCCTTAGCCGTACGCACAATGAAAGTATTCCCAAAACGTTTAGTGCGTTTGACTTCGTTCGCGTGGTATCCTACCCCTACCCAACCGATACCCTACCCCTACCCTACCCTACCCCTACCCTACCCCTACTCTACCCCTACCCTACACCTACCCTAACCCTACCCTACCCCTACCCCTACCCTACCCCTACCCTACCCCTACCCTACCCCTACCCTACCCCTACCCTAACCCTACCCTACCCCTACCCTACCCCTACCCTACCCCTACCCTACCCCTATCCTACCCCTACCCTACCCCTACCCTACACCTACCCTACCGAATCGTAATTATTGGTTATTTCCGACAGTCATACTTTGAACTTCGTGGCGGACACATTAAAATTGTATTGTTATACTAATTTTCATTAAAATTCTTTCAAGGTCCAAAATAGTTTTTTTTTTTTTTTAAGGGACTTATAACCGGTCCCATAACTGTACAATATGATGCGTTAGACACAGCATGCAAAAACAAAATTATAACATCAAGACATTACAATAATAGTGCACAAATAACGCTATCAACCACTAGTGCGGAGTTTGAGTTTATCTAGGCTAATCTATGAAACGGCTCACCCGATTTAATGAGAATTTCACTGGAAGATATAGAAGGTAATAGAGCACACTACTTTTTATTCCGAAATTTCTATGGAATCGGGATTTTAGCGGAAAAGCCTCTATCGCGAACATCATATTCTGTACATAATTTTGAGAAAATCAGTCACAGCGTCATACTGAAACAACAAACAGATAATTATGTAAATACAACAAATACAAATAGATATTTAAATGATCTCTCGCTACCCAAGATTTGTGGTTTGGATTGCCATCGGCTCCTTTGTGAGAAAACACATAGTTCATTCAAATTAGTAAGGAGGGTTCGTGAGCCCACATCGAATTCAATCATGGATTTTCTTTGTGTGATATTATTCGGTTGTCTTCCTGACAAACTTTAGTACTGCATATCTTTGTATAGTCCCATAAATTATTCATATAAAAGGGTTGCCCTTAAATGTAATAAATGTTTGGAGGTTGGTATTCAATTATAGTTTACTGAAGAAGCGACTACAGTTTTTTTCCTTCTATTTACTACGCTTGTTGTCTATGTCACCGAATGATTGAAGAAATCTTTATATTAGTTCAATATTTTGCTCATAAAGCCGAGCAAAATAAAGTCACAGCTGTAGCAACCTTTTATCGAAACCAATAGGGCATTTGTTAACCGACTTTAAAAGAATGAGGAGGTTCTCAGTTCGTCGGAATCTTTTTTTGAATTATATTTTCCCCGATTACTCAAAGGCGGTTAGACTGATTTGGAAAAATATATATTCGTTTAAAAGGCTAGGTATCCCTTTCCTATCAAAGGTGGTCCCTTTGTTATCAAAACAGGATCTGATGATGGAATCCTGGAGCAATCGAGGGAACCTTTCCAACATTATAGGCACACCTATAGCGATTTGGGTGTTCTTTACAATAATTTATACAGTTGCTCTTGAAAGGCATCATTTGCTGAAGTGGAGCTGATGATAAAGACCCCAGAAGACCTCCGGAACTCGTCAATAATAAGTATTTCATGGGTTTCGATTACTTGAATGCAGTTTTTAGCACTTTATGCTCGTCACAATGCCTATGGTGACCTGGAGCTGATGGTGAAGTATCAGGAGAACTCCTCAACAATTCACGGTCCTATGAGAAAGTCACTATCCATCGTCTAATATATCTCAGTACCAAACTTCACCTAAATCTAACAGACAGACAGAGTAACATTCGCATTTATAATAATATTAGTAGAGATTGCAACCTACAGCTACGCAATTTCTCCACTGACTGACTGACCGACACTATTTATTTATTGATTAGGCACTTCAACGACTTACTCACTAAGGCATACACAGAAATCACAAACAGTTGAAGGTATAGTGAGCACGTCACTTAAGTGCTCAGCATTCACAGCATTGCGTGCTTAGCACTATTTTCCTTTTACATAACATTCAATTAACATTATATTTACTTTACATTTCTATTCAATTAAATTACACTAAAATAACATTTCTAATACCTTAAAACTACACTACAATATCATTTCATTACAATCATATATTATTAACATGTGCTCTATAATTATAACTTTAATAGTGTTTTCGGAAATTTGGATAAACATATTTTTTCCCAAGCAATTCCACCTCCTTCGAGCACGTGGCATCCGATACACATGGCAGAGAAAAAAAATTAAATCAAAAGTTTTGTGATAATAATAATCAATTTATTACAGGAAGCTTGGCCCATACAAATAAAATACATACTATAAAAATGACTATATATAAACTAATTGATATAACCTAACCAATACTATACAACACAAATAATTATCACCGTCGTTTGTTACGCGGTGTCCGGTAAACATTACACCTCTCGGCCAAAAGTCCTTCTTCGTGATTTTAATCACGAATGCGATATTACTTTAAATAATACACACCATAATAACAACACCTGTAAATAATCTATGTTAAAATGAACATCACAAATTGAGGTCAGACACCGTGGCACGGACGTGCATCGTGTAGGATTAGCAACCGCAGTGCACACGGATGCGGACATCCCATCAGCCGAGAAATAACCCCAACCTGCAGGCTATACTTATGTAAATACATCGTGTGGTGAGACGAGATATGAATGCAAAGGGGGATTATGGGGGGATTTGTGCAGAGTTAAGTAAACTGCATTATTGCAGACACATTTTCTAACACTTTAACAGCAATAAATTAGTAGAAAATGAGTGTGTACACCGTTTCTATTGAAGGAATTGATTGAATTCTCGACTAAGTAAGCTTTGTACTTTAATTTAGATGTTCTGGAAGAGTTGTTACGGATAACAGGTGAGATACGAACACGTGTTAGTAAGATCGCTCTTAGCGATAAGACCACCCATTGTATCACCCTTTTTAGTCGTTAAGTCCTTATTTGCTTTACGGTTATGGTGTACAATCCTTACTAATATTATAAATGTGAAAGTAACTCTGTCTGTCTGTGTGTTACGCAATCACGCCTAAACTTCTGAACTGATTTAAATAAAATTTGGTACGGACATAGTCTAGGGCCTGAGAAAGGACATAGGCTGCATTTTAGTGCTCAATTTTTTTTCTCTGCCATGTGTATCGGATGCCACGTGCTCGAAGGAGGTGGAATTGCTTGGGAAAAAATATGTTTATCCAAATTTCCGAAAACACTATTAAAGTTATAATTATAGAGTACATGTTAATATGATTGTAATGAAATGATATTGTAGTATAGTTTTAAAGTAATAGAAATGTTATTTTAGTGTAATTTAATTGAATAGAAATGTAACGTAAATATAATGTTAATTGAATGTTATGTAAAAGGAAAATAGTGCTTACTTGCCGCGCGTATTTATGTTGCTCGAGCTCCATTCAAACCAATCTTATCGTGATTAATTTTAAACTATGCCTTCAAATTACTTAGTGTAAAAGACAAAGTTTATCTATATTATATACCTAAAGCGACAAATTTATTGAATTTGATAAGAGTTTGATAATTATTTTAAAATGTGCATTGTAAAAAAGTCTCCAATTTAATTGTATTTATATACCATTTTGATCATAGTGGCTTCCACATAAAAGATATGCTGTCGCGGACTTTTATTTAGAACTATTTAAGACAAACAATCCTACGTTACATTATATTTGTGTATCTCAAACGGTTTAAGCAGCGCACGCGAAGATAGCTCTCAGAGCTCAGAATTTTTTCTTACTTGATATTTATCGTTATATTATGACCAAATTACAAAAAGTCATTACATATTGTAGCCTATGTGTTATTCTGATGTATAACCTATATTACTGTAAAGTTTCATTAAAATCAGTTTACCTAGTAGTTGTTGCGTGAAAGAGTAACAAACATTCATCCATCCATCCATCCATTCTCACAAACTTTCGCATTTATAATATAAGTAGGATTAGTAGGATAGGATGTGTTTATGGTTCACTATTTTGGCCATAGTGGCTTCCGCATAAAAGATAGATATAATGTTTTCGCGGATTTTTATTTAGAACTATTTAAGGCAAACAATCCTACGATACATAATATTTGTGTATTCTCTAACGGTTTTAGCAGCGCACGCAAAGATAGCTCTCAGAGAGCAGATTTTTTTCCAACTTACTTGATATTTATCGTTATATTATGACCAAATTACAAAAAAAACCATTATAAATTGTATCCTATGTGGTATTCTGACGTATAAACTATCTTACTGTAAATTTTCATTCAAATCCGTTTAGTAGTTTTTGCGTGAAAGAGTAACAAACATATATCTATCCATCCATCGATCCATCCAAGCTCACAAACTTACGCATTTATAATATTAGAAGGATAAAAATCGTAAAGCGGTTCACAAAATATTTCTAGCCACTAAGTTTCATCTCTGTTGTCTTAATTATTTCCGAATAAAGTTGCTGTGGACATGCGGACATACAGACAGACAGATATGACGAAATCAAGTGTCCAAATCGAATAAATTAAAAAGTATTTTGCTGCTACATAAATACCCTTGATGATAAAACTATTTATTTGGATAAGAATTAATATTGCGATACGAATGTAATCAACTTTTGTTTCTACCAGCGATCTATTTAAATTACTCAACATAAAAGTTTGCTATTGTGACTTAACTATGATAGTAAGATATATTCCCTCGTGTACTTTTTTGTATATAATAATGAGTACTTCAATCATATAGCACATCATTTTTGTATAGCAGCAATAGTGGCTTAGCTTTAAATTTTACGGGTTTCTTATACAAATTTTTCTTCCTCAATTTAACCGTCTTCTGGGATGATTTTTTAGAAACGTTGATACATGTAATTATTAATTACCAACCAAAAGGCTAAATACAGATTTTATTGGTTTGAACTACAAAACGAACAGGTTCCCCATTTATACTTTCAGCCCCTATTTTACGCCCTCAGGAGCTGATTTTCCAAAAACACTGAATCATGTGATTTAAATTTTTAATCAGACTGATAACTACCAATTTTCATGGTTTAAACTACATAAATGACGATTTTCTATGCAAACTTTCATCCCCTATTTAACTCACTTAGGGGTTGAATTTCGAAAAACACTGAAACACGTGGTTATTAATTTTTAACCAGAATACTAACCACCAATTTTATACGGTTCATATTTCAAAAATGACGATTTTCCATACAAACTTCCATCCCCTATTTAACCTACTTAGGGGATGAATTTCAAAAAATCCTTCCTCATTCCTTGTCTACATTATAAAAGGAACCTCTGTGCAAAATTTCAGTATTCTCGGTCTAAGGGTTTGGGCTGGGCGTTGATGAGTCAGTCAGTCAGTCAGTCAGGACTTTTCGTTTTATTTATATAATAGATGGAGTGATTGCTTAACTGACCTCCATAACCCAGGAACTGGGTAACATGATAAGTCTTGGTAAGATTGGTGTTAGATTATGTGGCGCTTGACTACTCATAAAGCTAGAGATGCACAAATGACAGCTGGAACCAACTGGCTATGCTTTCCAAGGCAAGGAGAAATTAAGATATGTTACGATGGTTACTATCCATGGATCTGCCGGGTCAAGCGTTGCTTGAACCCTAACCTATATAGCCACGAGCTCCTCAATACTATTAGCAGTATTAATAACCATATCAGTTTAAAAATTCTTATTGCAGATAGAGAGATAGATATATTCTTTACTAGCTGTGCCCGCGACTTCGTCCGCGCGAAATAGTGACTTTCAGCAGCATTATTAATTTTTTTAACTAATTATTTTGAAAATAAAACTCATACATAATTTGAATGTCGTATTTATTAATATCTAATCAAAACTCTAAAAAAAAGTAATTAAAAAAATTAAAAAACCTGACTGCAACCTTATATTAAAACTAACTGAAAAGCTAATAAAAACAAGCCCATTTTAAATTAAATAAAAGTTGGAAGCAGGCGGGACCCATTTGATTTTGAAACTATAATAATGGTATGGGCCCCGCCTGCTTCCAACTTTTATTTAATTTAAAATGGGCTTGTTGCCTTTATTTACAGAGTACCAAATGCAAAAAATATAAATGAGTGTTTTAATCAATTGGAATTGTTACTAAAAGATATATCTAACAGGTACTCTAAGAATATTGTTATTTTGGGTGATTTTAATATTGATATTTTAAAACCGACTAGAAATTCACTTGCACTGGAGTGTATGTTACTAAATTATAACTTAAAACTTGCTCTTAAACAACCAACTCGAATGGCCAGCAAGACATGCATAGATAATTTTGCGCATAATTTAAAAAAGACTTGTAAAGCAGACTTTTGGAGTTTGCATTATCAGACCATACAGCACAGCTACTTCAATGTCCAATACCCTCCATATGTAGAATCAAATACTGGTATATAACTAGAAGGGACTATAGCGACGAGAATATAGTTAAATTTAAAAATTGTGTAAACAGTTTCAAGTTTTCAGACATCTATCTTACTGAGGATCCTAATGTAGCTTATAATGCATTTATCACCATGTTTAAACTGTTCTACGACTTATGCTTCCTGTATAGGAAAATTAAAATCAACGCATTAAATAAACCTAAACGCGCTCGCAATATCAATGCTGCGTTTGGAGAGGAGACTGCTAATGATTGAACCAAGTGTATTGATTTAAACGCTTTCGTAATAGAAACTTTGACTTGTAAAACGAACCACGTGGAAGATTAGACTGCCCACACTAATGAATAACGCTAAATTGAAGGGTTATGATGTAAGCCGATCCAAGTCAAACTGCCCAAGAACTCGTGGCATATTTTAACTTACTTTACCTGCAATATCGGCTCATTTGCATCAAATCAATAAGATTTAAAAAAAATATGAAAAATAGAAGGTATCACACGCTGACTGTTGTGCAGAAAGAAACGCGTGTTGAAACTCGCGTTACCTTGTTGAATCCGTACAGAAATGAAGGAATATTGGACTGAATGACATGTGACGAAATGTGGATTCTTTACGATAACTGAAAGCGATAAATGCAGAGGCTGACTCCGATTCAAACGCCGCAACAGTACCCTAAGGCAAAACGTACCAATAAAAACGTAATGGTAACTGTTTGGTAGTTTATACACGGTGTTATTCAATATAGCTTTCTCAGGTCTGGTAATAACAGTAGATGTGTGTACCTACTTTGCCGAAATTTGAACTTCGAGAAAAAACGGTGAAACTAGCAGTGAAACAGCCCCGACTCTTGAATCGGTCATCACCATTATTGCTCCATGATAACGTAAGACCTCACACTGCATGAGAAAAAGTAATAACTTCCGAACAACTAACTACAGCAAAATGGATAATTCTTTTTTATGTTTTTTAGATCGTAGGCCAAGGTTTTTAAAAGTTTGCACAATGCTAATACAGGTACAATATAAACCCACGCTTAGAGTTAATAATATAATTAAGTCATTAAACTAATTATTCGCACATTTATAGTGGTCTAATTAAACCAATCATGTATAGGCGTATAGCATATAAATGCAACTTAACATATTTGCTGAATGGCGTATTATAGTTAATTAGTATTGGCTTAATAGGCTGTTACAGTTTCGATAGGTATCGTATTTTCATCTGAAATATTCATTTCACAGTAAACAAGCTATGTGCTATGAGCAGTCTTTTATATTATGCATTTTTTATATTATTCATTTAATGCAAATAAATATAAAATACTGTTACACAAGCTTTATTTATTAAAACTTTATGCAATACAAAAAGGAACAATGGCGAACTTAATGCTTTGGGCATTCTTAGGCGCTTGCAAATTCTTGTGAAAATTTCTTTTCAGAGAAAAAGTAGTCATCTCAAAAATAATGTAGCTTTCTATTGGTGAAAGAATTCCTTAAATAGGTTCCGTATATCCAGAGATTACTTTCTTCAAACTCCCTCTACCTCCTTATAATATGCCCCGCGGTTTCACCTGCGTTAAATATTATGTTCATTACTTTTTTAAGATTAACGCCTTGAACCAAACAAAGTCTTCTGTTTTATAATATTAGTGTAGTAATAGTACAGATTAGTACATATTTAAGCAAAAAAAAAAATATTTAAAACATCTAAAATACCCGACTGCCCAAATGAAATGCAAGAAACAAGCACATTTTTATTTTAAAAAGTGACAAACAGGCGAGACCCAATTGAAGTCGGGTATTTCAGATTTTTTAAATAACTTTTTCTTCAACTTTTTAGTTAAAATATTAATTAACATTTTTTTTAGTTTAGCCAGTTTTGTCACAATGGCACCTCACCGGATTCAGAAAGTGAAAGAGCTAAGTCCATATTTTTAAACTTTCTCTTTGTATTCTGTTTGCTAGTATTACATTAATGATACACATGATATATACCTTTATGAAATCCTTGTGTTAAGCCCTTTAATTTGATACCCATATTTTAGTATTCGAAAAAAAAATCATTATATGTACCTATATAATGGCTTCGCACAGCCGCCGTGTTTGATTTTTTTTTAATGTCACCTAAGAACACCTGGGCTACTAAGACAAATCTAACGATACCTCAATTATGTGAATCCATTCAGCGGTTCTGGAGTTATTAGGTAATAAAGAATATTACATAGGTACATACATACAAGACATACATACAAGATACACGCGAAAAACATAACCCTTCCTTTGCAGTCGGGTAAAAAAGGTTACAGGGAGAAATAGTACAGAAAGCTAACAAATTAATAATGATGTATTCGAGATAATTTAAATTATGGTCGAATTGAGACCACTGGGTGATCAATAGTTTATCAAACTAAACACAGTTGTTTAAATACTAAATAAGTATCAGATTCCTAATAGATATTTTTCAAAGAACTTGTTTGATATTATAAAAAAATTGCTTATAGGCTCGCGTCTGACGGCCATTTCTTTATCTAAATAAATATCAACTTTGTATTTCATACAAACACTATGAAAAACAAAGTTATTTATAAACTAAGCGCATTTATAATATAAGTAGGATTAGTAGGATAGGATGTCTTTATGGTTCACTATTTTGGCCATAGTGGCTTCCGCATAAAAGATAGATATAATGTATTCGCGGATTTTTATTTAGAACTATTTAAGGCAAACAATCCTACGATACATTATATTTGTGTATCTCTAACGGTTTTAGCAGCGCACGCAAAGATAGCTCTCAGAGGGCAGATTTCTATCCGACTTACTTGATATTTATCGTTATATTATGACCAAATTACAAAAAAAACATTATAAATTGTAGCCTATGTGGTATTCTGATGTATAACCTATGTTACTGTAAAGTTTCATTCAAATCCGTTTAGTAGTTTTTGCGTGAAAGAGTAACAAACATATATCTATCCATCCATCGATCCATCCAAGCTCACAAACTTACGCATTTATAATATTAGAAGGATAAAAATCGTAAAGCGGTTCACAAAATATTTCTGCCCACTAAGTTTCATCTCTGTTGTCTTAATTATTTCCGAATAAAGTTGCTGTGGACATGCGGACATACAGACAGACAGATATGACGAATTTATAAGGGTTTCGTTGTTTGCCATTCGGCTACGGAACGCTAAACATGAGTAAGACTGACAACAGCATTTATGCAAATAACAATACACAACTATTTTGTGATATACTGTTATAACGTGGGAGCTCTTGGCTAAATAATAACAGCCTAATGGGTCGATCTTCAAGGTCAAGCAACACTGGCCGAGGTCGGTTCATGGATGGCTGAACATTTAATCAATTAATTGTTCAAATATATCCCGTGTTGCTTGCCTGTTAATGAATATAATATATTAAGTCGAAATACTTTTTGAAATCGTTCCAGTAATTAGTTTAAGTGTATTGCATGTCCCCTCTTTGAGGAGTGGCTAGATCGGCGTCACGGCGTCCTGACCTACCGCATGACGCAGGTCCTCACCGGACACGGAAGTTTCGGGAGGTACCTGTGTCTGATGGGAAAGGAAGAAACGCCTGGGTGTCACCACTGCGAGGATCGCCCTGAGGACACAGTAGAGCATACGGTGCAAGACTGCCCCGCCTGGGCAGAGCACCGACGTGTCCTCACGGCGGCGATAGGTGGAGACCTCTCGTGCCCGGCATTGGTCGAGGCCATGCTAAGGGGCGAGAGGGAGTGGGAAGCGGTCGCCTCCTTCTGCGAAGCAGTCATGCTTCCGAAGGAGGAGGCGGGCCGTGTGAGGGAGAGGATGGCGTCCTCCCTCCAGCCCAGCCGCAGTGGTAGACGCCCACGGCGTCGGACATCGGCCGACGATCTCCGGCCACCGTAGGCGCGGGCATGCGGACAGCGAGTAAAGGGCAACTCGTTGTCCGACCATGGACCATGCCCGGGTCGACGGCGCGTTGTGTTCCACGTGCGCCTCAAAGAGCGTCAGCAATATGACGAGGCCCCCCTGTAGAGGGCCGAAGCCTGCCGGGGTCGTGGGACTTATCCCATTACCATGACCCCGGAACGTAAAGGGTTACTGAAGGAACACCGTGGATTTTAGTCAGTAAAAGTCTGACAGTCCCTCCCACCCTGCCCGGGGTGGGAGGACTTATTTGATAATTTTACCACGATAAAAAAAGGCACATTCCATCCGGGGTTGCGGAAATGTTTTAATGAGATACTGCGGCCTTGGAACGCAAGGGCAGCTGAAGGAACAGGGTGGGTTTTTAGTCAGTAGAAGTCTGACACTCCCTTCCGCTCCACCCACAGCGAGAGGAGCCATTTGATGATTTTCCTACCTGATGATTACTTATTTGATAATTTTACCACGATAAAAAAAGTGTATTGCATGTTTATATAACTCTTGATAACTAGAAATCAAGTGTCCAAATCGAATAAATTAAAAAGTATTTTGCTGCTACATAAATACCCTTGATGATAAAACTATTTATTTGGATAAGAATTAATATTGCGATACGAATGTAATCAACTTTTGTTTCTACCAGCGATCTATTTAAATTACACAACATAAAAGTTAATGCTACTATGATAGTTAGATATATTCCCCCGTGTACTTTTTTGTATATAATAATGAGTACTTCAATCTTATAGCACATCATTTTTGTATAGCAGCAATAGTGGCTTAGCTTTAAAATTTACGGGTTTCTTATACAAATTTTTCTTCCCCAATTTAACCGTCTTCTGGGATGATTTTTTAGACACGTTGATACATGTAATTATTAATTACCAACCAAAAGACTAAATACAGATTTTATTGGTTTGAACTACAAAACGAACAGGTTTCCCATTTATACTTTCAGCCCCTATATTACGCCCTCGGGAGCTGATTTTCCAAAAACACTGAATCATGTGATTTAAATTTTTAACCAGACTGATAACTACCAATTTTCATGGTTTAAACTACATAAATGACGATTTTCTATGCAAACTTTCATCCCTTATTTAACTCACTTAGGGGTTGAATTTCGAAAAACACTGAAACACGTTGTTATTAATTTTTAACCAGAATACTAACCACCAATTTTATACGGTTCAAATTTCAAAAATGACGATTTTCCATACAAACTTCCATCCCCTATTTAACCTACTTAGGGGATGAATTTCAAAAAATCCTTCCTTATTCCTTGTTTACATTATAAAAGGAACCTCTGTGCAAAATTTCAGTATTCTAGGTCTAAGGGTTTGGGCTGGGCGTTGATGAGTCAGTCAGTCAGGACTTTTCGTTTTATTTATACAACGTGTAACGGAAAGGGTATATACATACCAAGGGCACGGCTTCTTTGGGTGATATCAAACGATATTGGAAGGGTTTTTTAATCCTATCTCTACATGTTCGGAAGTAATGAGAATTTTTAATACATTGATACCAGAAACCGAACTTATCAAATTGAAATAAGCACTTCACAGAAGAGATTTATCGTGATATTTGCAAGTAACATGGAAAGTTATTGACCTACGTAATGCGGTGACACGATTGTTATGATTTAAATTTAAGAAACTTACGAAACCGAAAATTTGGTATCAATTTTTAGAGTATTTTATTTTGAGTTGGAACCCTTCCAATATCGTTTGATATCATCCAAAGAAGCCATGCCCTTGGTATGTATATACCCTTTCCGTTACACGTTGTATAATAGATGGAGTGATTGCTTAACTGACCTCCATAACCCAGGAACTGGGTAACATGATAAGTCTTGGTAAGATTGGTGTTAGATTATGTGGCGCTTGACTACTCATAAAGCTAGAGATGCACAAATGACAGCTGGAACCAACTGGCTATGCTTTCCAAGGCAAGGAGAAATTAAGATATGTTACGATGGTTACTATCCATGGATCTGCCGGGTCAAGCGTTGCTTGAACCCTAACCTATATAGCCACGAGCTCCTCAATACTATTAGCAGTATTAATAACCATATCAGTTTAAAAATTCTTATTGCAGATAGAGAGATAGATATATTCTTTACTAGCTGTGCCCGCGACTTCGTCCGCGCGAAATAGTGACTTTCAGCAGCATTATTAATTTTTTTAACTAATTATTTTGAAAATAAAACTCATACATAATTTGAATGTCGTATTTATTAATATCTAATCAAAACTCTAAAAAAAAGTAATTAAAAAAATTAAAAAACCTGACTGCAACCTTATATTAAAACTAACTGAAAAGCTAATAAAAACAAGCCCATTTTAAATTAAATAAAAGTTGGAAGCAGGCGGGACCCATTTGATTTTGAAACTATAATAATGGTATGGGCCCCGCCTGCTTCCAACTTTTATTTAATTTAAAATGGGCTTGTTGCCTTTATTTACAGAGTACCAAATGCAAAAAATATAAATGAGTGTTTTAATCAATTGGAATTGTTACTAAAAGATATATCTAACAGGTACTCTAAGAATATTGTTATTTTGGGTGATTTTAATATTGATATTTTAAAACCGACTAGAAATTCACTTGCACTGGAGTGTATGTTACTAAATTATAACTTAAAACTTGCTCTTAAACAACCAACTCGAATGGCCAGCAAGACATGCATAGATAATTTTGCGCATAATTTAAAAAAGACTTGTAAAGCAGACTTTTGGAGTTTGCATTATCAGACCATACAGCACAGCTACTTCAATGTCCAATACCCTCCATATGTAGAATCAAATACTGGTATATAACTAGAAGGGACTATAGCGACGAGAATATAGTTAAATTTAAAAATTGTGTAAACAGTTTCAAGTTTTCAGACATCTATCTTACTGAGGATCCTAATGTAGCTTATAATGCATTTATCACCATGTTTAAACTGTTCTACGACTTATGCTTCCTGTATAGGAAAATTAAAATCAACGCATTAAATAAACCTAAACGCGCTCGCAATATCAATGCTGCGTTTGGAGAGGAGACTGCTAATGATTGAACCAAGTGTATTGATTTAAACGCTTTCGTAATAGAAACTTTGACTTGTAAAACGAACCACGTGGAAGATTAGACTGCCCACACTAATGAATAACGCTAAATTGAAGGGTTATGATGTAAGCCGATCCAAGTCAAACTGCCCAAGAACTCGTGGCATATTTTAACTTACTTTACCTGCAATATCGGCTCATTTGCATCAAATCAATAAGATTTAAAAAAAATATGAAAAATAGAAGGTATCACACGCTGACTGTTGTGCAGAAAGAAACGCGTGTTGAAACTCGCGTTACCTTGTTGAATCCGTACAGAAATGAAGGAATATTGGACTGAATGACATGTGACGAAATGTGGATTCTTTACGATAACTGAAAGCGATAAATGCAGAGGCTGACTCCGATTCAAACGCCGCAACAGTACCCTAAGGCAAAACGTACCAATAAAAACGTAATGGTAACTGTTTGGTAGTTTATACACGGTGTTATTCAATATAGCTTTCTCAGGTCTGGTAATAACAGTAGATGTGTGTACCTACTTTGCCGAAATTTGAACTTCGAGAAAAAACGGTGAAACTAGCAGTGAAACAGCCCCGACTCTTGAATCGGTCATCACCATTATTGCTCCATGATAACGTAAGACCTCACACTGCATGAGAAAAAGTAATAACTTCCGAACAACTAACTACAGCAAAATGGATAATTCTTTTTTATGTTTTTTAGATCGTAGGCCAAGGTTTTTAAAAGTTTGCACAATGCTAATACAGGTACAATATAAACCCACGCTTAGAGTTAATAATATAATTAAGTCATTAAACTAATTATTCGCACATTTATAGTGGTCTAATTAAACCAATCATGTATAGGCGTATAGCATATAAATGCAACTTAACATATTTGCTGAATGGCGTATTATAGTTAATTAGTATTGGCTTAATAGGCTGTTACAGTTTCGATAGGTATCGTATTTTCATCTGAAATATTCATTTCACAGTAAACAAGCTATGTGCTATGAGCAGTCTTTTATATTATGCATTTTTTATATTATTCATTTAATGCAAATAAATATAAAATACTGTTACACAAGCTTTATTTATTAAAACTTTATGCAATACAAAAAGGAACAATGGCGAACTTAATGCTTTGGGCATTCTTAGGCGCTTGCAAATTCTTGTGAAAATTTCTTTTCAGAGAAAAAGTAGTCATCTCAAAAATAATGTAGCTTTCTATTGGTGAAAGAATTCCTTAAATAGGTTCCGTATATCCAGAGATTACTTTCTTCAAACTCCCTCTACCTCCTTATAATATGCCCCGCGGTTTCACCTGCGTTAAATATTATGTTCATTACTTTTTTAAGATTAACGCCTTGAACCAAACAAAGTCTTCTGTTTTATAATATTAGTGTAGTAATAGTACAGATTAGTACATATTTAAGCAAAAAAAAAAATATTTAAAACATCTAAAATACCCGACTGCCCAAATGAAATGCAAGAAACAAGCACATTTTTATTTTAAAAAGTGACAAACAGGCGAGACCCAATTGAAGTCGGGTATTTCAGATTTTTTAAATAACTTTTTCTACAACTTTTTAGTTAAAATATTAATTAACATTTTTTTTAGTTTAGCCAGTTTTGTCACAATGGCACCTCACCGGATTCAGAAAGTGAAAGAGCTAAGTCCATATTTTTAAACTTTCTCTTTGTATTCTGTTTGCTAGTATTACATTAATGATACACATGATATATACCTTTATGAAATCCTTGTGTTAAGCCCTTTAATTTGATACCCATATTTTAGTATTCGAAAAAAAAATCATTATATGTACCTATATAATGGCTTCGCACAGCCGCCGTGTTTGATTTTTTTTTAATGTCACCTAAGAACACCTGGGCTACTAAGACAAATCTAACGATACCTCAATTATGTGAATCCATTCAGCGGTTCTGGAGTTATTAGGTAATAAAGAATATTACATAGGTACATACATACAAGACATACATACAAGATACACGCGAAAAACATAACCCTTCCTTTGCAGTCGGGTAAAAAAGGTTACAGGGAGAAATAGTACAGAAAGCTAACAAATTAATAATGATGTATTCGAGATAATTTAAATTATGGTCGAATTGAGACCACTGGGTGATCAATAGTTTATCAAACTAAACACAGTTGTTTAAATACTAAATAAGTATCAGATTCCTAATAGATATTTTTCAAAGAACTTGTTTGATATTATAAAAAAATTGCTTATAGGCTCGCGTCTGACGGCCATTTCTTTATCTAAATAAATATCAACTTTGTATTTCATACAAACACTATGAAAAACAAAGTTATTTATAAACTAAGCGCATTTATAATATAAGTAGGATTAGTAGGATAGGATGTCTTTATGGTTCACTATTTTGGCCATAGTGGCTTCCGCATAAAAGATAGATATAATGTATTCGCGGATTTTTATTTAGAACTATTTAAGGCAAACAATCCTACGATACATTATATTTGTGTATCTCTAACGGTTTTAGCAGCGCACGCAAAGATAGCTCTCAGAGGGCAGATTTCTATCCGACTTACTTGATATTTATCGTTATATTATGACCAAATTACAAAAAAAACATTATAAATTGTAGCCTATGTGGTATTCTGATGTATAACCTATGTTACTGTAAAGTTTCATTCAAATCCGTTTAGTAGTTTTTGCGTGAAAGAGTAACAAACATATATCTATCCATCCATCGATCCATCCAAGCTCACAAACTTACGCATTTATAATATTAGAAGGATAAAAATCGTAAAGCGGTTCACAAAATATTTCTGCCCACTAAGTTTCATCTCTGTTGTCTTAATTATTTCCGAATAAAGTTGCTGTGGACATGCGGACATACAGACAGACAGATATGACGAATTTATAAGGGTTTCGTTGTTTGCCATTCGGCTACGGAACGCTAAACATGAGTAAGACTGACAACAGCATTTATGCAAATAACAATACACAACTATTTTGTGATATACTGTTATAACGTGGGAGCTCTTGGCTAAATAATAACAGCCTAATGGGTCGATCTTCAAGGTCAAGCAACACTGGCCGAGGTCGGTTCATGGATGGCTGAACATTTAATCAATTAATTGTTCAAATATATCCCGTGTTGCTTGCCTGTTAATGAATATAATATATTAAGTCGAAATACTTTTTGAAATCGTTCCAGTAATTAGTTTAAGTGTATTGCATGTCCCCTCTTTGAGGAGTGGCTAGATCGGCGTCACGGCGTCCTGACCTACCACATGACGCAGGTCCTCACCGGACACGGAAGTTTCGGGAGGTACCTGTGTCTGATGGGAAAGGAAGAAACGCCTGGGTGTCACCACTGCGAGGATCGCCCTGAGGACACAGTAGAGCATACGGTGCAAGACTGCCCCGCCTGGGCAGAGCACCGACGTGTCCTCACGGCGGCGATAGGTGGAGACCTCTCGTGCCCGGCATTGGTCGAGGCCATGCTAAGGGGCGAGAGGGAGTGGGAAGCGGTCGCCTCCTTCTGCGAAGCAGTCATGCTTCCGAAGGAGGAGGCGGGCCGTGTGAGGGAGAGGATGGCGTCCTCCCTCCAGCCCAGCCGCAGTGGTAGACGCCCACGGCGTCGGACATCGGCCGACGATCTCCGGCCACCGTAGGCGCGGGCATGCGGACAGCGAGTAAAGGGCAACTCGTTGTCCGACCATGGACCATGCCCGGGTCGACGGCGCGTTGTGTTCCACGTGCGCCTCAAAGAGCGTCAGCAATATGACGAGGCCCCCCTGTAGAGGGCCGAAGCCTGCCGGGGTCGTGGGACTTATCCCATTACCATGACCCCGGAACGTAAAGGGTTACTGAAGGAACACCGTGGATTTTAGTCAGTAAAAGTCTGACAGTCCCTCCCACCCTGCCCGG
Organism: Tholera decimalis; assembly: GCA_943138885.2. Lineage (NCBI taxonomy): Eukaryota > Metazoa > Arthropoda > Insecta > Lepidoptera > Noctuidae > Tholera > Tholera decimalis. Next base: position 44,169,013 of record OW964550.2, on the reverse strand, counting down.
GGTGGGAGGACTTATTTGATAATTTTACCACGATAAAAAAAGGCACATTCCATCCGGGGTTGCGGAAATGTTTTAATGAGATACTGCGGCCTTGGAACGCAAGGGCAGCTGAAGGAACAGGGTGGGTTTTTAGTCAGTAGAAGTCTGACACTCCCTTCCGCTCCACTCACAGCGAGAGGAGCCATTTGATGATTTTCCTACCTGATGATTACTTATTTGATAATTTTACCACGATAAAAAAAGTGTATTGCATGTTTATATAACTCTTGATAACTAGAAATCAAGTGTCCAAATCGAATAAATTAAAAAGTATTTTGCTGCTACATAAATACCCTTGATGATAAAACTATTTATTTGGATAAGAATTAATATTGCGATACGAATGTAATCAACTTTTGTTTCTACCAGCGATCTATTTAAATTACACAACATAAAAGTTAATGCTACTATGATAGTTAGATATATTCCCCCGTGTACTTTTTTGTATATAATAATGAGTACTTCAATCTTATAGCACATCATTTTTGTATAGCAGCAATAGTGGCTTAGCTTTAAAATTTACGGGTTTCTTATACAAATTTTTCTTCCCCAATTTAACCGTCTTCTGGGATGATTTTTTAGACACGTTGATACATGTAATTATTAATTACCAACCAAAAGACTAAATACAGATTTTATTGGTTTGAACTACAAAACGAACAGGTTTCCCATTTATACTTTCAGCCCCTATATTACGCCCTCGGGAGCTGATTTTCCAAAAACACTGAATCATGTGATTTAAATTTTTAACCAGACTGATAACTACCAATTTTCATGGTTTAAACTACATAAATGACGATTTTCTATGCAAACTTTCATCCCTTATTTAACTCACTTAGGGGTTGAATTTCGAAAAACACTGAAACACGTTGTTATTAATTTTTAACCAGAATACTAACCACCAATTTTATACGGTTCAAATTTCAAAAATGACGATTTTCCATACAAACTTCCATCCCCTATTTAACCTACTTAGGGGATGAATTTCAAAAAATCCTTCCTTATTCCTTGTTTACATTATAAAAGGAACCTCTGTGCAAAATTTCAGTATTCTAGGTCTAAGGGTTTGGGCTGGGCGTTGATGAGTCAGTCAGTCAGGACTTTTCGTTTTATTTATACAACGTGTAACGGAAAGGGTATATACATACCAAGGGCACGGCTTCTTTGGGTGATATCAAACGATATTGGAAGGGTTTTTTAATCCTATCTCTACATGTTCGGAAGTAATGAGAATTTTTAATACATTGATACCAGAAACCGAACTTATCAAATTGAAATAAGCACTTCACAGAAGAGATTTATCGTGATATTTGCAAGTAACATGGAAAGTTATTGACCTACGTAATGCGGTGACACGATTGTTATGATTTAAATTTAAGAAACTTACGAAACCGAAAATTTGGTATCAATTTTTAGAGTATTTTATTTTGAGTTGGAACCCTTCCAATATCGTTTGATATCATCCAAAGAAGCCATGCCCTTGGTATGTATATACCCTTTCCGTTACACGTTGTATAATAGATGGAGTGATTGCTTAACTGACCTCCATAACCCAGGAACTGGGTAACATGATAAGTCTTGGTAAGATTGGTGTTAGATTATGTGGCGCTTGACTACTCATAAAGCTAGAGATGCACAAATGACAGCTGGAACCAACTGGCTATGCTTTCCAAGGCAAGGAGAAATTAAGATATGTTACGATGGTTACTATCCATGGATCTGCCGGGTCAAGCGTTGCTTGAACCCTAACCTATATAGCCACGAGCTCCTCAATACTATTAGCAGTATTAATAACCATATCAGTTTAAAAATTCTTATTGCAGATAGAGAGATAGATATATTCTTTACTAGCTGTGCCCGCGACTTCGTCCGCGCGAAATAGTGACTTTCAGCAGCATTATTAATTTTTTTAACTAATTATTTTGAAAATAAAACTCATACATAATTTGAATGTCGTATTTATTAATATCTAATCAAAACTCTAAAAAAAAGTAATTAAAAAAATTAAAAAACCTGACTGCAACCTTATATTAAAACTAACTGAAAAGCTAATAAAAACAAGCCCATTTTAAATTAAATAAAAGTTGGAAGCAGGCGGGACCCATTTGATTTTGAAACTATAATAATGGTATGGGCCCCGCCTGCTTCCAACTTTTATTTAATTTAAAATGGGCTTGTTGCCTTTATTTACAGAGTACCAAATGCAAAAAATATAAATGAGTGTTTTAATCAATTGGAATTGTTACTAAAAGATATATCTAACAGGTACTCTAAGAATATTGTTATTTTGGGTGATTTTAATATTGATATTTTAAAACCGACTAGAAATTCACTTGCACTGGAGTGTATGTTACTAAATTATAACTTAAAACTTGCTCTTAAACAACCAACTCGAATGGCCAGCAAGACATGCATAGATAATTTTGCGCATAATTTAAAAAAGACTTGTAAAGCAGACTTTTGGAGTTTGCATTATCAGACCATACAGCACAGCTACTTCAATGTCCAATACCCTCCGTATGTAGAATCAAATACTGGTATATAACTAGAAGGGACTATAGCGACGAGAATATAGTTAAATTTAAAAATTGTGTAAACAGTTTCAAGTTTTCAGACATCTATCTTACTGAGGATCCTAATGTAGCTTATAATGCATTTATCACCATGTTTAAACTGTTCTACGACTTATGCTTCCTGTATAGGAAAATTAAAATCAACGTATTAAATAAACCTAAATGGATATCAAATGGCGTTAAATTGTGTAGTAAGAAAAAAAGAAAACTCTTATGGCAATTAAGATTAAATCCTAACCACGAAAATAAAAAGAAATTTGCTACTTATTCTAAACTATATACTAAAATCATAAATCTTACACAAAAAGAACAGAATAATTACAAAATACAACAATCAAAGAATAAATCTAAGACCGCATGGCAAGTAATTAATCAGTCAAAAAGTAATATCTCCAAACAGCAAATAGAAAAATTAAAAGTCGGTAATCGAACATTACACAAACCTTTGGACATTGCTAATGCTTTAAATTACTTTTTTATAGACAAAATACATCCAAAAATAGATGCTGAATGTAATCCAAAGACATTTATGTCAACCAGAAGCCCCAAATCAATGTTTATGGCGTCTAGCACACCGCATGATATATATAAAATAATAATGTGCTTAAAAACACTAGTAGTGTGGGTTTTGATGGTATTGCCACTAAGGTACTAAAGTCAGTGTCATTTGAGGTATGCAGTCATTTAAGTCACATAATCAACCTGAGTATATGTACGGGTATATATCCAGAAGCATTAAAGTTATCTATTATTAAATCATTATTTAAGAAAGAAGACAAGGAGTTAATGGAAAATTATAGACCAATTTCACTAATTTCATAGGCCCATACCATTATTATAGTTTCAAAATCAAATGGGTCCCGCCTGCTTCCAACTTTTATTTAATTTAAAATGGGCTTGTTTTTATTAGCTTTTCAGTTAGTTTTAGTATAAGGTTGCAGTCGGGTTTTTTAATGTTTTTAATTACTTTTTTTTAGAGTTTTTATTAGATATTAATAAATACGACATTCAAATTATGTATGAGTTTTATTTTCAAAATAATTAGTTAAAAAATTAATAATGCTGCTGAAAGTCACTATTTCGCGCGGACGAAGTCGCGGGCACAGCTAGTAAAGAATATAATTATCTATCTCTCTATCTATAATAAGAATTTTTAAACTGATATGGTTATTAATACTGCTAATAGTATTGAGGAGCTCGTGGCTAAATAGGTTAGGGTTCAAGCAACGCTTGACGCGGCTTCCAATATCGTTTGATATCACCCAAAGAGCCGTGCCCTTGGTATGTATATACCCTTTCCGTTACACGTTGTATAAATAAAACGAAAAGTCCTGACTGACTGACTCATCAACGCCCAGCCCAAACCCTTAGACCTAGAATACTGAAATTTTGCACAGAGGTTCCTTTTATAATGTAAACAAGGAATAAGGAAGGATTTTTTGAAATTCATCCCCTAAGTAGGTTAAATAGGGGATGGAAGTTTGTATGGAAAATCGTCATTTTTGAAATTTGAACCGTATAAAATTGGTGGTTAGTATTCTGGTTAAAAATTAATAACAACGTGTTTCAGTGTTTTTCGAAATTCAACCCCTAAGTGAGTTAAATAAGGGATGAAAGTTTGCATAGAAAATCGTCATTTATGTAGTTTAAACCATGAAAATTGGTAGTTATCAGTCTGGTTAAAAATTTAAATCACATGATTCAGTGTTTTTGGAAAATCAGCTCCCGAGGGCGTAATATAGGGGCTGAAAGTATAAATGGGAAACCTGTTCATTTTGTAGTTCAAACCAATAAAATCTGTATTTAGTCTTTTGGTTGGTAATTAATAATTACATGTATCAACGTGTCTAAAAAATCATCCCAGAAGACGGTTAAATTGGGGAAGAAAAATTTGTATAAGAAACCCGTAAATTTTAAAGCTAAGCCACTATTGCTGCTATACAAAAATGATGTGCTATAAGATTGAAGTACTCATTATTATATACAAAAAAGTACACGGGGGAATATATCTAACTATCATAGTAGCATTAACTTTTATGTTGTGTAATTTAAATAGATCGCTGGTAGAAACAAAAGTTGATTACATTCGTATCGCAATATTAATTCTTATCCAAATAAATAGTTTTATCATCAAGGGTATTTATGTAGCAGCAAAATACTTTTTAATTTATTCGATTTGGACACTTGATTTCTAGTTATCAAGAGTTATATAAACATGCAATACACTTTTTTTATCGTGGTAAAATTATCAAATAAGTAATCATCAGGTAGGAAAATCATCAAATGGCTCCTCTCGCTGTGGGTGGAGCGGAAGGGAGTGTCAGACTTCTACTGACTAAAAACCCACCCTGTTCCTTCAGCTGCCCTTGCGTTCCAAGGCCGCAGTATCTCATTAAAACATTTCCGCAACCCCGGATGGAATGTGCCTTTTTTATCGTGGTAAAATTATCAAATAAGTCCTCCCACCCCGGGCAGGGTGGGAGGGACTGTCAGACTTTTACTGACTAAAATCCACGGTGTTCCTTCAGTAACCCTTTACGTTCCGGGGTCATGGTAATGGGATAAGTCCCACGACCCCGGCAGGCTTCGGCCCTCTACAGGGGGGCCTCGTCATATTGCTGACGCTCTTTGAGGCGCACGTGGAACACAACGCGCCGTCGACCCGGGCATGGTCCATGGTCGGACAACGAGTTGCCCTTTACTCGCTGTCCGCATGCCCGCGCCTACGGTGGCCGGAGATCGTCGGCCGATGTCCGACGCCGTGGGCGTCTACCACTGCGGCTGGGCTGGAGGGAGGACGCCATCCTCTCCCTCACACGGCCCGCCTCCTCCTTCGGAAGCATGACTGCTTCGCAGAAGGAGGCGACCGCTTCCCACTCCCTCTCGCCCCTTAGCATGGCCTCGACCAATGCCGGGCACGAGAGGTCTCCACCTATCGCCGCCGTGAGGACACGTCGGTGCTCTGCCCAGGCGGGGCAGTCTTGCACCGTATGCTCTACTGTGTCCTCAGGGCGATCCTCGCAGTGGTGACACCCAGGCGTTTCTTCCTTTCCCATCAGACACAGGTACCTCCCGAAACTTCCGTGTCCGGTGAGGACCTGCGTCATGCGGTAGGTCAGGACGCCGTGACGCCGATCTAGCCACTCCTCAAAGAGGGGACATGCAATACACTTAAACTAATTACTGGAACGATTTCAAAAAGTATTTCGACTTAATATATTATATTCATTAACAGGCAAGCAACACGGGATATATTTGAACAATTAATTGATTAAATGTTCAGCCATCCATGAACCGACCTCGGCCAGTGTTGCTTGACCTTGAAGATCGACCCATTAGGCTGTTATTATTTAGCCAAGAGCTCCCACGTTATAACAGTATATCACAAAATAGTTGTGTATTGTTATTTGCATAAATGCTGTTGTCAGTCTTACTCATGTTTAGCGTTCCGTAGCCGAATGGCAAACAACGAAACCCTTATAAATTCGTCATATCTGTCTGTCTGTATGTCCGCATGTCCACAGCAACTTTATTCGGAAATAATTAAGACAACAGAGATGAAACTTAGTGGGCAGAAATATTTTGTGAACCGCTTTACGATTTTTATCCTTCTAATATTATAAATGCGTAAGTTTGTGAGCTTGGATGGATCGATGGATGGATAGATATATGTTTGTTACTCTTTCACGCAAAAACTACTAAACGGATTTGAATGAAACTTTACAGTAACATAGGTTATACATCAGAATACCACATAGGCTACAATTTATAATGTTTTTTTTGTAATTTGGTCATAATATAACGATAAATATCAAGTAAGTCGGATAGAAATCTGCCCTCTGAGAGCTATCTTTGCGTGCGCTGCTAAAACCGTTAGAGATACACAAATATAATGTATCGTAGGATTGTTTGCCTTAAATAGTTCTAAATAAAAATCCGCGAATACATTATATCTATCTTTTATGCGGAAGCCACTATGGCCAAAATAGTGAACCATAAAGACATCCTATCCTACTAATCCTACTTATATTATAAATGCGCTTAGTTTATAAATAACTTTGTTTTTCATAGTGTTTGTATGAAATACAAAGTTGATATTTATTTAGATAAAGAAATGGCCGTCAGACGCGAGCCTATAAGCAATTTTTTTATAATATCAAACAAGTTCTTTGAAAAATATCTATTAGGAATCTGATACTTATTTAGTATTTAAACAACCGTGTTTAGTTTGATAAACTATTGATCACCCAGTGGTCTCAATTCGACCATAATTTAAATTATCTCGAATACATCATTATTAATTTGTTAGCTTTCTGTACTATTTCTCCCTGTAACCTTTTTTACCCGACTGCAAAGGAAGGGTTATGTTTTTCGCGTGTATCTTGTATGTATGTCTTGTATGTATGTACCTATGTAATATTCTTTATTACCTAATAACTCCAGAACCGCTGAATGGATTCACATAATTGAGGTATCGTTAGATTTGTCTTAGTAGCCCAGGTGTTCTTAGGTGACATTAAAAAAAAATCAAACACGGCGGCTGTGCGAAGCCATTATATAGGTACATATAATGATTTTTTTTTCGAATACTAAAATATGGGTATCAAATTAAAGGGCTTAACACAAGGATTTCAAAAAGGTATATATCATGTGTATCATTAATGTAATACTAGCAAACAGAATACAAAGAGAAAGTTTAAAAATATGGACTTAGCTCTTTCACTTTCTGAATCCGGTGAGGTGCCATTGTGACAAAACCGGCTAAACTAAAAAAAATGTTAATTAATATTTTAACTAAAAAGTTGAAGAAAAAGTTATTTAAAAAATCTGAAATACCCGACTTCAATTGGGTCTCGCCTGTTTGTCACTTTTTAAAATAAAAATGTGCTTGTTTCTTGCATTTCATTTGGGCAGTCGGGTATTTTAGATGTTTTAAATATTTTTTTTTTTGCTTAAATATGTACTAATCTGTACTACTACTACACTAATATTATAAAACAGAAGACTTTGTTTGGTTCAAGGCGTTAATCTTAAAAAAGTAATGAACATAATATTTAACGCAGGTGAAACCGCGGGGCATATTATAAGGAGATAGAGGGAGTTTGAAGAAAGTAATCTCTGGATATACGGAACCTATTTAAGGAATTCTTTCACCAATAGAAAGCTACATTATTTTAGAGATGACTACTTTTTCTCTGAAAAGAAATTTTCACAAGAATTTGCAAGCGCCTAAGAATGCCCAAAGCATTAAGTTCGCCATTGTTCCTTTTTGTATTGCATAAAGTTTTAATAAATAAAGCTTGTGTAACAGTATTTTATATTTATTTGCATTAAATGAATAATATAAAAAATGCATAATATAAAAGACTGCTCATAGCACATAGCTTGTTTACTGTGAAATGAATATTTCAGATGAAAATACGATACCTATCGAAACTGTAACAGCCTATTAAGCCAATACTAATTAACTATAATACGCCATTCAGCAAATATGTTAAGTTGCATTTATATGCTATACGCCTATACATGATTGGTTTGATTAGACCACTATAAATGTGCGAATAATTAGTTTAATGACTTAATTATATTATTAACTCTAAGCGTGGGTTTATATTGTACCTGTATTAGCATTGTGCAAACTTTTAAAAACCTTGGCCTACGATCTAAAAAACATAAAAAAGAATTATCCATTTTGCTGTAGTTAGTTGTTCGGAAGTTATTACTTTTTCTCATGCAGTGTGAGGTCTTACGTTATCATGGAGCAATAATGGTGATGACCGATTCAAGAGTCGGGGCTGTTTCACTGCTAGTTTCACCGTTTTTTCTCGAAGTTCAAATTTCGGCAAAGTAGGTACACACATCTACTGTTATTACCAGACCTGAGAAAGCTATATTGAATAACACCGTGTATAAACTACCAAACAGTTACCATTACGTTTTTATTGGTACGTTTTGCCTTAGGGTACTGTTGCGGCGTTTGAATCGGAGTCAGCCTCTGCATTTATCGCTTTCAGTTATCGTAAAGAATCCACATTTCGTCACATGTCATTCAGTCCAATATTCCTTCATTTCTGTACGGACTCAACAAGGTAACGCGAGTTTCAACACGCGTTTCTTTCTGCACAACAGTCAGCGTGTGATACCTTCTATTTTTCATATTTTTTTTAAATCTTATTGATTTGATGCAAATGAGCCGATATTGCAGGTAAAGTAAGTTAAAATATGCCACGAGTTCTTGGGCAGTTTGACTTGGATCGGCTTACATCATAACCCTTCAATTTAGCGTTATTCATTAGTGTGGGCAGTCTAATCTTCCACGTGGTTCGTTTTACAAGTCAAAGTTTCTATTACGAAAGCGTTTAAATCAATACACTTGGTTCAATCATTAGCAGTCTCCTCTCCAAACGCAGCATTGATATTGCGAGCGCGTTAGTTTCGCGTCGAAAATCGTACCTATTAAAAAATTACTCGGCTTTCGAAGTTTTCATCTTTACCGTTTAAGCTGAATAAAAAAAAAACAATTAAAGTCGAAAATCAAATTGTACTTTTTTTTTTTAAAGAAGAAACTAGGTGTTGTGTGGAAAAAGTTTTATTTGAAAATCTTACGCCATGCAAACTTTCCGAAATTCTCACAAATTGCCGTTTTAAAGTAATATATACTTTCATCAGGTAGATCGCAGCAAATAAAAGCATAATTAAAATAATTTATATCTTTAGAAGTTTATTAAAAGGTATACCTATCTATCATCAACACAGATGATAGACGAAGCTACTTATCGACCAGCTTTCATGCTTCCCTCACTCAGGACTAAGCCGCAACCATTGCACATTGAAAGCATCAAATCGTATTCGATAGTTACGTTCGTTTGCAAAGCCTAATTGTTTCAATTTAACTGACTTCTAATTTGATTGGCTGTTGGTATTTGGTTAGTCGTTCTGAAAAGCCAACATTGAATTTAATTAGAGTGCTGATGTGAATTTATTAGGCTATCGGAAATGCAAGGTCGGTTTGGAGAATGGAGTTAGTAATTGAGGCTCGTAATTGCCACTATTAATGCAGAGATATGTTAGATAGATAGATAGATATACTCTTTATTGTACACCATAACAGAATTAAATAAGGACTTAAAACCTACAAAGGGTGTTACAATGGGCGGTCTTATCGGTAAAAGCGATCTTTTACAGACAACCTTTGGATGGATTTGACACAGCAGGAGAAAATAAATACGCGGGTAGTCTATGGTGTACTATTCACTTATATACAATAAATAAGTAACAACCTATATACTCAATACATATCTAATATATAAAATTCTCGTGTCACAATGTTAGTTACCTTACTCCTCCGAAACGGCTTTACTGATTTTTACCAAATTTTATATGCATATTCAGTGGGTCTGAGAATCGGCTACTATCTACTTTTTATCCCGGAATTCCCACGGGATCGGGATTTACGCGGGAAATCCTCCCACGTGAATGAAGTTGCGGGCAGCAGCTAGTATACACATAAAAAGAACAAAGCTGAGATATATAAAAAAAATTGGCCAAGTGCGAGTCAGACTCGCCCAAGAAGGGTTCCGTAGTAACTATAATAATATACTTAATATAATATGTATATTTGACGAATAAAAAGAACCTTAAAAATTTCTTAAAACTAGCTTATTTACATTTCTAGAACTACGCTAAATAACTTTGTTTTTCATAGTGTTTGTATGAATTACAAAGTTATATTTGCGGTTTTATAAAATATGCTGTATCTCAAAAACTGCTGACCCGATTTCGTTCAAACCAATTTTGGTTAAAAGTTTACATTAAGATCTACAGACATATATTTTTTTTAGATTTTTCACTTCATTATTATAGAAGTTAGAGAAGGGACACACACATTTTATCACTTTGGAAGCTTATATCTTTTAAACGATTACTTTTATGAAAAGGAGGTCTTAGAAACCTCAATGTCATTTTTAAAGACCTGTCTATAGATATCACGCACGTATAGGTTTCATGAAATAATATACACTCTTTTGCAAAAAAAAAACGGGCAGCTAAGGAAATTTACGTTCTAAGGTCGATTTGAGTTAGTAAATGAAATTTATCGCTTTGACGTAGTCTGTATACTTATAATCGTGTAAATTAATGCGCGTGAAATGAATTCGGGCAATTAAAAGAAAAAAAACGACGGATTCTTTAAAACCGATGTACACGCCCAAACAATAAGAAGTGGTCGGCAATAAAGACAAGACTTTTTTTTACTTTTATTAATTAAATATAGTTACAAATGTAAAAACCTAATAACGAGTGTGACCTCCTCTTGCCAAAATCACAGCTTGAATCCTTCTGGGCATGCTTTCCACGATGTTTTTAATAACGTTTTGAGGAATACGTTCCCACTCTTCTGCAATGACTCTTTTTAGCTCCCTGATGTTTTGTGGTGCAGGTTGCACTGATCTTACCCGTCTCTTTAGAACATCCCAGACATGCTCAATTGGATTGAGGTCAGGACTTCGAGCTGGCCAATCTAAACGACGGATCCCAACTTCTTGCATGTACGCTTCCACGTCGCCAGAACGGTGCGGGCGAGCATTGTCGTCCATAAAAATTGAATCTTCCCCAAGTGCAGTCAATGTGGGTTGTGCATATGGAATTAGGACTTCCATTATGTACCGGTGTGCATTTAATGTTCCATTTTCTATGAAAACTAACTCCGTACGCTCCGTCGAATTAATTGCTGCCCAAAACATAACGGAGCCTCCGCCATAAGGAGTGATTTCTTCGAAACACACTTCCGCATAGCGTTCCCGTGGTCTTCGCAGCACTCGCCGGCGTCGGTTCTCTCCACACAAAGAGATTCTAGCTTCATCAGAAAACAATACTTTATTCCAGTCCTCCAGAGTCCATGAAGCACAGTTCCGAGCAAACTGAAGTCGAGCAACACGGTGCTCACGGAGTAATTTAGGGCCCCGAGCTGGGCGGTTATTCCTGATATTGGCAGCCAAAAGCCTCCTCCTGACCGTCCACAAGCTAACTTCTACTCCTCTTACTTCTTCAAGGCTCTTCTTCAGGTCCACACTTGACGCTTTACGATTCCGCAACGCCTGACTCACCAAAAAGCGGTCATCTCTTGGTTCTGTGCATCGTTTTCTTCCCCAACCGGGTCTTCTTTTGACCGAACCGGTCTCTTGATACCGTTGCCAAGTCTTCTGGACAGTTGAACGACTCACATTTAGCCGCTGAGACACGTAAGTTTGCGAACAACCTTCTTCAAGTAGGGCTACAATTTTACCGGCCCTTATCGCTTTATCACTCATATCAAAAAGTGGTATTTAATGTAAAAAGAAAGATTAAATTGTTTTACATATCTCTTGCTCTGTAAGTACACCCTTACACCCCTGAATGCCGGGGTGTATGACTATCATTACAGCATAGGTTTTGGAATTTGAAAAAAGAACTGTCATACTCATACTGCACGAAGAATATTTTTAAAAAGTTAATTTTTTTTTTCTCGGTATCGATTAATTACTCGAATCGGAATCTAGACAATTTATTTTATAAAGATTTTATTTTAAATATGGAACTATTTGTTTCCACATCGTATGTTAGATGGAATCGATTTAAAAATCAAACTGGCCAGCAAGATTTGACGCGCTTGCGTGCGTGAAAAAAAAAGGCAGTCTATTAGTAGGCGCGAAAGCATCGCGAAAATAATTAATTTTCTTGTTTGAGTTCTTTTTCAAAAGTTTTAAACATGTCTAGTGACGAAGACATAGATCTAACGCCCGATTTTATTAAAGAAAGGGCAAAAACAGTTGACGAAAATATATTACCGCCGAACTCGAAAGAAAGATATGTAAAGGCATACGACGAATTTATGAAATGGCGGTCAGAAAAAAAAGTGAAATCTCTTTCTGAAAGTGTTTTTATATCATATTTTGATGAATTATCTAAGAGGCTACAACCTTCCAGTTTATAGTGCTTTTATTCCATGCTAAAATCTACAATGATGACAAAACATGACGTGAATTTGAAAGATTTTTCTAAACTTACTGCTTTCTTGAAAAGGCAGTCTGACGGCTTTAAAAGCAAGAAATCGAAGGTATTTACTGCAGAAGAAGTACAGAAATTCTTAAATGAAGCTCCGGATGAAATTTATTTAGCAATAAAGGTACCTACGTATTTACTTGCCCTTTTTAATAAGTTACCAAAATATTTCACAGAAATACTATGCGAATTTGGTGCCTTTAATACAACTTATGTCTTTTTTACAGGTTGTTCTAATTTTTGGGATATCGGGAGCCTGCAGAACCGTGGAATTGACAAACTTGACAATAGAAAATGTAGAAAAACATAACAAATTACTACTCATAAAACTGCCTAACACGAAAACTAAAATTGACCGGTCATTTGTTGTGCATGAAGAATTTGCAAATTATGTTGAAAAATATCAAGCTCTTCGGCCTGAAAACGTGGATACAAATCGTTTTTTTCTTAATTACAGTAAAGGAAAATGCCACAGACAAGTAATAGGAAAAAACAAATTTACAGGCATGCCAAAGCAAATAGCCACATATTTAAAACTGAGTAACGTAGAGTTATACACCGGGCATTGCTTTCGCAGAACATCAGCGACTCTATTGGCTGATTCGGGAGCCAACCTCACTCTGTTAAAAAGGCACGGCGGCTGGAAGTCCAGCAAAGTGGCCGAAGGTTATATCGAAGATTCGATGGCAAACAAAAGCAAAATTACTTCTAAAATAACAGAAAATATAAACTTAAAATCACCACGTCAAAGCACATCATCTGAGCCATTTTTTAATGAAGAAAATAGTACCAGTCAACTGCCGCCATTTACGATGCAAGAACCTCAAGTCACTCAAACTCAAGTCTTATCATCACAAACTCATATTCAAACTATAAATATACCTAAAAAGAACGTGACCATATCTCTTACAAATTGTAATAATTTTACTATTAATTTTAATTAAATACACATTTTTTTCTTCTTAATAAATGTTCATTGAAACCTGCTGTCTTGTTGTTTACTTACCTCACAATCGATATGTAAAGCAGAGTATTTATCTCGGGCGTAAGCATCAATTGCATACTCGGGTTAATTAGCGCCTTCGCTTCGCTCAGGCGCCAAAAACCTCGTATGCAATTGATGTCATACAGCCCTTGGTTAATAATCTACTATGATTTGCAGAAAATATCCAAAAAGTTTTAAAATATCGTAATCAGTTAAAAATCGTTTCAGCAATTCGCGCCATTAGTAAAGCAATTTTAGAATAATCCACAATAATCATTATTTTTCTTTTATTAATTTCAAATTTTAAATTTGGAACGTAAAGAATCATGTCAGGATGCTTCAAATAACATGCCAATACATCGTCAAATTAATAAAACCTATTTCTTGTTCTTCTTCATTGAAGTAAAGAAAAAAATCTAAAGTGCCCGTTTTTTTTTGCAAAAGAGTTTATTTTCAGTTTTAGTTCCATGTATGGGGAGACCCCCTTTATTTTAAATATTTCTTAACTTTTTTCTTAAAATCGGAAAGCGGTTCACAGAATACATCTACCTACCAAGTACGTTTATTATTTACATGAAAGAATACAATTTTAATTTAAATAAAAACCCTAAACTACATATACACACCTAAAAATAAACTAAAATATTGCATCCAGAAATTCGTGCGCATCGCTGTCCACTGGCAATGTGCCCAAAAGACTGGCGGCATTGCCACGTTGTATGGCAATGCTTAACCTCTGTCCAAGGTAAAAGCCAGCCCTTGGGTCACGCGAAGTGTCAACTAGGCGTCTGGACAGATCTTTAAATAATTTGTGAGCACTCGGACCCCACGACCCCAAGGTTTCAACCCCAAACGGCTCGAAAATATAACTACCAACAAGGTTATTATATTTCCGCCGCTTGAGGTTCTCAGCAGCCGCAGCGGCAGCGCCAGCGCAACAAGATGAGCTAGGAAGATGGGATGGCGCAAGAGTATCGACACAAGTTGCGTCCCACACTAAAGGCCTACCCATCTTCCAAGGAAATAAAGACATACCGTCCGGTCTTTTGCCATCGTCGCGTGCCAGGCCATTTGGTTCTAAAACAGCTGGAACGCCGACAGTGACAAGAGCTCGTCGGATAATGTCGTTAATATTCGCGTGCCGTGCTATGCGACCCGCGCTGCGGCCGCATGAAAGGCCGTGGTGACCGAGGCTGTTGACAACTTCGCCACAGTGACAGCGATGAGCAGAACAGCAGGGAGCACCTAATCGAAGGGAAGCAGCGAGGCGGAAAGTAGTATCATCGAACAAGGTGCCTATGTTCGATGACGGAAGTGCATGGAGCCAGAGACCCGACTCCCATTCACCCACAGCCAGCAGGCGCGCACGCTCTGCAGCCGAAGCAGATGTGGCAATAAGGTCACTCTGAACTGCTTTACAGAGCGGCTCATCCCACCGCCTCTGAGATGATGGATTGTTGGGTGGATTTAGGTTCGGGCAAGCGAGTCTCCAGGTATCTATAGCCTCGGTGAAATACGGCACATTGAAATCAACCAGTGATGGAGCTAGGATATTCCTGATTAATTTCTCAGTGCCGTGTACCGAGGATACAAAAGCCGGTAGACTGATACTAGTAATTTTGCGGACGCCGAGACCACCCATACGAATGGGAAGAGTAGCTTGTGCCCAAGCTCGGTCGTCCATAGCCACATTTAAAATTCCTGTCAGAGTTTGACGAATAATTTGGTCCATTTTTTCCAAAAGGTGAGGATGATGCCATAGATGTGAAGAACGAAGAAAATACATTAATTTGGGTCCAAAACAACAGTAACGAATTAAGGTGATGGCCGAATGCATATTAATTTGGTATATCCTGTCCAAGATGTCATTAAAATTTTGTATTTTTTCCTCGACAAAATCGGGAAAGGAATTCTCATAAATTGGAGACCCAAGAAGACGAAGAGAACTTTTTTCCACAATTTGGATATCTGGGGCTATTGCGTTGAAGTACCAAGTTTGATATGTATAGTCCTAATAGTTTCGGAATAAAAACGGCTGTGACATACGGACGGACGGACAGACAGACAGACAGACGGACAGACATGTCGAAACTATAAGGGTTCCGTTTTTTTGCCATTTGGCTACGAAACCCTAATAGTAACAAATTAAAGAGATCTTTTACCATGTTTTTGAAAGAAGGAAGGGTTTGTGCTTATCTTACTGATACGGGAAGGGTATTCTACAGTCGTACTGCTTGAGCTGCGAACGACTTACCAAAGAAATTCGTGGAGTGACTCGGTACCTCTAGCCTCAAGTTTTCCGATGACCTCAGAAATTTGGCATGTGTGTCATGGAGCAACTTAAAACGTTTTTTTAAGATAAAAGGGGGTCTTAGGATTGAACAGAACACTGTAAAGCAGAGACAAGATGTGTAAGTTCCGGCGGAGACGTATAGGAAGCCACTTGAGTTTCGTACGAAATTCGGATACGTGATTATATTTGCGCAAATCAAATATAAATCTTATGCAAAAATTTTACAACGAATATCAATATTATGTTTATATAGTACGTGAAACAAAATCTTCGTACGTCTTTTTTTTCGAAAATGACTCTGACGGCGGAGTGTAAAATTTGGCACAGTTAAAGTCTACATACGTAGAGAGAAAGTGCAAAAAGCATGATAGTTTCGCAGAAGGAGATTATCGCGTTTTATAAGGCTACTCTGTGACCATGGAACGCATCACAGCCGGCAGCGACAAATTATTTCTAAACGAGGGTACGGTGCAGCTCCTCCCAAACTGTACACTCTGCAAGTTTTTTTTTCCCTGAGATGAAATGCTCGCCATTTTTTTTTCAGGACGTATAAATGGGTCTCTCTGACTCTAAACCTGACCTGTTTCCCTCGTACACTTACACCGGGGGATACGGTAACACTTAAGTATTCTGTATTAATATGTAGTAATATCCTGTATTATAATACTTCAACAGATTTCAAGCACATAATTTATTAATTCTAAGAAACATTGTTCTGTAGGTACTTGTTCTTATATTGTGTAGGAGGAAGGCGCCTGTGTCTGTCACACAGTTAATACTAGCTCAGACACCGTAGTTTACTCTATCTGTGCTTAATGTATATGTTAAGAAAGAAATTATCTGTCAAAGATAGAAGAACTATGTAAGCACTATTTGGAATAAATAATTGAATTGAATTGAATTCTTCAACGTGGCCCTCGGCTGGTGCTGACCCGCCGCGGGCTCCGTCTGTTCAAGCAGGGGAAGTGAGGAATTCCAGGTCAAGCTCAGGTCTCGTGTTTTACTTTAAAGTCTAGCCTAACAGTTCATTCTTAACCTCACATAAACAATTCAAAATTGGCCGTCAGTCTATAAAGCTTTATCCTAGTAAATTTCCCCAAACGTAGTACAATTTCTTAGAGTATAAATCGTTGAAGCGTCGAAGTGTATGTTTGTTATCGCTATCATAAATAAAAGCTCCAACTAATGGTATAAAGGATTCTTTATTTTTTCCGTTCCTTTGTCGTAAATCGCTATTGAAGTTTTTCCGACGACATATATTTTTATAAATGTTTTAAATTATGTGTTTATCGTTTTTCCTCTCAGTAGAGATATTTGAATGGATATAACATTGCCCTTTATTCATATCACTCATCACGTTTTCTCTTTTATAACAGTAATTAGTTTAAAAATAACACTTTTACATGTCAATATTTTTTTTTTATTTTAAACTAGATGAATCAGGCTTTAACTGACTATCTTAAGAAAAAAAAAATACCATAAATTTACGGGTCGGTTCAAAATACTAATTATGGGCACCGAAATAAAAATATAACTGAAGAAGACCCTATAAATAAATAGTACATTATAGTCTGCATAATTTAGCGAATATGTGGATACTCGAAACGATAATAGTGCAGTGTTATAGTTACTACGTTTCATGAGTTATTAGATAATCGCATTATCTCCATAAAGCACCTGATCCGTCACGTGTCACTCAATATTTTGCATGTAATGTCGTCCGCATTGGTTTCAAACTCTCCCAACCTAGTAGGAAATCTAAGGAGATGAAACTGTCTATTTTAACCTACCTATATTTATATAAATAAAGCCTGCAACAAAGGATTCTTTTTATACAAAGTTGAGAAGACAATACGACCATAGATTTACCATAGTTTAAATGACAATTTCCTTAGATGGTACGAAAAAAAAATCGGGATATTTTTCTATTTTTATATTTTTCCACAGGCTCTATTTAGCTACTGTGCTTCAACGCAGGATCAAATATCCTGTATTTAAGCACAAAAAACTCTCACAACATTAAGGTTTCAAGTCAATTCAATGCATCTTTCACTACAAAACGTCAATTTCATAATTTTACTCGTATTATTGCGATTATTTGAAAATATATTTTTTTTATTTATTTTGATGTTATATTTCATTATCATCACTATGGTTTCCTCGGGATTAGTATAGTCAGGGTTTTCATTTATGGTCGTATCATCTTCCCCACCTTGTATATAGTCTGTGGTATTCCGTACTTCTGCCCGCGACTTCTTTCGTGTGGGAAGTTTGTCCCGTGGAAATCCGATCCAGTGGGAATTTCACAAAATTCGGTCTTAGCGAGCAAATTTGAGACCCCTAGCACTTATAGTCTCAGAGATTTCGTGATGAGTGAGTGAAACCTTTCGCTTATAAATAAGTATATAGATATGTCTAAAAATCCACCCTATTCCGTCACACAAGGGTAACCCCTTGTGTTCCGGGACCGTAGTATCTCGTTAGAATATTTCTGCAACCCCGGCAGGCAATGGCCCTAACGGGGCTTGTTACAGCTGCTGACTGCTATTTGAGGCGCCCGTGGAACACGACGCACTGTTGACCCGGGCCTGGTCCTTACCGGACGGTTAGCTAACCCTGCTCGCCGACCACACAACGAAGACGCCTGAAGAGTATTAATGGAGCAAGCAGCTCCAACTGGTCATTCTCCCAGTTATGGGTAAAAGACATTCAAGTTGTGGATAAAATCCGACAAATTTACATGACGCCACAGATCCATACCCATAATAATTTATAGTTTGAAATAAAAGAGCGGAATACATAACTTTTAGTGTCTCATATGGCTATCAAACGGCAATGAACGGTCATTCGCAAATCTGAGGTCGTTTCGGATGATCAAAGTGCTTAGCAAGCGTCTCGTGTCACGAATATAAAAGGATAACGTGGAGATAATCAGGTTTTAACGTGGTGCACTTGATTTGAATCGGGAATTATTGGATTTATTGGAGAGCAATGGCATTGTAATCTTATAATCTGAGTTGAATCTTTTTTTGGCAGGATTATCAATAGCTTTAAATCTTTACCCACTATCTTTACACACAACGCCCACAGGCGGTTAATTTTACTAAGTCAAAACAGACAAACCGCCTATAGCCGTGTAATGCGTATCTTACTAAAAAGTCACGTCATACAGTGTCATATTGCACTCAATAAATTTTTTTAGTGTCATTTTCAGTATGTCAACTTCATCTCAGTGTCCGTGAAAGTGTTAAGGGCACTTTACAAGCCGAAATTGGGTTTTGCTATAAGAAATTTTGTCCGTAGTAGTCCAGAGTTTGGAAGTTGACGGTGTGATGCCACTTTTTTTTTGTTTTTGGGCTGGGAAAATCATCGAATGACTTCTTCCGCTCTGGGTCAAAGGGTGTGTCAGATTTCTACTGACTAAAAACCCACCCTGTTCCTTCAGCTGCCCTAAATTTCCGGGGCCGCGGTAACTCGGCAGAACTTTCCCGCAAACCCCGGCAGGCATTGGCCCTATGAGGCCCCGTCGCTGGTGTTGACAGCTCTTTGAGGCGCGCGTAGAACACGACGCGCCGCCGACACGGGCCTGCTCCTTACCGGACGGTGAGCGACCCCTGCTCGCCGTCCGCAGGCCCGCGCCTACGGTGGCCGGAAATCGGCTCGCGATCCCCGACGCCCGGGGCGTCTCCCGACTGTGTGATGCCCCTATGCCTCGGAAAGCACGTTAAACCGTTCGTCCCGGTAGTCATTTAGGGTAGTCAGAAGACAGAAAATCAGACGCTGGTCTGACCAAGGGATATCGTGTTACCCAGTTACTGGTTTGTGGAGGTCAGACATTCAGTCACTCCCTGTAAAACACAAGTACTCCACTGTATCTAGTTAGACTGGAAATCGACCCCAATATAGGGAAAAGGCTGAACTAATAATGATAATAATTTACATCTTCTTGTTTTTCAGTGGAGTTAATTTCCCGTTTATTCACTTTTTATTGTACGGATGCCAGCGCATCAACCTACCCCAATCTGTCAAATTTCTGTAATAGATTTTCAACTTTATCACAAAAGCGGAAGGTTCATGTTCGACTAGGAAAATTTGAGAGATTTTGGTAGGTTGATGTGCTGGCGTCTGTTTAAATTTTGACGATCATAATTATGAGACAACAGAATAAAATTTTATACATACTTTGACTTAGAAGCCAATTTAATCAAAAACCACTACATGAGACACACATACTGATCTAATGCTAAGCAGAGCATAACCATAATCATAAATCTGTTCGGTTGGACTTGACATCTTTGCAGATAAGTCTACAAAGCTACGGGTTACGGCGAACCACTGCCGGTGATTGAAGCTGATAACCCCTATATATTGTAGAACACAGATATGTATGTCTTAACACAATATAATCATAGTCGTTCTCCATGTCTCACAATTAATTAACAGAGATAGTAGTTTTTTTATTGATTATAAACTCACGTTTGACCACCATCTTACCTCAGGATAAGCTAATTTTAAAATTAGAAACCACTAATTATGGGGCTGTTATTCTTAGTTTGGCCTTCGTCATAGTTATTATGAGCTCTCCTAATTTCAATTTCGCGAACACCTACCACAATGTGTTTTTTTTAACCCAAAGGTTGACTGGTAGAGAATGCCTTGGTGCATTAAGTCCGCCCTTGTAACACAATTGTACATAAAGTTTAAATAATTAAAAAATGGGGTCAAAGATGAAGCACGTGTTCCTAGATTTAACCTATTCACTCTTGACTTAAAGACTCCCAGATTATAGCTATCAGGAAACAGAGTCTGGCAGGGCATTCCACTTCCTGGCCGTACGCAAAATGAAAGTATTCCCAAAACGTTTTATGCGTATGGGTGGAATTTCCATCATGTAATGATGGTGCATCGCCGTTCGTCTTGTAGTCCAATGATGGATTATGATAATGGTATTTTTTAAATATTATTTTAAGCATTGCCCCATGTTAAGAATTTCTCTTGTATCACACTCAAAAAATGTATTTTATTTCACATAGGCCTACATGGCCGCCTATAAAACGTCAAAAGCTAGTGCACGTTTCGAATTGGTTAATTTCTATGCAGGTCCTATCGCGGGTGCTTATTTACCAACACCCAGATTCAAAATAACTATATGTGTGTCATACAAACATTTGTTACAGTTCGGGAATCGAATCTGCTACACGGAGTACAACAGCTAATCGCTAAATCACTGCGTCAAAGTTATAACATCGGTTAATTTCACGTCACACACTTGTGAGGTTGGAGTGATTAAAAGGTTTGAACATTTCACATCAGCTTAATTAAAACTTTTAAGAGTTAATTATACCTGGTATTAAACTAATTATAATTTAAAAACCTTTGACTCATATGAATTTGGTTTATCTTTGCGTAAGGGAGAAATTTTTAACAAAAGTGGAGTTTCGAGAGTGACAATGTTAATCTAAAAAGCATTGTCGAAACGTCACGAAGGAAACTAGGCATTTAGCAAATCCATTATCCTTGAAATTTGACACATGTATTTATTATTCAGCCACAAGCTCCTCTAAAAACGAGCTCTCAAAACAAATCATAAAAATAAAACGAGAGTGAAGGGTTCGTACACTAGTACAGCACAATGTCCTAGTCACGCATCGGTGTTTATGTAGGTATATGCTCTTACACCTGACGTGGTTAAAGTTTTATGGTCTGGAGAATAGTTAGGCTTCGTATACCTACTATAGTGTATTGTCACGCATGTCTCTTTGGTTCTAAATCTGAGCTTTGAAGCTATCTGAAATAATAATAAAAATCTGCTTTTAAACTAAGATTGCGTTTTGTTTTCGGGGGAATAATTTATAATATTGCAATACATACTTGCAATGTGCGACCTTCTTAGTTCGTAAAAAGTTTAGTGGCCATATATTAAAATAGAAATTTTATCTTGTGTGTGTCAAAACCGAAATAAATAAATTACGTCACTCGTTAAAGAGGGGAGATATTTCAATAACTTATACTTATACTTAATTATGAACTATCTAAAAGAAAATCTTTTAAATATATCCAAATCTATCAGAGAATAAAAATCTCAAGGAGGAGACTCGTGGCTAATAACAGCGATTTCTAGTCTATCTTCGAGGCTAAGTAACGCTTGCCGAGGTCTGTTCTTGGATGGGTTACCACTTTAACGTATCGAGATTTCTTCGCGCCTTAGAAAGCACGTTAGGTCGTTGATCCCGGCTGTCACTTGTACATCTTTGACCGATTACGTTACGATTTGTCAAAAGACAGAAAATGTGACACCAGTCTTGCCAAGTGATAGCTGGGTAACAGTTACTGGGTTTAGTCCCACACCCCGTGGTTATGGAGAAACAGTAAATATCATAATCATAAATCATAATCATTTATTCATATCAAAGGGTACACGAAAAAACAATTTGCCTTACAGTCTAAACTTAAGTGCTAACATTATATTTGCCTGAACTAGGTTAAACCTGTGCCTCAGGCGAAAAAAAGTGCTTACATGATATATATTTGACATCATAAATTAACAATCTAAAAATAGACTTATAATTAAAGAGCTACATCAATTATAATATTTATTCCTATACCTAATACATTATTTAGTGATTTATTTTTTTTAATTTAATTTAATTTCGTTTACGTCTGAAATTTTATTTGCACACTGTAAGTAGGTCTTCCGTGTGGACATAAGACAGGCTATGCAGATAATTATAAACATTTTTTCTGCATTTAAAGTGGTTTAAGCTGTAAATACTTAATTCGCTATTAAGTTTATTATACAGAAATGGGCCTAAAAATCTGAAGAATCTATTCGTATATACATATTTTGAGGTGGAGTTTGAACTGCAAACTATATCATTACGTCTTTTGTTAGTAATGTTAGAATTGTAGGAAAGCTGAGAGTCTTGTTTTAGTATTACGTGCATTATAAAAAATTGCCTAACAGTTAAAACGTCGCAGGATTTATATAACTGATCTGTGGGAAAGAGGAAAAGACGGGAGTGGGCTACTTTTAAAATTGCTCTCTGGGCTCGTTCGATGGGAAGCATTGTAGTTTTTGGTGCTCCGCCCCACGAGGTGACACAATATGTGAGAATGGATTGACATAGGGCTAAATAAATTTGCGTCACTAGCTTAGTTTCTTCGATTGTGCGTAGTTTTTTAAAAACAAACATTTATTTCCGTACTCTAGACACCAAGCTGTCGATGTGTTGTCTGAAAGAAAGTGTGTCGTCGATTATAACACCCAGATATTTAATATGACTAGTTTTAAGGATTTTAGGACAATGACATGAGTTAATTAAAGGATTTTTACAATGATGTGCGCGTAGATGAGTGTCAGTAATGTTATTTTGAATTTTACGCATAGAAAAGTGTATATATTTTGTTTCATCAATATTTAGTGTTAGTAGATTGTTGTTTAGCCAGTTAGTGACAATATTAAAACCTTTTTGTGCGCTCTCGTAGAGTTCGTTAGTAGTTTTTGCAGTAAATATTAGCGCTGTGTCGTCGGCGTATGATATTATTTTGCCGTTTTCTATATCTAGATTACATAGGTTTTTTATGTAGATAAGGAAAAGGGTTGGGGCTAAGATGCTAACTTGAGGCACACCAAAACCATGGTTTTTCAGGTCATCACTCACAGTCGTATCGATTTGAACGCATTAATAACGATCATTTAAGTAATCAGCTATTAGTTTTAGCTGTGTGCCTCGTATACCTACAGCCTCTAGTTTGTGTAAAAGCAAGGGAATGGATATTGTGTCAAAAGCTTTGGCTAGGTCAATAAAAATTGCTAAGCTTTGGTTCCCCTTGCTGAGTTGCTCTGCGGCATAATCAGTCAGGCTATGTACCGCATCTGCTGTGGATAATTTCGATCTAAAGCCGAATTGCATAGGCGAAAGTAAGCCGTGTTTTTCCAAGTAATTGATTAGTCTGCTGTTAATATTTTTTTCTAGTACTCTGGATATCGATGGAAGTATCGATATCGGTCTATAATTATTTATTAGATCTTTGTTTCCTGATTTATAAATAGGAATTACTAGTCTTTTTCAGAAATTCAGGAAAAACTCCATTAGAGAGGCATAGTCGAAATATATACGTTAAAGGGGGTACCAAAATGTGCTTGAAGCGTTTTAATATTTTATTGCTTATGTTATCCCAGCCGACTGCACTATCATCTTTCAGTCCTGAAATAATCCGCGCTATTTCGTGTGCGTCAGGGTCAAGCATAACAAAGGATTTTTTACTTCTTGTGTTTGCATTTCGAATGTTTGATGATTGTATGCCTGTTGACTTCAGGATCTGTTCGGCAAGGGTTTTTCCTATATTTACAAAATAGTTATTTACATTGTTAGCTGACAGAAGTGGGGAAGAATCATTAAACAGTAAACTTGAGATTGGTTCACGCTGTTTTGATAAATAAGTGACGTTTTTTATGTGTTTCCATAGTGATTTGCTATTGTTACCTGCTTTCTGCAATTCATTTTTATCATAGTTAGTTTTAAGTCGTTTTAAGAAATCGTTGCAAAAATTTCGATACCTCTTATAAGTTACTTTGAGTATCAAATTATCAGGAAACCGCTTTGTTCTCTGATGAAGTTTGTCCCTGTGTCTAATACAACGGATGAGTCCAGGTGTAATCCAAGGTTTGATATTATGCATTTATTTATTATTTGTCGTAATAGTCGTATTGCGTAATATAGCTTGATGGACATTTTTTATTAAGTATGATAAAGACAAGTTTGCGTCAACAGTATCATAAATTGGACTAAATTCAATATTGTGTAAATCATTTTCAAGTTTGTTTATGTTTAATTTAGCCTTTGTCTGGGGACGATTTAGCTTAGGTGGCATTAAATTTAGTGTTAGTAGGACAGCGTGATGATCGGTAATGGTTGAATTAGTTACAAGATTTATATATGGTAAACTAGATTTAATCATCATATGATCTAGACAGGATCCACTCTGATGTGTGGGCAGAGTATGAGCGGATAGAAAACCAAGATAAGAGCAAAGGTTAAGGTAATTTTGTGTTCCTACGTCACAGTTATTAGAGCCTATGTTTATATTTAAATCACCGGTTAGTATAATGTTTTTGAAAGTTGTTAATGCTTCACAAGTCTGGTTTAGGGAATAAAGAAAGGGATCCAAATTTTTAAAGGAAAGGGATCTATAAATAGCTAATATTGCTGTAGTATTTCCGATTTTTATCACTAAACAGTTACAGTCTTGTAGGTCTAGTTCTTCGACAGTGACCTGTAATGATTCCTTGACATAGACTACGCCACCGTCGTTTTTATTGTAACTTGTTTTACTACAGAAGGAGTGATAACCGGGAATAAGAGGGAGATTTCCTTTTTTGCTTGATAACCAGCCTTCGGTAAGCACTATTACATAACAAGCCAGGTTAAGTCTATGCAGAAAGTATTGAAGCTATCTATATTCTTATATATACTACGAATATTTTGGGTTAGTATTGTTAATGAGTTTTGAAGAACAGAGAGATATTGTCTGCAGTCTTCAACATCGCATGCTTTGGTCACAGTTGAAAAACTATTATCTATTTCCGTAATTAAATTGATATCCATACTATAATAACTAGTAAACAAAAGTACTAAAATAATAAACTATTAGGTGACGCTCTTAGGCGCCTTCATAATCAATCGAGTTTATGTACCTATATTCGGCAGCTTTCCTAGCCGGGCAATCGATATCTCTAGTTTTATGATTACCTGGTTTTTTGAAGCGCAGGCACGTAGCGCATTTTGGAGAGTCATTTTTCTTAGTGCACTCCTTGACAGAATGGCCCTCTTCACCACAATGTCCGCAAACCGGGGTCGTAGTTTTGCATAATTTTGCCGCGTGACCGTACTGCTGACAATTGTAGCATCTAGTTACTAGTGTGAAGTCTCTTACTGGGCAGGATGTCCAGTTTATAAAAACACGATCTTGGGTGATGAGGGCTTTACTTATGTCGGCTGATACTTCTAAGATCAAGTTATGATTTTCTGAATCTTTCCTGCCAGATTTGTGGCTCAGTTTTATTGAGGACAAAAATGTATCTCTAGACATTGTTGGGAATTTATCGACCACGTTCTGTTCAAAGATACAGTTGAAGACCTCACTTTCTGCCATTGCTGTAGGGACTCCTATTATTATTATGCGGGGCTTCCGTTTCTGCGGTTCATCGACGGTGAGCCCTGAGTTTGCACGCTGGACGGTTTGCTTTAATTTTTCGAGGTCATCCTTGGTCTCAGTGCTGATAATCACGCCTCCATTTCAAACTTTACGAACTCCCCGAACTTTCAACTTCATTTCCTCAGGGCACACGATTTTTTGAACCAGGTTTTTAGTCTCATCGCTGGTCTTTGAGTTATCGCTGGGGTAAATCGCCACAGTGCTGTGATGCACGTCCAATAGACGAACAAAGCTGTTGGACCCTTTCTTCACCATATCTGCAAAGGAAGTGCTTTCAGTACTTGGCTTCGTACAGGACTCTTTTATTGATTTCTTAATGTCTGCAGCTATATTTTCGGCCAGGTCTTGTTTTTCGTTCAGAGCTTGAAGAGAACAATGTGTTTGCATGGCTTTTTGTTTTAAGGACTGATATTGAACGGCTAGTTGGGATACGTTATGTCCAATTTTTCGGCAGAGGTTACTCACTCTTAATTTCTGTTCTGAGTTTAGTTTGCCTTCGGTAGTAATAGAACAGACCTCGCTTAGGCATTGGTCAATGGACCCCATCCAGTTCTGTATTTCGGACGTTGAGATTATATCCATCTTCTCAACTTGGTCCCGGTTGGGAGGTGGTGCCGGTGGCGGAGAGCGGCACGTTAGCCCGCTTCGGTTGAAGGGGCTGTTATCCATATAGAAGTGTGTCAATTCAATACTTGTCCATTCTTTGATGATCACTCAAATCAAATACTCTAACATTAATAATTATATTGTGTAATAGGTATAGTACACTAAGTCACTAAAGTAGGTCACGATTAAAAATTGTCAATTTATGTAAGTTGTTTGCATTAACGAGCTGTATGCGTTAACGATCGCGAAAATTTATCATATACTTAGGAGTTAATGGTTATGAAATATTAGATTTGGCTTTAGAAGCGTTTTAGTAGCTTCTGAAGTCCGTTTTACGATCTCTTTTCAATTTTGAGATTCTTTTTCCATGAAACAGTACACATCGTTTACCATTTATAAACTCTATCAGAAAACCAAAAAAGAACCCACCAATGAAAATTCCCTGTTGATCTACTTACGCTATAGAAATTTCTATAATAATTTATTAAAAAAATTAAAACGTGAATATGAGAGAGCTGAATTCAAAAAACATAAAAAAACCCCAAGGCAACATGGAATCTCATTAAAACTATTGCAAATCTTCACACAAACAAATCTAGTGCTCTTGAACTACTGTCTTTGAATGATGACCCCATGCGTGCTGTTGACGTTGTTAATGACTTCTTTGTCAATGCAGGAAAGAATTTAGCCTCTAAAATTGATTCGAATCATAATGACTCGGCATATGAGTTAGACTCAAACATAATGGGCACCTATCCAAATTCAATGGCTATTTTGGAAACTGATAACGAGGAAATTGAAAGAGTTATTCTTAGCCTAAAGTCTACGAGTGCGGTTGGATGTGACGGTATTTCTACCCTACTTATTAAAAATGCAAGACATGCTCTCATTCCCATATTGTGCCATATCTTCAATCTTGTTTTCACTACTGGAGTTTTCCCCTCGGCGTTCAAGACAGGTCTGGTTCACCCTATATAAATAAGAGTGGAGATAGAGACCGTGTCGATAACTATAGGCCAATTTCTGTCCTAACTGTTTTATCCAAAATTTTAGAAAAAATAATTAGTAGTAGGCTCCTCGGTTACTTACAAGACCATAATATTATTGCTGATAACCAATATGGTTTTAGATCCGGTAAAAGTACTGAAGATGCAGTCTTGGAATTAACTAATAGTATTGCTAAAAACATAAAGAATAAATTAAAAACTTTAGCAATTTTCCTAGATCTCTCTAAAGCTTTTGACACGGTCTCCGTCCCACTCTTACTAAATAAACTAGAACGACTTGGAATCAGAGGTTTAGCCCTCAGCATTTTCACAAGCTACCTAACAGGTCGTTCTCAGGCTACTAGAATTAGGAAACTATACAAGTGCACCCAAAAATATCACATACGGTGTGCCGCAAGGTAGTGTACTTGGACCTACCTTATTTTTAATTTATATCAATGACCTCTGCAACCTTCCCTTAGTAAACTCTAAAATCATAACGTACGCAGATGATACTGCAATAGTGGTGCATGGTAATGATTGGTCCGATACGTGTTCTCATGATGAGTCCGCGCTAAAGACCACTATGACCTGGCTAAGAAACAATCTGCTGACCCTTAACTTAAATAAATCTAAATTTATGACCTTTTCACAACTTTTTTTTTCTTTTTTTTCACACAACGCCATCTAGTCCCATACTAAGCAGAGCTTGTGGTATGGGTACTAGACAACTGATAAACATACATATATATTTCTAAATACATACATATTATAGATAAATTAACCCTCACCTCGTATATCTTCACAACCGACCGCTGCCTATACACTAACAGCTCACAAATGTAACCCTAGCTCAAGTCAGGACTGTAATTGTACTCAAATAGTCCGTACTCATTGCATGAAGTATCTTGGCATCTATATTGATAGTACATTGTCATGGTATGAACATGTAAACACACTGGTGGGCAGAGTACGGAAATTAATATATGTGTTTAAAAACTTGAGGACTTCTGCTGACTTCTCTACATTAAAAACTGTTTACTATGCTTTGGCTCACTCAATCCTAACCTATTGTATAGTAGCCTGGGGCAGTTCAAGTAAATTCTCGTTATTACGAGTGGAAAGGGCGCAGAGGGCAATTTTAAAAGTCATGGCCCATAAACCAATCCGCTTTCCCACGAGTGAACTCTATGCTCTATGTGAGGTACCGCGAGTGAGATACTCATTTGTACTTAGTGCCATACTTCGCAAGCACTCCGAACTGCCGTTCGACCCTGACATAAGACATGAACATAGACGAAGACCTGTTAGAGTCTGTTCAATTGAGCCAGTCAGCACCGAAGCAGTTAGACGACAGTATAAATACCTAAGCCCTATTTTGTATAACCGAGTCAATGAAGTTTGTGACATTTATTCACTCAATCTGAGAGATTGTCGAGTCACCGTTGACAAATGGCTGAATGGTTTAACCTATGAAAAACTTGAAAACCTTGTTAAAACGTAAAATTCTACATCTTAAATCTCAACGCATACTTAAATACGCACTCACACACTAACACCTGCATATATCACAACACCAGTATCACGCACTCACACGTACAACACACCACACGCACAACACATCACACACCCATAGAACTCATGCCACATACACGAATACACACACACATGCACGCGCGCACACTATAGGTAACTTTATGCATGTTAATTACGTATTTTGTTTTATATTCTTTTCTTCCATCTTTAATCTTTAATCTTTGTTTAAACTTACCTAGAAAATTTTGTTTACGATGGAACGCTAACGCGTAAACTACTTGTATGGGCGTTAATGGCTGCAACACAATTTATAACTAATGCAGTCATTATCGTACTCTAATTTGTTGTATTTGTGTTTTTAGTTCCAATAAATCTTTTATTTTTATTATTATTATTATTATTTATGTGGCATGGCTTCGTAAATCGGTATTTGGTCCTGGCGTCAACGTAATACAAACTAAATTTAAAACAATAACTTGTAACAAAAACTAAATTTAACACAATAAAAATAACTCAAACCAAAATCTAAATTTAAAACAATAACTCGTAACAAAAACAAAGGGTACTAATTTCATGCACGCAGTGTATTCGGGAGCGAACGGGGCGTAGACATAGTGCGAGAGACCTTGAGTCTACTGACTATGCGTGTGTAACTCTTTACGGAACCGACTCACAAATTCGAATCATCGAAGTGATTCAAAAGATTGTTTCAGTAACAACGTTTCAAACGCATCATTTGGATCTTAAACATTACTTTGCTCTGACTCATTCCGTGCAACGCGTCGCTCGCGAGGCGACTGAGCAGTAAGCGAGCGAGAGAAGGAGACTAAAACACACTGAGTTACTTAACTATTAACTCGCATGTCATATGAAGGAAGACAGAATTTATTTATAATCTTACTTATTACAGTAATATGTACAAATTATATATTATAATATAAAACATTCAGCATTGAGGCCACATTTTCGCGACGCAACATAAGAATTTTACGTTTCTATATATTACGTTGCATCGCGAGCGTTTATTACTGAGTCATTTGAGCCGATGATCTAAATGAGCCAAATGAACCATATCAATGTTCCGGATCATTTCAGTGATCGAGATGCAAATGTTCCAATCTCAAAAATGATACACTTTGCTCACGTCTACTACTGACGCACCAATCGCGCGCTCAGGTTGAGGCTACATAACACCCCGCGTCCCGCTGACAACCGCTGACACCTAAAAATCGACTTCTGTGCATTAAAAATAATAACTAAAAAACTTTTTTGCAAAAAATAAAACCGACATCCATATCAAAACACTACAAAGCCAAAAATAATTTTAATTTCGGTAGTCGGTGTTATTGGTTTTGTATTTACTTTTTTTTTTCACACCGCCTTCCGAAATTAAAATTATTTTTGGCTTTGTAGTGTTTTGATATGGAAGTCGGTTTTATTTTTTGCAAAAAAGTTTTTATTTTCGTGCTTTTTAGTGGGTCAGTGAATTTTCCAAATCGGTTCGTAAATGACGGTGTTATGCGCGAACAAAAAACACAATGCAGAGTAAACGAAAAGAACATCAACGTAAATATTATTTTTTAGACTTTTGTTGATTTTTCAGAAACGGCTTGTCTGATTTCGATAAAATTTTCATGGGACCATTTGGAAAGTATACCCTTTCTTACAAGATAAGAATTTTTCAAATCAGTTAGCAAGCGACGGAGTTATGCGCGGACAAACATAAAAAAAAATACAAACATCCGAATTGAGAACCTCCTCCTTTTTTAGAAGTCGGTTAAAAATCAAAACTGGGTATAGTGCCCGTAACTTGGCAAGAGTCGTTCTCTTGCCAAGTTACGGGCACTATACCCAGTTTCATTTGGTTAGACTAAAAGCCGACGCCAACTAGTTTGAAAAAGGGTAAGCAGATAATGAGAACGTATTTTTGTATATCGTTTAATTTTCTTTTACATGTTTTATTATGTTCGTTGCTTGATTTATGGCTGTGAATACAAATTGCCTTTGAATGTAATTGAAAATGTCTGGAATTGCCAAGAATGTACATGACATTTGATTAATAAATTAAACTTCGAAGACAGTAACTCAATCATCAGACGTCTTAATTAAATACTGACAATTAAGGAGATATCAATGGGATAATAAATGACCATTACCTAATTCAGTTCTGTTGGTAGATAAATCATTTCATCTTCAGATTATTCTTAAGCTAATCTAAATTTGATGCATCTTTATCTAAGTACTTACACGCAAATCTCAAGTTTGGAGATTAACCACAAAAGAGTTTTTTTTTTTAATAAAAAAAACGAGAACATATATTAACATACATTTAATTGAATATAAAATAGTACATACATTTTGCGCACACAATATTGGTTTCTCACTGAAGATTTAGCAAAATACTTGACTTACTTGACTTATTTTCCTATGTTCCACAGTAGTCCTCCATCGCGTACAGTCAAGCAAAATACTTAGACTGTAATAAATTCGAGTGACATTTTTTTTTATTTTTTGACAGGCCTGTTGCTATAGTGGTCAGTGGCCCTGACTACTATGCGCAAGGTCGTGGGTTCGATTCCCACCCAGGACAAATGTTTGTGTGATGAGCACGATCATTTGTTCTTTGTCTGGGTGTAATTTATCTACAAAATGTATGTATTTAGAAATATATATATATATATATATGTTTATCAGTTGTCTAGTACTCATACCACAAGCTCTGCTTAGTTTGGGACTAGATGGCGTTGTGTGAAATATGTAAAAAAAAAAAAATATTAACATGCGTTGCCTCGTGCTAGTAATATCTCCTGTACGGTGCATTTTTAACAGGAACAAATATTTGTGGGTCAAACAAAGATTTATTCCAGTGCGGGAATTAAACCCGAGACACGCAGCGCAGCAGTCCATCGCTCAACCACTGCGCCAAACGTGTCGTCAATAGTCCTCTAAATATTAACTTAATTACCTATTAAGAACTTTTTGCATGGAAGATTGCGTTCTCTATACAACGTGTAATTTAAAGGGTAAATACATACCAAGTGCACGACTTCTTTGGATGATAACAAATGATATGGCAAGGGTTTTGTAATCCTATGTCAACACGTGTGGAACTTATTAGAAATTTCAATACATTGATACCAGAGACCGAAATTTTCAAATTAAGAAGAACGAACAGAATTATCATGTTATTGGCAAGTAACGTGAAAGTTATTAACCCTTATAGTGCTGTGACACGTTGGTTATGATTGGTATTCAAGAAACATATGAAACCGATAATTTGGTATCAATTCTTTGAGTTACTTAGTTTTAGCTGAAACTGTGTATAGAGACTCCACACTAGATATTGTCTTCAGTCCTTTTGGATAGATATGGGGTTTCCGTTACACGTTGTATAAAGAAGAGCGTTGTTGGCTGTCTTGTTTTATTTTTAGTTGCTTTGGATAGTCTTGAGAGTCTTATTGATTTAAAAAAATTAAATTGATCTTAATTTCATCCAAATCTGTGCTGTGGTTGAACTGTGAAAGCGTAACAAACAGATAGACAGACAGACTTTCGCATTTATAATATTAGTGTGGATTGCAACTACTAGTACATATAGATGGAACAAAATGAGACTTCATCTCTACCTCTCTGTAGTAATCAGACTGATTATATCACTTAGAGTTCCGACGAGATAAAGTTCCCTTGATAAAGTTAAACGATTTCTTACACAGCTCTCCTTAATTGTCGTGTGTTAGATTGATAGCACTAATCTTCGAAATAGTTGAACCAATTTGAAACTTGTCTTATTGATAACCAAGAGCTCGTGCTATGTTTAATTAGTTTGTTATACGATGTTAAGATCTAAATTAATAGAATCCAAGACTAAATTTGTTACTATCATTCACTGTGCATCGAATGATGATAGAAGACCAACAGGCAAGCAACGTTTCGCCGGTGAATCAGGCTGAGAAGCTTGCCTGCCAAAACCCCCTAGGCTATGAGTCTTTTAACTCTGCGTTCAAACGATTCAAGTGCAGCTAGTTGCTATTTTGCTGAAGTGACACAAGTGACTGCAGCACACTTTACAGGAACCTGCGCTTTATACAAGTTCTAAAGCTATCCAGGTGTGAAGTATCGCCTCACTTTATGTAGGACTTTCAGCTTTGTGGCTGCAGTCTGAGCTTATGACTCAATGGTTGAGGCCAGACATCAACTCCTTGCCCAATTGCCTTAGGCGTGCGGTAACTGGTTCAAATGCAGCTCGGAAACTAGGTGATAATTCAAAGGAAAGGGAATGAAGATAAAATAAATTATAGAGCAACATTTACACTATTCAAAAAAGTATCGGGAACGGATGATATGTTTATGGTTCCAAATTTTTTTTTTATATTTTTGTTTTTAGCTGGGCACAAATGTTTTTCGTTTTGGTACAGAGTTTGAGTTGCATCTGTTATTTAGATTAAATACAGTGCTCTTTTTAATAAGATCATACCTAGTGTGTATTGCGAATTTAATATTAGACAAAAACATCGAACAAAGAGTTTGTCTTCAATTTTGCATCGCCAACCGGAATTTCGGAGTCCCTGAAAATGTTACAGAAGGCTTACGGTGAATCGACTTTATCAAGTGTTTATGAGTGGTACAGTCGGCCAAGAAAGTGGTGTACCACCCTAAGGTTGAATATCGCTTGCAGATTCATAGGTGATAAAGATTAGTTTCGCTTGCAGATCGATCTGACAACTTCTATTGCTGTCTTTATCTGATTATTGATAACGACTATTACTGTTTGTAACGTGACAGCTGTTCTTAGTTTGAACTTAATGGAACCAATGACGTCGTAAAATCAACGGCGGGGGGCTGTAGATTTTGATGACAAAATTGTATCTACAAATTCAGAATTGTAATCAACAAGTTACATAAAATTGTAAAGGCACAAGGCGAGTCCACAAACCTACAATTTCTGTAAACTTGTAATTACAATATCAATAAAAAACAAGCTAAAAATAGATTTATCCTTTTATTAAATTTCTACAATCAATTTTAAAATACTTATAACAAACAAAAACATAGCATATATAGTAATATTTAGAAGATATTGAAAATTTTTAAAAATTAGAAACGGGTGTAACCGCCGTTGGCCTCTATAACCTCTAAAAGACGAGACCTCATTGAACCAACAAGCCGTGAGCAAATATCGGTTCCCCGCATTTCCTCCCAGATATAATTACAGTGACTAATAAGAGCTTGTTTGGTTCTTTCATTTTGATGCGACCATCGTTGGACCATAAGGCCCCAAAGATTTTCTATCGGGTTGAGGTCCGGCGATCTTGAGGGCCACTGAATTACCCTTACGTCAGTGTGTGAACGAAACCAGGCTCTTACGATCATCGCATTATGAATTGAACAATTATCTTGAACAAAATCAAATTGTGGCACTTCGTTCTCCGGGTAAACATTACGGACTGTCGGTAGCATTGCATTCTGAAGCACGTCGATATAATTTACAGCCGTCGCTCGAGGAGGTAGAGAACACAATTCTCCTACACCATCCGTACTCATCCAGCCCCAAATATTTACGGAAATTCGACCTGATTCTCTATTTGGGATTACATGATCATCTTTATACCGTGTTGAATTATATCGCCAAAGGTGAAGACGTCCATGCTGACTGGATTTAAACGTTTTTTCATCACAAAACACTGTATTAGACCAATCAAACTCTAAGTGCTCTCTGGCGAAGTTCAGACGAGCAAGTCTGTGAGCATCCGTCAAATATATTTTCTTGGCGTAATGCCTGTGGTGCAACCCCATGTAATGTAGATGATTCCTTATTGTTTGGGCACTCACATCGAACATCTCCGCAAAATGTTTTGTGGGCTTAAAACCATTGATTTCATATTCCCGTCTCATGAATTCTCTATCGTTATTGGAGAGTGCAGGCCGGCGACCACTTCTTCTGTGATCCAACAAACTTCCCTCCTCTCCTTCACGACGAATCCAAAAGCGGACAGAACGCCTCGATATATTCAAATTCCGGGATATCGCACTGATACTGCTTCCCTCATTAAATTGGGCAATTATTTGTGCTCTTTCGGCAATGGTCAAGTTGGCAGGCATTGAGATGATTTTATATGCAGTTGATTGAAAAATAACACGGAAAATATATCGATTTTTTGCATATATTTGACAAAATGTCAATTGTCAGTTTTCTTTTTCAAATGGAATTCGGTTGTCTAAATAGTTTTTATTACTTTTGTTTGGAAACATTTCAATTGCTTTGTAGAAACTAATGTCCTTTTCATTTATACTAAAGGTTAAAATGTCATGTACTTATATGTGACATATGACGTATGAATACTAAATACATAGGTTTACGTCATGATAATGTTGTCTCTTTCAGTAATATCTTTTTATAACGAACCTTGTTGTAATTTTCGATGACCGGGAAACTAAATCAAAACTGGTACACCACTTTCTTGGCCGACCGTACAAAGCATCCAAAAGCAGTCGAGATAAGATGAAAGATTTGCCTCGCTCTGGTACGCCATCAACGTCTTCAAGTGAAGTTAATATTGCAAACGTGAAGGAAATAGTGATTGAAAATCTCATTCAAGTTCAAGAGAGATACGAGTAGCCGCTGTGTCTCTCGAGTCGATCCGTACCATATTGAATTTTTCACTTGAGTACGAAACATGTTCCCTCTCGGCTAGCCCCACAAGACCTTAATTTTCTCCAAAAACTTAATCTCATAAGAGTTGCTGCACAGATGCTAGAACGAGTCAATTCCGACGCAACATTCATGAATGTCGCGTCGGTTCTACTCATGACCTTCCGACAAGTAAGATTATGGTATCTGTATGACTCCCTACAAAAGGAGGCTAGCATTGCCTAGATTCTTTGACACAAATTGGAGAATGTAATAGTTATACTAATTATGAATAATCTGCTTCGCTTTGATTCTATGGGGAGAGTATCTGATAATAAAGAGATAAATGCATAGTAACGGGTCCCTTGTAGTTTTATTCTATTGTAATCTGTTTGTCAACTACTGGTCAACTGCTGGTCAACTGTTGGTCAACTGTCTCACCTGAATGATGTAGATGTCTTTGCTCAGCCACACAGAACTCATCACCTCCCTCCACGAATAGGTCACTCCTGTTGTGGAAAGAAAGTCCATGATTACACTGTAGGACTACTAAGTACCACCGAATGGTATGAAGGTACATAATTATATTATTAACATGAGTTTTAGTACATCAATATGGACTCTATTAAATCACTATGAGTGCAATCACATACTTATTGCTTGGTGTATTATTATGTTTATCTCAACAGATATACAATGTGAACCTTAGTGAGTTCGTTCACTTAAACAATCTTGACAGGCCGTTGCCTCTTGCCCTATGGACGTAACTATCATGCTCCACGAACATGATTTACTTTAACAATCTTGACAGGCTGTTGCCTCTTGCTCCTATGGACGTAACTATCATGCTCCACGAACATGATTTACTGTCTACCCAAACATACTTGATACCTTGTGAGAAGATTGGCCAACCCACCACACACAGGTGAGCTCCTAAAGAGCTCTTAGGATTGTATGCTTACGATATTGGGAGTCGTGAGAATAGGGAGCACCCTTCGGTCACCCTATTGATATTGATATAGGTAGGTACTTGTATTTTATTACCCAAACCAAGGACTCTGTTGATTGCATTATATTAGATTGCACACATTATGATACAAACAATCGAAACTATCGGCACATTACGTCTATACGATGGAAATCATGTTTGCTCATCAGCTCATAAGAGTTTCGCGGCATCCACCATTTCCCATCGCTTTTAATTTACTCAATCCATAACTCAATACGCGAGTTCAATGCGAAATAATATTGGCTTATAATCTAGATACTTAGCTGTCGTGTTATTGCTGGCTGGCAGGCGAAGATCACACACATTGCAATTTTAAACTTTGATTGAAACTTTAAGAACAGTATGTCTGTTGCAAACGTGCCGGGCAAAAAGAGTGTTGCCACTTACCAAATTTGTTTGTGGTTGGTAACAAGTGTTGCTCTATACAATATTGTTGGGTTTATTTAATAATCGCGACCCTTCGCGACACACCCGCTTCGCGAGTTTTAAACTATGGTGGTCATCAAGTCGCGAGTCCATTTGTGGATCTTCTCCAGTGCTTGGACTGCAGCTGCTCGACGCGATTTCTCATCGCTTGTTTGGTTGATTAATTTCTGGCTATTGTTTACTTCGTCTTCTAGATCACGTTCATTATGATCTTGTGCAAGCTCAATGTCGTTTATTGTGCTGACGTTCTCTAGCTCTTCTTTCGTATCCTGCGTTGAGTCGTGTCTTACATTCGCATTCCTGTTCTCATCATTATCTAGTTTATAACTTATTTCAGCTGTGGGATTAGTGTCGACACTTTCAAACTTCATAGACGGCGTTTGTATCGGGTCATTATTATCAACGACTGTATCCCGTTGATCTAGGACTTTGTCAGTGGGATTTAGTGGAGTCTCTTCCTCTTCTATTTCTAGAGGATATAAATGAGCAATCGATCGTGTGAACACATGGTTGTCCACTATTACTCTAGCGACACGGCATAAACCGTCCTTTCCCTTTAGTGTCTCTACTATCTTTCCTACTTTCCAACTTTCGCGGTTACTTCTTTCACCTTTAATTTGTACCACATCTCCGATCTGAGGAACTTCACGAGTTCTCACTCTTGCTTGTTTGGGTGAATTCCCATACCTTTCTCTGAGACTCAAAAGGTATCGGTTGATGAACATTTCTTTGTACTCGTTCATTATCATATTTCCACGTTTCCATCCTTCGATGAGTTGTTGTCTAATGATAGAACCAGAGAGTGGTAAGCTATTCATGAGTAATTGAATGTTCAAACACTTTCCTGGTGTTAGGAAATCAGTTGGTTTTAGGATGTGGTCCATCTCGGTTCCCACATATGTAAGTGGTCTGGTATTGACTACGGCTTCGACTTCTTTGATGATCGTCGAGAGTTGATTTTCCCCGAGCATGTGTTTTTGAAGAGTTCGTTTTAGACAATGCTTTACTACTGCTACGAGTCTTTCATACGCACCCCCGTGCCAGGGTGCTAGTTGAGGGATGAATTTCCATCTTAACTTGTCTGCCAGTGTTCCTTCAGACATTACCTCGGCCAGCAATCTGAACTGAGGTGCGTTGTCAGTTATTATAAGTGATGGTGTTCCTCTAGTAGCGATGAAACGTCTGAATGCCATGAGACATTCATCTGTGGTTAGATCTTTAACTACCTCTAAGTGTATTGCTCGTATCACAAGGCATGTGAAAAGAGAAATCCATCTCTTTTTTACACCATTTTCTGTCTTTATGACCATCGGTCCGAAGTAGTCCACACCGACGTAAGCGAACGGCACATTAAATCTTACTCTTTCGGCTGGTAATGCTGGAGTTTTAGGTAGCTCGTATGGACCTCCTCCGTGTTTCACGCACCTCGTACATTTGCTTAGTGTTTTTTGAACTTTCGCTCTTCCTTGTGGTATCCAACATTTTTGTCTTATGAGGCTTAGTGTATGAGGTACTCCAACATGAAGGTTTTTCTCATGAGTTTCCTTAATAATTTTTTCGGTAAGTTCACTGTTTTTAGGTAGGAGTATGGGATGTTTTGCATCATAGGATAAATCTGAATATGTGAGTCTTCCATCACATCTTAAAATTCTATCGGTATCGATGAATAATGCCAAATTCTTAGCTAGGTTTGTTTTCTTTCCTCCATACTCCTCTGAGAATGTTTCTTTCTGTAGTTCTTTTATTTTTTGTAATTGTGAATCCAAAGGTTCGTTTGCTGTTACTTTATCCTCTGAAGGTGTTACCTTTGGTTGGTTTTCTGTGTTCAACAGACCCTCCCCCATCAGAAGAGAAGTGTTCCTCGGTGGCCCACTAGGCCAGTCTCTAGGGTCCTGCCCTAGAAATTCTGGTCCAGACAGCCATTTGTTCCTCTCCTCCTCTGACGTGATAGGACGTGTTGCTACGTCTGCAGGATTGAGACTAGACGGTACGTATCTCACTATCAAACTTTTGTTGCGTTTTATTTCTTCCAGCCTTTTGGATACAAATGGTTCAAGTAACTTATCAGAATGATACCAATCAATCACTATTTGACTATCTGTCCATAGCGTTAATTGGGTTATGTTCAATGGTAAGAATCTGAGTACGTATTTTATAAGTCTACTTCCAATGAGTACGCCTAATAACTCTAAGCGTGGAATCTTTAAGTTCTGTTGATCTTTGGTTGGAACCAGGCGCGATTTACCTATTACGAAGTTGACTGTGTCTTTCTGTACAAGGTATACCACTGCGGAGTAAGCTACTGTAGATGCGTCTGTGAAACAGTGTATTTGTGCTTCCTTATAAAGGTTTAAAGCGTCTGTCACTGTTTCTACGCCAGTAACTACATTGTCTACGTATATGTCATTAGCTGTTTGGCATAATTCCCATTCGACTTTAGAAGATGGTGTCTGACCGTAGCGTTTAAAAGAAATGGACTGGATATGAACCCAAAGGGAACACGGGTAAATCTATAGTGTAGTAGATTGTCTTCAGTGGCTGGTTTGTTGGTATCTTTCAACCATAAGAACCTAGTGACGTCTCTGTCACCTTCCTTCAAACCAATTTGTAAAAATGCCTTTTCTACATCCGCTGTCAATCCTACAGCGTGACTACGGAATTTCAATAGAAGTCCCGTCAAATCCTCTAGCATCATTGGTCCGCAGTATAAGCATTCATTCAGACATTTTGTATTTTTTGTCTTTGCCGAAGCATCATAGACTATTCTTAGGGCTTTACCCGGCGCCAATATTCCATGATGAGGAAGGTAGTGAATAGGATGATCACTTATCTCCTTTTCAGGTACTAGTTCGATGATACCTCTTTGCATTTGGTCACTTAGTGTCTGATTGTATGCTGACAAAGTTTCAGCATCTAGGCGTTTCATCAATCCAATTAGTCGTCCGTATGCTAGACCGTAGTTAGTTGGCAGTTCAGGTGGGTATTCCTTCCAAGGCCAGCTAACATAATATCTTTCTTCTATGAATACGGTAGTTTCATTAAAATGCTTAATAGCTTCTTCTTCCCGGTTGGCATTTGGAGAATCAGTAATTCCAAGGGATTCTAGGTCCCATAAAGCCTTCATTGATGTGTTATCTAATGGCAGATCGGGTTCGTTCAATCTGGTTTCATAGGACGCTTGAAAGTATGTGAGCATTGATAATTCATCCTCGTGCTTATTCGGCATTTTGCCTGATAATATCCATCCTAGGTCGGAATTTACCAAGTATAAATTTTCTCGTATTTTCACCTTTTCAGTAGACATAAGTGAATGATAGTAATCATTTCCAATAAGGATGTCCACCTTGTCTGACAAAGATCCATCATCCGCTAGTAAGTAATCCTTTTCATATTTCCATTTGGATAATTCTTCACCACAAGATGAAATACCATGTGTAATAGAAGGTACGACGTTCGCATATACTATCCTTTGTATATCAGTTCTTGATTGAATGTGAAGTTTCACTAATGGGCTATCCAACTCTTGAGGTTTATTCGAACCAAAAGTGAATACTGTGAGATGGTTGTCTTCTTCAGTCTTCAAATCAAGATTCTGCGCGACATCTTGTGTAACGTAGCTTCTCATGCTGCCTGAATCTAGCAGTACGCGACATTTCATTGAGGTATTCTCCGGTCCTCTGATATTAACAACAGCGGTTTGTAGTATTGTTGATCCTCTTTCATAGATATGCATCGCACTAGTAGATTCTTTCTTCTGTAACTCGGTTTTTGTTATCACGTTCCTTGGTGACTCTTTGCTAGGACAAAGTGCCCTATTATGGAGGCCCTTCTTACCACAGTGTTTGCAGGCTATGTGTTTGGATCTACAGGTATTTATGTTATGGCCTAAACGGAGGCAATTGAAACAACGGTTCCTTAACCTTGATTTCCTTTGTTGTAGAGTTTTACTATCCGTGCACTCATCATTAAAATGATCTCCTTTACAAAATATACAAATGAGCTTTCTTCTTTTCTGCTTGGGTCCCTGTCCACTCTTTTCTCCAGCTGACTGAAATTTCCTCTTCGTGCCAAAGGTTTTATTGAAAGCAGTTACATTAGGTTTGAATTTTTTATTCGTATCCTTTAAATTATTTCGTTTATGTATCTTAGATCCCCTTTCAGTTCTATGTTCTAGTACATGAAGTGTTTCTGTTGTGTAACTAGCATCTTCTATCTTAAATTTCTCAGAAGTACGCTTAGCATCCTCTCTAGCTGAGAGTACAAGATGGAGTTGTTTCCTTATTTCTTCGATGGTGTCGCTACTTAATTTTAATTTCAGTTCGTATACTATGTCTTCAGGGAACTTTTCCAAGATCAAAAATCTTAGGTGGTTATGTTCTGTATTCTCTCCCAGAGAACTCAATACACGAAGGTGTCTTTCGATTTCATCCAAAACTTTTCTACAATCATCTTGTTTGTCTGCTCTTTTAAGTTTGTGAAGAGCTGAGTAATGGGCATCAATTATTTGCGTTTTCTTCCCATATC
The DNA here is from genome assembly GCA_943138885.2 of Tholera decimalis. Taxonomy (NCBI): domain Eukaryota; kingdom Metazoa; phylum Arthropoda; class Insecta; order Lepidoptera; family Noctuidae; genus Tholera; species Tholera decimalis. Next base: position 44,127,152 of record OW964550.2, on the reverse strand, counting down.
TGTCTGTCAAAGTAGTCACAGCAATTTTATAATTATCGTTAGTAGTCTCAAGACCATCCAAGATTGTCTTAGGTTCGCCTTTCAAAGAAGCTTTTAGGTACAGTAACTTGTCGACGTCTCTTAGTGTTCTTTGATCAATATTGGAAGAGAATTGATCCCAAAATTGTGTCCATTGGAGAACATCTCCTGAGAAGGTAGGTAAGTTCAACTCAGGTAGTTTGCCTCTATTGATTGATTGACTTGAGTTCGAAGAAACAGTCTTGTCCTTCCTGACTTGTATTCTTGCTTTCAGCTCGGCTAAGGCTTCATCACCTTCTAGCTGTTCATTTGTCATATTTGATATATCATCAGCATTTGGGTTTGTAGAAGTATTAAAATATTGATACAACTCATTATTGAATCGATGAATGACCGCTTGTAATTTTGATGACACAATGCATGCTTGTTCCATATCATCATCAGACCACGACTTCAACGCACAAAGAGTATGTGAGCTTTTAGTCAAACTTTTGATACTCGACACAAACGTAGTTAGTCTACTTAAATATATTTCCTCCATGGTATTATTGTACACTGACTGGGGTGAATCTGAAATCATCATAAGTACCTTATGATAATATGGATAAAACGTTTGCCCACAACGACAATTAAAATTTACATCAATTATAGTCAGTTTTATTTATTTAGATTTTGAATTTATTATACATTTAATGTGTATTGTTTAAGAATTAGCATTTAATCATTATTACTCTTATTAGCTTGCAATAATGACTGACATTTACCGGAGCTCCACTGTTTATTTAATTTTATTAAATATTAACTATTAATTTCTTAGTGATCTTCTTGATCTCACAATTGATTTTGTAAAAATATCTGGAGTAAGTATGTCACACTGCCCAACTTAGTCTATAATCATAGCACTAGTTAAGCCAGTTGTTGTTTCCTTTAAAACATTTTGACTCACCCAGCCTTGGCTATGGCACTATCTTATCTTATTATTCAATTATGTGAGAACACAAGAAAGTTCACTAGACCACACTTTTATCATCACACGGCGTATAGCACTGAGTTAAATCAATTAATGTTCATTAAGTAAAGCATTACTAGCTAATGTATTATCTTTATAGTATGTCCGCATATTTATTCTACATTATTCACAAATAACTTTCTCTTTGGACCATAGGTTATCCATCATAACATAGTGTGCAAACGCTGAACATGTACACTAATTAGCTTATTGGTATATCTCCATGCACTCTTTTGCATAGGTATCACATAATCACAGTGTATGTAACATTTGAATTTTACAACAATGCATGTAAAGTTTGTGATAGATAGAGTTTCTAGTAATTGTTTATCTATTTTATTTTCATATCATCACAACATTAAGCAATTATTCACCGTTAAGTTATTAGGTTTTAAGCCATCCGAGTTGATATAGGTATTATTCTCATTATATATTTACCTTTGAAAATTAGTGGATTAAAGTTGTATTTATAATTTTTTTTGATAATCACAATTAATACTGGTTAACAAGTGAGAAACTATTATTGTAGGACACTCATTATTTGATAATCATTGTTTTAAATGTACCTATTTTGACAAGCAATGTAAATATTCGACTCACTAGATATTGTCACCATATGAAACTTGTGACTCGAAATGGTAATATTATTATATACTATAACTATGTACTCATGTGTTGTGATTTATTCTGATTTAATATGGTGATAGTGACAGGGTCTCTGGTAAATTAAATGGTAATTATAACAAATCTTCACTACCAGATTCCAATTGATATTCATTGAGTTAAAATGTAGTATGTATAGTACATTACAACTCAATGTTGGTATTTTGGGTTTTCTTAAGTGACTCGTCGTTCATGTATTTGAAATAACGTGGTATTTAATCACACTTTTACATACCTGAACTTTGGACTCAACTATCAGTTGGTAGGTGTGTTGTGTATCTCCTTGTATTTGTACACTCTTTACGATGTCGTAAGTACCCAAGTGTTTCCTTTATTGAATGTTTGTGTTCCTATTAAACGATAGGGAGATTAATTATGGAACAATAAGCGCTGCAATGATAACTTGGCTAATTGAAACACGTATTGCATATATGTATCATTTCGACAATAAGTACATTTTGTTCGTTTTAGGTTTTTACAATGGTTTGTCAAGATGTAAATTATAGGTTACCGGCAAATAACTTTGTCGAAAAGATTAGTTAGATAGTTTTGAACAACATATCGTCATTCTTACCTGATGAAATGAGTTAATTTCACCTTTTATTTATGTAATTTTGTACGGAATAACAATTATTTCCACTGTTTATCCAATTCACAGAGTTTTGCAGTGTCTGCTAACCAGGACCACCTGAATGATGCAAGAAATTGCAAATTCAAACACACTAGCGTCATTATGGCGTCGCGTCGCTGTTATAGCGCATGCGCGCACCGTCCACATTACATTTAGGCGCGGAATTTTAAATTGTCTTGGCGCGGAATTTTTAAATTGTCTTGATTTTATCCGTTATCACTGACTTAACAGTAGTAACTTTGTTGGATTAATGTTCACTGCCCAAGATCTAGTTAAAATCATGTTTTACACACTAGAGTTATAACTTATAGTTAAGGTCACAGGGTCACACAAACAAAGTAAATAAAGTGAACTGTGTTCATTTTTTTTTTGTATATTTAATTTTAAAGATATCCTTACCATTCAGTAAGACAGTTGACAATTGCATATTTTAATCTAAAGTAGGTTCCCAATACACTCTCTTTAGCCATAGGTATATCAGATAAGTTTTGTTCATTAAGTTCAGTTTAGTCGGTTAGTTAAGGTTAATCAATCTACACTAAACTTTGTCTTATTTGATTTTGTACTAAAAAATTTTTTTTGTATAACTATGGATATGTAAAGGTCTCATCTTATCTTCACCAAACTTTGATGAAGATCCCAGCCTCTCCACCAACTTTGTCGCGTCGGTTCTACTCATGACCTTTCGACAAGTAAGATTATGGTATCTGTATGACTCCCTACAAAAGGAGGCTAGCATTGCCTAGATTCTTTGACACAAATTGGAGAATGTAATAGTTATACTAATTATGAATAATCTGCTTCGCTTTGATTCTATGGGGAGAGTATCTGATAATAAAGAGATAAATGCATAGTAACGGGTCCCTTGTAGTTTTATTCTATTGTAATCTGTTGGTAATTGGTCAACTGTTGGTCAACTGTTGGTCAACTGTTGGTCAACTGTCTCACCTGAATGATGTAGATGTCTTTGCTCAGCCACACAGAACTCATCACCTCCCTCCACGAATAGGTCACTCCTGTTGTGGAAAGAAAGTCCATGATTACACTGTAGGACTACTAAGTACCACCGAATGGTATGAAGGTACATAATTATATTATTAACATGAGTTTTAGTACATCAATATGGACTCTATTAAATCACTATGAGTGCAATCACATACTTATTGCTTGGTGTATTATTATGTTTATCTCAACAGATATACAATGTGAACCTTAGTGAGTTTGTTCACTTAAACAATCTTGACAGGCCGTTGCCTCTTGCCCTATGGACGTAACTATCATGCTCCACGAACATGATTTACTTTAACAATCTTGACAGGCTGTTGCCTCTTGCCCATATGGACGTAACTATCATGCTCCACGAACATGATTTACTGTCTACCCAAACATACTTGATACCTTGTGAGAAGATTGGCCAACAGATTCCGCTTCCGACGCTCGCCCGCGACGGTCGTACCGCTCCGCGCTCTCGATCGTTCCGTGCCTGAGTCATCGCTACGCTTCGTCACGCTCGCCGTGACGTCACTCGTAGTCGCCGACTACGACGCCTGGTCCGGATCCGCCTTTTTCGAGGCGGTGAAGGATATCCTGTTTCTATAACAGAGTATCGTCAAAAACAATTTGGTTTGGCCCCTTCAGGGTAAAACCACAGTTTCGTGGTCCTTGGTTGGAAACCTCACGGTGTCAACAATACCAAGGGGGTGCTGACCCGACGCACCCGCTGATCCCCTTCAGGGTGAAGCAGTAAATTGGAGTCGAGTGCTAGGTTTTGGCCTTGGGGGATCTCCTAGTCAAACCTAGTTACTGAGTTTCCTTTTCAGCTACACACCTAGTGTCGGTTGGGTGTGTCTACCCCTTCGCACTAGACCCAATAGGGCCCGGTTCGCACAATAAGACTGGCGACCGGTTACAAGCTTAGGGCTCACCATTAGGTACTCACCTCCCAGTCTCTACCCGACTGGGAGGGTTACACATCCCCGGACCCATCCATCCGGGGAGTTAGGCCAGTTAGGCTTTAAATAGGCCCCCCGCGGGAGAGAAATCTCCAAAATTTCCCCATTCAATTTTGACCCAATTGCCAATCATGGCGAACTCCAATATTTTGGAGATTCTGTTAGAAATCCTTAGGGAAAACCCTACTATTTCCGCCAAATATGGCGGAAAAATCCAGCGTGAAATCGCTAATTGTCCCCCGGCTACCGAAGCCAACGTCGCTGATTTTAGTGACGCGCTTGACAGCCCATTATCTCCCCCGCTTGCCGATCAAGGCATCCCGGTAGGTCAGTTCACGGAAGTATTTATTAACTCCGATCCCATTGTTCGTCAAACAACGAACGACTTCCAGGTAGATAGCCCTTTATTGCCCCCGCCCGCCGACAAAGTCGTGCCGATCGCCCGATTCCCGAAATCACCCATTGTTTCCGGCCCACCTGCTAATCCCATTGTTCCTAAAACAATGGACGCCGCGCAGGTGTGCGCTGCACCTGAATTCCGTGAAATGGACACCACCGAACCTGTGTCCAATAACAACTCTGACAATGATTTGTCATCATGCCCCTCGTCCTCGGAAGACGACTTTCAAGTCGTCACCGGTGGCAAGAGGAAGAAAGGGAAAACCTCCCAGGCCAGCAAGGCCAAAAAGACCACCGCGTCGCCCCCGTCCCCAACTCAAACGCCCGTTCGACCCGCTAGCCCCACCCCAACTACCTCTGCTCGAGCGCAGAATAGTCGTCCCGCCAGCCCGATAGCCCAAACTTCCTCAGCCCAAAGGAAGCAACGCCCTCCGCCCCCCTTTTACATCCAGGACAAGGGTAAATGGACTGATGTGTCCAAGATGTGTGTTGATCGAAAGATCAACTACACAAACGCCCGTGCCTGCCAAAATGGCATTAAAGTCACCGTCCCTACGTCGAACGACTATAGGGAACTATATCGCGCCCTCCGTGAAAGGAATATTTCCTTTCACACTTTCTCCTTCCCCGAGGACACGCCCACTCGTGTTATTATTAAACGTGTCCCTAAAGAAATCCTAGTACAGGATATTAAAGACGACCTTGCCGATCAAGGTATACCAGTGATCGCCGTCCATCGCTTACATAAAGCGAGAGGCGGTGAATTGTACGACATGGTTCTTGTCATTTGTGAACCAACCGAAGGTCATCACCCAATATTTAAGATTAAGTCTATTTGCTCCCTATCCGGTATCTCAATAGAAAAGCCCTACAAAACCGCAACAGTGGGACAATGCCACCGTTGCCAACTGTATGGCCATGCGCAGAGCAACTGCTATGCGACTCCCAGATGCGTCAAGTGTCTGGGCGAGCATAGCACTGCGGACTGCCCACGGCCTAAAGACCGAACCCTCTGTTCGGAACCACCCAGCTGCGTTCTCTGCGGCCAGACCGGTCACCCGGCAAACTACCGCGGCTGTCCCAAAGCCCCCAAACTCGCTCCTAAATTAGCGAAGCGCGCCAACGCCCGCCAACAGAGAGAGGCACCTTCTTCTCAAACTCCCCAACGTCTCGCTCCTCAGAGACCGTCCCCGTGGAACAGGCTAAACCACGAAAAAGCCTTTCCCTCCTTGGCCCCTGCCAAACCTTTGCAGGCACTGATGGATATACCCATCGCAGCGCAGATCCTGCCTATAGCCGTGGCTACAGAGCCCACAGCCAGTCACAAACCCGCGCCTCAAACCACTGCTGCTCCTGCAGTCAAACAACCGCCCAATCCCTCACCCGTCGCGCATGGCGAGGCTTGCGCCCAGACTATACTGCGCCATTATAGGTTATTTATGACCCGCCAAGCCAGATCTCTCCGCGATGCCCTTCTGGCTGCCGAACAGCAGAATAACGGCAAAATTACGACGGCAATGTACAGCCAAATATTCAGCACACACAGTGATGTGGTGCTAGGTCTCGACCAGATGGATGCGATGGACTGATCCAATGGATTCCCAACGCACAAACCACACTAGGCCTCGATCCCTCAAATTAGGTTTTTTCAACGCCAATGGAATTTTCAACCAACGAGCCGAAATAACTAAATTCCTCCGCGACCACCAATTAGACGTCCTCCTTATACAGGAGACCCTTTTGAAACCCCACCGCGCTGATCCCAAAATTGCGAATTACCGTCTAGTTCGCAATGACAGAACACGTTGCCACGGCGGCGGTACCCTTATTTATTATAGAAAGGAGTTATACTGCATCCCTCTGACCCCACCCGCGCCTGTCTCTCACCTAGAGTACTCTGCCTGTCGACTAGGCATGACTGGTCATCCTCCGATAACCATCATCTCTGCCTACCATCCCCCACCATCGGTCGCGTCTCTTGCTTCAGACGATCCTATCGCGCTCACCAGCGATCTCACGACTCTCTTCGGCCTGAGTGACTCCGTCTTACTAGCGGGCGATCTCAACGCCAAACACCCCGCTTGGAACAGCAACACGACAAATGCCAGAGGCAGAATCGTGTATAACCTAGGCGCGACCCTAAACTACGACGTCATCGCTCCGATGACTCCCACCCACTACCCACACGACCCCAACCATAACCCCGATGTCCTCGATGTGGCGCTCCTAAAGAATGTAAACCTCCGTTTACACTCCATAGAAGCGCTTCACGAGCTCAACTCGGATCACCGTCCCGTTATCCTACACCTAGGTTCCCGCTCGGGTAACCATGATCCTACCCAACCTCCTCCAACCCAATTGATCACCGACTGGAGGAAAGTAAGTGAAAAACTGAAATCCACCACGTCGCCTCAATTGGACACCATTCCTGACCACATAGTCTCAGTCGCTGACACGACGGCGGCGATCGACTCGCTTACAAATCACGTACAATCCGTCCTGAACGATTGTTCAAGGGAAGTTCCTGTAGTGGAAGACCACCGCTGGAAACTCCCGGACGATGTACGGAATCTGATAACCGAGAAGAACGCAGCCATCCGTGCGTACAGCGCTTTTCCCTGCGCCGCAAACAAAGCTCACATGCGCAACTTACAGCGTGCTGTAAGGAAACGCATTACCGAGCAGCGTAATGCGAGCTGGGACAAGATGCTGAGCGAACTTGAGCCCACCCATCTTGCCTTCTGGCAGCTTCAGAGGAAGTTACGATCCACTGAAGAGGCCACAATGCCTCCTCTCATTCGTCCCGATAAGAGTGTCGCCTTCGATAACTCTGAAAAAGCAGAATGCCTAGCCGACAGCCTAGAGTCCCAGTGTTCTCCCAGCTCTCAACCAGTAGACCAAGCCCACCTCGATATGGTGAACGCCGAAGTCGAACGTAGAACTTCCCTTCCGCCCGTCGAAGATCCCGATAATCCACTGGCCCCCATCACTCCTGATGAGGTCCAGGATATCATTAAAAGTCTCCAACCGCGAAAAGCCCCTGGCTCCGAACTTCAAACTTTTCCCCGCCCAGCTTATAGTGCTAATGACTGCCATCTTCAATGGTGCATTGAGCAATAATATGTTCCCCGCAACCTGGAAACAGGCCACCGTCATAGGTATTCCCAAACCAGGCAAGCCCAAGTCTGACCCGTCTAGCTACCGTCCCATTAGCTTACTCAACGTCCTTGGTAAAATCTATGAAAGGCTTATATATAAGCGGCTCAAAGATTTTGCCGAAGCAAAGAGTCTTATACCCAATGAGCAGTTTGGATTTAGAACCGAACACTCATGTATCCAACAAGTCCACCGCATCATAGAACACGTCAGCGCCGGCTTCCAACGGGGCGCAATAACGGGAGCCTTATTCTTCGACATAGCGAAAGCGTTCGACAAAGTCTGGCACAATGGCTTAATCTATAAGCTATACCAACTCGGCGTGCCTGACCGTCTCGTGCTCATCCTACGGGACTTTTTATCGAATCGCACTTTTCGTTACCGAATTGAGGGGGAGCTTTCCTCCCCCCATCCCATTCGCGCAGGAGTTCCTCAAGGCTCCGTACTATCACCGCTCGTTTTCACGCTATTCACTAGCGATATCCCCAAGCATAAAAATACTCAGCTAGCCCTATTTGCCGACGATACGGCTATCTATTATACCGGTCTTAAACCCGATGCCATCGCTCGCACTCTCCAAACTTCCGCAAACACTCTGGCCAAGTGGTTCCGGAAATGGAGAATCGAAGTCAATCCAGACAAAAGCCAGGCAGTCCTCTTTTCTAAGCCGCGGATAAACCCACCCTCCCCCCGTCCGATTACCATGTACGGCAAGCCGATCCCCTGGGAAAAGCAAGCCAAATACTTAGGCGTGGTCCTCGATAAACACCTTTCCTTCGCTGAGCACATAAAGCAGGCACGTTCGCGCGCCGCTTTCGCTCTAGGTAGGCTCCACTTCATTCTTAGCTCCCGCAGCAAGTTATCACTCAGGTGCAAGCTGCGTATTTTCACCGCGGTCATCCGTCCCATCATGACCTACGCCTGCGTTGTTTTCGCACACGCAAAGCCCTACCTCCTCCACAAGATGCAGACCCTTCAAAACCGATTCCTCCGTAGAGTCACGGGAGCCCCCTTTTATGTTCGAAATGAGCTTCTTCACGTAGACCTCAAGATGCCCACCATCCAGCAGTTCATGAAACGTGTCTCCAAGCGTTTCTTTGATACTGCAATCCAACATAGGAATCCCCTTATCGTATCGGCCGCCCAATACGAACCCTCGCGTATCTCTAAGATTCGCCGACCAAGGCACACCCTTGTCACTCCCGATGACGCAATCACCCTGCTCCAAGAGAGCCGTAGGGAAACAAGTACAGTGGCACACAAAAACAAAAACCGACCGTCCTTCCGTCCTCGCCGCCGAGGCCCGCCGCGACGTCCCCGTAATAGTCCGCCCCGACCCTTGCCAGAGCCAGCCCGCGACGCTGAGCCAGTAGCTTTAAATTCCCTTATTAATAATAAAAATGATATGATCCAGCCTGTCCCTAGCTGCCCTCCCACTGCGACGCCCTAAGCCGAGGTCCGTACCCCACAGGGGGTGCCCTTAGCGTGTAGTCGCCTAGTTTGTAAGTTTTCTAATAAGCCCTGGCTGGAGGCTTTAATTAATTAATTAATTAAGGCAACCACAGGCAAGCCCGGTTAAGCAGCCGACAACCTCAGAGGTTGACCTGCGAGATGCCACTCACAAAAAAAAAAAAAAAAAAAGAAGATTGGCCAACCCACCACACACAGGTGAGCTCCTAAAGAGCTCTTAGGATTGTATGCTTACGATATTGGGAGTCGTGAGAATAGGGAGCACCCTTCGGTCACCCTATTGATATTGATATAGGTAGGTACTTGTATTTATTACCCAAACCAAGGACTCTGTTGATTGCATTTTATTAGATTGCACACATTATGATACAAACAATCGAAACTATCGGCACATTACGTCTATACGATGGAAATCATGTTTGCTCATCAGCTCATAAGAGTTTCGCGGCATCCACCATTTCCCATCGCTTTTAATTTACTCAATCCATAACTCAATACGCGAGTTCAATGCGAAATAATATTGGCTTATAATCTAGATACTTAGCTGTCGTGTTATTGCTGGCTGGCAGGCGAAGATCACACACATTGCAATTTTAAACTTTGATTGAAACTTTAAGAACAGTATGTCTGTTGCAAACGTGCCGGGCAAAAAGAGTGTTGCCACTTACCAAATTTGTTTGTGGTTGGTAACAAGTGTTGCTCTATACAATATTGTTGGGTTTATTTAATAATCGCGACCCTTCGCGACAATGAAACGCATTGTTACTAGTAACAAGTAATAGTAAGTAAATAATTTATTTCATCAAAAGGTTGTACAGTGTTGTTACAATATAAATATAACTAAAGTAACAGTTTAGTTTCTGATGTCCTAGTTAGATTGCTGAGTAATCTGTATTAAGGACAAGACGTGGATTTACGAGTATGACATGCAAAACTAGTCAAAAAGCTTAGGTTGGTAAATAAGGTTAGTTAAGGTCAAACAGTAGGTAAATTAATAATATATTTTTGATCATTATGTGGCGTTTAAGAGAGTAAATTGGATGATAAAGTCACATTTGTGGAAGTATGTCATCATAGTGAAAAAATTTTTTACCAAAAACTCAACAAATACCATCTAGCTTATACAGCTTATGTGGCTCCAGCCGACTTCTTTATCGACCAGTTACGTCGTACATTCGTAAATCTTGAGAAAAATACCGAAATAAACGCAGAGGTCAACATGATCTTATTTGTCACCTAGGTGGGTGAAGACTATTTCAGTCGACGACGAGTTGCTAGTCTATTGGTATTCTATCGGTTACATTTCGGAGAGAGTGCAATAGAATTACACAATCTAATTCCGCCAAGCCCGTTCCATCATCGGACTACAAGAGAAACGGCGATTCGCCATGGTTACATGGTGGACATCCCACCCATACGCACAAAACGTTTTGGGAATACTTTCATTGTGCGTACGGCTAAGGAGTCAAGTTCCCTGCCGGAATATATGTATAGCTATAACCCCTAGTCTTTAAGTCAAGAGTGAATAGGTTTTTTTTTTTTTTTTATTGATAATAGGCTCGCGTTTGACCACCATCTCACCTGATCTTAAGTGTTGATGTAGTCGAAGATGGAGCACGTTTACCTAAAAGTAACCTATTCACTCTTGACTTAAAGACCCCTAGGTTATAGCTATAGGGAAATACAGACGCTGGCAGGGAATTTACTTAATTAATAGATTTTAATTTATAGGTTACTTTTAGGTAAGCGTGCTCCATCTTCGACCACATCATCACTGTCCATCAGGTGGGAAGGTGGTCAAACGCGAACCTATTATGTATTAAAATAATTGGCCAAGTGCGAGTCGGACTCGCCCATGAAGGGTTCCGTAGTAACTATAATAAATATTACATACTTAATGTATTTACTTGAAAAAAAAAAAATACCTTACAAATTTCTTAAGACTAGCTTATTTACATTTTTACAACTACGCCAAATAACTTTGTTTTTCATAGTATTTGTGTGAATTACAAAGTTATATTTGCGGTTTTTGAAAATATACTGTCTCTCAAAAACTGCTGACTCGATCTCGTTCAAACCAATTTTGGTTGAAAGTTTACATTAAGATCTACAACATATGGTTTTTTTTAGATTTTTCACTTCATTATTATAGAAGTTAGAGGGGGGACACACATTTTACCACTTTGGAAGCGTATATCTTTTAAACGATTAACTTTATGAAAAAGTCAATTTAGAAACCATTCATTTTTAAAGACCTGTCTATAGATACCACACACGTATAGGTTTCATGAAAAAAAAATATTTTCAGTTTCAGTTCCATGTATGGGGAGCCCCCTTTATTTTAAATATTTTTTAGTTTTAATCTTAAAATCGGAAAGCGGTTCACAGAATACATCTACCTACCAAGTTTTACATGTACAGTCCTAATAGTTCCGGAATAAAATGGCTGTGACATACGGACGGACGGACAGACAGACAGACGGACAGACATGTCGAAACTATAAGGGTTCCGTTTTTTGCCATTCGGCTACGGAACCCTAAAAAGTAGGTGTTCTAAATGTAAAGTATTTGCCTGTGAGTCTTGTACTCGAGCTGGTAACCTCCAAACTACCACTGATTTACTTTTCCACTTATTTACGTGTAGCAAGTAAAACTAACTCTAAACATACGTGAATATATAAATTTAAGCGGCAATAGCCTAAAGAATATGGTGTCGGCCTTGTGATCGAGAGGACGTGGGTTCAAATCCAACTCATTACATTATTGACGTGAACCCATTCCAGACACAACATTACATGGCAACTTCATTGAACTATTAACTGAAGATTTGCCACAAAAATAAAATGAATCCGTTTGGCAAAGTTTTAGTTTTAATTGAGAATCAAAGTATGTATAAAAAAGCGTGGAGGCACAAAGGTACTGCTAACGAGTTTCCCAATTCAAATTCTCAATTGATTCCACGCTTCAAAATTACAATTAAAAAATTGGCCAAGTGCTAGTCAGACTCGCCCATGAAGGGTTCCGTAGTAACTACACCAAATAACTTTTTTTCATCGGGTTTGTATGAATTACAAAGTTATTTTTGCGGTTTTAGAAAATATGCTGTATCTCAAAAACTACTGACCTGATCTCATTTAAACTAATTTTGATTAAAAGTTTACATTAAGATCATAGCATATATTTTTTGTAAATTTTTCACTCTATTATTGTAGAAGTTAGAGGGGGGAGACACACATTTTATCACTTTGGAAGCGTATATCTTTTAAACGATTAACTTTATGAAAGAGTGGTTTTAGAAAACTCAATGTCATTTTTAAAGACCTGTCTATAAATATAACACACGAATAGGTTTCATGAAATCAAAATTCAGTTTCAGTTCCATGTTTGAGGAGCCCCCTTTATTTTATTTTTTTTTTCTTTAAATAAAAAAGCGGTTCACAGAATACATCTACTTACCAAGTTTCATATTTAAAGCCTTAACAGTTTCGGAATAAAATGGCTGTGACATACGGACGGATGGACGGACAGACAGACAGACGTCATGACGAAACTATAAGGGTTCCGTTTTAAAGTGCGACCCACTCTTTCGTGTAATGGGTTCTGGACATCTACATCTGCTTAGTTTTTTCCTAAAAAAAAAAAAACTATGGTGGAATCGGTTTTCAGTCTAGCCTTATGCAGCTGAGTACTAGTAGAGTACATGAAGCGACTATCAGTCTAATCGGTACAACCTAGTAGCTGGGTAACATGATACCACTCGGCCAGACCAAAGTCGGATCAGATAGTCAGTGATAAATGATAAATGATCTTTATTTTGCAAATTGGTTATTAAATAACACTTTTATACGTCATTTTTTTCCGTAAATATTAACTAGATGAGGCCGGTGTTTCCTAACTGACTACCCTGAGAAGAAACACCGAAACAAACTCAGGGGTCCGTCTCTTTTAAAGTCCATACAATCTATACTGGTTTAATTATATGGGAACCTTGTAGGTTTCAGTCTGAGGCGGTCTTTTCAAGAAAGATGCTCACAGATTTGAGTGGGCCTGTCCATACAGTGCAAGCATTTGTCAAATGAGGTATAGCTCAACTTAGAACAAGGAGCTTAACGATTTGACGAACAATACTAAGGTAAGGCCTTTGGGTAGGCCGCAAAAGGCACTCAAACTGCCAGACAATTTATTATGATTAACTCGAATAAAAAAAAAAACCTACATAGTGCACATATTCACAATCGTTTATGAGGATTATGTAGTGGCCTATTGAGGAAAGACCAAACAGATTTGAGTAGACCCGTCCCGTCAGTGCAAGCCTTTGTCAGTTAGTCTGTAAGCTCAACTTTGGACTACTAAGGAGCTCAACGACCTGACCAACAATGCCAAAGACGGTACATTTGAGTAGGTCACTAAAATACTCAAACTGTCAGACAACGTGTGGCATCTGATTAACCATAACGACTGTCAAAGATATCCCATTGACAACCGCAACCAATGGCCTAACGTGCTTCCCGAGTCACCGCCAACTTCTAAACTTCGGGCGAGATATTTCTTATTTTTTTTTTATAACGAATGAGCCGGCTCTTGACCTCGATAACACCTCATATAAGAAGATAAGGTCTACGATCGAACAAGCGAGCCCAGAAAATGCCTATTCACTCTTGCTTTAAAGGCCGGGTCATATGTGGCAGGGAACACAGAAGCCGTCAGAGAGTTCCACACCTTGGCTGTGCGCATGAATGTTGAAGAAAAGCGCTTAGTACGACAAGACGGTATATCGACCAAATGTGGATGGTTTCCTGCGGTACGTCTGGTTGACTGGTAGTGAAAGGGGGATGAAGGGATCAGGTCGTGGAGCTCCTACGCACACTCTCCGAAGTACAATCTGTAGAAGATAGACAGGCAAGCAACGTTTGGCCGGTGAGCCAGGCTGTGTAGCTTGCCTGCCAGAGCCTCGTCACCTATGAGCCTTTTAGCTCTGCGTTCGATCAAGTCAAGTGCAGCTAGCTGGTATTTGGCTGAGCCATCCCACAAGTGACTGCAATACTCCATACAGGAACGGACCTGTGCTTTATATAAATTCAAAAGCTGTCCAGGTGTGAAGTATCACCTCACTTTCTGTAGGATGCCCAGTTTTTTGGCTGCAGTCTCAGCGTACCCAAACTTAAAACCCAATAATCACAACCCGATAAATGGATAACACGTAAGTGACTGAAAGATTTCTGGCTCCTAACTATCCGTAACGACTGTCAAACACATATTATCTACTATCTAGCCACGAGCTCCTCAATGGGTTCTGAACCGTTAATTTTATTATTTTTAAATATTTGTTATTAAGACCTGTGTCTGTGCAAGTGAATATATTTTTTGTTATTACGCCAACGATACAAGAGAAATTCCTTTTTTGAAACAATGTAGTTATTAAAACTTATAAGTCAACAACTATTTACTTTCTTCGTCTTCAAAATAGCAACGGAAATTGAAATATTTTGCAAAAATTGATAAGAAATTGACATTTAGGCTTTTGTAACTAGATACTCGTATATTACAAACCGATACACTAAAACGCAGAAATAAAAAACTTTAAATAAAACCGACTTCAAAAAAAAAAAAACTGCGAAATGAAAAAGAACTTTAATTTCGGAAGTCGGTGTCAAAAAACGACATAACAAAACAAAAGACACCTGGATTGCTTACAAAGTTTTTTTTCGGTCATAATAATAATTATGATCCACTCGCACGTCAAATTTCAGATTTTAGTTTCAGGTATTTCTTTTTATTCAAATATTTTCTTACATACTGTAGGGACACAATGTAAATGCTGTATCAGCGATATTATTATGACGCACGGCTGCGCCCGTGATACATAGACAATATATACCAGTCGCAAATAAACTGCAGTCGTAAATGGTCGTTTCAATTAGTCTTCACCCCAACACAAGCAATAGAACACATTAGTTAGATTCAAGTATCTAGCAGTGGAAGTAAAGTTGCGAACTTAACCCACATTGAGTAAAGTTATGAACTTAACCCACATTGGTGATCCCGACGCGATCTTTAGTGTTGTTTTTATCGGTGAGATTAGACTGGAACGGAAATGAATCCGCAACAAAGTGCTACACCACGTGCGCAGGATGTGAAAGGGGACAGGTCCGGCGACGCCAGTGAAAAAGAGCTGGCAAGTATAACCGTCACTTCACGAATTCCCGAGTTCTGGGCAGACCAAACGCGGCTCTGGTTTGTCCGGTTCGAGGCCGCGGTAGAGAACCAGAAATTGAGCGATGCAGCCAAACAGGATCTGGTTGTTACCAAACTGAGCAAGGCCGCTATAGAGCAGGTGAGCGACTTGTTGCTCGTTCCACCGGAAACTCGGAAGTACCAGACGCTGAAGGAAAGGCTACTGGAGGTGTTCGAGGAGTCGGAAACAAGAAAGCTGCAGAAACTGATTGGCGAGATGGAGTTGGGAGATCAGCGACCATCACATTTGCTACGGCGTATGCGTGAGTTGGCCAGGGAGAGAGTGCCTGACGAGACCCTGAAGTTGATGTGGCAATCACACCTGCCTACTTCGGTGCGAGCTGTACTGACGGTGACGGACTCGAAGAGTTTGGACGTGCTCGCTACGATAGCAGATAAGGTGCTGGAAAGTACAGGAGAGAATTCATCATCAGTATCCGAAGTCAATGCGAAAAAGGCCCAGAAAAATGTCGCAGGAGAGATGAGTGACGCATCATCAGATATCGGCAAAATCCGGAAGGAATTGGCGAAGATTAACCTGCGGCTGGCAGGTCTCGAGCGTAGCAGAGGCAGAGGACGTCGGAACAGCGGCAGCCAAAGATCCAGATCGGCATCGGTTGGCGAGAGAAAGAGTGATAAGTGGTTATGTTTTTATCACTATCGTTACAGGGAAAAGGCAACAAGATGCGTAAAACCCTGTAATTGGAGCAACGGAGCGGAGAAGCCGGCGGGAAACTAGAAGTAGTGCAGCCGACGGCGGGACGTTGCACAGTATACAACCGTCTGATAGTGAGTGATAAGAAAACAGGTATGAAATTTTTGATAGATACGGGAGCTAACGTATCTGTGATACCCGTTAAAAAAAATCGTGCGCGTAGTAATTATAATAGAAATAAGTCTAACTTTACTTTGTATGCTGCTAACGGTACAGTTATAAAAACTTATGGTTTACAGACATTGACTCTAAATTTAGGATTAAGACGACCGTATACTTGGCATTTTATTGTAGCCGAGGTGAATCAGCCTATAATAGGCGCAGATTTTTTATTAAAATATAAGTTACTAGTAGATTTAAGTGGTCGACGTCTTATAGACGAAGTAACTACATTAAGCTCAATAGGTTCGATTGTAGAGTGGAGAGAGCCATCCTTAACTACGATTGATAGCAACTGTATTTATGCGGAAATACTAGCGGATTTTCCAGAGATCACAAAACCTGTGTCTTTCAGGGAGGTACCCCCACAGGCAGTGTTTCATCATATTGAGACACACGGACCACCCGTATTTGCTCGAGCTAGACCACTAGCCCCAGAAAAATACGTCAAGGTCAAGGAGGAGTTTCGGCGCATGCAGGAAATGGGAATATGCAGGCCGTCGAAAAGTCCTTGGGCCAGTCCGCTGCATGTGGTACCCAAAAAGGATGGGCAACTACGTCCTTGCGGTGATTATAGGGCCTTAAATGCTATTACAATTCCAGACAGGTACCCCATCCCGCGGATAAATGATTTCACGTACATTTTAAGCAATAAGTGCATTTTCTCGCGTTTAGATTTAAATAGAGCATACCACAATATTTTAATTGCACCTGAGGATATAGCGAAAACAGCAATTACTACCCCTTTTGGATTATACGAGTTTACGCGTATGACTTTTGGCCTTAGGAACGCTGCGCAAACTTTTCAGCGATATATGAATAACTCGGTATTGCAAGACTTAGAGGCACAATGCAAAATAGATTCAGAAGGTCAATCAGACTCTAGTTTTTACTTCTGTTATATAGATGACGTCATCGTAGCCAGTGAGACGCCAGAGCTACATAAATTACATTTAAGGGCAATATTTGAGCGATTAAATCAATTCGGTATAACCATAAATATGGCGAAATGTAGTTTTGGAAAAGAAAAACTAGAATTTTTAGGCTATCAGGTAACAACGTCTGGGATCAAACCATTGCCAGACAAAGTGCAGGCAATAATCGATTTCCCAAAACCCAAAACGATAGACCAATTAAGGCGATTCCTGGGCATGATAAATTTTTATAGGTCCAGTTTGCCCAGGGCAGCGGAATATCAATCAATATTAAATAATTATTTACAGAACGTTAAAAAAAAAGATAAGTCTGTCATTAACTGGTCGCCAGAAGCAGACATGGCATTCGCGAAATGTAAAACTAGCCTTCTGAACGCAACTGTGTTGTCGTTTCCGATAATAAACGCTGAGCTCGCTCTATGGGCAGACCGGCAGACGCGTCGAATGACTGTGTAGGTGGCGTATTGCAAGTTAAGGTTGACTCACACTGGTGCCCGTTAGGTTATTTTTCTAGGAAACTTACTGATGTACAACTGAAATATAGTACGTATGACAGGGAGCTGTTAGCCATCTATTTGGCGGTAGAGCATTTTCGTTATATGGTGGAAGGCAGATCTTTCACAATCTATACGGACCATAAACCGTTAGTTTATGCGTTCGCGAAAAAACAGAGCGACAAAGAGACGCCTAGACGTGTTAGACAACTCATGTATATCAGTGAATTTTCAACAAATATTCAGCACATCAGCGGCAGTGACAATACTGTAGCGGATGCGCTGTCTCGTGTTGAAACTATCACATGTCCGACAACGCTTGATTTCGATGAATTAGCGTTAGCACAACGGACGGACGACGAGCTGACCGCGCTCTTATCGCAAGAACACCAAGTAATGCAATTTAAGCGAATCATATTACCCAATGGTAAAAGTGAGGTGACATGCGAAGTATCTTCTAAAAATGCAAGGCCATACCTCCCAGTAGGTTTTAGAAAAACGGCATTTCAAGTGGTGCACAACTTATGCCACCCTGGAATTCGTACTACTAGGAAATTAGTGACGTCAAAGTATTTTTGGCCAAACATGAACACAGACGTAGGAAAGTGGGCCAAAACCTGTGTTCAATGTCAAAAGTCGAAGGTTATCCGTCATACAGTATCGGGACTAGGAAAATACGAAAGTAGTGGACGATTCGAGCATATACATGTTGATCTAGTAGGGCCATTGCCTACGTCACCGGAAGAGTATAAGTATTGTCTTACAGTGGTGGATAGGGCAACAGGCTGGCCAGAAGCTTTTCCAATTAGAGACATTCATGCTAGCACAGTAGCTAAAACACTCTACGAAGGCTGGATTTCGAGGTACGGTTGTCCGGTCAGGGTTACTACAGATCAGGGCAGACAGTTTGAAAGCAGCCTGTTCAATGAATTGATGAGATGTTTAGGAATAAATAGAATTAGGACAACAGCGTATCACCCGCAATCGAATGGTGCTGTAGAGAGATATCATCGAGTATTAAAAGCAGCACTGATGGCCAGAAGGGATAGTGGTACGTGGGTCGAAGAATTGCAGACAGTTCTATTTGGGTTACGCGCAACACCGCGGAGCGACACTGGTGTCAGTGCCGCGGAATTGACTTTTGGTAAAACGATACGGTTACCCGGTGACTTTTACGAAGACCATAACATAAACATTAGCGATTCAAACGAATATGTTAGTAGGATAAGAAATACGATCGAAAACCTCAGGCCAAGACCAAGCAAACAGAGAGACACTAGGACTATCTTTGTTCATTCAGATTTAAAGACGTGTTCTCATGTTTTTGTGAGAGTAGATTTGGTGAAAAGATCCTTACAACCTCCCTATGATGGTCCATATCAGGTTTTAGAAAGAAAGGAAAAATATTTTTTGTTACAAATAGCGGATAAGCGAGTGAAGGTTTCAATAGATAGGTTAAAACCGGCGTACGTAGTTAATGAAGGTATCTCTCCACTCAAACCGCAGGAAAAAAAATGTATTGTAACTAAGACAACTAATAAATTGTTTAGCGATAAGACTAGTAATACTAAGCGTGTAACTTACACCACACACAGTGGTAGAGCAGTTAAGCAGCCGATAAGGTTTGCAAAATAAAACTATGTTGTGTGACCTATAGTGCAGTGAACCATAATGTACATGTAAACGGGTTCGAATCTATCTTAAGTTAATTAAGGTAATGTGTATTTAGTTACGAAAAGTTAACAATATAAGTGTAAAGCATACCTTTTCAACAAACAAGTAATTGATACGTAAATTGTTTTGCATATAGACAAATTTAAAACACTGTAATTAATAATGAAATAATGTAATGTTTGCATTAAAAAGTTGTTGTTTTAGGTCAACGAAATGAATACCTAACTAGCACAGAGACTAGTTAATTTTTACATTTAACATAATTCGGTCAGTACGTGCATACGATCATAATTATAATTGTTACTCAGAATCAAATATCTCAGTAATTGATTTATTAATTATAATTAAAAATGGGTTACAGTCAAAGTAAACCACAACAGAACAATGTCGCCATCGCACAAACGGTGTCAAATGAGATGATCGGACAAAAAGTCAGCTCATTAGAAATTATAGTAATTGTGTGTGCTGTTTTCTTGGGAATATTTTTCCTATGGTTCATCAGAAGCCAATGTAAGAAACGTGTGCGGGACTGGTTTCGGAAGGAAGCAGTCGTAGCCGGGTGGAGTCCGCCAGTGGTAAAGGTACAAACAGTGCAGCCACCGACTGTACCTCGCAACCCAGAGGCATATTAGGATTGAGTGTTGAGTGCTTGTAGACATAGTTCAGTAGTACATAGTTTAGTTCATAGTATGTTTCATTGTTTACTGTAACATCAAATAAGATGATATTTGGATTCTTGTAAAAAAAACTGCGATGTATTAGGTTAAACTATTTTATATCTTTTTTTTATTTTTGTTAACATTGTATAACCTTATTTCCTATGTGTACACTCAGTGTAAGTACCATTTATATTTTTTAAGAAGGGGGCTACTGTAGGGACACAATGTAAATGCTGTATCAGCGATATTATTATGACGCACGGCTGCGCCCGTGATACATAGACAATATATACCAGTCGCAAATAAACTGCAGTCGTAAATGGTCGTTTCAATTAGTCTTCACCCCAACACAAGCAATAGAACACATTAGTTAGATTCAAGTATCTAGCAGTGGAAGTAAAGTTGCGAACTTAACCCACATTGAGTAAAGTTATGAACTTAACCCACAATACCTACAAACCTTCTCCTGACAATTAATATAATATAATAATAATTATTTTTCGAGGCCCCATGTAGTTCCTGTAGTTCCGGAGTTAACAAGAGAACCTAGAAAAAAATGTATGACCACCACAATATACAATTTAAATTTATAATAGCCCTACTTTTTACTTTTCACTAGTGTGATCCTATAAGAGTTCTTAATTCGAACGTACGGAACCCTGAAAGCTCAAATAGTTTCAAAACACTTCCGCAGTATAGTGTTCTTTCATAGATACATGTGGGCCATTCTACTTTTTAGATCTTTTTCTCTATGTGGATGCAACAATTTTTACTTTGACAAAAAGCTTACGTATGTAATACATACATGAAATAATCAACAATTAGAATTTTGTGCGTGCTTCTTTCGAAACGCGGTTGATATTGTCATAGTTGCAAATTGTTCCTTAATAAGTAGAATAGCCCACGTGTTTCAGTACGAACTGGCAGAGCTTTCAGGGCTTTCAGTGAGTCAGTACAAGCGCGCCATCCGCGCAGAATACTCGCCGCGCCGCCACAGCCGCGCGGCAAAGCGACATCGAAAACACCTCGTACTTTTCATAACAACAAACCAACATTATAAAAACCTATCTTTACTTTTTTTAATTGACAGTATTTGACATTTCGAATCGATGTTGATTATAAATTTGCAATTTTTTTTTCTTTTCTGTGAATTGTCTACACTTTGCTAGCACATATCTAGATATGTGACCTCTTTGTAAATAATAGTCTCATTGGAGTTAACTTATTAATGTTGTGGAGAAAACAGTGTTAAATAATTCGTTTTTGTTGAAAGTTGAAGTGTTATGGAAGAGTGAGTACGGGAAAAACTCGGATTGAAAAATCTGACCAGCGGCAACTTTCTGTTTGTTTTGTTCGGTAAGTTGATTTCGTATTATTTCATGAATTTTTAGCACATCGAGCTTTCTGTTATCGTGACATGGTTGGATAAGGTATCCACTTCATAGATGATTAGATAAAACGCATCAATTTCGCTTTATGCAATGCGACGGAAGATTGATATTTTTTTTCCCCTTTTCTTGTATCTGCAATTAGTCGCCAGACTATAATCAGATTTATTTTGTGATTTTTGGATTGTATAGGATCAGGAAGCCAGCGCCTCACTGTCCATTCAGATTTCTTTTAAGTCTTTTAACCACGATTTCGTTAATTAATCCGGATGCGAGTAGATTGGGATGCTGTGATTGATAAAATTACATTTAATTTTTTCACTAGCTAGATTCTGAATGACGCAGCCTTTCAATCATTTGATAGGTAAACTTTCAGATCCGCAAGCAAAGAGAACATTATGTTTTATCCGCAAGTGCAATTGTTCTAAATTTATCACTGGTTTACATTTTCCACCTTAAAATCAACAAACACGATTTTCAAAACAAACTGTTCCATATTTAAACAATTGAGTATTTTGACACATGCGTATAATTTAATGGCCAGTAGCCGTTATTGGTGAATTAGGAATGTGATTTCAAGTTGAATTCAGAATTCAATATTTTTTATTTCCATGGCTTCCTACTTTTCTTTTTTTCACGGTATATGTTTTAGCATTATATTATAATTATGTATCTGTGTGTATACTTTTATTATGATTACAAAGGAATTTGGAGCTTTTTATACGTACATTTTTTTTCGGATCAGTCGTCTCTTAACCTCAGTCTCGCTTGATGGTAATGGACATAATTGTTAATTATGATATTCCTTGGATTTGAAATTCAAATATTTAGTAAAGATTTTGGTATTTTCATTTGAAAGATGTTATTTAGGGGTACCAAAACACATAAATCAAACTACCATCTCCGCATTTAATTAAATTTTGGCGATCCTAAGTGTTTTGGGATCTAATAAAGTTTGGTCAAGCGTAAAGGTTTAAGATTCGCTAGATGAAGATATCGTGACGAGAAATAATTCAGACATCTAGCTTACTCATCCTTTATTATTTTCCAATACTAGACAGTGTGTCGTGTAACTATTTAGGTTTCTAATAAAATACAGTCATGATTTTCTCTTGTAACGGCAAAGATAATTTTCAAAAATTTTTAAGCTGCTTTTATCAACTTAACTTTTTTTGGTATGACATTGATATAGGGCACAACAGACAAAAAGTGACATATTTACCATTATTAGAAAAAGGATGGCTCTGCGATGAGCTAGCTCCAATTCAGTAACAACACTATCATTAGAACGTTGGCAGATTCAAATAAAATTGATGAGATTGTTGGAAAAACAGTCCATTTCTTTCACTAGCAGTATAATGTATCTACTAACATATTACTATTTTGCGTGTCTATGGGTTTGAGCTTATTTATGTTATAAAAATATATAAGGCCAACTAGCAATCCAACCCGGCTTTCCACAGGTATATTGTATTGTAGTGTCGGTGTGGAATGATATAGCCGGCCACTGCCACCCGAGACGGACGTACGGCTCGACGACGAGACCCAACGGCCTATCTGCCCGCGCTTTTTAAATTTCTCATATCTTCAAAGATATTCGTTCTAATGACATGCTGTAAAGAACAATTTCAGTCAGCATTAAATTCGGAATGTGTCTATTGTATTTTATTGGATGTGAAAGAATACTGTATTGTTTAAAAATAGCTTCGTGAATAACTCGTTCTATGTTTGTACTATGTATGAGATAAAAAAGAAACGAAATATACGCGTCGACTTGATAACCTCCTCCGTTTTTTTTCGTCAGTTGAAAAATGGTTACTTTGGGTTATCCTTAGGTGAAAGACTATTTACTATTTCGGATTTTATAGAGCTTTTTAAGATATAGTTACAATTCCGTATTGCATTATTTTGTTTATTATATCTATGATTTTGATCTATCTCGTAATGAGAGAATTCGTAATGTAAGCGCACAAAAAATACGACGGCAGAATTATAATTTTTTATATTCTCAGCTTTTTTTAACCCCCGACGGGAAGATAGAGGTATTATATATAAGTTTGACCGCCATGTGTGTCTGTGTGTCTGCGGCACCGTAACTTCTAAGCGAGTGAACCGATTTCGATACGGTTTTGTTTTTGAGATGCGCCGAATGTTCGGCCGAATATTCGTATTCGCATATTCGTATCGGCATATTTTTCATGTTCATATTCGGCCGAATATTCGGTTGATTTGCCGAATATTACCGAATATTTAAATGATTATAATTATAAAAAAAAAACTTTTATAACAGTAACAGTAAGGTTAACTAATTACTAAATAAGTGTGGTTTATTCTGAAAGTAATACATAGTTTTTTGTACATGAAGGAAGCACTACTTTTGTACCAATTATTTATTGGCAAAATAAAAAGATTAACAATCAATTTCCACAAAATTTTAATCAAATAAACTTCTGTTTTTTTACAAATGGGTCATTCCATTATTTTGAGTGTTACATTTGTACAACCAAAGTCAAATTTTTTATGTATTTTGAAATAATATTTTAGCAATTTAAGTGCCTAATTCTCATTTGATGATGTTTGAAATGATGGAATTTCAATGATGATTGAAATAATATTTATTATTATTCATCGCCATTATTAAAAACCTATTATTTCAAGTCAAGTAAAAGTAAAACCTCTACTTTAGTTAACTTTAAATTTCTTTGTGTGGGTAGAAATGACCATCTTATTTACTTAATAAGAATTGCAAAGCAACAATTATTCGTCTAGAATCGCTTAACGTTAAAAAACGTAATTTACCTTTTTTACGATAATTAATAAACTAATTTCTATCAAAAATTAATGATCCTGTCTTAATACTACTTAGCACTGACTTTGATTAAATAAATATTATTCTTTGGTCAAAGGCTTTGAATATTATTCTACAAGTGGTTGGAGGGCCCTTAAGTATGTACTTTACTGAATAAATGTTTCAAGTGGCGTAAGATTGAGTAGGGTTATTAAGAAAATTGTCCCGGGAAGGTATCGAAGTGTCCCGCCAGATGGTGCTCTGTATATTAGGCAGATAAAAAGTTTGTATTTTAATAGATATTTTTTACGAAAAAATTCAAAATTATGCCTTTGAAGAATATTTTTCTTGATAAATATACATACAATTTTATCAAGAAAAAAAGATTCTTCGTTCCCGTGGTAGTCGATGTAATCATCGCGGTTTTCCCGCGTAAATCCCGATCCCATGGGAATACCTGGAAAAAGGCTATATATAGCCTATAATATCCTCTATCTACCAAAGAAGCTCCCATTTAAATCAGGTTAGCTGTTCCAGAGAGAAAAAGAGACAGACTGACCGACAAATAGAAAAAATAATGGTTGTTTATGTTTCAGTATAGTTATACGCACTTGAAAAAAACTGAGATCGCAGACAGATTCTTCAATTTTATCTACATGTAGGTTGTATGATTGAAAAAGTGAATCATTGGTTTTTACCGTTTCATTTATGAAACTGACCTTATTACTTCGTCTGACCAATCTCCCACAGACCCTTCCTATCTTTTCTACTAACAAAAAACTAACAAGTTAACCTAACCCACAGTCTATATTTAAATAGACTTTGAATTATAGAGACCAAAAAGGTTCAAAGCAAATAATATAATAAAGAGGTCGAAGCATCGTTAAACTGAACAACTCAATTAAAAGGGTTAGCATCCCTTCGAGTCGTTATTTTTGTGCGAGTTATGGCAACACTAATGACGTATCTAACCGCTAACATATGGCGCTCCATAGACGGCGCAACTTTAATCTTCGGTTGCGGCCACAGGCAACTTTCAAGTTTATGATGGTTTTTCGATCATTTTGCGAAAATGCACAATAATGGCAACTGAATCTGCGAGAATCAGTGATTGACAACAGATTTCCGATAATACGATAACCAAAAACATTCTAAACTGCCATCACTGACTACAAACACAGTTATACGAATTGTATCAAGTGAATCATTCCTATTCCTATGATCCCTAAACAAATACTTCAACTCTCCATCAAAAATATAATCAAATCTAATTTGAAACTGCAATTGGCAACCGTTAACGGAAGGCTTAAAATGTTACTACTTACGTCAACAAAAGCTGCCTGGTCTGCGGAGCAAACATGCCTTTACTTAAGGTGAAAGGATAGCACAACGTCCTTGAGCATTGAACGTGAAACAAGCGGCCAGTGCTGACCACCCCGAGCGCCCGCGCGCTCCCCCGAACGTCATAGGTATCACCGGACGCAAAATATTCTTTAGTGAGTACAGTTATTGTAGTTAAAGTGAATCAAAATATAAAAAATATCAATTTGTTTTTGTGAAAATAAATAATAACGCTTTTATCAACCGACGACAAAAAAGGAGGAGGTTATCAATTTGACGCGTATATATTTTTTGTAATGTATTTTCACCGATTACTCAAAGACGGCTGAACCGATTTGGAAAATTCTTTTTTTGTTTGAAAGGGTATACTTCGAAATTGGTCCCATTGTCACTTAGTCAGGATCTGATGATGGAATCCTGGAGAAATCGAGGAAACTCTTCAAATATTATAGGCACAGCTATAGTGATTTGAGTATTTTTTATAGTAACTTGTGTAGTTGCATTCGAAAAGCACAATTTGTGAAGTGGACCTGATGATGAATACAACAGATGGCCACTGGAACTACTCAATATATAAGTAGAAATAATAAGTATTTCATGTGTTCCGCTTCGATTACTTGAATGTGGTTAGTTATTTTTCACTTTGCAGTGTTTTTTGGGAGTCGGTTTAATTTTTGGTAATTTTTTTTTTAATGTACTAAAAAAATTGGCCAAGTGCGAGTCAGACTCACCCATGAAGGGTTCCGTAGTAACTATAATAATATAATAATTATGTATATTTATTTGACGAATAAAAAAAAACCTACAATTTTTTTAAAACTAGCTTATTTACATTTTTACAAC
Source organism: Tholera decimalis (assembly GCA_943138885.2). NCBI lineage: Eukaryota > Metazoa > Arthropoda > Insecta > Lepidoptera > Noctuidae > Tholera > Tholera decimalis. The sequence continues at coordinate 44,100,624 of OW964550.2, read as the reverse complement.
TACGCTAAATAACTTGGTTTTTCATAGTGTTTGTATGAATTACAAAGTTATATTTGCGGTTTTAGAAAATATGCTGTATCTCAAAAATTGCTGACCCGATTTCATTCAAACTAATTTTGGTTGAAAGTTTACATTAAGGTCTACAACATATGGTTTTTTTTAGATTTTTCACTTCATTATTATAGAAGTTAGAGGGGGGACACACATTTTACCACTTTGGAAGCGTATATCTTTTAAACGATTAACTTTATGAAAAAGTCAATTTAGAAACCATTCATTTTTAAAGACCTGTCTATAGATACCACACACGTATAGGTTTCATGAAAAAAAAAATATTTTCAGTTCTAGTTCCATGTATGGGGCCCCCCTTTATTTTAAATATATTTTAATTTTTTTCTTAAAATAAGAAAGCGGTTTACAGAATACATCTATCTACTAAGTTTCACATGTATATTCTTAATAGTTTCGGAATAAAATGGCTGTAACATATGGACGGATGGACAGAAAGACAGACAGACAAACGGACAGACATATCGAAACTATAAGGGTTCCGTTTTTTGTCATTCAAGTCATTCTGCTACGGAGCCCTAATAAAAAACTGTCCGAGTGCGAGTCGGACTCGCCCATGAAGAGTTCCATAGTAGCAAGCAGTTTTGCTTTCAACTTTGTTTTTCATAGTGTTAATAAAATAAATAAATATATTTCAAACGAACGATATGCATGCCGAACGAGCTGTGGGCCCGTAAACCTCAAGATTGGTGCTCTGAAACAGGGACACAAGGTCGCGGTAAACCACGAAGGAGATGGCGGGACGAACTTGATTTCTTCCTTGAGGAATGAAGGGAGGCCTTTGCCCAGCAGTGGGACAGTGCAGGCTAAATAATAATAATATTTCAAACAATTGACTTGGAGAAAAAATGGTTTGTATCATTTGGCTACGAAACAATAAAAACTAAAATATAAAATCTATCTATCTTTATTTAGTTTAGTCCACTCGCAATCAACACTAAAACTAATTATTCACATACGTCCAAGCGCAAACGAAATGTCCCATTTTTAAATAGCTCAACCGTACCACTGTACCAAACGTACTATCTACGCTGTTTACTCTTTGACGCAAAGTTTAAAGAGCGGGGCGCGCTAACATGCGACACAGCCTCCCCGTGCGAACGCTAGGGTGAGACTGGTCCTTGCGTATGAGCGAGCGCTCGCGCCGAGCGTGAATGTAATAATATAGTATTATTGATTTAACGGCACGTAAGTAATAATTTTGTAAAATTTTGAATTTAAATTTTATAAAGCAATAAATTCTCTATAATAATGTGAAAGAAATATTTAAATCGGTCCAGTTATTTGAAAGCAGTAAGCAAATTATTGCAAAAATAAAGAGGACATATTCGATTTTTTTCCGAGAAAAGTATGAACAATAACAAAAATATTAAATTTAAAATTTAAAGTCAAATATGTTACGCGTATTAGGTATTTTTTTTTATCTATTTGGTCCATCCGTCTAGTAGTAGTAGTCCTTCAAAGAGAGGTCTATTTCGTAGTTTGACGTATCCTTTCGCCTTAATGGTGTATAAATATTTGTCGTGTCTGCCGCATGTCTTCTGACGTCACCTATCTTACCGATTGTGCGTAAAAGGGTTATTTTTAGTACTCATTCTGTTCGAAAGTAAATTGAATTTTCCAGCCGTGTGTTTTGGAAAATTGAAGAGCTTAAATTAAGTACTAAGTTACATACAGTTAAAATGGGTGCCGATTTTATGTAAGGGATTTTTTATTTAATTTTGTTAAGCCTTTGAAATCGGTGGTGTAAATCTGCTATGAAATCAACTTTAAGCTCGTATGTTTTTTTTTTTTTTTTTTTTTTTTAGCTTTTCCCCGGTCATGAGACCACCAGGACCTTGTGTAAGCTCGTATGATTGGGGGATGGAAACATGATCAATTGGATTAGATAGATAAAAGATTTCATTGAATTGGTTTTTAGCACCGAGGGCAGTTTTGGGCTAAAAACAATGGCCACACGAGTTTATCTCCATGATTAAGCAATGATTGTCAAGTGATTTCACAGCAGTACAATATAGGGCTTTTAGAACCAGCAGTAATTCTAGTCCTCCAGGGGTTTAATATTGTCCGGAATTGGACAACATTATTGATTGTTGAGGTCAAACAGTAGTCAGCCCAACATTAGATGTTTATTAAACTCCATTATTATTATTTTTTATTACTGATGGGCCCACTCTTGACCTCGATCTCGCCTGATGGTAAGCGATAGATGAGGTCTAAGATGGGACGAGCGAGCCCAGAAGATGCCTATTTACTCGTGCTTTAAAGGCTGAAAGGTCATAAGTGGCAGGGAACACAGAAGCCGGCAGAGAATTCCACAGCTTGGCTGTGCGCACAATAAATGTGGAGAAGCGCTTGGTACGACAAGACGGTATATCAACCAAGTGTGGGTGGTACCCAGCCGTGCGTCTGGTAGACCGGTAGTGGAATGGAGGAATCAGGTTATGGAGCTCCTACGCACACTCCCCGAAGTACAATCTGTAGAAAACCGACAGGCAAGCAACAGTTCTCCGATGAGCCAGGCTATGAAGCTTATCCACCAGCACCTCGTCACCTATAAGCCTTTTAGCTCTGCGCTCGATCGAGTCCAATGCAGCAAGTTGGTACCTACTTTGCAGAGCCATCCCACAAATGGCAGCAATACTCCACGCAGGAACGGACCTGTGCATTATACAGATTTACTTTATTTATAACATACGTGTCTATACGTACGAGTTTACTAACAACAGAATTAAAGTACATCTTTCAAAGAGATTTTGTTCGCAAATGTAATAATATACATAATATGTATATTATTATTAAAACAGTCAAAGTGTAGGCATATATTATATGCCTACACTTGGACTGTTTTTCAGGAGCAAATTCGTTAAATGTCTACTACCACTCTGGGTGGAGCAGAAAGAAGTATCAGACCCCTAATAAAACCCAAACTCTGTTTCTTTAGTTGTCCTTGAAATCCGGGGCCAAGGTATCTCGATCAAACATTACCGTAACCCCATCAGGCATTAGCCATATCGGGCTCCGTTAGTAACGCTGACTGCTCTGTGGGGCGCATGGGACACGATGCGCCGTTGACTCGAGTTGGCGTGTAAAAGTTTATATACAACGTGTAATTTAAAGGGTATATACATACCAAGTGCACGGCTTCTTTGGATTATAACAAACGATATGGCAAGGGTTTTCTAATCCTATGTCTACATGTGTGGAGCTTATTAGAAATTTCAATACATTGATACCAGAGACCGAATTTTTCAAATTAAGAAGAACGAAGAGAATTATCGTTTTATTGGCAAGTGACGTGGAAAGTTATTGACCCTCGTAGTGCTGTGACACGTTTGTTATGATTGGTATTCAAGACATATATGAAACCGATAATTTGGTATCAATTCTTTGAGTCAGTTATTTTGTGCTGAAACTGTGCATAGAGACTCCACACCAGATGTTGTCTTCAGTCCTATTGGATAAATATGGGGTTTCCGTTACACGTTGTATACTATATTTTAAATATATTTTTGTAAGAGTACCAGCGATAATGATGATCGCATTAACAACATCATTAACAAGATTTTGTTAATCTATCCAACTTAGGTAAATTTATGTGCTTATGTCTTGAGTAGGTTCACGGCAATAGTGTAATGGGTATCAACAAGTCCGTTATTTTAACTTCACATAATGTACACATTTTACACACACTTTACACATTCACATAAACTTACTGGAGGTATTCCTCGAAGCGCTACCATTTTGAAGCGCTCCTAATGAAGCGCTCCTTTTTTATTCCTCGGAGCGCTCCTTATAGTAGCGTTAGTTATTGGGAGCGCTACTAAAAGGAGCGCTCCGAGCAATAAAAAAGGAGCGCTTCATTAGGAGCGCTTCAAAATGGTAGCGCTTCGAGGAATACCTCACTTACTGTAACTTAATCACAAAATACCTACCACAATACAAATTCTTAGAGCCTATACAATTTCGTTACCACTGATGTGATGAACTGATACTTTAATAAATTAACTCTCTTACTGAAGCAAAATTGCTAGATTCAAACGATAATTTTCTACTGAATCAGTTAATTTTCTAAAGCAAAAGAAACTACAGTTGATAGTCTCTTCAGTACAGTATCAGATTGTCCTATCTGTCTTTCTTTTTATATCACACAATCTTTTAAGAGCTGTTCAGAGTGACGAGGGACTGAAGTTTTGCTGAGTTATGTAGTTTTCAGTATACCGTGAGTTTCAAGAATAAATAATTAATAATTATGTTTTATTTAACGTAAAGCAGCCTTTAAAGCACGAGTAAATAGGCATCTTCTGGGCTCGCTCGTCTCAGCGTAGACCTCGTCTATCGCTTACCGTCAGGCGAGATTGAGGTCAAGAGAGTGGGCTCATCACGAAAATAAAATCACACTTAATTAAAATTGACTAATAGGGAAATTAAGTAACGCCCAAAAAGTTCAACACTCAAAAAATAAAATAGTACATTGTTCACCGAGAGGAGAAAGTGACCGATTACCGTCGAGGGTGTCGACACCCGAGATCGGGAATCGCACTTTCTCTCGAGTGATACATAGTGGAACACACCTACGAGGAAAATAAAAATCTAATTCTTTACTAATTGAAATTTATATTGAAATTGTTGCAGTTAGCGAAGCTTAATGAAACACTGTTTTCACAAATGGCGCCAATGGCGTCTGCAATTTTCACATGTTCTTTTTTCAAATAGTTTATCCTGCCGCCGCAGGGTCGCACTGCCAGCCCGACACCATCCAACACACAGCTAGTGGCCAGTGTCATTTTGCGAGCTTGGAGATAAAAACTCACTGCAAAAACTTTTTGGCTTTTGATATTTAGGTTACCGGCGCATAGTCTTACCCAAAATTAAAAAAGAAAAACCACGTAAGAAATGGATTTTCATACACTTTTCTCTCCCGCTCAGATGCGTTTTCTCCCCGCATATTTGTTCGATATGCAATGACGTACTTTGTACCGTAAATTTGATAAAGTATCAAGGTACTTTCCAAGCAGGTGTAGTATAAAAGACCATTTCCAGTCTAACCGTATGTAGCTGAGTACTACTGCGTACAGTCGGTGTTATTGGTTTTGTATTTTCTTTTTTTTTTCACACCGCCTTCCGAAATTAAAATTATTTCTGGCTTTGTAGTGTTTTGATATGGAAGTCGGTTTTATTTTTTGCAGAAAAGTTTTTATTTTCGTGTTTTTAGTGGGTCAGTGAATTTTCCAAATCGGTTCGTAAATGACGGAGTAATGCGCGAACAAAAAACGCAATGCAGAGTAAACGAAAAGATCATCAACGTAAATATTTTTTTAGACTGTTGTTGATTTTTCAGAAACGGCTTGTCCGAGATCGATAAAATTTTCATGGGACTATTTGGGAACTATACCCTTTCTAATAAGATAAGAATTTTTCAAATTGGTTGGCAAGCGACGGAGTTACGCGCGGACAAACATAAAAAAAAAAATACAAACATCCGAATTGAGAACCTCCTCCTTTTTTAGAAGTCGGTTAAAAATGGTCACCCATCCACAGGCCGAACTCGTTAAGCATTGCTTAACCTAGAAGATTGACCCGTGCGGCTAAACCGATGAAAAAAGTTAATAGCCGTAGGTATTCTTATAAAAATAAAAATTGCTCTAATATCAGTCGAAACTACCTTACTACCTACTACCGTTCTAGGACAAAAGAGCGTTGTCTCGATGTCAGAATGCAGTTAATCATACAGTAGTACCACATAAGTATGCAGTTATATGTTTCAGTTTTTTTTATAAATTATCAGACTGTCTGTGTGATCTGTCAGACTCGTAATGAGTAAAGCCACCCCTCTGCTCCTTGCAGCAGACCTAGTTCAGAGATTAGAGAGCGCATCTCAGCTCCCTATACGTCTAAGAGAGACGCGCGTAAAATACTACGCGTGTAATAAAACTACTGACTGCGTCTGTACCACGTCTGTATTCAAGACGAACGCTCGACGAGCGTAATGAAGCGGTTTAGCTAGCTAGCGAGTGATAGTTTAGTTTTATTACGAGGTAACGTCTTGTATTAAATTTTCGGAACAAAAACCTAAAAACGAGAAATATAAATTACAAATTAGATTACAATTTATACTTTTTAGGGCTTCTTACTACCTGCGGTCGGCAAAGACTATAACAATTTTGCAGCCACTTAAAAAATTGACTTAAAATAGGTATACGTAACTAAAGTCTAATTGTAAATGCAGATCATTAATTCATCGTAAACGAGCTTTCTTTTTTTTTTCATTGTGAAAATGATTATCGAATGACACCTCACGCTCTGGGTTTGGGAGAAGAGAGTGTCAGACTTTTACTGGCTAGAAACCAACCTTGTTCCTTCACTCACTTTTGGGTTCTGGGACAGAGCCGGCTTAACCCTGTCAGAGGCCCTAAGGCAATGGTATTATTGGGGCCCCTTTTCTTACTTTGACTGACCAAATCGTGTTTGAACTGAGGAAACGCACATTAAGGGCTGTGGTTTTTAATATAGGTATTTGTTTACTTATTCCCAGATTTGTTCTAAAATTGTTTTAATTCTACTACTAAATCTAACGATTTGTATTTTGTGAGATAACAGCGAGGTCCCTAAGTTCACACACACATCAAATTCTCGTTCGAAGAAACATGTTTTCTTGGTGCGTGCACTTGGCCTGGGCCCCTAGTTGATGCGGGGCCCCTAGGCAGTTGTCTACTCCGCCTAATGGTTAATCCGGTCCTGTTCCGGGACCGCGGTAACTCGTTAGAACATTCTTGCAAGTAGTGCTGACCCTCCATCATCCTTACGTCAGACCAGAACCAGACAAGAACAAAACTCAAAATGGTTTCCCTCGTTTACCGCCACCCATAGACCTGCTTACCCATCAGACGATTTAAAGGCCTATAGATACCTAATCCATGAGCTCTTACAGTACAATAGAAAAACTTTGTTCTGAACCCATTCATTGTTTTATAAGACATTTATTCGGCTCATAATGGTCTGGTAGAAAGACGGATTACTTACTAAAATATTTTGATAATCCGTCAAGCGAAAATGAGCGTAATGTTCAATGAATCTTTTAAATTACTTTTGTTTTTGTTCTTTCAGATTATTTATTTGACAAAGTCGTGTTTTTAGGGTACCGTGGCTTTTGGTGGTTTTAACCACCATAAAAACTCAACAACATACCTTAACTAGCCTACGCCGGCGACTTTGTACGCGTGAGAGGGTTTTCTCGTGTAGATCCTGATCCCATGAGAATTCTGGGATAAAACGTGGCCTATTATGTTATTCTAAGATATCAACTATTTACTTACCAAACTTTATTCAGATCTGTTCTGTAGTTTTTGCGACAAAGAGCAACAAACATACATACATCCTCACAAACTTTCGCATTTATAATATTAGTAGGATTTAGGTACTTAAAATAGAGGCTGTGAAGTGTAATAAGAATAATAAGCGATTGTACAACTATTGCATCAATAGTTATTAACCTAATCGTTGTGGTAGATTTTAGCTGAAAGACAAAATGTATAATTATTTGTTTAGCAAATAAAATAAAATAACTATGCGTCCGCTGCCGTTCCAACTGTTTACTAAAATAGGTTTATAGAAAAAAAAAACTCAGAGAACGCCCTCTGAGAGTGTTTTTTACAACTTAAATTGATTAATAAAAATTATTTTAGTATAACCTAAATATTTTTTAAAGGTGCGCTTCCGAATCCATCGTGTGCGAGCCCGACTCCAACTTGACGGATTCTTTCTTCTTCATCTGTCATCTGTATCTATCAAGAGATTTCGTGAAACTTGAAATTGATTATTATTGATTATGACAGATAACAAATGAGACCTAAGAAATGTACGCCTTGTTTGGTATTTTTCACAATTCTTATTAATTCCTGGCCAAGTTCCTGGCAGAAATAATCTGACAGATTTGAATGTAATTTGACATCTTATTACGCCTCCTGTCTCTCAGCACTCGATTCTTCATGTCTGAAGATCACGATAACCATTCTACATTCAGCGCATCGGTAGGCTTTTCCATTTTCTGCGATCGCTGGCTACAAGGACTTCTTCGAAACTGTTGAAGTTGTCCGAAGTTATTTGCACGTGGAACACGACACCCACAACCCACAACAGTCGACCTGGACCTGGTGGGTGTGATACGTGATTTCGAAAAGGTCTTTGCTGGAGATGAGCTAACCCTTCTCGCCACCCGCACGCTCGTGCCAACGATGGCCTGAGATCGGCTCGCGGTCACCGTCACCCGGGGCGTGAGGAAGAGATTGGTTTCTCACTCGCATGTCCTGCCTCCATCTTTGCTAGCATGACTTCTGTTGCTCCAACTACCGTAACGTACCGTATTACCGATAAAAATAACGTTTCATTCGTTGAAAGCTGTTATAATTAATTGAAATCAACGTATTTGAACTTAATATAGAATTTCGAATACGTTAATTTAAATTAATTGAAAATTACGTTTTTGAGTACGGAGATCAGATTTATAAGTATATTGAAGAACAGTTAAACAAGAAAAGTTTGTATTTTTTATTGGTACAATAAGTACTAGTAAATAATTATAACAGCTATTTTGTTTTTTATTTTTATTGATAATAGGTTCGTGTTTGACCACCATCTCACCTGATGGTAAGTGATGATGTGGTCGAAGATGGAGCACGCTTGCCTAGAAGTAACCTATTCACTCTTGACTTAAAGACTCCCAGGTTATAGCGATCAGGAAACACAGACTCCGGCAGGGAATTCCACTCCTTAGCCGTACGCACAATGAATAAAACGTTAACTTTATCAGTAATAAGAGGTACGTTATAGTAGTTGGAGCAACTGAAGTTACGTCTAACTTTACGGTTTAAAACAAACTTTCAAATCCATATGCTTGGAAATTAATGGACCGAATATAATTAAACTTGGTACAAAGACACAATATAAGTAAGTCTAAAACTATAATTAAAACAAATTGCCGTTTTTAAAAAGAATGCAAAGAAACATGAGAGCTATTTCAAGTTTTCTATAGAAAGTGAAAATTCGTTCTCTTTCCTCTGAACTTTGTATTGAAAAGTTCTAAGCAAATATTTCAGAACACGCTGTATTTTTTTATGGTTCATTGTTTCGCTTTTGACCATTATTTCACCTGATGGTAAGCGATCATGTGGTCGAAGATGAAGCACGCTAGACTAGAAGTAACCTATTCGCTCTTGACTTAAAGATCCCCAGGTATCCGTACAATGTTGTATTAAAAACGTTTAATCTACTGAAAAGGATTAAAAATCTTGAGAAATAGCGCTCTCAATATCGCGTATCGGTTAAATCGGTTATAAATAGAATTTTTCTCAGGACGCTATCTTAAAGTTTATCTAAAAGATTGTTTAGTGCAGCGTAGGCGGTTCAATCCTGCATCACAAATGGTATATGACGTAGACGCTGTGAAAAGTCATGTGGGCGATACGTCTTTGTTACGTGTCTATATTTATTTAGCGAATTCCTAGCACTAACATTTTAAGATCAAAGTCTTGTCTCCTAAACAATGTTTGTTTAAGATGAGTAATCAATTATTTTATTTTATTTTTATCCGATTTCATAAAAAGGAGGAGGTTCTCAGTTCATCTTGAACTTTTTATTTAATGTACATATGTTACCTCATATCTCGAAGACGGCTGGACCGATTTGGAAAATTCTTTTTTGTTTGATAGGGTATACTTTTTAGTTGGTCCCATTGTCATCACATTAGGATCTGATGATGGAATCATGGAGAAATCGTAATATAATATAAAAAGAAAATATAATATTTGAAGAGTTCCCTACTCTTCAAATATTATAAGCACACCTATAGCGTTTTGGGTATTTCTTATAGTAACTTGTGTAGTTGCTCTTGAAAAGCACCATTTGGGGAAGTGGAACTGATGATGAAGATCACAGATGGCCACCGAAACTACTCAATAATATGTAAGTATTTCGTGGATTGCGATTAGATTACTTGAATATGGATGTTAAACACTTTATGCTCGTCACAATGCATATGATGAAGTAGAGCTAATGGTGAAGTACCAGGAGAACTCCTCAAAAATTAACTGCTCTGCATCGGGAAAAGCAATATTTTCTAAAAGGTGATAAGTAGCTGAAATTTTGGCTTTTGTAGCTAGATAAATTACAAACCGACCCACTAAAAAGCGTGAAGAAAAATTATTTATACTACACCTGCTTGGAAAGTACCTTGATACTTTTTCAAATTTATGGTAGAAAGTACGTCATTGCATATCGAACAAATATGCGGGGAGAAAACGCATCTGAGCGGGAGAGACAAGTGTATGAAAATCCATTTCTTACGTGGTTTTTCTTTTTTAATTTTGCGTAAGACTATGCGCCGGTAACCTAAATATCAAAAGCCAAAAAGTTTTACAGTGAGTTTTTATCTCCAAGTTCGCAAAATGACACTGGCCACTAGCTGTGTGTTGGATGGTGTCGGGCTGGCAGTGCGACCCTGCGGCGGCAGGATAAACAATTTGAAAAAAGAACATGTGAAAATTGCAGACGCCATTGGCGCCATTTTCAATTTGTGTGTTGTTTGAGGATTCAGTTTTCGTAGAAAGTAAAATAAAACTATCAAAATGATAAGTAGTGATAGTGATGATGAAGATTTTTTAACTCCGCCGCAGTTGAAGGAAACAGCAAAAATACTGATTGATAACCTTTTACCACAGAAATCAATTAAAAAATATAATAAAACTTATGACGATTTTTTGCAATGGAAAAGTGAAAAAAATGCGGCATCTTTTTCTGAAACTGTTTTGCTAGCTTATTTCAGAGAAAAAGCGCAAAAATACAAACCAAGTACGTTATGGTCTATGTACTCAATGTTGAAAAGTACTATTTATTTTCCTCGTAGGTGTAGTATAAAGCACTATGTATCACTCGAGAGAAAGTGCGATTCCCGATCTCGGGTGTTATAAAGTGTGTTTCAAACGACACCCTCGACGGTAATCGGTCACTTTCTCCTCTCAGTGAACAATGTACTATTCTTCATTATGGTAAATTTAAAGCGTGGCAGAATTAAATATAAGTACTTCATTTTGAGAAGCCTTGAAATTTCACCATGTTTTCAAAGCACCGACGTGTTTTAGTAACTACAGTTATATATCCAATACATATACCTACATTAAAGATGAATAAAAAATTAAACTGTAAGCTTTTATTTCAAATAATTAAAAAAAACCGGCCAGGTATGAGTCGAACTCGCGCACGAAGGGTTCCGTACCATTATCTATAAAAAATGGCAAAAAAATCACATTTGTTGTATAAGAGCCCCTAAAATATTTTTTTATTCCGTTTTTAGTATTTGTTGTTATAGCGGCAACAGAATATAATACATCATCTGTGAAATTTTCAATTGTCTCGATACACGGTTCATGAAACACAGCTTTGATTTCGTTTGACGGACAGACAGCGGAGCCTTAGTAATAGGGTCTCGTTTTTACCCTATGGGTACGGAACCCTAAAAAATATGACTGCCAAAAATGGAATGAAAAATAAAAAACTAAGTTGAATAATGGCGTCTTGGGTTGTCGATTACAAAGTCTGATTCGAATGCCGTCTTTCATTTACAAGGTAACTATTTAGAATCTAAATTAATAAAAGTCTCGTTCTGGTCGAAACAGCTTTTAGGTTATAAGGTGTTCCATATAGAACGGTCCTGCGGCTGCAATGAGATTTTTATTTGATTATTTATTATTACTTAGAATATTCTTCCTCTTTTTTAATTTGCTGTGCCCGACAGGGTCCACAATGATCTAAAACAGTGTATATCTTGTATGTACCTACCACCTAAGTTCACATTGTGGAATGCAAATAAACGTATTGAGTATAATAAATAATTCTGAAATTAGTCAAGAGTACAGAAAATGAAACTTTTGTAAAGAAATCTATGGTTTTTGAAGATATGATTAGGTCGGAACCATTTACAAGCGTAGTTTAACTCACACTTGGTCGAGTGTGAGTTTTTTCTTTTATATCTATACTAATATTATAAAGCGGAAAAGTTTGTTTGCTTGAACGCGCTAATCTTCGAAAGTACTGGGTGGATTTGGATGCAATTTGGTATGGAAGTAGCTTGAAGCTTGAGGAAGGTTATAGGCTACTTTTTACGCGACTGCAAAAAAGGAGAGTTATGTTTTTACCGTGATAGAATCCACGGGAGCGATGCCCCGCGTGAGTACTAGTATGACATAAAAAAATCGCCCTTGAATAACATTCTTCATCTCAAATTGCTCCTCCGTAATTGTAGATACAAATTAGCTTACCACACAAAATGTTCTTCATTTCTCAAAACGTCTAGATTTTTACATTTCAGTTATAATGGAGGCAGCTTTAGTAGCGAAATAAAATGCACACATCTGAAATTCTCACTTAGTTTCAACCCCACATGTTGTGTACACAAGCTTAAATTGTATTTCTATTAATTTAAAATGTTTTCATACCTGTGTTTGTTTTTTATGTAACAGAAAAAGACGCTTTTAATTTAGCTTTGTGGTACTCGATGTGTAGTTTTTATGTTGTGTTTAAAAGTTGTTTATTCATTACTTATACGTGTGGCATTTTTACAGTCGTTCTATAAATTATATTAAACTAAAATGTTATACGAGTATTATGAAATAAATTTGGAACCCAGAGGATATCATCTAGAATACTGCATACTGGACTCCCCAAAGATATAATAAACGAAATACGTCGTTGGGACTCCCGTGGTATTTCGTGACGGAGCAATGTATGTGCATAGGTTGGCAGATGTTGTTTATATCTTTTAGTGAGCGTTTTTGCTCTGTTATTTCCATCAGTCTAGTTAAGAGTTTTTGTTATGATCTTTTTTTTCAACCGACGACAAAAAGAGGAGGTTATCAATTCGACGCGTATATATATATATATATTTTTTTTTTAATGTATCATCATCGATTACTCGAAGACGGCTGAACCGATTTGGAAAATTCTTTTTTTGATTGAAAGGGTATACTTCGATATTGGTCCCATTTTCATAAACGTCAGGATTTGATGATGAGATCCTGGAGAAATCGAGGGAACTCTTCAAATATTATAGGCACACCTATGTCGTTTTGGGTATTTATTATAGTAACTTGTGCAGTTGCTCTCAAAAAGTACCATTTGAGGAAGTGGAACTGATGATGAAGACCACAGATGGCCGCCGAAACTACTCAATAATAAGTATTGAGTGGATTGCGATTCGATTACTTGAATATGGATGTTACACACTTTATGCTCGTCACAATGCATATGGTGATGTAGAGCTGATGGTGAAGTACCAGGAGAACTCCTCAACAATTAACGGCCCAGCATCGGGAAAAGCAATATTTTGTAAAAGGTTATAAGTAGTTGATAATTAGGCTCTTGTAACTAGGTAAATTAAAAATAGAACAACTAAAAAGAGTGAAATAAAAACTTTTTACCAAAAAATTAAACCGACTCCCAAAAAACACTGCAAAGTGAAAAATAACTTTAATTTCGGAAGTCGGTGCCAAAAACGAAAATACAAAACTAAAGACACCGACTACCGAAATTAAAGTTATTTTTCACTTTGCAGTGTTTTTTGGGAGTCGGTTTAATTTTTTGGTAAAAAGTTTTTTTGACCACCATCTCACCTGATGGTAATGATGATGATGATGGAAGTGCCAAAATGACCAGCAATCATTTAAGGTGTACCTCGATATTCTCTTTTGTATATGTACCCATATTATCTCTTTATGTATTTTACGTTTAAAAATTGCCTGAAAAAAAAACATAATTTCCAATTGTTTCCGATTTTTACCACACACAGGATTCCTATCTATGTTAGGGATAATTAAGATTTGATAGCTGTCACGTTTTTATAGCTAATGCAAGTTTCATTACGACGACAAGTGTTCCTCCACTGTTTTGAGAGCTGTGGTAATGTTGAAATTTACACAAATACCTACGTGGAAGTGACGACTAAATTTTCGTCGTAAGTTTTTCCAGAAATCACTGGACCATTACCGCTCTCAAAAACATAAAATAAATAAGAATTACTGCTAAATCAGGCTGCATAACATTCAACTACCATCGAAAAACTGCTGACAGTATGACATATGGCAAAAAACCGTTTGTTGCCCGTGGTACTACCGGTGGTACTACCAGTAGTACCACGGGCAATTTTTTTTTCCCGTGGTACTACCAAGCAGTCCAGTAGTACTACGGGCAAAAATAATTTACCCGCTCAGTTTCTAAAAGAGACAATTTCCAGGCTTGTCTAGTTTTAGTTTCCAAGTAAGTAAGCATTCAGTTCGGAGTAACTTGTAAGTTGACGTACTGAGCCCCAAACTTAAGAATAACTTCAGCAAAGTTGGGGCAACCCAACTACGTAGATTGATTTACGCAAGGCTGCAATATTAATTGGAATTGGTTTGGTAAAGAATTCAATGTTCGATATGCACTTGTGTAGTATGTTGTCGCTTGGCAAATATAAATTGCACTAAGTAATGTCAATCTGACAATTTTCGATTTGAATGGTTTTCTGAATTATGTTTGTAAGGGAATTCAATGACCCGAAGGCTTATCTTCATATATCCGTGATTCCCGTGCACTCAAGAAGCACGTGTCCCACTGTTTCATCCGTCTCCATGCATGCTTTGCATGACTGCATGGTGCTGCATGACTATGTGTTATACCTATCGTGTGGTTATGTTTGTATAGTGAGCAGTGCCTAGTGATGGTCCCCACCACCAGCTGCAGAAGAGGCCTGATTTTCTAACATTTACAGGAGTACAATCCAGAAGGATATTGCATTAACAGCGGGAGTACCATCATACAAGCTTTTTGCAGAAAATGGTTTCTTTTTGTGCACTTTATGTTTAAACTTAAGTTTTACACATTATAAAAAGGGAATAACTTAAAATTAAATGCAAAAAGCTCTTAAACCATTTCAAATTATCTCGTAATCAATTTAAAATTTTCACTGAAGCCATTTATTACAGTCGTTAATAACACCTTATCTTTGTTTATGTGCAATACTTAAACATTTAAGCACGGAGACGATTTATGTATTTACTTGAAATAACTTAATCGTTGTAGAGTGTACAAAGGCCTTGAGAAAATATTGCTTGTTTGAATTTATCAATTTGTTTCTATAAATATTTGTGCATTCTGTATCTGCTTATGGGGTTTTTAAAGAAATAAAAAGGCTGGTTGGTACTTATTGTGACCAATGCCTGACTATTCTATTGGACATTTTTTGCAACTTTTTAGTTTTGATTAGTCAATTGGTCATTTTTTTAAATTGTGATAAATGGTTACTGCTATACAGTAAAACACAATAGGCAAATTAAAACACGCATTTTATAAAAAAAAAAATGCTAAACAAAACTAAAATGTTTGCAAAAAAACTTTCTTTTTCATAGAGTTTGTATAAATAACACAGTTATGTTTAGCGGTTTTTAAAGTGTGCTTTTTCCCCAAAACTTCTGAATATATCACGTAAAAATTATTTTCATTGAGATCAAGAACATTTTTTATTTTTATTTTTTACTCCTTAAAAGTAAGACGACTAGGTGAAATTTTACTAGAGACACTTTTCAAGTCCAAGTAGTCACTTCCAAAGTCTTTCAAACAATTTACTTTGAGCTATAATTTTTTTAGAAAACTCAATATAATTTTCAAAAGTCCTGTCTATAGATGTATAGGCTTGATTCCATGTATGGGGAGTATTAGACCCTTATTTTTTTGTATACAAATCGTAAAGCAGTTCATAGAAAATATTTACTTATCAAGTTTTAACGGTGTAGAGGACTAAATTTAAATATTTGTAGAGCCATTTTATTTCAAAATTATTAGGAAATAGTTTTGGAATAAAATGGCTGTGACATACGGACGGACAGATAAACATGACAAATCTATAAGCACCTTACAATGACCGCATACTTCTAGAACCTCCTGTAAAAGATTATTTTTAGAACAGTTGAATGACAATTCAAATTACGATGAGATGTTTACAGAATAACTAATAGATATTGTGTAACGTTATATAATTAATCGGTCACTAAATCGAACCAAATCACTCCAAACTCATTGTAATAATATTTTACGATTATTGTATAAACCATCCGATTGAATGGTCCAAATCTATGGAACATACAGTAGTATTGTATTTGGTGAGGGTTCACTAATATGTCAAACGGGTTTAATTGGATCGACAAACACGAAGTTTTGGTCATTCGCGGAATGTGAGTGTAATTTTAGGCTCATATTGAGGATCTCGTGAATAAATAATAGCAGCCCATAATATAGGTAAATTTTCAAGGTTAAGCAACGCTTTCCAAGGATAGTTTTTGGATAGATGACCATCCTCACATATCAAGCTTCCTCCGTACCTTGGGTTGTACGTTAAGTCGTTGGCTCCCGTTGTCATTTGAACATCGTTGACAGTCAGGAACCAGAACATTCTGACATTGGTCTTGTTAATGGGTATTGTGTTACCCATCTACTCGCGTGTGAAAGTCAGATGGGCAGTCGATCAGTGTAGAACACCAGTACCTACTCAGCTGCATCTCATTAGCATGATACGGTCGAGGTGTGCCCTGCTTCGGCGGAGCACCGTCGTGTCCTCGTAGAGGCGATCGGCGACGGCGACCTCTCGAGCCCTGTTCTGGTTCAGACCATGAAGCGGGGCCAGAGGGAATGGGATGCAGTCGCCTCCTTCTGTGAAGCAGTCATGCAAGCGAAGCATGATACTTGCCAATACTGGTGTCAGATTTGGAGGACACGGTGGAGCATACGGTCGAGGTGTGCCCTGCTTCGGCGGAGCACCGTCGTGTCCTCGTAGAGGCGAACGGCGACAGCGACCTCTCGCGCCCTGTTCTGGTTCAGACCATGAAGCGGGGCCAGAGGGAATGGGATGCAGTCGCCTCCTTCTGCAAAGCAGTCATGCAAGCGAAGCATGATACTTGGCAATACTGGTGTCAGATTTGGAGATAAACACTAGTAGATAGATAGACATATTCTTTATTGTACAGACGCCAGCACATCAAGCTACAACAATCTGTCAAATTTCTTTAATAGATTTTCAACTTTATTTGTTAAAGAAATTAGGTTCAAGGTTGATTGGGAAAATTTGACAGTTTCGGGTAGCTTCATGTGCTGGCGTCTATACGCCATAACAGTAAAACAATAAGGACTTTACAACTATAAAGGGTGATACAATGGGCGGTCTTATCGCTAAACGTGATCTTTTAGCACATTTGGAATTTGGATGGATTTCACACATAGGAGAAAATAAATACGCGGGTAGTCCACGGTGTAGGTACTAGTTATCTATATAAAATATATAAACAATAAATAACAATCTCAAAATATATACATATAAATATAAAAAAAGAAACAAAGACATACATAATAACAATAATTTAAGATGAACTACATTCTATTGGCCTTGACCTCAACCTTTCAAAATGTGAATTATTTTTAACAGATAACACTGACAGACTACTGACTCTCTCTAAATTTAACGAAATAAAATCTCTAAATTAAACCTGGAATTCAAATTATTGAGAAAAGTTCTCTCCGTCTCCTTGGTTCTCCAATCTTTGATACTTCCTTTCCCGACTTTATTGCAGAACAAATTAATAAATTCAATGACGTTTCGGAAAGATTGCTCCAAATCAATATGCACTCAGCCATCACTATAATTCGTTTCTGCTGTTTCGGCCCTAAATTAACATACTCTCTTCGTGCTTCCCATTTGTGGAAGCACCATCAACTTTTAGTTCAAATGGATCAAATTATCAGACGAACTTTGTCCTTAATTCTGAATGTGGCTTTGGATGACCGAGCTTGGGCCCAAGCCTCTCTTCCCATCCGCATGGGAGGGCTCGGAATCCGCAAAATTTCTAGTATTAGTTTACCGGCTTTCATTTCCACGGTCCACAGCACTGAGAAATTAATCAGGAATATCCTGGCTTCCACACTGATTGATTTCAATGTGCCATGCTTCACTGAGGCTATTGATGCCTGGAATCTCGCTTGTCCGAATTCTGACCTACCTGTTATACCATCTTCCCAGAGGCGGTGGGACGAGCCGCTCTGCAGAGTAGTTCTGAATAATTTACTAACCACGTCTGCTACTTCTGCTGAGTGTGCTCGTCTGCTGGCTGTGGGAAAGTGGGAATCAGGTCTTTGGTTACATGCTCTACCATCCTCAAATCTAGGCACTTTGTTCGACGACACCACTTTCCGCATCGCTGCTTCACTACGCCTAGGAGCCCCTTGTTGTTCCCCTCATCGCTGTAATTGTGGAGAAGCGGTCAACAGCCTCGGGCACCATGGTCTCTCTTGCAGCCGTAGTGCGGGTCGTTTTGCACGACATGCCAACTTAAATGACATTATCCGACGAGCCCTTGTCACCGTCGGCGTTCCAGCCGTATTGGAACCCATTGGACTGGCGCGTGACGATGGCAAAAGACCGGACGGCATGTCATTGTTTCCTTGGAAGATGGGTAGGCCTTTAGTGTGGGACGCAACTTGTGTCGATACTGTCGCGCCATCCCATCTTCCCAGTTCATCATGTTATGCTGGCGCTCCCGCTGCGGCTGCGGAAAACCTCAAGCGGTGTAAATATAGTCATCTCGGTGATAACTATATTTTCGAGCCGTTTGGGGTAGAAACTCTCGGACCATGGGGCCCGTGTGCTCACAGCCTTTTTAAAGAAATATCGAAAAGGGTCGTTGACGCTTCCCGCGACCCAAGGGCTGGCTATTTCTTTGGTCAACGGCTAAGCATTGCCATACAACGAGGCAATGCCGCCAGTATCTTAGGTACGTTGCCAGCCGACAGCGTTGAGGATGATTTTTTTGATGATTTATTGTAGTTTGTATTTTAGTACATAATTTTGTATATTTGTTGTAATTAATTGTTTAAATATATCAAATTAAACTTTAAAAGTTGTAAAATTGTGTTATATAATTTTAGCTGTAAAGAATATTTTGTTATCTTATGTCCCCATTTAAGAAGAGAGATAAAGATCCTTTACCTAGTTTTTGAAAGACGATAGGGTTTGCGCTTGTCTTACTGACACTGGTATAGGGCTGCCATTCGTCCGGGTTTCCCCGGATTTGTCCTAGTTTGGAGAGCGTCCAGGGGCGTCCGGAGAGATTTTCCCTATTAGCGTCCGGGTCAAACCCGGACACATATTGGTCTTACGGTTACCAAAAAGTAAGGTACCAAATATAAAAGAAGAGACTAATTACTTACTAATTAATTTGTGCCGAACATTCCTAGTAAAAGCTTTTCGTTTAAGATCCGGTCACGTCCCATTAAACGATTTCGCATATTTAATGAAAAAATCAAATTCCCCGAACTGCGATTTGTGTGGCATAGTTGAAGATGTGCACCACCTGTTAATGGAATGTGTCCGGTACGATACAGATCGAGAGTTTCTGATGAGGACTTTTAAATTAAGTAGAATTAGTATAGGCGCTTTTCATGAAATACTTTCATCTCCTTCATCGGAAGCTGCTAAAACTATGTATTGGTTTTTTAAATTGTAATACTTAATTGTAAGTGTACTTTTAGTTTAATTAGGTTACGATGGAATTGGCATATACTTAATGTATAATAATTCCTTAAATAAACAGAAAAAAAAGCTACATAATGTTACCACTAACTAAAACCATAAATAAATGAATTTTTCTACAGTGTCCGGGAAATAATTGCGATTTTACTCAAATGTCCGGGGTTTATGAAGTCGTTGTCTGAGGCCACCAATTTTGGTGATGGCAGCCCTACACTGGTAGATTATTCCACAGCCGTACTGTTTGAGCTGCGAACGACTTACACAGTAATTGGTAGTACTTAGCTGTATCCGAATAGACTGGAAGCTTTCCCCAAATAGTTGGAAAAGGCTAAGCAGATAATGATATGATATTAGTGTCATATGGTCTTTTTTGTTTCATATGCTCTTGCATATGAAACAAAAAATACATAAAATATCGGGCACAAAGATTGTAATAATTGTAATGAGTTATGGACTTCTTGTGTACGGGCGAACCTTTAGAACATATTTAAATGACATTAAAGACATACAAATAAGACTGCTAAAGTACCTCATTAGTAAAAATGTTAAAGATAAGTGTAACAAAGAATATATTTGTAAAATTGTACCAATAGATAAAAAAGTAGATTATTTGGTAGGACTGAAATATTATTATAACGATGAACACAAAGTTAATGTTAAAAATAAGTACAATACAAGTAGGGTTCGAGAACATAAACTGGTTCAACCCAAGATAACTAATTATTACGGAAAGAGGACACCTAAGTATTTGGTACCTCAAGTATTTAACAAAATAGAGTTATTAAGAGAAAAAATAAAAATAAGTAAAGGAACACTAAAGAAAAAACTAAAAAATATATTGGAATGATAACCATATATTTAGATAATTAACACATTGTTACTGTGAGATTATAGATATAGGATTGTATTGCAACATATTGTGTAGAAGAAATTGGAATGGTTAATGTTAACGTATAAAGAGCGCCTCTCGCCATCAAACGTAAAAGTTTGGCGAGTTTAGATTTAAGTGATACCTCTGTATATAAATAAATTAACTAAATAAAAAAAAAACACATATGCTATCTTTTCACTCGAGAAGAAAGTGATTCGGAATATGGTTGTAAGTTTCAAAAACCTTTTCAACCTTGTGATGCCAAATAACCTCAATGTTTTATAGGAGGCGAGGAAACAAAGCATTCGTAATCAACTTTTTAAATCGTAGCAAAACATATGGGTGTAAGTTTCAAAAATGTTTTCAACCTTGTGATGCCAAATAACCTCAATGTCGTATAGGAGGCGAGGAAACAAAGCATTCGTAATCAACCTTTTAAATCGTAGCAAAACTGGTGCAATTCATTTCTGGCACCGTCTCGCGTAGAAAATGGAAGGAAATCTATGTCATTTCTCAACTTGTCCCCTTTGTTTTCAGTCGCGTCGTTTTAAAACATTTGTCTGAAAACAAAGGTGTTTTCTTACTTTGAGAAAATAAAGTAAGTACCGTACAGGGAAAAGGAAAATAGATTTAACGTAGAAACGTAATTTGCTTCTTTCCTTTCAGGGTAATTTCAGGTGACGAAGGCAATTAACTTAATTAATTTGTGAAGTGTCAACGATTTTATTTCTTTATCGTTGGTAAATGTAAATATTGATACCCGCAATGCCTTTTGATGTTCTACTTTCGTTCGTCTTTTGTTACGAATATTATGAGTACCGCACGGTCTGGCAGTTTGAGTACTTTGAGGGGCCTACTTCAATATCCTTACTTTGATATTGTTCGTCAAATCGTTCGTTCTTAGCTCCTTAAAATTCTGAGTTGAGCTACACGAATACTGTCAAATGATTGCACTGTTTGAACAGGTCTCCTTAAAACTGCGTGTTTCTTTCCTTCCGCAAATACAACGTGTAATTTAAAGGGTATATACATACCAAGTGCATGGTTTCTTTGGATGATAACAAACGATATGACAAGGGTTTTGTAATTTACATAGGGCGACTGGCTATCCTTACCTTGATATTGATCGTCAAATCGTTAAGCTCCTTGTACTAAGTTGAGCTAGACGTCATTTGACAAATGCTTGCACTGTATGGACAGGCCCACTCAAATCTGTGAGCATCTTACTTCAAAAGATCGCCTCAGACTGAAACCTACAAGGTTCCCATATAATTAAACCAGTATAGATTGCATGGACTTTAAAAGAGACGGACTAGACACCGGCCTCATCTAGTTAATATACAACGTGTAACTTAAAGGGTATATACATACATATCAAGTGCACAGCTTCTTTGGATGATAACAAATGATATGGCAAGGGTTTTGTAATCCTATGTCTACGTGTGTAGAACTTATTACAAATTCCAATACACTGATACCAGAGACCGAATTTTTCAAATTAAGAAGAACGAAAAGAATTGTCATGTTATTGGCAAGTGACGTGGAAAGTTATTGACCCTCGTAGTGCTGTGACACGTTTGTTATGATTGGTATTCAAGAAATATATGAAACCAATAATTTGGTATAAATTTTTTGAATCAGTTATTTTGTGCTGAAACTGTGCATAGAGACTCCATACCAGATGTTGTCTTCAGCCCTTTTGGATAGATATGGGGTTTCCGTTACACGTTGTATACACCACAGACATAAACCTATACATATACCTACACATAATATGATTTGATCAGGACGGATTGTATGGATTTAAAAGAAATGACCTCTGAGGTTTGTTTCTTTTCGTAGGAAATACTGGCTTCAACCGGCTTTTAATTGATAAGTAAATGTTTTGAAATAAATATAAACTTATTTTTATAACGTAGTTTAGCCATACTCGACGTCTTGGTTTGTGTGTGCCAAAATGCCCAAATATGTCTACCTTTAACGATCTTATATACGCCACTGTGGCTGCGAATAGCGTGGCTCCGTATTGTGCCCAACATAATATTAAAATTATTAGTAACATCGATTCGAAGAAGAAGAAGAAGACTCGACATATTTTACATAAAAAATAATAAATCGATAATGATTTATTGTTCAAAATCTTTCCAATTTATCTACTTTCAAAGATGTACAGATGACGGCCGGCAGATACCAACGGCTCTACGTATTTCTGGAGGCACGAAGAAATCTCAATATGTTAGAGGTGGTTACCTCGGTAAACGTAAACGAACTCCTCTGAATAGTCTCAGCACATCGTCAAGCAAACGTCAAGTGGAGAAACAACATAGAAAACGTTAAATAAAGCTTTTTTTTCCGGGTGGGAAAATCATCGAATGACTTCTTCCGCTCTAGGTGGAGCGCAAGGGAGTGGCAGACTTCTACTGACTAAAAACCTACCCTGCTCCTTCAGCTCTGGAACCGCGGTATCTCCTTAGACCATTGCCGCAACTCTGACAGGCAATGGTCCTATGGGGCCCCGTCACTAGTGTTGACGTCTCTTTGAGGCGCGCGTTGAACACAAAGCGCTGCCGACCCGGGCCTGGTCCTTACCGGACGGTGAGCTACCCTTGCTCGCCGTCCGCAAGCCCGTATTCTAGCGTATTTAGGAACACTATAAGAACATTTCGAGATATATCTTCGAACTCAACATCCAGTTAAAAACCGTCGTAATAATATAAGCCTTCAGATCAATTTCATCTAGAAAAGGGTAGAGAATATAATTTGATTCGACGTGAAATGTGCTGTGGTAGATTAAAATGGAGATGAGACATTTCTCATATTTGAGGCTATGATTTGAGGGGTTCGTATACTAAACTTAGTCGACGTGTCTCAGTGTGGAAAAATATATAATATTATTTTCTTTCTAAACATCTACCATAAGACAGATTTTATAATTCTGAATAGTTTGAATTAGTTGCGCATTTAAGAACCTAGGTATATTGTCTCACGGGGAGATCTATATTTACAGTCTCCTCAGGGAGATGTTCTAACTATCATTACACAGGGATCTCTAGAGCGGTCTCCTGAGAGGACCCGGGGCTTTCCTCTATAAGATGATGGTCACTACCGGGGTGAGTTTGGTCTGGTAAAAATCCCAAACTCCTCTATCTTATCCTCAAGGACAGAGCGCCCTTTGAAGGTCTCTTTCCAATAGCATACACAAAAGTGTATTGCCCCACAGCTGGGCAAAACTCATCCAAATTCCAATACAATTTTTAGGCTCTACAACAGGATTGGTCATGAAAAGGTTATGAAATATCTCAAGGAAGTGATCAACTTTTTTTTTAATTTCCTTGGATGGACACACATACACTATACTATACGAGTAGGTACTCACCCACTCACCCCTCTCATCCACTACCCACATACACTCACACACTCTGGATGAGTGGTACACTCTAGCCTTACCTGCTTTTTTAGCGTTCCGTAGCCGAATGGAAATAAACGGAACCCTTATAGTTTCATTATGTCTGTCTGTCTGTCCGTCCGTCCGTATGTCACAGCCATTTTATTCCGAAACTATTAGGACTATACATGTGTAATTTGGTAGATAGATGTATTCTATGAACCGCTTACCGATTCTTATACAAAAATAATAATATATATATATATACAAAATTTAGGGGGCTCCTCATAAATGGACCTGAAACTGAATATTTTTTTCATCCAACCTATATTTGTTTGGTGTTTATACAACATATAACATAATTAATGCACATCTTGAAATTCGTTTGTTCAGAATCGTTTACTGAATCGATTTTTATCGTTTTTAATATCGATATTTTTTTTCCCAAAGCTATTAAATCTACGTAAATTACAAATTACACTTTCGCCGTTAGTAAAAACAAACTATCTATGAACCGTAAATTAAAGTAGTAACTATTTAAATGCAGATTTATATAAATTCCGTCATTCAGTACTTATTACAGAAAAATTAAACTCATTCAAAGGAAGTAAAAGTCTTAAAAAACACTGTTTAGACAAGTAAAACTAAAAATTCAGGGTTTGTAATATGATAATAACGTAATTTTCTAATTGGGGTGTTTGAGGGTGTGCGTTAATTACGATACATGTTGTATGATATTTTTTTTTTATTATTTTTTTAATTTGCTTCAATCTGCAATCAGTAATTGTACAGCAGATGAGTTTGAGGTAAAATGTCAGGGCGAGCGTGACTCCAGCGAGTCATCTACTCATTAGGCTTTACATGGCCTCACAGGACCTTATAAGATGTCTTTCCTATTCAGCCGTTTTGTGTAACTTCGTTTTGTCAAAGCTGAGGCCAGATTATTAGAGTGTTTTTCCAGCCTGTCATGGTATTTAGATTTGCACTTTTGGATTTCCTCCGTGACGGTATCCATTTTTAATTCCTTATGGATTTCAGCGTTTGTGACAAACCAGGGAACTCCACTGATTGAGCGCAAGATGCCATTTTGCATTCTCTGTATTATGCTGATTGTTGATTTACAAGCGCTACCCCAGAGTTGGATTCCATAAAGCCACACTGGCTTGAGGATAACTTTATATATAAGGAGTTTGTTGTCCATACTTAATTTACTGTTTCGGCCCATGATCCAGTGCAGGTTCTTGAATCGGATATTCAGTTCCTGTCTTTTGGTCTGTACATGTTTTTTCCACGTCAAACGGCGATCAAGGTGTAGACCGAGATATCTTACACTGTTTTGGTGGAGTAATGTGGTATTCTCAAGACGAACGGATGGGCAGTCACCTTTCCGTAGCGTAAATGTGACATGGGCCGATTTGCTTGCACTCGTTTTTATGCGCATTTATCTTTGAAAATGATATTAAGGTTTCTAAAATATTTTCTTCCTAAAATCAATCATTTAAGAGATAGACACCACAGAAAGTGGTAAAATGGGCGCCCTCCCCCCTCTAACTTCTATAATAATAGAGTGAAAAATCTAAATAAAATAAATGCTATAGAACTTAATATAAACTTTCAACGAAAATTAGTTTGAACGAGATAGAGTAGTTTCTGAGATATAACACATTTTCTAAAACCGCAAATATAACTTTGTATTTCATACTTGACACTATAAAAAACCAAGTTATTTTGCGTTACTACGGAACCCGTCGTGGGCAAATTTGACTCGCACTTGGCCAATTTTTTACTTTGAATATTGTTGTTGTGTAGGAGAGGAGCTAAATAATAATAGCCTCATTGGTCGATCTTTGAGGTTAAGCAACGCTTGCCAAAGGTGGTCTATGGATCGGTTACCATCTTCACATGTCGAGATTCTGCCGAGCCCCGGAAAACACGTTAAGCCGTTAGTCCCGGTTGCATTTATTGAAGTACTAAAGATACGGTCGACCGAACATTTGACGGACGCGGTCGCCCTACAAAAAACACTAACGCCATCTATTAGAACTAGTATGGTCTACGATGTCAATCGGCGTGCTCTTCTCCTAGGCGTAACCTTGTAAGAGCGGGGTGTGGTATTTTTCGAGGAACAAAGAAATAAAAAATACCTTTTATTTTTAAAAATTTATATTTTTAATAAACAATAAAAAATAATTTTGTACATAATTTAATCTTATAGTAATACTATTAAATCTTTTCATTTCTTTGTCTACAACGCGCGCCGCTGTAAAGTTATGTCGCACTTTTATGCGGCTTCGCCTCGACTTTTGCAAAGGTTGAGAGAATAAGAAAAAAAATTGTTTAAAATAATGTTAGAAGTTGATTTAATGACATACTTTTAACTTACCGATGGTATGAAATGTTATCTTTTTTTTGTTGTGCTTTTTGTCGTAGTTCACGCGACCCTTCACGGCACAACTTGGCATTTTTGCTTGGAAAATTTACGACCACTCCCGAAGATAGTCGATTGCGTTCTAGTTCACTTCGATAAAGGGAAGACCATTTTAGGTCCTTACGCAGTAATATATATGTCAATGCCCGGTTGATATTTGTACATCTTTTACAGTCGTAACGGGTATTCAGGAGCCATCAAAATATGACACTAGTTGTAGCGAGTGGACTGTATTTAATTGAAATTCCGAACTGGTAGTTACATAAGATGGCTTTATTTATATTCTTTACATATTTTAGGTAATACAAATTGTAGAGAGTAAATTTAGGAAGAGAATTTCGGTCGACTGCCGACTACGGTCGCATTACCAGTGTTCAGCTCTTTTATATGCACCGATCCGCGGGCGGCGCGAATCGGCCATATTTTGCTATCGACCAATGGCAACGCGTGAAGCGACTGACCATATAAGGTAAAGCGACGGCGGGCTCTGTCGCTATCTACCGCCCTACCTCGTTTTTACCTTATATGGGTACGTACTTAAATCTAACAATAGCAGGCGGCGCTATATTACGTTGTTGTCAAGGTCTTGGTATTACCCAGCTAATGGGTTTTGGAGGTCAAATAGGCAGTCGCTCTATGTAGAACACGAATACTCAGCTGCAGCCGGTTAGACTGGAAACCAACCCAATAGTTGAGAAAAGGCTTTTCAGTTCAGTTTTTCCAGTTCAAATAGATCTCATCATCTTAATGATGAGATCTATTTGAATTGAAAAATTGGCCAAGTGCGAGTCGGACTCGCCCATGAAGGGTTCCGTAGTAACTATAATAAATAGAAGAATAGAATAGAATAGAATAGAATATCATTTATTTCTAAGTATAGTATAATATAATATGCTTAACATATTTATTTGAAAAAAAAAAACCTTACAAATTTCTTAAAACTAGCTTATTTACAAATATTACAACTACGCCAAATAACTTTGTTTTTCATAGTATTTGTATGAATTACAAAGTTATATTTGCGGTTACAGAAAATATACTGTATCTCAAAAACTTCTGACTCGATCTCGTTCAAACTAATTTTGGTTAAAAGTTTACATTAAGATCTACAACATATGGTTTTTTTTTAGATTTTTCACTTCATTATTATAGAAGTTAGAGGGGGAACACACATTTTACCACTTTGGAAGCGTATATCTTTTAAACGATTAACTTCATGAAAAAGTCATTTTAGAAACCTTAATGTCATTTTTGAAGACCTGTCTATAAATACCACACCCGTTTAGGTTTCATGAAAGAAAATATTTTCAGTTTCAGTTCCATGTATGGAGAGCCCCCTTTATTTTAATTATTTTTTAAATTTTCTCTTAAAATCGAAAAGCGGTTCACAAAATACATCTACCTACCAAGTTTTACATGTATAGTCCTAATAGTTTCGGAATAAAATGGCTGTGACATACGGACGGACGGACAGACAGACAGACGGACAGACATTTCGAAACTATAAGGGTTCCGTTTTTTGCCATTCGGCTACGGAACCCTAAAAATCTAAGACATGAACCAAACTCAAAATGTTTTATTTCACATAGGCCTACATGGGCACTTACAAAACGTCAGCAGTTAGGGCACGGTTCGAAATTGGTCGTTTTCTATGAAAAAAAAAAAACTGGCAAGTAACCCCACAAGTTACCTACTCTTTTCTAATCAAAATTTCATTCTTACAATGTATCCATAATACAGGTTAATTAGGTATGAGAGGACAGTATAGACAAATTAATACAGCACGATGGAATTACAAATAAAAAAATGTTAAACAAATCTAAGAGTCTACAGTATTCTCCCATTCACAAGAAAGCTTTATATTATATTAAAATAAACTTGAGAAGCGACAACATTATACTTCAAAAATGAAACAAAAAACTTTTTACCAAAAAATTAAACCGACTCTCAAAAACACTGCAAAGTGAAAAATAACTTTAATTTTGGTAGTCGGTGTCTTTAGTTTTGTTTTTTCGTTTTTGGCACCGACTTCCGAAATTAAAGTTATTTTTCACTTTGCAGTGTTTTTGAGAGTCGGTTTAATTTTTTGGTAAAAAGTTTTTATTTCACTCTTTTTAGTTGGATGATTTTTAATTTACCTAGTTACAAGAGCCTAAATGTCAACTACTTATAACCTTTTACAAAATATTGCTTTTCCCAATGCTGGGCCGTTAATTGTTGAGTTGACAACATCTGGTATGGGGTCTCTATGCACAGTTTCAGCACAAAATAACTGACTCAAAGAATTGATACCAAATTATTGGTTTCATATATTTCTTGAATACCAATCATAACAAACGTGTCACAGCACTACGAGGGTCAATAACTTTCCACGTCACTTGCCAATAACACGATAATTCTTTTCGTTCTTCTTAATTTGAAAAATTCGGTCTCTGGTATTGTGTATTGGAATTTGTAATAAGTTCTACACACGTAGACTTAGGATTACAAAACCCTTGCCATATCGTTTGTTATCATCCAAAGAAGCCATGCACTTGGTATGTATATACCCTTTAAATTGCACATTGTATAACTAAGATAAAAAAAATAAAGTTCTAAATAAGATACTTTAGGATTTACAAACGTAGAGAGTTTCAGCATAGTTTTCAGCACTACATTTTCCCAGCAAATTTTCTTTTTAGCTTACGTAAAGAGTACCTCGTTTGCTTTCAAAACAGCAGCAAGCTTCCAGAATACTAGAAAAGTAGTGTTTACCAACAATTTCACTGATGGATGGTCACGTAAAAGGCTCCAATTACGACTCGATTTCATGCCACAGTTGTTTGTTACGACCGACTGGTTTTAGCATAGTTGCAGTATGTGACGCTGGGAACTGTAATCTTTGTGAGCTATTCGTGTTTGAGTTGTTGTATTGTGGTATGTTATGGCACTATGAGATCTTTTTTTTATAAATTCCGGATGAGCCTGCTCTTCACCTGATGGTAAGCGATAGATAAGGTCTACGGTGGAACGATTGAGCCCAAGAGACACCTTTTCACTCTTGCTTTAAATGTTTAATTCCCTACGATAATCCATCCGATTTCACAGATTTTCTTTTCAACCGACGACAAAAAGAGGGGGTTATCAATTCGACCCGTATTTTTTTTTTTATTTTTTTATGTATGATCATCGAGTACTCGAAGACGGCTGAACCGATTTGGAAAATTCTTTTTTTGTTCGAATGGGTATACTTTGAAATTGGTACCATTATCACCAAAGTCAGGATCTGATGATGGGATCCTGGAGAAATCGAGGGAACTCTTCAAATATTATAGGCACACCTATGGCGTTTTGGGTATTTCTTATAGTAACTTGTGCAGTTGCTCTCAAAAAGTACCATTTGGGGAAGTGGAACTGATGATGAAGACCACATGGTGGCCGCCGAAACTACTCAATAATAAGTATTGAGTGGATTGCGATTCGATTACTTGAATATGGATGTTAAGCACTTTATGCTCGTCACAATGCATATGGTGATGTAGAGCTGATGGTGAAGTACCAGGAGAACTCCTCAACAATTAACGGCCCAGCATTGGGAAAAGCAATATTTTGTAAAAGGTTATAAGTAGTTGACATTTAGGCTCTTGTAACTAGGTAAATTAAAAATCATCCAACTAAAAAGAGTGAAATAAAAACATTTTACCAAAAAATTAAACCGACTCTCAAAAACACTGCAAAGTGAAAAATAACTTTAATTTCGGAAGTCGGTGCCAAAAACGAAAAAACAAAACTAAAGACACCGACTACCAAAATTAAAGTTATTTTTCACTTTGCAGTGTTTTTGAGAGTCGGTTTAATTTTTTGGTAAAAAGTTTTTATTTCACTCTTTTTAGTTGGATGATTTTTAATTTACCTAGTTACAAGAGCCTAAATGTCAACTACTTATAACCTTTTACAAAATATTGCTTTTCCCAATGCTGGGCCGTTAATTGTTGAGGAGTTCTCCTGGTACTTCACCATCAGCTCTACATCACCATATGCATTGTGACGAGCATAAAGTGCTTAACATCCATATTCAAGTAATCGAATCGCAATCCACTCAATACTTATTATTGAGTAGTTTCGGCGGCCACCATGTGATCTTCATCATCAGTTCCACTTCCCCAAATGGTACTTTTTGAGAGCAACTGCACAAGTTACTATAAGAAATACCCAAAACGCCATAGGTGTGCCTATAATATTTGAAGACTTCCCTCGATTTCTCCAGGATCCCATCATCAGATCCTGACTTTGGTGATAATGGTACCAATTTCAAAGTATACCCATTCGAACAAAAAAAGAATTTTCCAAATTGGTTCAGCCGTCTTCGAGTACTCGATGATCATACATAAAAAAAAAAAAAAAAAATACGGGTCGAATTGATAACCCCCTCTTTTTGTCGTCGGTTGAAAAGAAAATCTGTGAAATCGGATGGATTATCGTAGGGAATTAAACATTTAAAGCAAGAGTGAAAAGGTGTCTCTTGGGCTCAATCGTTCCACCGTAGACCTTATCTATCGCTTACCATCAGGTGAAGAGCAGGCTCATCCGGAATTTATAAAAAAAAGATCTCCTAGTGCCATAACATACCACAATACAACAACTCAAACACGAATAGCTCACAAAGATTACAGTTCCCAGCGTCACATACTGCAACTATGCTAAAACCAGTCGGTCGTAACAAACAACTGTGGCATGAAATCGAGTCGTAATTGGAGCCTTTTACGTGACCATCCATCAGTGAAATTGTTGGTAAACACTACTTTTCTAGTATTCTGGAAGCTTGCTGCTGTTTTGAAAGCAAACGAGGTACTCTTTACGTAAGCTAAAAAGAAAATTTGCTGGGAAAATGTAGTGCTGAAAACTATGCTGAAACTCTCTACGTTTGTAAATCCTAAAGTATCTTATTTAGAACTTTATTTTTTTTATCTTAATTATACAACGTGCAATTTAAAGGGTATATACATACCAAGTGCATGGCTTCTTTGGATGATAACAAACGATATGGCAAGGGTTTTGTAATCCTAAGTCTACGTGTGTAGAACTTATTACAAATTCCAATACACAATACCAGAGACCGAATTTTTCAAATTAAGAAGAACGAAAAGAATTATCGTGTTATTGGCAAGTGACGTGGAAAGTTATTGACACTCGTAGTGCTGTGACACGTTTGTTATGATTGGTATTCAAGAAATATATGAAACCAATAATTTGGTATCAATTCTTTGAGTCAGTTATTTTGTGCTGAAACTGTGCATAGAGACCCCATACCAGATGTTGTCTTCAGCCCTTTTGGATAGATATGGAGTTTCCGTTACACGTTGTATATTTTTAATGCAATTCTACATAAACAATAGTAAAAAAAGGTTTTTTTATGGTGGAAAGAGAAATATTGCTGTAAGAAGTTCGCCAGGTCAGCTAGTGTATAGACTTTTTTTTTTTCAACTCTACACAATCTCTGTAGTCAAGATCTATTTTAATAACATGTGTGTATGTGTTTATTGTAATTGCTAATGCAATGTGGTAAGAATTGACATTATTAGCAATCTTGTTAATCCCTCTTACTAAGTTAAATATGTCTGTGTCTGGAGTGGGTTCACTGCAATAGTGTAATGGGTGGGGATCGAACCCGTAACCTCTCGATCATAAGTGCGATATCTTAGCCATTAAGCTATTGTCGCTTCAAATATATTTATTTATTAGACTATCAAGATTCACTAAGTTAAAAGTTCCTTAATCCTATGTTATTGGGCATGCGGACAGCGAGTAAAGAGCAACTCGCTGTCCGACCATGGACCATGCCCGGGTCGACGGCGCGTTGTGTTCCACGCGCGCCTCAAAGAGCGTCAGCAATATGACGAGGCCCCCCCTGTAGAGGGCCGAAGCCTGCCGGGGTCGTGGGACTTATCCCATTACCGTGACCCCGGAACGTAAAGGGCTATTGAAGGAACACCGTGGATTTTAGTCAGTACAAGTCTGACAGTCCCTCCGGCCCTGCCCTGGGTGGGAGGACTTATTTGATAATTTTACCAAGTTAAAAAAAAAAAATCCTATGTTTTTACTTAATCTATTTACAAAGTTGGTTCGCGAATCGAAGTTACACGCTCAACACAGATATGGAGAGCTTGTAGAAGTGATACATGTGCATACAGGCGAGCCTGCTCGCCATATAATGTGTGTTTATAGGATAGATAGATACTCTTTATTGTACACCATAACAGAATTAAATGAGGACTTAAAAACTACAAAGGGTGTTACTATATTATGCAAACTATGTGTAATCCATATGCGAACCAACTAGGTTAATGGTCAATAGGTACGTAATGTCTGAGGTGCGCTTTTGAGGAAACAACCAGATTTCAGTTGAACTTGAATTACCTTCTCAAATTTTAGAGCTGATAGACATATCGTATCGTTGAGGATTGTACAGTGTACACGCTATGATTTGTGAAATTAAAATTGTTTTAACTGCCGCAAAAATTGTGTTGGTCAGTGCATTATTTTTGATACTATATAGTTATAAAAAGTAAGTGTATTCATTTATACTACCTGTATCGTGCATGCGTAGCATTACCTCGTATTGCAATAAACCAACCAAATCAAAATATCTGTATACCTTTTTTCCGCTTCCTTAACACTACCAAAGTTTTTAAACAATGTGATCGATGGTGTAGGAATAAAAAGAGGACAAACATGCGAACAAAGGTTTTTTATTTAAGAATTTTACCTGCGAATTCGTTCGCGTGTACATTTCTGCGTCAGTTGTTCTAGTTTCCGAAATCAATTATATCCTATATGTTGCCTAGACCAAGCTATATAGGTAACAAAAAAATATTCATTCAAATCTGTCTAGTAGTTCCGGATATACGCGTTTACAAAGAGACAAAAATATATATAGACAAATATTTTATTACAAATTCTTGTTCTATCACTGTTTTCAAACCCCTCAATGAATTTTTTGTAAATAAAAGGTCATTCATTAAGCGCTTTCTAAGTTAAAATTTAAATAAAACAGAGTATTTGTGATATATCATCGATTTTTTCGTTTGGAGAAGCTTGTTGATGCCATTATGTGTGGAATATAACATTGTTCAAATGTTCGCCGTGACTTCTCTGGGCAGCGCGCATCTGAAATATTCAATTTTCCATGACTCTAGCACATAAATCAGGATAAATTTCACCGACGGCATTGGTTATATCGGATTTGATAGCCGCTTTGGTTTGTGGTTTATTCGCAGATAGATAGACGTGTAACTTAAGAATACCCCACAAGAAAAGGTCTAATGGGGTCAAATCGCACGTCACGGTGAAATTGATTTTTCAATGAAAATTAGGGTCAGTTGCCAATTGCTCCAGAGCCCATTCAGCGAACACACGTGGTTTACCTTTAGCTCCTGGATCAGTTGAATTTTGTTCCGGTGCAGGCCGAAGTCAAGATACAAAATTCCCCAGGTTGTGGTCTGCGAAAGGCCGGCTTCTTGTGAGCGACGCGAAAACGATTGCCTCGATTTCTCCTACACACTCTCACGGACAGTGGCGATGTTTTCAGCAGATCTTGCGTGTCGCTGATATACAGGTGTTCAATAATCGTTTACTGAATCATTGAACTCAAATTTATGCACCACACTGCGAATAGTCCTCTTGGTATGGCGACCATAAATTGGGTGAAGCGCGGAACGTTGCCCGAACAGAACACCCATTTTGATAAAACAATTTTATAATTTGCATGTGTTGTTGAACCCTATACTCGGCCATGGTGGTTTGGCAAAACAAAATGAATAAATGACAGCCAATTTGACAGATGTAGCTTCAACAAGATGGTCGCTATCAACAGTCAAAATTCGGAAGTCTCTATTGGAAGACCAATATATTTAATGTAGAAACACACTTTTTTACTGCTTTGTTACATGTTTTGATATACATAGACAAAAGTCCAAATCAGGATTATCTACAAACAATACGAAAGCACCATTGTACTAAAAATACTAAGTTGAGAAAGCATGACATAAGACCTGCTTAAGCTTAAGTATCATGTTTTTGAGTTGTGCTCAGACATTTAGGTGACAGTTACTCTGTCTTGAAGATATTTCTCACGTTTATTTCTCCCTAGTAACGTTACTATTGTTCTAATTTACACAATCGAGAGCATCCTAACACAAACAAGAAGCCCTCACATGACCCAGTGTGTTGTTAATTAGTACAACGATAATGTGCTCATCAGCAACCCTGATTAATGGGTATGTGTCACTACATAATAAAGATCAGTAGAGCTAGTGTGAACAAAACTGGAAAAGTTATTTTTGTTTGTTTTATTGCTAAACGAACTTATTTATTTTATCTATGTAAACGAATTCATTTAAATGTTACATTATAGAATAAGGCTCCATATTTTTGTAGAGTTTTCTAGCACCCAAACAAGGATATGACCTGAGTTTTATGGATTAGTGTATCTCACTAGCTATTCACAAAGGATCAGGAAACAAGGAAGGTACTTGTCTTTTGCGAGGCTCACTTGAATTTTTACAAGATACTTTTTTTGATAGTGATGCCTAAGTAAATTCAAACAGTATATTTAAGCATTTAGGCAGGCACAATACTTTTTTGTAAGTATCAACATTACCACTGCTTTTTAAACCGTGATAACATCGGGAGCAAAACAAATCCGAAAGAGGGAGATCCACCATCGCGTACTGAGCCCACGTGTTGGATTACGGCCTATTCTCTTTTATAAGCTTATTTTATGTTATAAATGCTTATGTTTTATGAAAGTACGAGGTATTATTTCCTGCTTTTGCTTTTGAACTGAAAAAAATATAGATAACTAGCTGTGCCCGCGATTTCGTCCGCGCGGGATAGTGACTTTCGGCAGCGTTTTTAATTTTTTAGGCGAATTATTTTGAAAACAAAAGTCATACATAATTTGAATGTCGTATTTATTAATTATTTTGTTATTGGATCGTATTCAGAGAAACACATATTTGCACAAAATAAACTTATTACTTTATTTAAATATAAATTACAGAATACCATTTTACTCAGTGCAAGCCATGACAGGGAAGAAGTGCAGTTGCCAACTTAGAAAAATAGAAATGTATACCAGTGTAATAACACACTAATACTTTCTAATCTAATCAAAAGCCTAAAAAATAAGTTGCAAGCTTCTAGCTTTAAAAATGATGTAATTTCCATACAAACTTTCATGCCCCTATTTCAACCCCTTACAGCCCTTTTTTCACATCAAAGCCTATGTCCTTTCTCAGGCTCTAAACTATGTCTGTACCGAATTTCATTAAAATCGGTTTAGTAGTTTAGGCGTGATTGCGTAACACACATACAGACAGAGTTACTTTCGCATTTATAATATTAGTAAGGATGATTCGTGACACGATCTAAGGAGCAAAAAATACTTCTCTTTATTAATCTTAGTCCTTTAAAGCCTTTGCAATATGCAAGATAGTATTATTTATTTACTTTTCGTGAACATATGGCTTTCTTTACCAGTCAACCATAAGTAGTGAAGAAATGGTGTGGGAGGTGCAAAACGTATATAATATTTTATTTTATGCTACAGCCAACTTTGCTATCTTACACTTCTACGCTAGTACACTATGAAACTTCTGTATATTATATCTACTTAGTTTTATCCATGTTAAATTCAGTACGCATGAGTTAATCCTTACATACGCCCACGCGTTGATAACACGGTGGTAATGAGTTAACATGTTTGCTTAACATGTTTGGGAATATTTAGGCCAAATATGGCACATAAAAGTATATGAAATGAAAAAAAATAAAACGTATTCTACTACATATTTGGGTGGGTTTGGTAGTCAAGGTAAAATAACTGTTATTAATAAAGGAATGAAATTTTATAGCTCATCATCAAAATATATAAATACGAGTATGCACCTATTCCCATTCTCAGTGCGCAATGTTTTGAGACTGAAGCAAAAAAACATGCTTTCAAAATATTAGTTATACGTACCCATGTCAAATTTAATTACTAATAATATTTGCGAAGTACAAAAATGTTAAAATAGACAACTGCAAACATATATTATGTAGTACTACTGTATGATTAACTGCATTATGTGATCGAGGCCACACTCGTTTTCTCCAAACAAGATAGTTTTGACTGAACGCCTTAACTACTCTTTTGGGAGGACCCACATACTTAGTTTGTTAATTCGAACATATAATTATATGGTCACTAGAAAGGCAAAAAGTGTGACAATCGTTTTATAAATAGTGTTAGACAATCTCCAATCTCTCTGTCTGTGGATGAGAGACCATTTATGGTACATTGAGACGCCTCCATACCACGGAAAGCACATGAAGCCTTCTTTACCATAAACTTATTGAACTATAATACACGTATATCTTCTTCATAGATTACTTTAAGTTTTGGTAAATTTCTGTGGGCGACCACTATTATACTTAAAAAAAATATCTAAAAATAAATACCTCACACACATTCTAGATTCTTGAGATCATCGGAAAACCTAGAGTTAAGCATTCGTATGCATTCCACTTATTTCTTTGACAAATCTTTTACTATAGAGCAGCTCGTTTGTGGAATGCATTACCCACAGAAGTGAAGCGTGCTCAAACGCTACAAGCGTTCAAAAGAATGGTGAAGGAGTATTACCTCTCCCTATAACTTTTCCCCTTCTTTCTTAATTATACATATGATATTTATTAGTATATGATTTTGGTATTGTATGTATTTTATATTATTATGTTCAATTAATATTATTTATGATGTTCGTACACTGACAATCCTTAATCCGTCTCCTTTAAATTTGTCCATAAAAAGGTTGTCTGTAAGAGATCGCCCTGTGCGATAAGACCGCCCATTGTACACTAGTTTAATTCTTTGTATCCAAAGAAATATTGTAAGGTGTACAATATAGTACATAATAAATAAATAATTACCTCTAAGCCAACTATAAAAAATAAAGGCTTCCCCAAGGGTTAAGAGCCTCACAGCTTTCAACTGAATATCGACATGATACAAACCTATGTAATGTATAGATTGTGATCGACACGTAACCCAGTTTTCTGTAAGTCCCGTCACTTCACTTCACTATGTAATCGGAGAGTAAATAATTTCAAATGACTATATTACAGTTTCTTAGCTTGAAAATGGAATGGATTTGAATGAGGAATGAATTGATTTTGTTTCTAACTTTCTAAAGACGATTTCAACATAATGATTAAAAACTTTTTGGCAAAAAATAACACTGACTTCCATATCAAAACACAATAAAGCTAAAACTGTTTTGATATGGAAGTCGGTTTTATTTTTTGCTAAAAAGTATTTTGGTCACGCTATTTAGTGGGTCGGTTTGTAATTCACCTAGTTACAAAAGCCAAAATGTCAACTACTTATCACCTTTTACAAAAATATTGCTTTTCCCGATGCAGAGCCGTTAATTTTTGAGGAGTTCTCCTGGTAGTTCACCATCAGCTCTCCTTTACCATATGCATTGAGACGAGCATAAAGTGTTTAACATCCATATTCAAGTAATCGAATCGCATTCCACGAAATACTTAATATTGAGTAGTTTCGGTGGCCATCTGTGGTCTTCATCATTAGTTCCATTTCCCCAAATAGTACTTTTCGAGAACAACTGCATAAGGTACTATAAGAAATACGCAAAACGCTATAGGTGTGCCTATAATATTTGAATAGTTCTCTCGATTTCTCCGTAATTCCATCATCAAATCCTGATGTGACAATGGGAACAACTAGAAAGTATACCCTTTCAAACAAAAAAAGATTTTTCCAAATCGGTCCAGCTATCTCCGAGTTATGAGGTAACATACATAAAAAAGTTCAAGACGAATTGAGAACCTCCTCCTTTTTTTTTGAAGTCGGTTAAAAAGAAGTCGCATAGTCGCCCGAGAGCCAATAACAAGTCCTCATGTTTATAATTATATAAGATATAAGCCATATACTCATACAAAACAAATAAGATATAAATAATATAATTATAAAGATATATAATATTAAATAATAATATATAAATTATTTTAAATAATATTATTTTTATAAAAAAGCAGGAATGGTGACTCATTGGTTAAAAGAGTGACTTACGAATTGTAGATACAGACAGGCACACCTCGTGTAATTTCCATTATGACCACTACTCTCTACTGTAAAACGGTGAAAGAAACATTGAAAAGTCCGAAGACACGTAATTTCCACCAACCCGCAATGAAAACGCATTGTGGATTATGACTCATTTCGTCCCATAGAGAAGAGACAAAATATTCAGATTAGTATTGTTTAAATCCTAAAATCGATCGCACGTTCTTAATTTGAAGACGTTCCGGATCATTAAAAATGATAATATCATTTGAAACGTCTTCAATCTTGTGTTGGTCATTACCAATAAAATTAAACATATTATGAAATGAGCATGTATAAGGTTTTCGAAGACAGACGCAATCCCTTTTCATAAGGAACTAGCTTTTGCCCGCAACTTCGTTGGAGTGGGAGGTTTTCCTGAGTAAATCCTGATCCCGTGGGAATTCCGGGATAAAAATTAGCCTATGTGTGGATGTCAACTGTCTACTTACCAAATTACATTGACATCCGTTCATTAGTTTTTGCGTGAAAGAGCAACAAACATACATACATCCTCACAAACTTTCGCATTTAAAATATCAGCTTCTTGCACGCAGTAGTTTCATTAGTATCGTTAGCCAGTCAGTCAGTAATGGAAGCGTTATATATATATATATATATATATTGATTATTCATTTTTCTCATTAATGAATCGCACTTAGAGATGTAAGTGCTGTATTATACCATTTGTATTGAAATGTATTAAACGAAAAATACCGTATAATACGGTATTATACCATTTGCTACGGTATTTTATGTATAAATCGATTGTTTCTATATTTTTTTATGTAAATTATCTGAGTAATCATTAAAATACCTAAGTACTGATTACGGTGGAAAAGCACAGAAAAAATGAAAATATTAAAGGAAAAAGAAGAAGCCAAGTAGAAAATCACGTCAATGCGACGACATTAACACGGCGCTAACGCAGCGCGGTGGTGTCGACGGCGACGAATATCTGTGAAGTTTAATTACTAAGTAATCATTAAATTAGAATTAGTCATTCTAAAATATAGAATACAATCGAAACTTAAAATATATTTAATTTATTAAACTAAAACTCTTCGTAATATTGCAAGATCTTAAAAAGTGAATCAAAATATAAAATACATAAAATACCAATAATACCGTAAGTTATAATAAAATACCTGTTTAATACATAGCCTTTTGGTATTATACGGTATTTTTACAACACTAATCGCACTATCAATTTGTTCAGACATCGCCTTAACAAACAGTCATCGCCTCAAGGACTGGGTCTGCCACGGATGCCGCCGACCAATCACCGCCGAGCTACGCATCAACGTCAATTTTTAAAATCTCTTTTTCTCTTGTTGGTTCCGATCACTACTATCACATCGCACGCATCTTTGTTCATATTGTAATATTCGCAATACACTGAAATTTTAAAGTAATTCCTGGTGTCGAATACGTTATTTAAAGAACCTTCAGTCCCCACACACACAGCAGAGCTGAAATCTCAACACAATTTATTATAACATACGAGGGTCTATTAACGTCTTCCGTAATATTCGCCTCCTCGATCACTCTATCATGAATGTGTCAGAGTGATTAGAAACACAATACTATTCACAGGCAGGTACTGGAGGGTATATTAGTCCATTATCTAAACATAATGACTTGGTATTCTAAGGACCAAGTACTATCAAGAAGCAGACAGCTCCTTGATGTTAAACAAGCCGTATATTATAATGTGACATTCCTAATTTTATATTTGAACCTTAGTCTTCTCAATTATATCTAAAACTAAAGGGCTTTGCCGCACTTTCAAAAATGGCAATAAAAATAGAAATTAGCAATCTTTTAAAATCGCTGAAAGTTAGTTGGGAAAAGATTAGGGCGATAATATTTTGTGTTGGCACTATTAAATTTATACGAATGACAAAAAACGGATCCCAGATTTGACATGTCTGTCTGTCCGTCCGTATGTTACAGGCATTTTATTATAAAAAACTTTTTTGCAAAAAATAAAACCGACTTCCATATCAAAACACTACAAAGCCAAAAATAATTTTAATTTCGGTAGTCGGTGTTATTGGTTTTGTATTTTCTTTTTTTTCACACCGCCTTCCGAAATTAAAATTATTTTTGGCTTTGTAGTGTTTTGATATGGAAGTCGGTTTTATTTTTTGCAAAAAAGTTTTTATTTTCGCGCTTTTTAATGGGTCAGTTTGTAATTAATCTAGTTGCAGAATACAAAATGTCAACTACTTATCACCTTTTACAAAATATTGCTTTTCCCAATGTAGAGCCGTTAATTTTTGAGGAGTTCTGGTATTTCACCATCAGCTCTACTTCACCATATGCATTGTGACGAGCATAAAGTGCTTAGCATCCATATTCAAGTAATCGAATCGCAATCCACAAAATACTTATTATTGAGTAGTTTCGGTGGCTATCTGTGGTCTTCTTCATCAGTTCCACTTCCCCAAATGGTGCTTTTTGAGAGCGCAAGTTACTATAAGAAATTCCCAAAACGCTATAGGTGTGCCTATAATATTTAAAGAGTTCCCTCGATTTCTCCATGATTCCATCATCATTGTCATCAGGTTAGGATCTCTCCTAACAATGGGACCAACTAGAAAGTATACCCTTTCAAATTAAAAAAGAATTTTCTAAATCGGTTCGTAAATGACGGAGTTATGCGCGAACAGAAAACGCAATGCAGAGTAAACGAAAAGATCGTCAATGTAAATATTTTTTTTTAGACTTTTGTTGATTTTTCAGAAACGGCCTGTACGATTTCGGTAAAATTTTCATGGGACCATTTGAAGGTATACTCTTTCCAACAAAAAATAATTTTTCAAATCGGTTGGTAAGCGACGGAGTTATGCCCAGCCAAACATAAAAAAATATATATAAACATCTGAATTGAGAACCTCCTCCTTTATTAGAAGTCGGTTAAAAACAGATTTGTACAAAAAAACACTTATACACTATGTAGCATTATAAATAGAGCAGTTAATGTTTTAATGAACTCTGGTACCCAATGTAAGATCTAAATCGTGTTTAGGGTACCAGAAAATGGGACTTAGGTCTAGACAGTTGAAATTTGTTGAAACTTGGTAGGTAGATGTATTCTGTGAACCGCTTTACGATTTTTGTCCTAAAAAAAACATTAAGGGATGCTCCCCATATATGGATCTATTTTTTGTCTGTAGATATAGCTTTAAAAATTACATTGAGGTTCCTAGAAACATTTTTTTTACCTCATATAATTCTAATAATTTGATATTTTTTTATTTATTCTTGATGACCCTCTCTTGACCTCAATTTCGCCTGATAGTAAGCGATAGATGAGGTCTACGATGAAACGAGCGAGCTCAGAAGACGCCTATTCACTCTTCATCTTCACTCTCTGATTATCCAGAATGAAATCATAAAAAACTAAAAAGCTCATAAGAAGAACTGGTCAAGTAATCGAGACAAAAACTATCTTCAGTTTGGCTGTAGATTCATACAGAACAGGGGGAGATCGGATGATTTTTCCACCAATAAAAAAACAACAGGTTGTCCGTATCAGTTAATCAAAGATGGTGAACAGATTTCATCAGAAATAACGTTTTATAAATATGTGAATTATTACTAAAACAGTAAGTTCCTTTAACAATTAAAAGAGTCAATGACCTAATGGTTAAAGTGTTGGACTTGTGATCGAGAGGTCGCAGGTTCGAACCCCACCCATTACAGTATTGCCGTGAACCAACTCCAGACACAAGCATATTTAGCTTAGTAGGAGGCGCGCACATTACTACTTCTCTTTTTAGAAAAGCTGTATATTGGAACAGAATAGCATCCTTTCAATACAAAATAAAACCTTTAAATTACAAATTCTTTTGACGGTAAAGTAAAAGGAATATCAGCGTCAGAAATAAATTGAAATGCATTGCAACACACAGCACCGCAGTGCTGGTCGATATCGCTGCGGTGTATTTTGATATTGCCAATATACAACAATATTGATACATAGAAAACTTGTTTATGTAAACAGAAGGGATGATACAGTTGGTATAGTGGTTGAACGATTGGCTGCTGTTGTGCGTATCGCGTGGGTTTACTGTATTGGAACAAAATGTGATTGTATACAAATAGTTATGTGGGTGTTTGTAAAAATACACTCACGATTCATAAGAAATGGCTACTTTTGTGTTCCACATTTTACGTAAAATATGTATTCTAGATATTATACATTGATATAGCTCCCTTTGTGATTTTTTCTTTATCTGAATTTAGACAGTTTAGAATTTAGAGAATTTAGAGAGGCAGGTACCTGCAATATATTTGTATTATGGAGCAGTCTGTTATACTGGAAGCTAATCTCAACATTTGGGGAGAGTACCTTTTTTTGTTAGCATATGTTTTCCCACTGTTGGGCAAAGGTGTCCCCCAAATTTTTCCAGACAAAATTTGTCTGCAGTCTTCTCTGGATCGTCTTCCGGATCAGTCTTCAATCCGTAAGGAATGAGTCCAGATCGTCTTGCCATCGCTTCTCAGGTCTGCCTCTGTTGGGTACGACGTCCGTCTTGAGGCACCCACCGCGTGACGATACTAGCTCATCTGTCCTCGTGCATCCTGTAAATGTGTTTTTATAACATGAGTTGCTGTGTTATATCTTCACCAAGTTTGGATGACAGGCAGAAATTGCTTAGAGTACGGAGTCCAACTTTTCTCGCTTACTCTAATATTGATGTTTGCATGAATGAGTATGAAAACTATTTACAAAGCTTAGGACAGTAATTAACGTCCAATGATGGTTATTTATGATATCGTTAAATTGTAGTACACCATATTGTAATTATTTAATAAGCCACGTGTAAACTAATTTTCTCTGCATACTTTGTTTTATTACCTTTGTTGAATGCCGCAACAAAATAATGTTTTAGACTAACTGCTTAGTACACTCGCTAAATTAAAATTATTTCAAGCGTAGTTAACAATATCTTCAATCAGCGACCCATGGGGCTGTTATTATTAAGCCTCAAGTGTCGCATGTTGAATGTACTTTTTGATTTTTGGGTAGCACTTCAGAATCTATACTAATATTATAAAGCGGAAAAGTTTGTTTGTTTGCTTGAACGCGCTAATCTTCGAAAGTACTAGGTGGATTTGGATGCAATTTGGTATGGAAGTAGCTTAAAGCTTGAGGAAGGTTATAGGCTACTTTTTACGCGATTGCAAAAAAAAAGAGTTATGTTTTTACCGTGATAGAATCCACGGGAGCGAAGCCCCGCGTGAATACTAGTAAATTATAAATTGGCAATTTATGGCCATTATCATGGTACATATTATACCTTCCTGGCTTCGTTATGAGTTTATCTAACCATTTATATCATTCAATAAGCAAATCAAACTGACCTTATCTCGCAGTGATGTGATATGTTTTCACTTTTATAATTTTCACTCACATTCGAAGTCATACACACGAAAAAACACATATTCACGAAATAAGACACACGATAACACAATAATATGTAGGCAATGTTAACACAAGGTATTCCACTTAGACACTGTAAAAAGTAATAAAAACTATTTGATAACACAACGTAAAAGTCTGCGGCGTCACAACAAAAACCACAGGTGCATTTTGTAAACATTTTTTTTTTTCGTTCATTTTAGTGGTGTTCCCTTTAAAATGTTATTAAAACCGGTCAAGTATAAATCGATTAGTCGAATGATACAGCCACATTGTGTTACTTGCAACATAAACGTAAAATACTATCGTCCAATGCGAACGATATATACAAACGGTGTACCGTTGACACTTGAGGGGTTAAGCAACTCTTACTAATAAATAATAAAATAAAATAATAAATAATAATTTATTGTATTTATTATTTAAGTCGGTCCATGGATGGATGATCATCAGAAGATAGCGAAGTTCCTATTTGCTTCGGAAAACACGTTAAACCGTTGTTCCCGACTGTTATTCTCTGTTATGTTATTAGTTATTGAAGGCATCGTAGATTTACACAAAAAGCCCTTTGTTAATGTTGTTTCAGGAGGTATTAAATTAAAAGTTGCTACTCATAATATAAACTTTTGTGATATGTACATACACGGACGTGGGATAAATAAATGAATTTTAAGTATAGAATCACTCTTTCTCATTTATATTAATGATCTCACAAACTTAAACATACCAAAAGGAGATATAATATCATATGCTGACGATACAGCTCTCCTTTTCTCTGCTGACACATGGGATGAGGTCTTTAATGCAGCGCAAACAGGATTTAACGTCGTAAACGGAGTTAGAATTAAACAATCTAACTAGGAAAAATATCTTGGACTTTGGCTGG
The DNA here is from genome assembly GCA_943138885.2 of Tholera decimalis. NCBI lineage: Eukaryota > Metazoa > Arthropoda > Insecta > Lepidoptera > Noctuidae > Tholera > Tholera decimalis. The sequence goes on along the minus strand of OW964550.2, from coordinate 44,055,800 downwards.
ACGACAAGCTCAATCGGAAAATACACATTGATCATATTAAAACAAAAATTATAACTTTGCTGGGAGCGTTACGCAAATCTTCAAACTGCATACCGAAAAAAATACGTCTGGTTATATACAACTCCCTAGTAAAATCTCATTTAGAATACTTAATCGAGATATGGGGATCAGCTTCTAAATCTAATTTAACCCTCTACAATGAACACAAAACAGAATTATAAAATCCTTATTCCACTATCACTACCTTCATCCAACTAAATCATTATACAAAAAAAACTAACCTACTTAACCTCGCACAACTTTACACCTATAACACTTGCGTCCTCATTAAAAATGTCACCACCAATTCATTACAATCAAACATAAAACTACACAAAAAATAGTGACACAACACACGGAGTATACACAAGTTACAGCTAATGACCTGACTAACAGCTAGTGAACTGTGCACGGACTAATTACGGAAAAATTACTATATTGTTTGAGGAAGTACGGCTGTACATGTACAATGGTCTGCCGGAGGATTTGAAACGAATGAATAGTGTCAATATCTTCAAAAATAAACTTAAGAAACATGTCCGAACACTGTAACATAACCCCTCCAACATTCCAAGAGTGAACGCTACTTAATAATTAATATTCAAATATATCAATATTTTGTATCTCATTTTAAGTGAACCATAATGTTCTTATGTGTTTCGACTTCATCTTATAACACTGATAAAACCAAAAATTTAACTTTTAGTATCTGCCAGGCAACATTAACTAGGCAACTACAACATAGTTCCACGTGTATGTTCTTTAGGTATAAACTATAGCTGTAAACCAATAGAATATGTAGGCAATATAAAATATTTGGAGGTAATTATAGACAGTAACCTCGGCTTTCGAGAACATATAAAATTACGCAGTATTGTTTTAAAAAAGCTGAGACATGTTGTGGATGCTGTATTATTGGAACAAATCTCCTTTGCCATGTGCTAATCTGTAATATCACATCAAGGGAAGAGCTCCAAAAACTATAATGAAACCAAATGATATTGCACAACATGCTATTCTTAAGAATCTGCACTTTTAAACCGCGTCTTTTTCCTACCACCCTGTTGTACCAATATTGCGAAGTATTTAATGCTCATCCACAATACTCAAGAAGTTTTCCACCACTCTGGCGCCTATTTTATGCCATATATTTAATATCGGTTTTGAAACATCTGTCTTTCCAACTTCTTTTAAAAAGGCAATAATTTATCCAATTTTCAAGGGGGGTGACGGAACTTTGCCGGGCAACTATCGTCCTATTGCTGTTCTGAGTGCTTTATCCAAAGTTCTTGAACGCTTAATAAACAAAAGGTTGGTTAATTACCTGGAACATGGTAAGTTTATCTCGCCACAACAATATGGCTTTCGCAAAAATAAGTCAACCTGTGACGCAGTTCATAACCTAACTAACTTTGTTATAGAACATTTAAATGCAAATAAGAAGGTCCTTACTATATTCTTAGATCTCGCTAAAGCGTTTGACACTGTTCCCGTTACCACACTCTTAATCAAACTTGAAAGAATGGGCGTCAGGGGGCGACAACTGGACCATTTCCAGAGTTATCTCTCGGATCGATCGCAAATAGTCCGGATTGATGGCCATAATAGCGATGAGCTTTCTATTCACTATGGTGTTCCACAAGGCAGCATTCTGGGTCCCACTCTTTTTTTTATCTTTATCAATGACCTGTTTGACCTCAATATCGTAAATGCCAAAATAATATCATTTGCAGATGACACCGCAATAACCTTCGTCGCTGATTCCTGGCCTCAACTAGAACATCAAGCTCAGCATGGCTTTAACATTGCATTAAATTGGCTTAACTCCCATACTCTAACCCTTAATACCTCCAAAACTAAATTTTTAACAGTTTCTAAAAGCTCTATTTCTCAACCAAAGAATCCAATTGTAATTAAAGCTCACACTTGTCATCCACTAATGCAAGGTTCAAATTGCCAATGTCCTTAACATCTGTTGAAAACATTAGATACCAAGAATAGTTTTAGACAGGAATCTTAATTTCAAATCTCATATCGGTCTATTAACTGGACGAGTCCGCAAACTGATATACATTTTTAAAACACTTCGATATGTTGCTAATCCCACAGTAATACGTAATGTATACTTTGCACTTTGCCTGTCCATCATAACATACTGTATTTCGTGTTGGGGTGGTGCAGCCAAAACCACCCTTAAACCTCTAGAAGTTGCACATAGAGCTATATTAAAAGTCGCTACATTTCGTCCTATGCTAACATCAACCGACCAACTGTACAATGATTGCAAAGTTCTAAATGTACGGCAACACTTTATATTGCAAACAGTCCTTCTGCAGCACCTTAATATTCCGTACCGAATTATAGAAAGTAAAAAACGTAGTAAACGTCGAAAAGATGACATATGCACCCTACCGCAAGTACGTTTAACTCTCGTCAAGAGATTTTTCTATTTTCTGGGTCCGTATCTTTATAATAAAATAAACGAGGAGTGTCAGATCTACGGTCTGCCTTATTACAAAAGCAAAAAGATTGTGCAATCGTTTCTTCAAAATAAGTCATATGATGAAACTGAAAAGATCTTAACATAAATGATAAACATTAACGGGCACACAAACATACGGACATACACAAACACACACAAACACACACACACACACACACACACACACACACACACACGCACACACACACACACACACATGCTCAAATATAAAATAATCATCAACTAATTCTAAAGTTACCTTACCCAAAATCATAAAACTTATATATAATTTTCTTTTTTCTTTTCAAATTTAACAAATTCATTTAACTTTTATAATATTTTTTGTCATGAGATATGTGTGTATAATTGTATTTATGCTCAATTATCTGATTTTGTGACAGTAACATGACAAGCACTTTGTAATCATATAATATCTCAGGGGACCGGACTGCTTTTCCTTATCACAGGGCTTTCATGACCTAGTTAGGAGAGCAGTGCTCACCGACACGTTGTAGAAAAAAAAAAAAAAATGTACGACACCTGGTTTTTTAAAGTATTGCTTTAAAGCAACATACAGACTTAAAATATGACCCAAATCTAAAATATAGGTGAAAGTATAGAACAGTGTGTACTCGCAAACACCACCCTCATACGTCCTTTATTCGAAAATATTTTGCAGTTTTGGGCTCTTATATATACAACAAAATCAATACTTCAATCGATATCTACTTTCTAAATAAGACCCAATGCAAAAATAGGGTTAAAAATTACTGACTACCATGATGAAACAGAAAAGCTTTTGGAAGTTACTGAATAATCAGGACTCTTTTAAAGTTTACGTATTAGTTAACTCGAATGATTGATACTCTTTGGCACAATGTAGGAAATTAGGAATACAAACACTCTCATACACACTACACATGCACATTCACCCTCAAACGCACTCTAATTCATACACGCACACCACACGCACACTCATGCATATACTCATACACACGCAATAAACCTATAACTCACTTAGATTTTAAGTGAAACCTTGAGTCTAATTGTGTTTTTATTTGTATAAAGCATTCCATTTAAGTAGTTTTTAAATTTAAAGAACTGTACTTGCTGGCTTAATATAGTTGTAATGTCATATAGACTAAGAGGATTGGCGCTGTATGCCGAGATATATATTTTACTGATATGTTTTTATATGTGCTAGTTTTAAGTAATATTGTATCCTTTTTGATGCAAATAAATAAATTTTTAGTCCGTAGAAGTCAGACAAGACTTCCTTTTTCTCCATCCAGAGCGATAGAAATCATTGGATGATTTACTGACCGTGAAGCAAAAAAAATATTTATAACTTACAGAGGTCTCAAACTATTTGAAGTAATAAATTTTAAGGAAATATTTATCAAATAAGATAGTATTTATTAAAAGCTGGAGTCTTCATACAAAGCCGTTATTCAAAGTTGTTTGTGGCAAAATATATAAGGATTTTACTACCTAAGATGTGAACAAACTATAACATTTATGTCATAGTTGGCATACTTTTATGCAGGTACGTAGAGTTAGGCTATAAATCTTGCCAAAACTACGAGAATGGTCTGCGCGAGAATAACACGAAATATATCTATTTAGAAGATAACGCTCGCCAAGATCGTTACGTGAATGGGTTACCGTTTTAACACATCAAGATTCCACCGCGCTTCGTAAAGCACGTTAAGCCCTTGATATTTATTATTTTTGAATGACTATTTTGATTGATTATTTCGTATTATTTTTCTATTGATTATGTATTTTTTTAATAGTTTTTGTGTGATTGTTTATGTTAACTATTTGAATTGTATTGAATTGATTGAATGGGCTATTTTTTATTTATTTACTTCAAAATAACATGCCCGTCTGCACGAAAATAACACGAGATATATTTCTGTATGAGATACTTGTAAGTGAAGTAGCAAGGGAAGCTAGAGGCTAAATTCAAGGGTTAAGCAACGCTTGCCAAGATCGTTTCGTGAATGGGTTACCGTCTTAACATATCGAGATCCCACCGCGCTTCGTAAAGCTCGTTAAGCCTTAATATTTATTATTTTTGAATGACTATTGTGATTGATTATTTCTTATTGTTTTTCTATTGATTACGTTTTTTTATTTTTTTTTGTGTGATTGTTTATGTTAACTATTTTAATTGTATTGAGTTGATTGAATGGGCTGTTTTTTATTTATGTATTTACTTCAAAATAACACGGACGTCTGCACGAAATATACAAAACATATATATATATATTTAGTATTTTATTTATTTATTTTATACAAATATATATATTTAGAAGATACTTGTAAGTGTAAGTAGCAAGAGAAGCTCGAGGCTAAATAACAAAAGCCTTTGGATCTAAATTCAAGAGTTAAGCAACGCTTGCCAAGATCGGTCCGTGGATATGTCACCGTCTTAACAACGTCCTTTACGAAGCGCGGTGGAATCTTGATAGATTCCACCGCGCTTCGTAAAGGACGTTTAGCCTTTGGTTTCGGCTATCATTTGTACATCTTTGACAGTCGTTACGGGTAGTCAAAAGCTAGCTGAAGCTACCCTTGTCAGGGAGTATTGTGTGTTTATATAGAGCGACTACCTATTTGTCTCCACAACCCAATGGTCAAATAGTTAATCGCTTCATATAAAACACTAGTACTCATATGCATTAGTTTAGACTGGAAGTCGTTACCGACATAGTTGGAAAAAATTGGCCAAGTGCGAGTCAGACTCGCCCATGAAGGGTTGGGTAGTAACTACGCCAAATAACTTTGTTTTTCATAGTGTTTGTATGAATTACAAAGTTATATTTGCGGTTTTAGAAAATATGCTGTATCTCAAAAACTGCTGACCCGATCTTGTTCAAACTAATTTTGGTTGAAAGTTTACATTAAGATTTACAGCATATATTTTTTTAATTTTTAACTCTTTATTATAGAAGTTAGAGGGGGGGGGGGGATACACATTTTATCACTTTGGAGATAATAAAGAGAAGAAGATATACGTTTTAGAAAATTCAATGTCATGCTTAAAGACCTGTTTATAGATACCACACACGCATAGGTTTCATGAAAAAAATATTGTCAGTTTCAGTTCCATATTGACGAAACTATAAGGGTTCCATTTTTTGCCATTCTGCTACGGAACCCTAAAATGGTAAGCAGCTGATTTCTGTAAGTAGCAGAGTATCTCAGATGAAACAAGAACATAATTTACCTAGCTGAAAGAAAATCCTCAAAGTAAACAGCTCCTCAACATAAGATAATAACACAAATAATACATACAACATAAAATGTCATCACTCTAGGGACCACAAAATGTTGCGCGCCCCGCCACGAGACATTACCTCTGTAATTTAGTTTTCTATGAAACCTAATCTTCTCCATTACAGGTCCTTTTATCTGAATTTAGTTTTCAGTAAAATAATGTGCGGTGTTATTAACTACATTGTATGGTAGAGAATAATGGTTGACTGATTATGAGGCATTTTAATCTGTAATAAAATTTAATTCTACTACTTACAGTGGAGGAGCTCGTAGAAAAATATTCACAGCCGTACGAGTTCATTTTCATGGTTAACTCATGATTGATTTTCATTGCTTAAGCAATGCTTGACAAGCTCGGTCTGTGGATGGAAAGAAAGAAAGAAAGAAAAAACGTTTATTGACACATGCCACAAGTATACATACAGTAAAAAAAAATTAAACAACAAATTATTATTAAAAGAAATTATACAATTTAAAAGAAATAATAGAATTCAACACATCTAGGACTATTAATAATACTGTGTGACACTATTTCAACATATTAAGATTTCTCCGTGCCTTCTTCTTCTCATCGTGTGGGGGTAATAAGGCCTAACGACCCCAAACACCCTAGTGTCAGAGTTTTATAGACCACCTCAAGGGCCTCTGGCGTGATCTATTTTGACGACCGCCATTTGGCAACCGGGACCACCAACTTATACGTGCCTTCCGAAGCACGAAACCATCTTTTTATCAGACAATCAGGTGATTCAGGCCTGCAATGTCCTAGCCAAAAAGCACGGAAAGCTGTAAACTGCTTCTCGCTAAATTAAAAATTATCCCAAGCGTAGTTAAAATAAAATAACATCATTGCAATTATAGTAGATTATTAACCAAGGGCTGTATGACATCAATTGCATACGAGGTTTTTGGCGCCTGAGCGAAGCGAAGGCGCTAATTAACCCGAGTATGCAATTGATGCTTACGCCCGAGATAAATACTCTGCTTTACATATCGATTGTGAGGTAAGTAAACAACAAGACAGCAGGTTTCAATGAACATTTATTAAGAAGAAAAAAATGTGTATTTAATTAAAATTAATAGTAAAATTATTACAATTTGTAAGAGATATGGTCACGTTCTTTTTAGGTATATTTATAGTTTGAATATGAGTTTGTGATGATAAGACTTGAGTTTGAGTGACTTGAGGTTCTTGCATCGTAAATGGCGGCAGTTGACTGGTACTATTTTCTTCATTAAAAAATGGCTCAGATGATGTGCTTTGACGTGGTGATTTTAAGTTTATATTTTCTGTTATTTTAGAAGTAATTTTGCTTTTGTTTGCCATCGAATCTTCGATATAACCTTCGGCCACTTTGCTGGACTTCCAGCCGCCGTGCCTTTTTAACAGAGTGAGGTTGGCTCCCGAATCAGCCAATAGAGTCGCTGATGTTCTGCGAAAGCAATGCCCGGTGTATAACTCTACGTTACTCAGTTTTAAATATGTGGCTATTTGCTTTGGCATGCCTGTAAATTTGTTTTTTCCTATTACTTGTCTGTGGCATTTTCCTTTACTGTAATTAAGAAAAAAACGATTTGTATCCACGTTTTCAGGCCGAAGAGCTTGATATTTTTCAACATAATTTGCAAATTCTTCATGCACAACAAATGACCGGTCAATTTTAGTTTTCGTGTTAGGCAGTTTTATGAGTAGTAATTTGTTATGTTTTTCTACATTTTCTATTGTCAAGTTTGTCAATTCCACGGTTCTGTAGGCTCCCGATATCCCAAAAATTAGAACAACCTGTAAAAAAGACATAAGTTGTATTAAAGGCACCAAATTCGCATAGTATTTCTGTGAAATATTTTGGTAACTTATTAAAAAGGGCAAGTAAATACGTAGGTACCTTTATTGCTAAATAAATTTCATCCGGAGCTTCATTTAAGAATTTCTGTACTTCTTCTGCAGTAAATACCTTCGATTTCTTGCTTTTAAAGCCGTCAGACTGCCTTTTCAAGAAAGCAGTAAGTTTAGAAAAATCTTTCAAATTCACGTCATGTTTTGTCATCATTGTAGATTTTAGCATGGAATAAAAGCACCATAAACTGGAAGGTTGTAGCCTCTTAGATAATTCATCAAAATATGATATAAAAACACTTTCAGAAAGAGATTTCACTTTTTTTTCTGACCGCCATTTCATAAATTCGTCGTATGCCTTTACATATCTTTCTTTCGAGTTCGGCGGTAATATATTTTCGACAACTGTTTTTGCCCTTTCTTTAATAAAATCGGGCGTTAGATCTATGTCTTCGTCACTAGACATGTTTAAAACTTTTGAAAAAGAACTCAAACAAGAAAATTAATTATTTTCGCGATGCTTTCGCGCCTACTAATAGACTGCCTTTTTTTTTCACGCACGCAAGCGCGTCAAATCTTGCTGGCCAGTTTGATTTTTAAATCGATTCCATCTAACATACGATGTGGAAACAAATAGTTCCATATTTAAAATAAAATCTTTATAAAATAAATTGTCTAGATTCCGATTCGAGTAATTAATCGATACCGAGAAAAAAAAAATTAACTTTTTAAAAATATTCTTCGTGCAGTATGAGTATGACAGTTCTTTTTTCAAATTCCAAAACCTATGCTGTAATGATAGTCATACACCCCGGCATTCAGGGGTGTAAGGGTGTACTTACAGAGCAAGAGATATGTAAAATATATTTATTCAGCAAGGTCATGGCTAAATAATAACAACTGCAAAAGTCGATCTTCAAAGTTAAGCAACGGTTGTAGAGGTTAGTCCGTGGATGGATGGCCATCATAACGTAGCGAGATTCCTTCGTGCTTCGGAAGCACGTGAAACTGTTGGTCCCGGCTGTCAATTGTACATATTTGAAAGTCGATAAGCCTGCAATACATGTTGGCCGAGCGTAGCCCAACGCGAGCGTTGGCAAATAGGTACAAGGCAAGAAATAACATCCACACGTTCGACATGTTCGTCGAACGCCAATGCAGACGACCAATGTAGAAGAGGGTCCGTAGAGCTGCCCACACGTTGGCCGAGCGCAGGCGAGCGCCTTTGATTTGTGACAAAAACCGACACCGATCCGAAGTGAGGCAAGTGATCACGAGCAACGGCGAGCGAAGTCAAGTTGCACCAAATAAGCTCTATACACGTTGGCACTGGCCTTCATTCGGCCAACTAGGCAAGTGACACCGAGCGATAGCAAGACAAGGCAAATATACCGTCTACATGTTTGTATTGGCCTTCACTTGACAACGCTCGGCCAATATGTATTGCAGGCTTTACGGGTAGTTAGAAGTTAGAAAATATGACACTGGTCCTACTAAGGGGTATCCCATGGTATTGTGTTACCCAGTAACTGGGTTGTGTAGGTCAGATAGTCAGTCGCTCCATATAAAATAATAATTACTCACCTGCATCGCGTTAGACTGAAAGTAACCTATACGAACTAAACGTTTTGGGAATACCTTCATTGTGCGTACGGCTAAGGAGTGGAATTCCCTGCCGGAGGCTGTGTTTCCCGATAGCTATAACCTAGGAGTCTTTAAGTTAAGAGTGAATAGGTTACTTTTAGGTAAGCGTGCTCCATCTTCGACCACATCATCACTTACTATCAGGTGAGATGGTGGTCAAACGCGAGCCTATTATTAATAAAAATAAACCTCAAAATTGTTGGGAAAAGATTAAGTAACATACTACAATAACAAAAGGTTTGGCGCAGAAGTTGAATGATTGGCTTTTATACTGCGTGTCACGGGTTTGATTCCCGCACCAGATCGAATGATTATATGTCCTACAGATATATGTTCCGCATCTGGGTGTTTAAGCAAATGAATTTACATGTTTTTAAACGCACCCACAATACAGTAGAAAACCCCAGTGTTGGGTAACTTTACCTGGGTTAATGGGTAACTTTAAATTAACAAATTTCAGACAAATAATACTAATATTTCTGACCATTACTTACACTGCTGGGACACAGGCCAGGCGCGTGTCGAAAGCGGGGGGGGGGTCACAGGGGACATGACCCCCCCTTCAAAATCGTACACCCCAAATAGAAAATCTTCAAAAATTTTACAAAATAAGACGTTTCAAATAAACCAATTTGTCAATAAAAATAAAAGACTACCATTTGTTTTATAATGTGTGCGATAAAATTTGTGTTGTGCAATAAAGAAAACTCATTTACTCGACATATTTTATTGTTAGTGACCTCCCCCCTCCAAATTCCAGGCTGCGACCGTACCTGACACAGGCCTCCTCTCTATAATAATAATAATAATATTCCACAACTTTCACACAACACCATCTAGTCCCAAACTAAGCAGAGCTTGTGCTATGAGTACTAGACAACTGATAAACATACATATATGTTTCTAAATACATACATATTAAAGATAAATTACACCCAGACAAAGAACAAATGATCGTGCTTTTCACACAAACATTTGTCCTGGGTGGGAATCGAACCCACGACCTTGAGCATAGCAGTCAGGGCCACTGACTACTAGACCAACAGGCCAGTCTATGAAAGGAGAATGGGCGGTAATCCACCACGCGGGTCTAGTGCGGATTGGTGGAAGTCACATATCCGAAGATTTTTGGTCCTATGACATGTCGATTTCCTTACGACATTTTACTTCCCGATTTGGGAGCAGTAATGATGACACAAATTATACAAAGTAATGTGTGGGTTGACGCACTGCTGGGTACCACACACACTTGGTTGATATACCGTCTTGTCGTACCAAGCGTTTCTCCTCCACATTTATTGTGCGCACAGCCAAGCTGTGGAATTCTCTGCCGGCTTCTGTGTTTCCTGCCACTTTTGACCTTTCAGCCTTTAAAGCACGAGTAAATAGGCATCTTCTGGGCTCGCTCGTCCCATCTTAGATCTCATCTATCGCTTAACATCAGGCGAGATCGAGATCAAGAGTGGGTTCATCAGTGATTTAAGAAAAAAGCCCACGACCTGTAACTCACAAGTAGGTTATAAAATTTAAAATAAAAAGATTTTTAAAAGCAATGTAAGTGCTAAGTTTAACTAATAATCAAATATTCGGGCTAATCAAGTAAGAGCTTATAGAAAAGCCTGCTTCATGTCCAATTTGTAAGCACATTATACTTAGAATCTTACGAAGAACATTCTACATCAGTATCCGTCCATCCGAATGATCTAGCCCAATTACATGGCAAAGATCAACCCGTCCAAATCTCTCATTAATTGACATCTTTATCCCACACTCCTATTTTCCACGGTAAAGTTGACTAAAAAGTAAACCATGAGAAAGATCCGTTAAATTCAATTAGGTTTGAACTAATGATACAGAGTATGTCTGTCTACATCTGTTGACCAATTAAAGCTCCTGTAGAATGCTGAGAAATAAATCATTTGAAATAAGCAGCACCTTCATTCTTCCACTATTTGTTTTTAGGGTTCCGTAGTCAAATGGCAAAAAACAGAACCCTTATAGATTTTTCATGTCAGTTTGTCTATCTACATATCATAGCTACTTTATTCCGAAATTATTAGGACTACACATTTGATTTTTTAAGCTAACATGGTCACTAACAGTATCATTAGAACTTAAAACGGGATACCCGGGATACGGGGGAACGGGTAGTGGTGTCGCTAACAGAAAACGAACGAGAAAGAGGGTAGACCGATTTGTCTGCTCGTAAACTTCCACCCGCAATTACTTCAGTTCATCCGTGATCATGGCGCTTGCAACAGTGCCGAAATATCGGAAACTCAAAACAATAAATACCCAACTAGCACAAATGGGCTGCATTAGGGCTTTGGAGCGTATCCGATTACTACTTAAGGTATTAGATGTAAGCGCTAGAGCGTCTACTACAGACTTAAAGCAGCCGCTTTAGCGCCATTTGGGCGCCATTTTATGCAGCATGAAGTTCTATTTAACCTACACAACGGTTGCATAAAGGTTCCTCAATAGCTATAACCATTTATTAATGCTATACTAAAGCTCTCGTAGCGCTATTTTGAATGATTTTGAACTATTTTGAACGAATGAATTAGTTATAGTTCTTTATTATAATATATATCTTCAATTGACATTATTTGTAATATGTATTTTGGTAAAGTGTTTTCGTCGCAATCATGAAAATAAAACAAAAGTACTTAAGTAAAAGTTTGTATTCTGTATTAGCAAGATATATAAAGATACTTAAAACGCTGTCCAGTTTACTGTATATATATAAGATAATTTTCGAGTAATTTTAACGCGCTTTTATGATATTTAAAAAAATAACAAAAGATATGTGATGTTTTTATTTGTTATACAGAATAAATCTTATTTCCGTATTTTTACGTGTCGATAACTTACTATTCGCAAGTGGCTGATTGTTTACCGGTAGATTTAATGCACATTTAACTGAAAAACCAATGTGTATCAACTCAATTTTGCAAGTGAATTATAAGTTTTCTTAAAAAAATCATGGCGTCATTGTAATGTAGTCATAACCTGCAGTTTTAGCTCTAGTAATTCCCTTTTGAGACTCATAGCGCTAGTTTTCACCCTTCTAATGCTTCCAGTGATTTTTGTTCCCCTAGTGCAATTCACAGCCACAAAAGCTCCTATTTTCCTATTTTTGTGGTTATAAGATCTAGTTACGTACTTATTCGAATGGTTTCCATTTTGGAGATCCGAGGTCTACCCTTAAAAACGTTCACTTAATATAGACATTGTACGCTTCTCAACTTTAAAAACAAATCCAAGATTACGGTGTTTTAATTACGATACTTGAATTTACACCCGATATTTCTACATAAACATGATACAGGTTATTTTTAAAATAGATAATCATCAAACGTCTCAATAATAGTTTACATTATTTTGTTGTCGGCAGAAATAAGATCCAGTTACGTTATGGTTTAGTTATACCTACTTATACCATAATATAAAGTTTAAACATTTCAATTAACTACCTATTATTGTTTTATTACAGAATGCCTTTTAAAATAGTTAAAACTATAAATGCAGACAAGAAAGAGCTGTCAATCTGTCCTTCAGGATGGGAAATATCGCTAGATCAGAATAAAGAAAATTTGTCAAACGAAGACAATATTCCGATTGAAAAGATATTGCCTAATGATGATGAGAACGTTGCACAAAAAAAAACCGTAATTTGGCTAAAGAGGATAATGGATCCTGTGATGGTACTGTGCCAAATTCAAATGTTGAGACTGATATCTTCATACAATAAGAACCCAAGAATAGGCATTTTTTATTAAGTTTGTGATTTGTGAAATGTTGAGATTAATCTTCTTTAAAATTAAAAGCTTAAAAATTAAAATACTTTAGTATTAGATGATTAGCAGATTCACTGGAATGTTCAGCCATTTTTGACGATTTTAGGAGGTTTTCATAAACCTTGCGTACTTTCCTGCGATAACCTCCACTTTTCTTTATTGATTTCCATCGTTTAGTATCCATTTTTATTAAATGTTTTATAATAGTTACAAAAGCGGCTGTAAAATGGCGAATGGATTGAGCCTGCAAGGAATGACTATTGCTACTAAAGGCAGTAGTAGTTTTTAGTTACACTGATGAATTTTTTGTAACTATAGCATGCATAAGAGTATCTATTATTTCTATAATGAAACTTGTAGTAGTATAATAGTGGTTACTATAACTCCTGTGCAGGTGCTGCAAACAGTCTACAATATAACTCCTTTTTGTAGTAAAATAACCTATAAAAGTTACAATGGAAACCACTGTACAGCTGTGAGTGGCAGAATGACCTTCGTAATTCTCATATAAAGCTGTAAGTGGTAAATGAGTTCTACCGTGAACTACTGTGAAGACTTTTATAGCTATAGACGTTTACAGATGCAGATATGCAACTTTGAACTGCTTTTTGAACCCTTAAACCGCTATTTTACAGCCGAAAGTAACAAAATAGGCTGCTATTTCCACTAATGTGCTCGTTGGGTACACATGGTAAATATCCCGTTTTAAGTTCGAATGATACACATTTCAAACTTAGAATGTATTCTATGAACTGAATTACGATTAAAAAAAAAATTAAGATTAAAAAAAAAAAGATTAACGGGCTCCCCATATACAAGGTGTAACAGATTAAGCGCAATATCTCAAACATCCCCAATTAGAATATTAAATTATAAGCCTAAAACAACATCCGTAACGAAATAAATTGAAACCAAACCTAGACATTTTTTTATAAAATAGTTATCCTTACTAAACGCAAAACGTATGTACGTCATACGCATTATTATGCGCATGCATGCACGCATGTTAGCGGCCAACACGCACACGAGCGCATTTCCTTGAATTAAGGATTGTATTCATTTGTCATGATACTGTGTTTCCATCTTAAGTTAAATGAAAGATTTCTCCGTCAATATTTAACACCAATTTTTTATGGTGGAAATTGATTCAGAAGCCGATTCTGAACCAACTACTTTCAGGAATTGCGTTTATTGTGTTACACGTTATATAGAACTGAAACTAAAAATAAAATTCATGAAACTTATAGGTGCGAGGTGTCTATATAATAAACAGGTGTGTAAATGCCATTGAGGTGCAATTTTTTATTGACGATAGGATCGCATATGACCACTATCTCACCTGAGGGTAAGCAATGATGTGTTATAGAGATAAAAATCATATTTTCCCATATTAAATCATTTAAAGTTTTCTTTTATATGCGTAGTACAGTTAAATATGCGCAGTTTGGTCTCAATAAATCCTTTCAACGAAAATCAGTTTGGAAAGTTTTTATGAGACATAGCACATTTTCGTAACTTAAACAAACTTTGTCATTTATTCAAACACTGTGAAAAACAACATTACATTACTTTCCACTCTCCATATTACGTGAAAGGTGATATTTAATTAACAATTTGCAAAATAAATATCATTCTTCATTATATCCCTAATTTGTGCTTGTTACTACTGACAGAACCCTTCATGCTCGAGTCCGAGTCGCTCTTGACAACTTTTTTTATTATTGTTTTTAAGTATTTAGTGGGATACATAATCCTTGAATTTCATCTTAAAACAATAAAAACATCTTTTTATGTTCAAAATGTTCAAATCACCGTCCTTAAACCCATAACTTGTAGCAGTTAACTCCACTGTGACCTCTGCCGAGGTCAGTCGGTAATGCTTTTCTTTACGACTTGAATAACTATCATATTAAAGGACTTCAACTGACTTTACAAACCATAAATTAAAATAAAATTAAGAAAGCAATATACTTAAGATGAACTATTTCAACTCGCACTAGGTGTGCGTGGTGAATTACGGCATAGCTAGGAGGCCTATGTCCTGGCACGTAATAGGTCGGAATATTATATTTCAATTATTTTGCTTGCTACCAAAGAAATAATTATTACAGATAACTACTTAAATTACATTATTCTTGAATTTTATAAAAGATTTTTGTAATGGTATTTTTTCATCACGAATGAGATTAGTCAAAATAGTTTCATTCACATGCCATGTTGTGTGTGTCAAATCATCCCAAACACAAAACTTAAATAATAAAACAGAACAATTTATAGATTTACTACACACATTTTTGTGTCGACATTTTCATTAACCCGTACTAAAAAAAAATCTTAAAAAATCTTTTTATATCTCTCCTTGTATGTATGTTTTGTGAATGTAGTTTGCGGTTTTTGTATTGTATGTAGGTAAATAGTACACCGTTCACTACCTGCGTATTTATTTTCTCCTTCTGTGACACATCCATTCAAAGGTTGTCTGTAAAAGATCGCTTTTAGCGATAAGTCCTTAATTGTTTTCTGTTATGGTGTTCGATAAAGAGTATATCTATCTATCTACAATGCACGTTCACACTGATGATACCTAAGTATGGCCGGCCGCTTGGGCCACAAAATTGGAGAAGATCTAATCTGTTCGTTCAATTCATTTCATTTATTCAATAACGATTTTTACATCATGTCTGAATTTCTATAACTAAACATTTATATAAACTATTACTGAACTTTACATCTTTGCAATTATATAAAATACATTAAAAACAGAAAAAATAATAATCATAAAAAATAACCATAAAAATATTTTGTGTCAAATTACCAATTATAATCAAAATTATATCAAAATAAAAAATAATCATCTACAATTCATAAGTCTAACATCATAATTCATTAATAAGCATAAAAAATAATCGTAAATATACTCTATATCTAAATTATCTAAATTACAAGTAAAAAAATCATAAATCAATTCATAATATTCTATAAAATTTTCATTTCTAGTCAATAAAATTATGTAACATTCGATCATAGTATTAATATTCATAGTTCATCAATAGAATATAGACACTTATCTAACAAGAACCGTTTAAGCTTATTCTGAAACTCACTTGTATATATCAGACCTTTTAGTTATATCGGCAGTTTATTAAAAATCTTTAACGATTTGTGGTAGGCGCTTTGCTTTACTACGTTCAGGTGAGGAACTTGCTTCAACTGAAGATCCTTTCTTCTTGTACTCTCCCTTATTTGCCTTTCATCTTCAGTCTCATATTCAAAGATATATTTTGATAAGTGACTAAGTAGAACCAAAATGTACAAGCTTGGGACCGTCAATATATTTAAGTCCTTAAAGTGACTCCTGCATGATTCTTGCTGTTGAATTCTAGTCATGGTTCTGACTGCTCGTTTCTGAATTACGAAAGCTTTTTGAATATTGTAATCATAACTTCCTCCCCAGAAAAGTATGCTATATCTCAATTTTGACTCAACTAACGCGTAATAGACCATTTTTAGGTGTTTCATGGTCACCTCGTTTCTACGACTTCTTAGTACATAACAGGCAGAGCTGATTGCTTTCTCTAAGTGTCCCAGCTCATGTTTCCACTTTAACTGGTTATCTATAAGAACTCCTAGAAACTTAACCACCTAGACCACATTCAACGATTCTCCATTTATGACGTCTTTCTGTTTTTCAAATATGACGTGAGAAGTGCTAATACTTTGCCCCTGACACCGTAGTGCTCAAGCTTTTCTAGCAGTATTTTATGATCCACCGTGTCAAATGCTGAACTTAAATCTAAGAAAAGCCCAGCTACTTTCCGTTTGTCGTCCAACCTGCTAACTACGTCCTTAATTAGAGTTGATATTGCGTCTTGTGTCCCAATGCCTTTCTGGTAACCAAATTGTCTTCTACTTAACACTCCATTTAGGTTGAAATGTCTGAGTAATCTAGTTTTAATTAATTTTTCAAGAATTTTTGAGAGTGTAGGTAGTAATGAGATTGGTCTGTACATCTTTGGGTTTGTCTAAGAATTTTTTTTGTGTACTGGTATTATTTTGGCTATCTTCAGTTGATCTGGAAAAACTCCTTCATAAAAACACTTATTATAAAAAATGCTTAAAGGTTCCACTAGTACGTCTATGTTGTCTTTTATTACTGATGTATTTATGTCATCATAGCCACAAGATTTTTTGTCATTCATTTTTTTCACCATCTTGAATATCTCAAAGGGAGTGACAGGGTCAAAGACTAGGTCATTGGTTACTCTTTTTGCACTTTTACGTAGTATTTCTATGGCAGCCCTTGAGCTTGTAGAAGTTAACGACTTAAGTTCGAACTGCTGGGCAAAGATATTCACAACATCTGCTGGTTCAGACATAATCTTATTATTGGATTTTAATATGAGTTTTGTATTGTTTTTGACACTCTTATTTCTATGTTTGTTTATAACTTTCCAAACATCTTTTGAGATGTTCGTTGATTTCGCTAATTCAGATTGTACTGTTAGTTTTTTGGCCATATTTATTACTTTTCTGTACAGCGCGATGTATTTTTGCCTATAATCCATCACAGTATCATTTTGTCTATTCCCTTTGCCTTTTCCAATCGTTTTAACAAACAGCCATTTATCATCGTGGATATATAACATGACAGCACTGATCTTCGTCACTCTCTAAGAACAAAACGAATATTATGGGACACACATACCTATCGTGAGTACTTTAGTATTTTTTTAAAGAGATCTAAACCCTTCGGACCGCGCCTGCTTAAGGAGCTGATATTCTTAGTTTGGTCTTCGTCATAGTTATTATGAGCTCTCTTAATCAGAAAGAATTTTATAGATATAGAGCACGGTACTTATTAGTTTGTCATTTTAGCATATATATGTATTTTATTAGTATTATTATATATTAGTATTATCTATATTACTTCATTCCAGTTTCTCGTACACCTACCACAATGTGGTAAAAAAAATTAACCCAAAGGTTGACTGGTAGAGAATGCCTTGCTGCATTAAGTCCGCCCATGTAACACTATTGTACATAAAGTTTAAATAAATAAATAAGAACTAACAATGTGGGTACAATTTACATCATTAGAAGTCCTGTTAACCCCTCCAACTAGGCTAAATATGCTTGTGTCTGGAGTGGGTTCACGGCAATAGGTAGGGTTTCAACCCGTGACCTTTCGATCACAAGTCCGACAAGTTAGTCATTTGGCTATTGACGCTTACTTATTGTTCATAAACCTTTTAAACTAAGTTATTAGTTGAGTGACGCAATAACTTACAAATGCTTGCACTGTTTGTACAGGTCCAAACAAATATGTGTGTTTCTCTCTTCAAAGGACGATCACAGATTTAATTTCACGTAATTTTACGGATTATCTGGACTTCAAAAGAGACGTTGACCACTAATTCAGTATAGCTGGTTTTTTTTTTGGTTAGTCATGTCCTTACTCATTTTGTTTAAATCTACGACAAAATTTATCTATACTTATAATAAATCTGTAGAGAGGTAAATTCTGTACATGAAATATAATTCCAAAATAACTTTCAGGGGGTGATTATGGATCGATACTGATGCCAAAAATGCAATCAGATAAATTTTTGTCTGTCTGTCTCACTGTATAACCGTTATAGAAACAAAACTACTCGACGGATTTTAACGAAACTTGGTATAATTATTTTTCATACTCCTGAGCTGGTTATAGTATACATTTCATCACGCTACAATGAATAGGAGCAGAGCAGTGAAGGGAAATGTTGGAAAAACGGGAGAAGTTACTCCATTTTTTAAGCTTCCGTCGCGAGTGCAACCTTAATGGTTAAAGCTACACAGAAATCATTTCATGACGGCAATGTTCTTCTTAAAATTATATTAAAAATATTCCACGACATCTTTTATGGTTGACTCACAATAACACGTGTAACTCCCGATAGCTTAGCAGTTCGAAGCTTTCTGATTATAATATTTGTCTAATCTTACGTTTATAACACTCTCAGTCATCCCTAATTGAAAAAGTTAACATTATTAACTATTCCATAAAAAGAATCATATAAATCGTTACAGAAACACCAAAGTTATACATGAAATACGCTAATAATTAACCATCGCGCGTGAATACTGAATCATGCTATAAGGATTATTTTTGAGAATCGGTCGCCGTGCTCGACGCGTCTCGCGGCCGAAGGTATAAAATTTCGTTCTATAGGTACTTAAGCCTCATGTGAACGTGATCTAAACAGTATTACCAATATATTAACTTACGCTGACGGAGTCGCGGGCACAGCTATTAACAATAATATTGTGCGGTTCCGTATTTATTTTATTTTATTTTATTGGGACATAAAACAGTTACATGTTATAATTTTGGTAAATATCAAACTAGTGTAATAGAGGTAAACATGTAACCCACACCAATGTCCGCGAAATAAACTATTAAGTAGACTTAAAACAAAATCACGCATCTGGAGGCGATTTGGGTTAGTAAAATAAGTAGTCATTATTGTGCAAGCAGTTGAATAGCCATCTTTTTAAATTTTGATTTAACGAAAAACGACGGAAACGCGGACGAAGTCGCGGGCAACAGCTATCTATACTAATAATATAAGGCTGAAGAGTTTGTTTGTTTGTTTGAATGCGATAATCTCAGGAACTACTGATTCGAATTGAAAAATTATTTTTTAATTAAATAGTCAATTTATAGAGAAAGGCTATAGGCTATATATCATTACGCTAAGGCCAATAGGAGCGGAGCCTCAATGAAGAATGCTTCTAAATCGGGGTTAAATTTAACGTTAGCCCAAAGTAACTATTCCACGCGGACGAAGTCGCGGGCAAAAGCTAGTGAGTAAATAAAATATATTAGACAAATTTCATATTAATATTATTTATCTATTCAAAATGATTACAGACGGACTAGCGTTATATTTCAGGGTCAGCTTCCTACCCAGCCCTGACGTTGGTCTCAATAAGATCTTGCAAGGTGCAGGAGGCCATGCACGATAGACATGACAAGAGGTGGGGCATATCCTGTAAAGCGGCTCCACACTGGCATTGCGTTTGAGATTGGTTTATGACACCCCATTTGGGGGCCCGGGGCGTCTCCCGCGGCGAGGAAGAGAGTTGCCTCTCCCTCACGCGTTCAGCCTCCTCCTTCGCTAATATGACTGTTTCGCAGAAAGAGGCGACTGCATCCCATTCCCTCCCGCTCCGCACCATGGTCTGAACCAGGTGCTGCGTCCTGTTAGCAGTTCAGGTAACACTCGCAGATTAAACTGGCTAATAAAGAAGTTGATTAGATTTCCCGTAGCTTGAAGAGCCATTCAAGTTTGTACCCGTCGGTAGACATAATAAAGTGTGCAAACATTCGTTGCTTAGTATACAAGAGAATTAATGTTGACAATCAGTCTCTCAGTTATCACTGCTCCGAATATTGAAACACTAACATAAAACAAATGTTTAATTTTGATCTAAATACCTACTTCACTTGTTTACAATATTAGTATAGGAAGATTTTAAAATAAAATACAGCTACAATTCGGAACCTAGATCCGAGAGTTTTAACCCCAAACGGCAAACAGCTTGAAGTTCTCTGTAGCTGTAGCGGCAGCACCAGCACAGCACGACGAGCTAGGAATTTGGAATGGTGTAAAATAGATAAACTGCCAAATTCTATTTAACTAAAGATGTATTGCATTTTTATATGAATTCCTCAAATTAAGATAATTACCACGTACATACATACTAAGTAGTAGGCTACTTATTCGTACTTTCAAGCCTTAACTTGTAACTGTTTTCATCCCGAATAAATAAAATAGAATGAAGACAACGCAATGCGTTTAAATCCAGTATAAAAAGGTTTCTAGAAGTGATGCTACCCCTCTCTCAGCTGAACGACTGAGTCTTGATGACTTTTATCGATGACAATTATGTTTGATTTGATAAAGCAACCTAACAGAGTAAATAAAAAATATTTTTATTCGTTTAAAATTCGATGTAGAAGTATACAACGTGTAACGGAAACCCCATATCTATCCAAAAGGACTGAAGACAACATTTGGTATGGAGTCTCTATGCAAAGTTTCAGCTCAAAATAAGTGACTCACAGAATTGACCCCAAATTATTGGTTTCATATGTTTCTTGAATACCAGTAATAACAAACGTGTCACAGCACTATGAGGGTCATCACTTTCCACGTCCCTTGACAATAAAACGATAATTCTCTTCGTTCTTCTTAATTTGAAAAATTCGGTCTCTGGTATCTATGTATTGAAATTTCTAATAAGCTCCACACATGTAGACATTGGATTGCAAAACCCTTGCTATATCGTTTGTTATCATCTAAAGAAGCCGTGCACTCGGTATGTATATACCCTTTAAATTACACGTTGTAGAATAAAATCTTAAATATAAACTATAGTTCTGATTTTGGTGATCTTTACAGCGCTCGCTTTGCTCAGAGAGTCAGCACGCATCGCCTTTTAGTTGGCAAGTCTCAAAAATTATACAATACGTTAAGCAAAACCTTGGTATCTTCTGTTCAAAAATCGAGAATTTGACACAGTTACAGTCTAAAAGCTAATATTGATACTTAATAACATAATTTAAATATTGGCCGAATTCCGACCACTGCGCGACCACTAGTTAATATTATATATATCTTTTGTTGAAACACAAACATGTACAAGGGCTTTCCAGCTACGTCCACTTTCAAATACAAATCCGCAAGGGACACATTTGGAACTATTACTTGTTATTAGTGTTAATATCATTACTGTAGCGTGAAACAAAGGAAGGAATTAGGGCGTTTTCAGACTATCGATTTATACGCGCGTATAAGCTCTTTTTTTGGGAGCATATGTTGACGCTTATAGGTGTGCCTTATGCATATGCACATGCAACTCATACGAGCACGGATGTACTTATAAGGTCGTATCGTCAAGCCGCGAGAAAAGACTTGTTCGTGAATGGCGAATCGTTTATAATTACATCGCAGTTCTATTAAACTTACCGGTTGTCAGTCTTAATGGAACTGTAGGTGATAGAATAGAATATAAAAGAATTTATTGAGACTTTAAAGTGAATTTAAAGTAAGTTATAGCGATGTTAGGATGTTTTCAGTTTCATCATATTATATAAGACCTAAAAGCCATAGGTTGACAACTTTTTTGTACGCTACGAAGGAAAGATCTTTTATGTCACAGGGCAAGCCTCTGGATACTTTGCTGTATACGAGAGTGTGTAGGTAAGCGGGACATCGTCTGGTTAGAAGAGAAGAGGTTGTAACGGTATGCGAAAGACACGTTTGGAAGTTAATAAGTGGTAGCCAGGCCGAATCTTTATGCTTTTGTGAGTATGGAGCAATGCATTTAGAAAATAAAGTTGACAAACGCGTAAAACTTGAAAATAAAAAAAACATCATTATAAAGGGAGTCAGTAGAATAAAAAATGTTTTTTTTAGTATGACTTTAATAACAGCTCTTTGGGCTTTTTCCAGCTCCATCATAATTGATTTACCAGCTCCACCCCAAACGGATATTCCATATTGGATAAGAGACTGGCATATCACAAAATAAACTGTTCTCATTATGTCTTGTGAGGTGCGGTCTCTCAATTTCTTCATAATGTGAAAGAGTTTCCTTAGAAGGCCCAAGAGAAGTTGAATATGAGAACTAAATGAAATGTTTTCATCAATTAGGAGACCTAGATATTGAATAAATGGCGTTTGGTTAATACAGTCCCACGAGCAGTTTTCGCGTGAGGTGTTTAAAAAACGGTTTTAGCATGTTTGATATTTTAATTTAAGGCCAGGCGGAGGGCTGGAAAAATGAGTTTTGTCAAAATGTGATTAGTTTGGTTTTCTTTATGTTAAGTGTAAGAAGGTTGTAGTTGAGTATTTGCGCTAATTTTGCCAATCTCTCCTCCGCATGACTGTAGGAGTTTTTCCAGGTTAGGCCATGAAACGTAATAACTGTGTCGTCTGCGTAAGATATTAGTTCTGCCTTTTGTAAATTAAGGTTCAGTATATCGTTCATATATATTAAGAATAATGTTGGACCCAGTAAACTACCCTGACCTACCTATTCCAAAATTTATGAAGAGTTGATCACTACACTTGTTGCCTGACTTAACATACTGTTGGCGATTCTTGAGGATCCGCTGGGCTATGGACAATAAATCTCTCACCGTATTAGTCCTACTTGACTTCAGTTGCGCGTTCAACTCAGTAGATTTTGACATACTTCTTGGAGTCCTTCGTTCATTTAACTTCTCGCCTTCTGCACTATCCTGGTTTGACTCGTATCTTCGGGGTCGCTCTCAGTGTGTCCGCCTTGATGAAAAATTTTCTGATTGGTGTGAGAATATTAGTCAGTGGGCTAAATCATACGGATTACAGATTAATCCGTCCAAGTCCCAGGCTATGATCTTAGGTAGTCGATACTATCGCTCTGCACTTGACACTTCCTCTTTGAGGCCATTATCCCTTAACGGCTCAGTCATTGCGTACACGGATATTGCAAAGAATCTTGGTGTATTACTTGACAGCAATCTTTCTTGGCGAGCGCAAGTAAGTGAGGTTAGTCGTAAGGTGCACTTTTCCTTCCACTCTTTAAAATCCCTACAAAGCTTCTTGCCTTTCAAAACTAAAATCTCTTTAGCTCAAACTTTAATTCAGCTGATTATTGATTATGCTGATGCCTGCTATTTGGATGCCACTGAGGAGCTCTTATGTAAGCTTGAGCGCTTGCAAAATTTGTGTATTCGCTTTGTTTTTGGTCTGAGGAAATACGATCATGTCTCTCAGTTTCGCAAGGATCTCAAGTGGCTCCCTATCCGTCTTCGCAGGAACACTCGAATATTATTCCTTCTGTACAACATCCTATTCAATCCTGCATATCCTAGCTACCTGCGCGATCGTTTTTCATTCACTCGTCCTACTGATGCCCTTTGTAGATCCCACCTTAAA
This sequence comes from Tholera decimalis, assembly GCA_943138885.2. NCBI lineage: Eukaryota > Metazoa > Arthropoda > Insecta > Lepidoptera > Noctuidae > Tholera > Tholera decimalis. The sequence continues at coordinate 44,031,743 of OW964550.2, read as the reverse complement.
CTCCATCTCAATTTCCCATCCCAAAAAACCTGTTTCTATTCCCACTCCTTCTCCTTTCATGCAGTACGACTATGGAACTCACTTCCCGCTAAAATCCGCGAAGCTAAATCCATTACTATTTTCAAAAAGCAGGTCAAAGATCATTACCTATCTAACATCCCGTAATTTTATATATTTATTATAGGTATATATTTTTATAGCATGTATTTTAATTCTATGTATGTATATATTTATTAAATATATCATTTTAGTTTAATTTTATAGCTAAGTATGTTTTATATCGTAATTAGTATTTATACACACTGTGTCTATCATCTCCTCTTCAACTCTCCTGTCGCAGGTCTGCTGGAAGAAATTTCTTAGGAAATAAGCAGCACCTTTGTGCTCTTTTGTCTGTATTTAATTTTTTCCTTTATAAGTGTCATGTGTGTACATAAATAAATAAATAAATATGCCTACTGCATCTAGTTTGAGAAGTAGTTGCATTGAAATGGTGTCAAATGTTTTGGCTAGGTCTAAAAAGACTGCCAAACAACATTCATCATCATCATCATCATCATCGGACTACGAGACAAACGGCGAAGCGCCATCGTTACATGGTGGACATCCCACCCATACGCACAAAACGTTTTGGGAATACCTTCATTGTGCGTACGGCTAAGGAGTGGAATTCCCTGCCGGAGTCTGTGTTTCCTGACAGCTACAACCTAGGAGTCTTTAAGTCCAGAGTGAATAGGTTACTTTTAGGTAAGCGTGCTCCATCTTCGATCACATCATCACTTGTGAGATAGTAGTCAAACGCGAACCAATTTTCAATAAAAAAAAAATCACCCCTTTCTATGATTTCTGAGATGGAGTTAGTCAACAGAGACGCCGCATCTTCAGTAGATTTGCCTTTTCTAAACCCGAATTGTTTGTCTGAACTAAGATTGTTTTTTTTCAAGAAAATTTATAGGACGAGAATTTACTACTTTCTCTAGGATTTTGGACAAAATACTAAGAAGAACTATAGGTCTGTAATCGTCAGGTTTATCTTTTGTATCACTTTTGTATATTGGGCTAACTGCTGCAACCTTCCATTGTTCTGGAAATACTCCTGTTTCCAGGCCCAGATTAATCAGATGGGTTAGCGGTTTTGTTATTAAGTTATCGATTTTCTTTATGAGTGTTACACTGATTTTATTGGGGCCAGGAGAGCTTCCATTTTTGGCTAATGGATGATGTTTGAAATTTCGGTTTCATCTGTTGGGTATAGAAAGAAGGAGAAGGTTGAAGTGATTTGGGATGTGTACTTGCTGGTGAGGAATTCTGTGTTTCTGATATTCTTGTCAGTATAGTATCAGCCAGGTCTTTGCCCACGGATGTGAAGAACTTTTCATAGCTTTTTCGAGCTTTTACTATTTTCTTGGATTTTTCGGCTATCGTATACAATTCTAAGTTTACGTAAGAGGTTGTTGCAAAAAAAAAATTGTAACGGTTGTAGATTCGTTTTTTGTTTCGTTTCCAGGGTCGGCTCGAGATGATAGATGTAACCTGTCGCGGTTTCTATGCATCTTATTAGTATTTTTATCGTTTTCTCATTAGGTGGCGATAAGCTAACGTAAATAGTAATATTTCTATAGTGGTTGTTGAGTCGGGTGTGCCCCAAGGATCTGTTTTAGGCCCTTTGCTTTTTATTTTATTCATAAATGACATAAAATCATGTATACTCAACTCTGAATTTCTTATGTATGCCGATGACATCAAAATTTATAAGGCTTGCACGAATATTCAGGATTGCTTGCTGCTACAAGAGGATTTACTCAGACTTTCACATTACTGTGTAGTCAATAAACTTCATCTTAGTCTTCCAAAATGTTATTTCATATCCTTTACTAAAAACATTAAAACTATTGACTTCCAATACATGTTAAATAACAAAACAATGAATAAAACAATCTGCATACGTGATCTTGGAGTACAACTGGATCATAAATTACATTTAGATATCCACATAAACAACATAATTAACAGGGCCTTTCGGATGTATGGTTTTGTCATGCGATCTTGCAAGGATTTCAAAAAACCTTCTACTTTGTTATTTTTGTATAAAGCTTTAGTTCGCTCACAATTGGAATATGCGGTACCTATTTGGTGCCCTCTATACAATAAATACAAAACCAGTATAGAAGCGGTACAAAAAAAATTTCTTCGTGCTGTAAATTATAAGTGCTTCCACACAAGGATTCCGTACACAGATTTATTAAAGCATTTCAAACTAATAACCTTGGATTCCAGACGTCACTTGCTAATGGTTATGATGCTGTATGGTATATGCCACAATAAGTTTAACTGTACTAAGTTAATTAATCGGCTATGTTATGTAGTACCTCGCACTGTAATACGGCGGGAGGTGCGCGTACCTCGACTATTCTATACTGCACGCTGCAGAACGAATGCTGGGGTACGGGCCCCTCTCCGAAGGCTGTTGGAAACGTACAACACTCATTTCATGGACCTAGACATTTTCGCGCTGTCACATTCCAAATTTAAGAAAAAGGCATTGCAATTATTAGCTTCTTATCATTAATTACTTGTCCACCGCACCAGATTAATTTGTTATAGTTTTCTTTATTTCTCAGTCAATTTTATTGTATTTAAACATACCTGTACGCGTCCGCATCTTTACTCATAATATCATTTCGTGGACAATAGTGTGGGTTATACGTTTTTTACCTTTTAAGATAACCACTTTTTGTAAAATACTTTAATGTATAACTGTTTTTTGTCCCAAATAAATAAAATAAAATAAAAAAAAAAATTTCTTCATCAAAATCCATGTTGGTACTGACTCACCACTACTGGTTCGAGCGATCACGCCAGAATAAACCCGAGTAAGAGAGTGCAGTTTTTTGAAGCACATGTAAGCGCGCATGTTGAAACGCTCGGGCATAAAAACGCTAGTCTGAAACCGCCCTTACTTAATGAGTGAGGTCAACCAACTTTAAATATCTCCTGTGTGAGCTGTGAGCACGCCTGAATGACTTGCATTAAATAGTATCCAGAGAATCCAAATAAGCTTTTGTTACGTTGGCAGACGTGTCGAGTGTAACTTAAACGTTTTGTGGTCTTCATTTTGTGTTGAAGGTATTTAACGCTTAATATTGTGTAAAAATGTGTGTTATTTTCAAAGTAAGGTATTTTTGTGAAACAATTATTAACAATACTTCTACTCGCGTGGAAATTTTAAGAATTTTGCAATATTGGACTTAAGTAGATTTACATATACAACGTGTAACAGAATTAACGCAATTCCTGAAAGTAGTTGGTTCAGAGTCGGCTTTGAATCGATTTCATAAAAAATATGTGTTAAATTTTAATTGAAAAAACTTTCATTTAACTTAAAATGGAAACACAATATCATGACAAATTAATACAATCCTTAATTCAAGGAAATTGTGTGCGTGTCGCGTCGGCCGCTAACATTGCATGAGTGTATGCGTCTGCGTAAGGATATTGTATGACACACATACGTTTTGCGTTTAGTAAGGATAACTATTTTATAAACCATACCTAGGTTTGGTTTCAATTTATTTAGTTACGGATGTTGTTTTAGACTTATAATTTAATATTCTAATTGGGGTGTCTGAGGTATTGCGCTTAATCTGTTACACGTTGTATAAATAATTTGTAATCAGCTGGGAGCTGGGACACGGGCTTCCTATTTATCAGATAAATTTATTTATTTAATTATCTATTAGGGATTAACAAACAGTAACACATTTTTTATAAACTATAAAATCATAACAAATCAATGTAAGTATATGTGCACCCACAGCTTTAACCACAAATTATACATTAGGGTCGTGACATAAATTTTAAAATGTGTTTTTGCCTAACCAAAGTATGCTATATTATACAAAACATTACTTCCTTAATGATGCATATTATTTTATTTTGTTATCATTATCAAAATAAAATAATAGGAAAAAAAAAAACATTTTAAAATTTATGTCAAATGGGCCGTAATCCAGTGCGGGTTGATGGATATGACATGTCTTCGGGTTTTTCGGTCCAAGGACATGCCGATTTCCTCACGATATTTCTCTTTCACCATTTTGAGAGCAGTGATGTTGATAGAAATAATACATAGAAATGTGTCAGTCTGAGTTTAAATTCACGACCTTCAACTTGTAAGTCGCGCCTTTATACGCTAGGTCTACACTCGTCATATTCACTATTAGTTTACATAATTAGCAGTAATCTAGACACGCGGGATCGTGTCAAGCCAAGAACTGGCGCGCAGCTCACCGTGTGTAATATTACATGAACCATTTGGAGCCACTTTTGAGCCCCTCATAACTCAAAAACTATTTCACCTAAACTTGTCAAATTTGGCTCATATATTGAGACTAGCGAGATACATATGTGTTCCAAATTTTATAAACATATCTCAAAGGGTTATTTAGATATTAACGTCCAAAAATCGTCATTTTTATGAAAATTTGGCTTGCTGGTAGAAACTAACCATCGAACATAATAATTCGTATATAATAACTAGCCAGGTCAAACCTTAGGCTACGATATATTCTCCTAAGTTATAAGAATAAATAATATTTTATGTTGTTATAAATAAATTTCAGGACTGACCATTGAACTTGGCACCCATTTAGATTTCACTTCTTTTGTCGTTGAAGTCAACAACCAAGGTATTTATGATAATATTGAACTTGGCTCTCATTTCACATTTATGTTTTTCATGGGATATCTTTTACCGACACATATAGTTTTCGATGGGTGTAGTTATTTTGGCATAATAGCGAGCAACATTTGATATTATCTTATTCGTAAAATACAGAATTATATAGAAAACTTTCTACGCTAGAAAAATTTACATTTTAAAGTTTTTTGCGATTCTTTAGGCTACGCTGTCTTGACCTTGTTTTAGAGCTGAACATTGAATTTTAAAAGCGACAATGTCGAGAAATCTTATAGCTTGACTGAGAAACAATACAAGGGGGTTTGTTTCAAGATCTTACGTCCGCTTTGTGGGGTACGAGATTAGCGCTTATACATGTGTATAGTTTGAGTTTAACGGTTTACGCCGTACCTATAACACTAGCATGACTATCTTCAGTATTTCAATGCAACAAAATACTTAAAAAATAGAATTGTGATTAATAACATATTTCAAATTCTCACTTTATATCTTTTCGCTTGTATCGCACACATTATGTTGCTAAGAAGTTTGAAAAACGTTTGTTTTCATTTTTAATTTATAAGTAAATGCTTAAGATATGTATATGAGTAGTGAGTACTAAAATTCAACAATTAGTTCTTCTTGAAATTGTTACTACGAACTTTTAATTTTTGCTTCTCACGCAAAATTATTGCAACTGCCACCTCGCTGTCCTATCCTACAAAATAACTATGCCATTAATATCACTTTTATAGCTATGTGCATGAAATGTTAATAAATAAATATAAACTACATAACAGACGATAGACAAAAGGGTTCCATTTTTACGTAAAGACGTATGGACCCCAAAAATCAGTGATACTATCCGTCACACACATTTTTCGACCCAAAATCTATCCGAGACACGTCTCACAGACTTCGAATAGAAATCCATCAACATTTATCTTTAACACCAATGACCTGTAACAGATGCTTACAAATGACTTGAGGGACGTGCCTAGATTCGGCAGTAATTAATATACCTAATTAATCGTTAGAGAGAATACGGTTCGTTAGGTCGGTAATATGGAGAAATAAAGGGCGTTAGCGTGAAATAGAATAACTTATGAGGGATAAATTGGTAACGGAAGACGTTTACGTTCGAGCTCCTTAAGGTTCTAAGTTGAGCTACGCGATAAATGACAAATGCTTGCACTGTTTGGACGGGTCTGCTCAAATCTGTGTTATTCTGTCCTCTAAAGGGCGCCACAGACATAAGCCTACATGGCTCTCATATGATTTGATCGCTACAGATTGTATGGACTTTAAAAGAGACGATGACCTCTGAGTTTGTTTCAGTGATTCTTCTCAGAGTAGTCAGTTAGGAAACACTGGCCTCATCTAGTTTATATTAACGAAAAAAAAATGACATGTGAAAGTGTAAAATTTGTAAAAGTAGGACATCTACAAAAAGCAATGAGATCCCATAAAAAACAATACTTGTCAAAAATAGCATAGCCATAGCATGAAAACACAATGTATCTCACAAGTAATACATACGTAATCATATAAATTAGATTGTTTTTGCGATTGCCAAGTCAATATATTTATTTAAAACGTCAAAGATTTTTAATATTGATATGGTCACTATAAGATGTTGTTAGGTTAGATAATTACGTAACAACTTAAGACAGAAGGTTCCTTAAGTAGGGACTGAATAATCTAAGAACCGACTTGGTATTACATGGATCTCACAACTTTATACGGTAAAAGAACTGAGTTGCGAGACTTGGTTTTTTGACAAGTATTGTTTTTTATGGGATCTCTTTTCTTTTTGTAGATAGGCCTACATTTTTCCTTTCCGGTACCTTCTACTTCTTGCAGCGGCGTGCACAGGTTTATGACACTGGGTATGCGGCGGAGTACTCGGTCACAAAAACTTTTTCTTTTATAGATTTTAAGCATAGCCGCAGCCACGCGACGGATCTCTAAGTCGGAAACCATGCCAACAGAACAAGTCTTAGATGTACTACTATTCATGTACATCTTCTACGGCAACGCAGACAAAACGGCGATCGATCGTCGCGGCGGAAGAACTTCTAATACGTAAAATAATAAGCTAAGATATTACTACTCACCTAGTCAGCTTCAATTTTCACATATTCAAGGTTCCGGTTACTATATCCCGATGTAAACGCAAGATTTCGGCCACGTCAAATATCTTATCCAAGTGAGTGATAGTTACAGAACACGTCACTTGGAAGATATCCGATGTGGCCTTTAAAAAGGCCGATTTTCATGTGATTCGCAAATATATAAATAAACTTAATAATAAAACAACAGGTTAGTAAAAAAAAAACATACTACTCATTCATTTATAAATTAAATCTATGCGCCTATCCTTTTTTAAATATGATTTTAGGATATCGTCATAGAAAGTTGGATTGCGTTTTAATTCTATCATTAATGCCTTTTCTATAGAAATCATGGAAAGCTCTGTGAGTCTCTGTTGATTTTGTGTGTTTCTCAAATATGTGTGGATACGTTTTAAACACGAAAATGAACGCTCTGCCGATGCGCTGCTTGCTGGGATAGTCACAATGAATTTCGCTAATCGTAACACTTCAGAAAAAACTTTATTTAAATTGTCCTTATACAAATTTTGAATAATACTAAATACACAACTATTTGCAAATTGAGGTGATCTATAAATACAGCGCAATTCATTTTTCAATTTATCGAAATTAAAATTTGCCTGATAATTATTAGTGAACTCTCTGATTTCATTTTCAGGGAAACGTTCACTATATTTTTTAAAATTCTCACAAGAAAGTAGCTCAATAAACTTTAAATCTTTAATGTTTTTATAGCGATTTCTTAATTCACTGACTACATTATCAATTATTTCAACAAAAATTCGCCGATAATGTATTTTTACATCATCGACATTGCGCTTTCTTTTAGGTGGTCCGGTAATGTGAACGGCGGCATCATAAAAGATCTCGAACTTCTCTCTGAAACGTTCTAAAAATGACTCTAACTCTTTTATCTTTGTTACACAATACGCGATGTCACTAGTTTTTTTTTGCAAAATATCATACAGAATATCCGTTTCTGCAAAAATATCTGCGAAAGATTTTAAAAGAAAATTAAATTCAAATTCTTTCATAATAAATAAAAATGAACTGACTTGTGTCAGTGTTTCACCATCCCAGTCTTGTGTATTTTCGTTCATATTTTCAAACAATTCTAGGAGGTGGGTGGACTCATTATTAATTACATTAACCGTGCGCGAGTGATATGTCCACCTTGTTTCCGCGACACGAGGCAGCTTTTTCATATCGGCAAAGTTGTTGTAATGGGCCATTCGCTTTGTACTGGTGTGAAAAAAAGCCGCGATTGATTTTATAATACTAAAAAAGCGTTTTGTTTCAGCAACTCGTTCGAACGATTTCGATAAAACTAAATTTAATATATGTGCTGAACACCAAACGTACATAGCTTGTGGACATTTTTGTCTCACCAAAGCCTGCACGCCATTAATTTGTGACGATAAAACTGCTGCCCCATCGTAAGTTTGTGCAACTAATTTGGATACACAATCGAACTCTTCTAAAATTTCCAAAATTATAGAACTCAAGGTTACAGCGGTCCGATCCGCGCTGACATCAACATATTTGATAAATCGATCTACTACTTCAGAATCACGAAAATATCTCAAAACTAATACTAATTGTTCACGGCCGCTAACATCAGGAGTCTCATCTACCATGACGGCGACGAAATCGGACTGTTTAATTTCGGCTTTAACGCGATCGATCATCACAGATGCAACGCTCGAGATCAAATCATTCTGCGTACGGTTCGACATGCCCGTGAATGAGGTACTTGCACTCTGTAAATGGGTTTCTAAAACTCCATCATACTTGGCCAATAAATCTACTATTTCTAAATAATTACCCCTATTCAACGACGATACTGACTCATCGTGACCGCGAAAAGCTAATTCTTGTTTTCCCAGAAAGCAAACAACATCGATGAGCCTTTGAAAAATGTTTCTATTGCGATCGACTTTAGCATTATGCCTCTCAATATCTAATCGTAACTGACTGTTGATACTCATTTCAATACGAGATTTACCAAAAGTATTTAATTTTAAGCAGGCCTCCATATGTTTTTCTGTATGGTCATGCTTCTTTGCCGCGGTATAAAAATTATTTAAATCTGAATATCCCGAATCAGTCCACACTGTACTAGAATTACTAAACAATATGCAAGGAAAACAATATAATTTAATCGTGTGTATACAACCACACAGCCAGTCATACGTTTCATAACTTTTAACATGAAACTTTCGAGTTACTTTCCCTTTTTGCTGGTTTAATTGTTGTAACTCGGGTACACACCTACCTTTAGAGACAATTTGAATCTTTTCATTGAATGATAATTGTGAGAACTTGTTATTTTTAATTTTTAATAAACACACATTTTCAACACAGACCTCACAATCAAATAACATTTTTTAAAAAATCAACAAACGCACTACCTAGTAAAAGCAAATCACTACAATACAATTATTATAGAAACTCAGTAATAAACTGTTAAATGTACACACTTTCAAATGTTAAAATGAAAAATCTTTTAAGAAAACTATAAATATACTGGCGTAAACAAAATAGTAAACAATGCTCATCACATGAAAAAGCAATATGGCTCCCAGGCCCCGCGAACACAAAACCAGTGTTGCCAACAACGCGGGGGTCAATGTCGCCCGTTTTTTACAGCTTAAGTAGCCTAATATAGCCGAATTTCAGTCAGTGGTAGGTAGCCTAATTATGTAGCTTAAAATATCAGTAAAAATGTAGTTTAAATCAATTTATTTTTACCTACTTTACTTGCTTTAAATACTGGTATTTTTTTTATCCACTCATCGCGCATAATAAATGCGCCAATAATTTTTCGTTAAACAAATACTTTGACACAAATGCTGTAGGTACGAAGCGAAATGAAAATGATAAATATTTAAATAATAACTGAAATTGGCCCGAACTATTCACTCAGTTTAATAAGATAATTGCGTTTACACTAATTTTTTTTTAAGTTATTGTTGATTGGCTTGCGTTTGATCACAATTTCAACTGATGTTAAGTGATGATGTGGACGAAGACGAAGCATGCTTGCCTAGAAGTAACCTATTCACTCTTACTCTTAGCTATAACCTGGGAGTGTTCCGTACGAGTTAAGAGGACACTATCAACCTCGTACAATTATGTACGAGATTTTAATAATATGGCCATACGAACATTTTGCATCACCATTTTATAATAGTAAAGTCATTTTAATAAAGACAGAGATAAGAAACCGGCTAACTGTGGAAACAGTGAACGGCACACTTCTTGCTGCAGAGAGTGCAAAAGGAAACTGTGTCAATTTTGAACCCACAAAAGGAGTGTATAGCCGCATGACAACAGATAAAATATACGGTAGAAAAAACGATGACAGTGAGGGTGTTCCTGACTAATATTTGGAGAGATGTAAACTAAGTTACCTTGCAAATTTTCATAATAATTTAGTAATAGTAGTAGTAATACATTTAGTTTTTTTATTTTTATTTTACTTGATTGATTAATAATAAAGATTTTTTGGAAATACAACACAAAGTGATGTTTTATTTAATAGGAAACTTGCAATAGTTTATTTCGAGTAAAAAGTCCTAAATCCAGAAATTCAATATGCCTTAATTTTGGTTTTAGCACGTTTTGCATGCATAATACCTAAATGTACGAGGTTTGAAATTCAAAATACGAGATTTTTAGCTGCATGTGTACGAGGGATTTTCTTTTGCGGTTGGCAACCCTGCTGCCAGTGTTGTTTAGGTTATGCCGTCTCAGTGGTGTAGTTGCTGAAAAGTATAAGCTCAAGTGCAACTAAAAATATATGTCACTAATATGAAGAAAGGGTACTTTTGTATTGTACACCATGACTTTAAAAAAAAAAAACAAAAAAAGTTGATATCATACTACTACAAGTACAAAATGACAATGAATATACATTTAACAACATTACTAACAAGTGTATCTTCCTTTTGGAAGCAAAATATATATATATATCCAATATTAAAGCGCAGTGCATCATTAAATAATGTCTAAAATTGTGTTTTTTATGAGAATAAATCAGTGATTCCTATTATTATTGTATTTATTAATCCAAATTCCTTAATAGTTAAACGTTAAAAGTTAGAAAACAGTAATAAAACAAGACGGCTGATTTCTTTCTTTTATTATTGGTATGCAATATAAATTACCAAAAAATAATAACACTTATTTATAAAGTATTGATATCATGTATGTATGACTATTTGTTTGAAATCATTATAACAAAGCTGCTCAACAAATTTTGTCTAATTTCTATTTTTATAAGCAAGTCCTGTAAATTAATAAGTGCACAGGCTATAACAATCACATTATCAAGTATTCTTAGAAAATGAAACAGTAATCTCTTTAGTCAAAATTTTTCTTGTCCGTATCGCCTTTGATCTATAATTAACTTTTTCTTTTAAATGAAATTGGTACCCTTTTCACTGGTGACAATAGGATCTGTTCATGTGCTTTTATTTTGTGTTGACTGTGATTCTGAAAATAAATAAAATTATAAATACAAACAAACGCACAGTTCACTTTTCAGTTACCTATTTTTATCCTTAGTTATGTCTACATACCTGTTGTCATTAAAACTACTTCTTGCACAGGTGTTGTAGTCGGTTGGGTGCTAGACGGGCTGGGTTCACTTAACACTTCCTGCATCAGTGTGTCTTGGCACTCTTGAATGAGTTGGGTTCTTTGTTTTTAAACAAATACATGTCTAGAAGTACTAGCATCACTCATCCTTTTTCTGCGGTCTTCCTGGCAATAAAATTTTGTAGGCACCATGATTATGCTCTTGCTTAAAGTTGCTTAATCCCATATTATATTGATAGCCTTTTTCAATCTGAAATATTTTTAAATGTTATTTTAAAGCCATAAATGTTGATGTATTTAGTGGTAATAAATATAATTGAATATTGAAATATTTGTGGCTATTCAGGTATAATACAAAAAAACATCTCAGTTATCTAACCTTAAAACAGAAGAATAACTATATTGTAAAAATGTTTTAAGTTAGTAATAATAACATGTTTACTTACATCAAAATGATCCTGACAGACGAAAATTACCGAACTATCCTTTATTTCTTTAGTATTTCTGCGTGCAAGTTGTAAATACTTATTACGAACTTTAACATTTTTTGGAACGGTTATAAATAGCTTCTCCGGCATCTTTATCGTTGTATTTGTGCACCGTGGTACTGCACACCATTTATAACTCATTTTTTCCAGTAAATTACAGCCAGAAACTTTATTAAACTACATAAAACTCTCAAATTGACTTGCTCCCCAATATTTATATACAAACGTGAAACGTGTGACATCACTCCGTCATATTGTTCGTCCAACAAGCGTTTTGACAGCTTATATAATCACTATATTTTGTAATGCTTTTTTTTTTAACGAAATATTTATAAAATATGAAAATAAATATTATTTGTAGGGTCCTTATACGCCAATAAATAATATGAGACGGTTTTTAGAAACCATTCAAATAGTCTATTCTGTCTATTATTTTTACTCGGAACGGCAATGAACAACATTTCTGAACGTTTGTCTCATGCATACGTAGAATCTCTATGTAGTCTGTGGTGTCATGCCGCAGGACTTTGGCTTTAGACATTCATGGGTGTGTGCGTAGGCGAATTGTGCACAAATAGCAAAAGTACTGCACACATGCGAACAAAAATCCTGCCGTAGAGGGCGGCAGGACTTGAGAATAATAGGTACGTTAATTTGCAGCGCCTGGCAAACAATGTTTGTGTGCTTGCAAATAGGTGCTATTTATAAACTATTAGGCGTTTTTAAGTTATTATATTTTGTTTATTCATTTATTTAGTATTAATTAAAGTCATCAAAAACGTGCGAACGTTTTATTTAAATATCTGTGAATGGCAAGTAATGCACTGCATTTATGCTTTCAAGGAGCGCACGCGCCTGGTATGTATAAATTTTTAAATTACACGTTGTATACCATGTGTATGATATAAATTACACAAAGCAATGTGTCTGGCTGAGTTCGTACTGTTACGCCAGTCGCTTAGTGAAGTACGTCGAGAAACTTTGACATAAATCTAGAATGTTCGAGATACTAACGCCATCTAGCAGCGAGTAGCCAGAATGAGTATATCTAGTCGAGACACTAACGCCATCTAGCGTCGAATAGCGGTACCGTGTATCTCGAGTAGCTTCCTGGAATATTATGGGTAGTATAAACAGTGAGTCGATTTTATAAGAATGTTCTAGAGCTCATAGACCGGGGTATAAAAAGATCGCAAAGGGGCGCAGAGAGTCAGTCTTATTACGAGGCGAATACGCGATATAATCGAAGCTTTACTAGTGAATATCTGTGCGATTTAAGTGTTAAGTGACAAGTGTTGTGGTGCGAATATTTGTGTTAAATTTTTATTTTGTGTTTAATTAATTAAAGTGTTAATTTTGGTTTAATTGGCGTTAATTAATTCTATCCCAAACCCCAGCTCGTAACAGTACAATATACAGCTAAGCCCGTTACCACTGGATCTATAACTGAATAAAAACGCACCATGTTGCTTCAGTTGCCTTTGCGTTTCGGTGCTGCGGTTGACAATTCCCTCAACATGGCAGGATTTCATATCTGTCTGAGAAAATGTTAAAACTATCCTAATGGTAAAGCAGCAACTTTATAATATAAGAAGCACCTGTCCCCAAGTTGGTCTGCGCTGGTGTCAGTGTAGAATCACAATTTAATGGAATTCTAAAAAACACGCAATGAAAACAGTTGCTAAGTCAAAAAGAAAACATTCTGTACCGAATTACACTCGCTTTGGTACAACGTAATGCTATACTTTTGTTACTATTGTTCGGTAGATTTCAGACAAATCCTGTGAGATATTAATAATTTTAATCAATTATTTTAGAATTTAAAACATGCTACTAGAATATGGAACCAGAGTTCAAGATTGCAGATATGCTTAGTTCAGTTGCAAAAGCATTTATTAGATAGCGACGATTGTAAAAATTTATTTCTAAATGACGTTTCGATAACCATCTTCGACACACGACAGTATCCAAGATGACTTACTATCGGCCAGATCAAGCGTCGCAAGTGGAAATGGATCGGCCACACGCTTCGAAGGGATTTCGATCACATACCTAAATAGGCGATGGATTGGAATCTTCAAGGAAAAAGGAAGCGTGGCCGTTCCCGTCAAACCTGGCGTCGCACCGCGGTGGCAGAAGCGATGGGTATTGGGATGACTTGGAGCGTAGTGAAGCGTGAAGCTCAAGACCGATCGCGATGGAGGACTACTGTGGACGCCCTCTGTCCTATCTAGGAGTCATAGGAAATTAAGTCTAGTCAAGTCAAACTCACTCTCTTCTTCACAGTTATGCCCTCGTAACAATTGGATAAGCAATCAATTAACACAAAAATGTTTCGATTTGGTTAAAAATTTGGGATCCAATACTCCTCATCCAAACGTTTGCAATCACTAAAAAAGCTTAGCAAATGCTTTTGAAACGCTTTGTTCATAAATTCTTTCAGTAAAGGCTTTTCTATGTAAACTGGCTAGCATAGAGAAAGTGGAATGCGGAAAAATGAGCAGATACGTAGTGTTTGTTTAATAAATTGAATTGTTAAGCTAACACATTGAAATCACTTGGTATTTTCACAGTTTTATCTGAACTTTATAGAGTACTTGGGCATTGACATGGCAAAGTGAGGTCTTTTAGAGAAACCGTTCAAACAATTAAAAATCTCCGAGTTCTTGCTATCATTTTATTAGATAGACCGATAGACATAATCATTATTTTACACTATACTACTTGTAATACCGTTTTTTTGTCGTAAGTGCTTTACGACAAAAAAACGGTATTACAAGAGGCGGTCTTATCACTAAAAGCAATCATTTACCGACAACCTTTGGATGGAATTGACACAGAAAGAGAAAATAGATACGCTGGTAGTCCATGGTGTACTATTTTAATGTACATACTGATTAGGGTTCCGTAGCCGAATGGCAAAAAACGTAACCCTTATAGTTTCATAGTATTCACCATCTGTATTTTTAAACTACATTCACTGCGTTCTTGTATCTACATTCTTGCAAAGAAATGATTAATTGATTGATAAGGGAAAGCACAAAATAGATGAAGATATTATCATTAGGAACACAAAACTAATAAATTACAATTATAAGTGTTCTATCACATCTTAGTTTCCGGATAACATAGCTTGTAAAATTATATTTGTAGAACAAAATTACATAGGTATACAAAGTGAACATACATGAAACCTGAAAACGTAACACTCGTCTTTGGGCCGTTGTAGAAATATACAATGTTTGTAAACATCTCTCTTTCAATGCCAAAAGGGCTGTAAGCCTTAAATATAAAAAAAAGATCGAAAAAAAAATAAAAAAAAAATATTAAAATATATAAATAGTCTAGAAGTAGATAAGCATTCCAAGAGGGTTATATAAATAGCTTAATAAACTTTGGAAAAATTATTAACTACTAACTTTTCCCGCGACTTAGCGTGGGGGGCTATTCCCGCGTAAATCTCGATCATTTACGCAGGAATAGCCCCCAAGATCCCGTGGGAATTCCGGTATAAAAGGTAGCCTATGTGTTATTCAAGAATATCAACTATCTACTTACAAAATTTCATTGAGCTCCGGCCGGGCGTGAAAGAACAACAAACATACATCCTCACAGACTTTCACATTTATAATATTAGTAGGATTTTGTAGAAATGCCTGATCTGGTTTATAAAAACTTGTATTTCAGGCATCTTGGATCTTAGATGAATATTATTCAAAATTAAACCGACTTGGAATACTTTTGCATTTTTACACGCTTAACTGCTTTTGAGTCCGAGCCAAAAAAGAGGTCTCTCATTCCGAAGTTGACCTTCTTGCTTGGATTAATTGACATAATTAATTGTTAGTTTCCCCTTGTCCTTAGTTATATTGTTTTCCACTTCTCAATAACAAATTGTAATAGAACTGATGGTGGTCTTTCATTTTTATTCATTGAACTGTTTAAAGAAGAAAGTAAGAAAACGTGTTAATTGGAACGTACGTAACGTACGAACAAATTAAAGAAAAATGTTTATTGTCACTGAAACGACATGCATACAAATTAAAAACTTATCTGAAATCCCTTAAACATGGTATTTATTAGTAGTAGGTACTTAATTTATGTCAGTAAGAAGGACAAAGATTAACATTTAGCGACAGAAGGGACAAAACAAAAACAAGGTAGAAGTACAGTCGCCAGCACATCAAGCTATCCGAATCTGTCAAATTTGCCCAATTGAGATTGAACCTTATCATGTTGTAAGAAAGTTGTAAATCTATTAAATTATTTTGACAGATTGGAGTAGGTTGATTTGCCGGCCACTGTACATCGTGGCCGTGGCAACAAGACAAACTCAGCATTATGCTATGCCACAGGCGTACACTCAGCACGGCGCTGTTTTTCAGTAGTTGCCTTAAATATCAGTGTCGTCTGAACTATTTCGCCATTAAAACTCTCTGAAAAAGATATCACAGTGAGGTACAAAAATAATTACGTAATAAAAGATGTCTCGTAGATTCTCCGAGATGTTATTTTTCCATTTACCTCTGTTGGTTTTATCTCGACAGAAAATACAATACGGATATCAGGATAATATATTATACGACGAGAGTACTACGGTACAAAGAACTAGGTATCTTGATAAAAAAGTTGTACGTCTTGTAAAAATACTAAATTATTATTGGGTAGTTCTTTTTGATCTATTTTTGTTTTCAGTTAAGCGACATATTATTTTAGCTATGTGAATGTACGTATGTAAATTTGAGTCAGAAATGAAGAGATTCGCAGGAAAACCAAGGTAACCAAATGGCGAAGCTTAAGTACGAGTGTGCGGAATTAATATATCGACATTAGTAACACAGTTAAATTTTTAAAGGTACAGTATCCAAACCGTCACAAACGAAGTTCTACTGAAGTTTAATAGCCCCCTGTTAATACGTCTTTTATCTGTTCTGTGGTTAATAATAACAGTAACAACAATAATGTTTATTCTTAGACAAAGTGTTACAAATTTTAATGTTACACTGGATCCAGAACTAGTATACCCAGTATCGCAGGATCCAGTTTCTCTCGACATAAATCTCGACCTGAGACGCATTAGGTCTGATGTGGAATTTTACAAGTTTAGAGGAGAGCCAAAAGAAAAATATTGACAAAATCGTGTCAAAACTTTTGTTTATTATCGAATAGGCTAACAAAAATAGTATAATATTTTAGATAAGTCATCTAACTTTGTATCAGTATAGTAATAAAACCAGTCACAGTAAAATAAAAATATTTTATTAGTCAAAAACAATTTTTTGGTGACATCCAACCTTATGCTTGTACAGAGTTATTAAACGACGAATGCTTTTAGTTACTACTTCTATTATCTATTACTGATCCAACTTTATGCCTGCAATTTTTTAGTAAATTCAGTGCGTATTTTAAGCTTTTTTAAAACATATAACATTATGTTTGGCCAAAAATAGAAATTTAGTTATACGTCCGATCTTATCATGTATCTATTTATTAGGCATTTAAATGAATTATTATTAAGTACATAAGGAAAAATAATATTTAAAAAAAAAATTAAACATTACGTCTTTCAAACTTGTTTTTTAACCGACTTCTAAAAAGGAGGAGGTTCTCAATTTGGATGTTTATATTTTTTTTATGTTTGTCCGCGCATAACTCCGTCGCTTACCAACCGATTTGAAAAACTATTTGTTGGAATGTAAAGTAAAAGGTATTTTTTGTTGGAAAGAGTATACTTCCCAAATGGTCCCATGAAAATTTTATCAAAATCGGATAAGCCGTTTCTGAAAAATCAACAAAAGTCTAAAAAACATAATATTTACATTGACGATATTTTCGTTTACTCTGCATTGCGTTTTTTGTTCACGCATAACTCCGTCATTTACGAACCGATTTGGAAAATTCTGTTTTAATTTGAAATTATGACAGATCCTAACGTGATGACAATGATGATGGAATCATGGAGAAATCGAGGGAACTCTTTAAATATTGTAGGCACACCTATGGCGTTTTCGGTATTTCTTATAGTAACTTGTGCTTCTCAAAAAGTATCATTTGGGGAAGTGGAACTGATGATGAATACCACAGATGGCCACCGAAACTACTCAATAATAAGTATTTTGTGGATTGCGATTCGATTACTTGAATATGGATGCTAAGCACTTTATGCTCGTCACAATGCATATGGTGAAGTAGAGCTGATGGTGAAATACCAGAACTCCTCAAAAATTAACGGCTCTGCATTGGGAAAAGCAATATTTTGTAAAAGTTGACAAGTATTTGACATTGTGTATTTTGTAACTAGATTAATTACAAACTGACCCACTAAAAAGCGCGAAAATAAAAACTTTTTTGCAAAAAATAAAACCGACTTCCATATCAAAACACTACAAAGCCAAAAATAACTTTAATTTCGGAAGGCGGTGTGAAAAAAAAAAGAAAATACAAAACCAATAACACCGACTACCGAAATTAAAGTTATTTTTGGCTTTGTAGTGTTTTGATATGGAAGTCGGTTTTATTTTTTGCAAAAAAATTTTTTAAACTAAAAAAACTAAAAAAGAATGGAAACAAAAAAAATCCTCTTCAGGAAAATCTGCCTGACTCGGAATGTTTTAATTTTTTTTATAATATGTGTGGAATTCCTGTGGAATCCACTGCAATACTCATCAAATCATTGTATTTTGCCGTTGCTTTGGGCTTTTCAATTTGACTTACACTAGGTAAATGTTCAGGGAACTGAATTCGCTTAGAAGCATTTCGGATGAAAGATATTTCCGTAATATCTTTTTCAAATGTATTTTTATAAAATAACATTCCGGGTTGGTCTTGTTTAACCTGAAGCCAAACACGTTGTGGAGTCATTGCAGCAAAGAAACGGTCGTTTTCTTTAGGATTTCATTAAAAACTGAAGTTGCAGATATAATTTTTTTTCGTGGACCTAGAAAATCGTCTAAAGTGATTAAATTAATATCTTAATTATTTGCCATTTTAGCTTGCCTTTCAGGCGATTTTTCTGAAAAAGAAAGCTTTCTTTTAACCTTCAAAGACCCCGATAGAACTAAGACTTTTTCTGGCGAACCACTGACGTAGCTGCCATCCGAAAGATCTTCATGTGGTTCGTAAGTCTTGTCTTTAGCGCTATCATCACTATCATAATCGGGAAATTATCGGCCAGGATCTGTAACATAATAATA
This sequence comes from Tholera decimalis, assembly GCA_943138885.2. Classification (NCBI taxonomy): domain Eukaryota; kingdom Metazoa; phylum Arthropoda; class Insecta; order Lepidoptera; family Noctuidae; genus Tholera; species Tholera decimalis. The sequence continues at coordinate 44,012,668 of OW964550.2, read as the reverse complement.
TAAGCACAACCAATATTTTCAACATAAATTAAGTAAATGAAATTAATATATTTGTTTTTTATTTCTGTAGGCATAGTGTAAGTAGGTACGGTTAGTTATTATACTGGAAGCCGAATCCAACATGTTGGAAGAAAGGATAGACAGATTGATTGGTTACATTCATAAAACAAGAAGTAGTAGTTAATTAAAAGTATTTGCCTAAACAAGCACTTTCAAATATACGCTCATTGACTTCATGTCTTGTCTTCTCACGACAACAACAGCTGCAATTGGATTCTCGTATAGATTTCGTATGTCGTCCTCTACAAAAACAAAACAATTTGATTTTAATTTATATACCTACTTATACTGATTTGCTTCTAAAACGAGTAGGAATGTATGAAGTTAACTTACCGGCCACTAAAGCACCTGTATCGCTAGCTTTAGCTTCATTAGGTACCTACTACGGGACTGAATCAAACGAAGATTGACTAGTATGCGTCGTTTATTGAGTAATTGGGTGAACATAACATCCTGCAAAAAAAACAACGTAGATACACCTAAGTTCACAACATATTTAAATGAGTACCTACTATAACCCATAAAATATCACTAATCCACACCAAACGATTTGACAATATAAAATCTGTAGGTACCTATTTATAGGTTTAGTACTCACCGGATCTTCGCAATTAAATAAATCAGAAATCATTAAATTCACTAATAATTCGGCACAATAATAACAACTCGCGCGCGAGTAACAAGACTTGTAATGGTTTGTGCTTGTAAACAAAACGTACGCGCCACGCGTTCGGTGCTATGCGCTGATAGGTCAAGCCACTGTGGCGCTGAAAACGGCCGAGTGACCGGCGATAAAGTCCGATGTCATTCTATCGCGTCGGTGTACGGTCACGAAGTCAATGGAATAGTGTTTCTTCTTCACATAGGCATTTCTGTACGACGATAAAGTAGCACTTTTTAAAGGCATAAGGACTAATTATGTTTGTAGACCTTAACCAAACAAATAAAATTTTCGGGGCATAACACTATATCTCAAGGTACGACATCTGATTATTTAATTTCAAGAGGCATAAAGTTCTATCTGACAATACGTGTTATTTTTACCAACAATCCTTGTAGGATAAAGTCGAATGACAAAATAGTTCCTTCGTTACGCTTAAAATAATTTAAAAGCATAAAAGCTGAAGTCAATGTTCGACCTTCTAATTAAACCAAAATTTAAAGCATAAATACTGTAGTTGCTATTAAGCCTTATTCCACAATATAAATTTGGAAATTCGACAGATTCGACCTTATGCATTTGTATTATTATCAGAACAAAAAGAGATAGAATTATGATTTTTATATGCATAGAAAGAGCGCGAGATACTGGTTTGAGCTGACTATTAAAGTTGATTTACTCTGATGTCGACATTCGACCTTATGCATCTCAGGTCGAGAAATGGTTTAGAGCTAGCGATAAAAATTCAATGGTTATCAGATATTACCTAATTAATTAAACTACGGTAGGTAGTTTAATGTGTGAAGGTATAATAGCTAGATATGTATTTGCGTTTCTAGCAGTTTATAAATGCTGCTATAACAAAAAAATCATGAATTAAAATTTTTATTGCAAATTAAACGTCCTTACTTCCTTGCAATAAATGAGTTGTTTTCTTTAATGATTTTAGACTTTCTCATAATACTGGAAATTGGCTGACATTTTGAAATTCATTAGTCACTTAATATTTAGTCTTCGCGAAGCCTCTAGGCTGAAGTGGGACTGGGCGAGTAATTATTTAGGATATATCGGAAAAGATGGGCTATTGTTGTTACGCAATGGGAGTCAAAAGACGGGCTTCGTTACAGAGAAAAATCTAGAAAGCGCTGGCGTAACGTCTTAGAGACATCCATGGTGGATTGGTCAGAGAAAGCAACGCCCCGAGATGAGTGGAAAACTACGAGGGAAACCTTAACCCAGTAGTCAGACAGTACAGTTTAACAAAAAAAAACTACCAAAAGTGTCATTCTCGTTTCTCGTAATTACTCTAAGCTGATACAAGTATATTCGTGGGCCACAGTTAGTAATTAAATTAAAGTGTAAAATAATAAAAATAAAAAAAAATAAAAAATATTATAAATTATTTTTAAATGTTTTTTATTGTCACTTTTTTATAGAAAAATATTTAAAAATGTAATTTTTGAGAGAAATGTAAAATAAAGGAAATAATATTAATATAACAATCTAGATATGAACTCTTGACCTCTGAGAGTATACCTACTTATAATTCTATAGTGCTGTTCCCTAATTGTGTTTCTTGTTGAGGAGTTCTTAGTAAGTTTCTGAGCACAATAACATAACAGCTTTTCTTTATCGTCTATTGTGTGACTATCTACGGGAAGCAGGTCAAAGTATTATGTAGAGTGTGACGTTAATAGTGGTCCAACGTAACATAGGTTTTTTTTTTATATTGAAACAAAAAGAACACTATGGTTTTTCATCATAACTTCCGTATGTGATGTATTTTTTTAAAATTACAGCCAAATCCTCGGCAAATTGTTTATGTATTTCAGAAGTATGGAGAACTAACAGCTATTAAATACAGGAAATATCTACTATAGTAGACAGTGAGCCAAATAATAGTCCTCACTTTGTGAGGCAGGAAATCTTACCTTACTGTATAATCCTAAACCTTACACTTAATATATAATCTTAATATAAACGATATGGTACAATATTCAACATAACTAAATAGATACATAGCAGTAATTACAGACACTAATATTAAAAAAAAATCAAGGCTTAGGCGCCTTCTGGCTGCCATCACACTTGCAAGTTTATTGGCTTTCTATCAGTAACATTTTGTAGAGTGTGCGATGAAATATACTTATTCCACCGGTCTCTTTCCATTATAGGACTACTAGACGAACGAGGCGATGCGTCGTGGTTACACGGTGGACATCTCACTTTTTCGCAGTCGACGTTTTGAGAGTACTTTGATTTTGCAAACAATAATTTTAACTTCTTAAACTTAAAAGTGAAAATTTTTCTTCTAGTAAAAGACTTCGGGCTTCGTTTTCGACCCCAACTTTTCTCACCACTATGTGAGATAGTGGTCAGACGTGAGCCTATTATCCCTATTGGGATTTTGTAAAAAGGGAAAAAAATTGTTCTTCTTTTTACACAATGTCTATCTCTGTGAAACCTATGTGAAAAATTGATAACATTTTAAGGGGAGTAATTGGTTTGTAATGTTTTGATTTATTTATTCTCCCTGTAATAAGAGCAACATTTTTTTTTAACTGTTAAAAACTAACGACAAACTAAAGACCAGTGGATTATTTTGGCCCTAGACAGAACCAACTGGAAAGTATACGGAGAGGTGGAATGATACAGGCTAACAGTAATTAGTAACTGTTAAAAATAACCATATTTTTTTTCTTTTATTCGAATCATTATTTTTCATAAGAACATTCTACAGTTCACTTGTATGATATTTATCACGTAGCAATAATGAATTAGTCGTTGCCTAAGGACGAAGCACGGAAAAAAAAGATACCTACATAAGAATAAGGAAAAACACAATAAAAACATGTCAGAAGTTAGATATATCTAAGATCACAGATGGCCTACTAGAAACGAAAGTACCCTCATTATTTTCTGTTAATTTTGCTACCAATAAGCTTAACATTTTGTTTTTGTTTTTTTTTTTTTACGAATGAGCCTGCTTTTGACCTCGATGACACCTGATGGTAAGTGTAAGATGAGGTCTACGATCGAATGAGCGAGCCCAGAAAATGCCTATTCACTCTTGCTTTAAAGGCTGACGGATCATATGTGGCAGGGAACACAGAAGCCGGCAGAGAGTTCCACACCTTGGCTGTGCGCACAATGAATGTTGAAGAAAAGCGCTTAGTACGACAAGACGGTATATCGACCAAGTGTGGATGGTATCCTGTGGTACGTCTGGTAGACCGGTAGTAAAAGGGGGATGAAGGGATTAGGTCGTGGAGCTCCTGCGCACACTCTCCGAAGTACAATCTGTAGAAGATAGACATGCAAGCAACGTTTCGCCGGTGAGCCAGGCTGTGAATCTTGCCTGCCAGAACCTAGTCACCTATGAGCCTTTTAGCTCTGCATTCGATCTATTTTCCTTTCTGATACAGGTAGTTTAAAAAGTCCCTAGTCATACTTATGGGTGATGACACTTTTTTTAAAGAGAAAGAGAAAAGTGGATAGTGTTTACCTTACTAACATTCTTGTTAACCCCACCAACTAGCTAGATATGCTTATGTCTGGAGTGGGTTCACGGCAATAATGAAATGAGTGGGGTTTAAACCCGCGACTTCTCGATCACAAAGACGATACCTTAACCTATTGCCTGTTCAAACGTTGTTATGTTGCTGTTTGAAACGTTTTAGTCGTGTTTTTAGATACTTTCTTTTTATTAAATATAGGTTCGCGTTTGACCACCATCTCACCTGATGGTAAGTGATGATGTGGTCGAAGATGGAGCACGCTTACCTAAAAGTAACCTATTCACTCTTCACTTAAAGACTCCTAGGTTATAGTTATCGGAAAACACAGACACCGGCAGGGAATTCCACTACTTAGCCGTACGCACAATGAGGGTATTCCAAAAAGGTTTAGTGCGTATGGTCCCACCCATACGCACTAAACTTTTTGGGAATACCATGAAACGATGGCGCTTCACCGTTTTATTTGTATTTGACCACGCAATTCTTAAAGATCGTGTATAGAAAACTGACATTACTATACAATACAACCCGAAATTTCAGCTTCAGCTAATAAAAACAAAAAACACACGTCCGGACTCGATTAGAGTTTTACTAGTCCACAGAGACTAAATAGGAAGTTCGTCCATTTCTCTACATACAAACCGGGCACTGATTATGCAACAGGGACATTACGGTTACGGGTCACTTCCCCACACTATCCCCCAACCATCCTAAGCCATTTTGAACCGTATGTTTCGAAACACAAGGTTGGTTTTAGTGTGCAGCGGGTTGGTTAAGTTCTTCTAAGACAATTTATCCAGTCATATGGCTGGCTCTTGGGATGTTGCCATTTAGTACGCAATGCGTCTTTTCAAGAGCCAATACGTTGGGTTGAATGGCTCAGTTCAAGTGATGAGTGTTCTTGCTGTGGGTATTTTCCTTGGTCTTTATTAAGTAGTAAGGGTTTAGTTACTTTAAAGTTAGGCACAGTTAATGGCTTTGAAACCAATCGTCATCTACCTAGCCTTATCTTAACTATGCCTGTGGTCAGCTTTCAGTCTTACCGAGCGTCTGACTATATGACTTCCAGAATCCACTGTCTAGACCTAGGTCTAGACCCGACTACCTATCTGGCAAGACTGGTGTTAATTTTTCTGGCTGAATGACCTACACATGATAGCTGTGAACAACGACTTAACAGGCCACAGAGCTATGTATGTTATGAGGGTCACCCTTCCTCAGATCGACCTCGACAATCGTTGCTTAACCTTCAAGACCACAAGCTCCGATAAAGTTAGATCATATTGAATTAATATTATGTTCCGGAAAAATGAATAAAATCTATACTTTACCGACTTACTAATATTATGAAAGTAATGTTTGTGAGGGAATTTGTATTAACCCCTCAAGTGTCAACGGTACACCGTTTGTACGTAACGTCACGGCTCACATTGGAGAGAGAGAGAGAGAGAGAGAGAGAGATCTTTATTTGTTTAAACATGGTATACATACAAGAGCATGAAAGTTATTATTTTGTTTGAGTCCAGTCATGTTTAGCCGTCAGTATCGGCGTACAAATATTTCACATAGTTGATGAGAGTAATTACAAATAATCAAAACATTAACTCAAATAGGCATCTGCAAAGTTGAAAATTATATAAATTTAAAATCATTCTTATCCAAAATTTCCATTGTCAATTTAGTATTACATGTCAAATATAGTTTAGTATTAATGTCCAGATTCTATATTAATTACATTCATATTCAATAGTATTTATGTCAACAGAAAAAATATAATAATATTAATGTCAGGAAAAAGTCTCAGTAGTTAAGTCGATCAGTCAAAAGAAAACACTTTTTCGTTTACAAATTCAGAGACACAATAGTATGCCTTTTGCGAAAGAAACCTTTTTAGTTGATGCTTGAATGCCTTACTATTTAGCTCCTTCCAACGTTTAGGCAAAATGTTAAATAATTTTACGTTTATGTTGCAAGTAACACGATGTGGCTGTATCATTCGACTAATCGATTCATACTTGACCGGTTTTAGTAACATTTTAAAGGGAACACCGCTAAAATGAACGAAAAAAAGTGTTTACAAAATGCATCTGTGGCTTTTGTTGTGACGCCGCTGACTTTTTCGTTGTGTTATCAAATAGTTTTTATTACTTTTTACGGTGTCTAAGTGGAATAATTTGTGTTAACATTGCCTACACATTATTGAGTTATCGTGTGTCTTTTTTCGTGAATATGTGTTTTTCGTGTGTAGGTATGACTTCGAATGTGAGTGAAAATTATAAAAGTGAAAAGATATCACATCACTGCGAGATAAGGTCATTTGATTTGCTTATTGAAGGATATAAATAGTTATGTAAACTCATAACGAAGCCAGGAAGGTAGAATATATACCATGAATTAATGGCCATAAATTGCCGATTTATCATTTTTTATGAAGCAAAAAACCCAAAAATCAAAAAGTACATTCAACATGCGACACTTGAGGGGTTAAGGAGAAAGTAATCACCAAAACTACACATCCGATTCAAAACATTGTTTGAATGTAACGTTCCTAAAAGAATTTTTCAAGCTTGTGAAGCCAGAGGCTGAAGCTAGTACCTATCTAAATGAAAACTAAAACTGATACTTGGTGTACAAACGATGCTAAATTCTGAAATTGTGGGAAGTTCATACCATGTTTTTCCAATAAACTACGTTTGTTATGTACCACGTACGCTCATTAGTTATATTTAGTATTCCGCACGCGGACCAACTGCCATATCTACGCATTCCCCTTTGTGATTAATAGGAGTCGGGAAACCAAATTTGAGTCATAAGTTTCTATTCACTGTGTTCGATTACGTAACGATGTTGGTAACACCACTAACTATGTGAAATTAAAGATGATAATATCGCTATTTTACATTGATTTAAGTCTATTATTTGTAACTATCGCACAGTTTCCCAATGTCTGTCGTATAGGTAGATATTACATACATTTATTCCGGTTGAACCCACTTTTGACCTCAATCTCGCCTAACGCTAAGCGATAGATAAGATCTACGATGGAACAAGCGAGCCCAGGAGATGCCTGTTCACTCTTACTTTAAAGGATGTAAGGTCATAAGTGGCAGGGAGCACAGAAGCCGGCAGAGTGTTCCAAAACTTGGCTGTGCGCAAAATAAATGCCCTTTATTGTACACCATAATACAAATAAGGTCTTAATAACTAATAAGGGTGATAATAGACGTCGTTTTATCGCTAAGTTCATATAGTACGACTTGCGCAGGAAACATGAATCAAAAATTTAATTTCAATTCCAATTAATAGTCTTCTCTCTTCCTGGTCTTGATCTTCATCAGTGAAGATACAGCCTTATGTATAGTCCTTCGTAGCTCTCTGCGATAGCACCTTCCATTGCGCCCGGCTATCTACTTCTTTCAGGGCGGTTGCAATAGAATATAATATATGTATGTACATTAATACTCTGGAATGCGCTTCCTCTCGAGATCAGGACGGCTGACAATCGCTACGCATTTAAAAATAAATTGTTGCGGATCCACTTTCTGCACCAATAAGCGGAATTTCCACATTTAATTTTCATTTGCTTCTTAAGTATATATATGTGTTTATATAAGTATTTATTAATATATATATATTTTATGATACTTCGATCTTATGATATTAGGTTCTTTTTATGTTATCACTATTATTATCATTATTTTTTCCAATATAATTTTCACGTACAATTATCGCACCTTCCACTCTATCTCTTCACCACTCATGGTTGACTGGTAGAGAATGCCTGCGGCATTAAGTCCGCCTTTGTACCTATGTGCAGAAAGTGTAAATAAATAAATAATTACATGAAAAAAAACTTTGTATCCCTTTTTACGAAAATTACGCTGACAGTGAAGTATGTTGTATGTGTTTAACTGATCATCAGATCAAATCTATAACACTTCATTTTACATAGCCCTTAATGGACGCTTTTAAAACGTCAGACGCTAGTGCACGGTTCGAATTACTCGTTTCCTATGGAGAAGAACCGGCTAGTACTCGTAACTTCATAGTTGTTCTTATAGTGATGCTTCACTATCTAATTGGCCATTTTCCACATGTAATTTTCCCAAGCTACCAAGTGACCTCGCACAGTCTGCCCTCGTCCGCTGTCGGATGGTTAGGCGTCACAAACGACGTTTACCTTTGCGGTCTTAGATTAAGTATTCAGGAGCCAAATACAGCTTTCAAAAAGTACATAGGTACCAGGATGGTAGTCAAAGTAAATGCTCTCTCTTTCCCTTAGAACTCTTTTTAGAAAATATTATTAACTCAATATTTACTCCTTGGTATATTGTGTATGTGTAACACGTCTCATTAAAATAGGATTGTTCATTTACAAGAATAAGACCTTGAAAGTTTGTTGGAAACATCATAAGGTGTACAAATCTTTACACCAAACGCCATAACGCCACTTTCGAATAAAAGTTATACAATATATGTATGGTACATACACTAATTTACTGTACTTTGTCGCAGTTGGCGCATGAAACTAATTATATTATGCATGAACTTATTCAATTTCTAAATGAGGGCGTGGTAAACAATATGGTAAGTAATGAGGTCTATTGATTAAAACCGCATTGAAACCGCGACTATGTTTTAAGAATAATTATGAAAAGACTGCGATGCTGAATGCTTTAAAGTTTAAATATGGTTTTGTGTCTTACATGCCCATGACACGACGATCCCAAAAGAATTCCAGGATGAAAAATAGCCCACATGTTATTCAAGAATTTCAACTATCTCCATACCATTTTCATGGGGTACAATTTAGCAGTTATTGGAAGAAAGAAAAACATTATTTGGCATCAGTTTGTCAGGCACACACATACAAAAATACAAGTAAATAAAAAATAAAAGTGATAAACAAAAAGAGACTGTGTGTGCCTCACGGCTGCGCCAAAAATGTATATTTCAGCATTAATTCCAAAAAGATAATAGTGTCTGATGCTGGTCTTCCAATGAACCTTTAGGAACAAAGTCACGATCCGCGAACAAGTTTTTATTTGCGTGAAAGAGTAAGAAAAATTTGTCATACATGAAAGGCACGAAAATTCATGAAATACGAGTTGTGGGTCGTAGGTTCCCCATGCAGGCACATTACATTATGTGATTTTCGTCTTCACCACTATTTTCAAAACGCTGAAGGAAAAAATCGTGAGGAAATCAGCATGTCCTATAATCAAAATTGCGAAGACAATATATGCCGCTCTCTCATTAGCCTGCAATACATGTTGGCCGAGCGTAGGCCAACGCGAGCGTTGGCAAATAGGTACGAGGCAAGAAATAATGTCCACATGTTCGACAAGTTCGTCGAACGCCAATGCAAATGACCAATGTAGAAGAGGATCTGTAGAGCTGCCCACACGTTGGCCGAGCACAGGCGAACGCCTTTGATTTGTGACCAAAAACCGACACCGATCCGAAGTGAGGTAAGTGATCACGAGCAACGGCGAGCGAAGACAAGTTGCACCAAATGAGCTCTATACACGTTGGCGCTGGACTACATTCGGCCAACTAGGCAAGTGACACCGAGCGATAGCACGACAAGGCAAATAAACCGTCTACATGTTGGTATTGGCCTTCACTCGACAACGCTCGGCCAACATGTATTGTAGGCATTAGAAAGGAGGGTGGTGTCCCGGTAGTGCTGCAGTGTGTACGGCTAGTTATGCTTATGAAATGATTTACTTTTTTATAAATATTTTTGATTGCAAATTATATTTGTATGATTCTCATAAAGCCATTTTTACAATACGCAGTTTGAATGTACACAATTTGCTAAAAGCGTACTCATTATTACTTCATTTATTATGAAGGCAAAAGTTTAAAATATCAAATTTAAACCCGAAATGTGCAAATCCACATCATTATTATCAGATCGTTAGGATTCATTAATAGTTCATTATAAAATTTAAGCATTATTTTGAGTAGTGAACCATTAATTTTAGCCACTCTTTAATGGTTGAGTTTTGTATTTCATTTTACAAATCACCAAGAAGATTTTCTTGAAATTCCTTAGCATTGCCATTTACTAAAAGTCAATTTTCTATGCATAGGATTTTATTCGTTGATCCACAACGGGCTTTAAACTTCAAATTATGTGTTTAATAAACAGAAACTATCAATGATACTTCTTTATGATTCTTGTGTAATTTGTAACAAAAGACGGAGGAAAGATCTCTCTTTCTCCTTGAAAAAGAGTGCTGAGCTTCCCCGCTGCTTTCTGGTAGGTAGCCCCACTTGACGAGGTTGGAGTTAGATTTCCCCACTTGTTTTAAACAGGTTCAGAGATTTCCAGGTAGCCCATGGAACGTTAGATCCTGTAGAAGATGCTCACTTAGTGGTAAGCAATGATTGTACAGTCGCCAGCACATCAAGCTATCCGAATCTGTCAAATTTTACCAATTGAGTTTGAACCTTATCGTGTTGTAATAAAGTTGTAAATCTATTAAATTATTTTGACAGATTGGAGCAGGTTGATGTGCCGGCCACCGTACGTGTGATATGCCAGACTAAAATTTGATTGAGTAATAAAAGTAAAACTCGTAGATTGTAATGATGTAGGCATGGACCTACATAATTATAATCTACATTTATTTAGATTTAATTAAATTTGAACTGAAAGTGTTTGAAGCTTTTTTCTCTCATACTCAATACTCAATCATTTATTGCATTCCACAATGACTCATTTACTAAGCCTTTTATTCCTAACTAGCTAAAACCGTGGCTTTGCTCGCGTAGGAGGTTCTTCCCACGTATATCCCTATCGCATGGAAATCCAGGATAAAATTAAGCCTCCTCTTTTATCTTATAGTGAGAGTTCCATTAAAATTGGTTTAACAGTTCCAGAGATTACTCTGAAGAAACAGAAAGATAGACAGACCGTAATATCCGTGTAAAATGTTGCCAAGACGAGGCCATACGCCTCGCACTGCTAAAAAGTTATCAGATCTTATGTCAAACCAAGCGACCTTAATTTATAAGCCCACACACACTCAAACTCTTAGTCAAAATATGTGGCTTTCATTTCGTTACTACACGAATTATTTATTGTATACCAAGAAATTAATTGTAAATAAATCAATACTGGTAAGAAAATAGCAGAAATATTAAAGACATAGTAATGAATTAGTAAACGTTAATTTTTGTTCATTGATCATGAAAAACTATATATTCAGCAGTTTTTGAGATACAGCACATTTTCAAAAACCGCTAATAATAATTTGTCATACAAACACTATGGAAAACATAGTTATTCTTTGCTAATCTCCGCTGGCTACTATGGAACTCTTTATGATCGAGTACGACTCGCACTTGGCCAGTTTTTAATACAATTAGAAATAAAGCACTACCTTTTAAAACAAATGAAGGAACTTAAATTATTAAAGAAAAATCTCAGATCAAAAGAGAGTTATTAAGAAACTATTTCAAAAGCATAAAAATTAAATTTCTTCTCACCTTTGCGATTTTAGACGGAGCGCTCATTTAGCTTCGTATTAAAATAATATGATCAAATTTTTAAGAAGTCCTATAATTGTTCTTCTAAACTTAATAATATTAAAGTTTACCTAGTTTTCATAGAACTTTGACTAACGAATGCTTTGCTTAAGCAGTTACTTACAAACCTACTTTGTATCGTTTTGTTTAAGAATTTAAATTATTAGGTATCACATTAGACTCGCATTTAAATTGGAAAAAACATGTCGACGTAACAAAAATTAAACTAGCACAATTTTCATATGCGCTTAGTGTGCTAAAAATAAACACTAACACTAAATGTGCCCTCACCGCATACTACGCGTATGCCTACGCATGGCTACGATACGGTATCATAATGTGGGGCCACAGTGTAGATGCCAACGATTTATTTATTGCCCAGAAGAAATGTGTGCGTATTATATTTAATGTTAAACCTAGAGATAGCTGTAAACCTCACTTTATACAAGGGAAATTGTTAACTTTACCCTCCATTTATATATTAGAATTAGCCACTTTTGTGAAGAAAAATATAAAACAGTTTAATCTTGATAAAAACGAGCGTCGCAAAAATAAGTTGATACTACCAGCACCCAGACTACAAATGTATAAAAATAGCCCAGAATACCGTAGCATCCAAATTTATAATAAACTACCTGAATGTATAAGGACCACCAAAATATTATGTATATTTAAAGCTAAATTAAAATCATTACTAATAGAAAAATGTTATTATAGTATTCTAGAATTTATGGAAGATAAAAACCTCTAAATTAATATTACTTATAATATATATATATATATATTCTTATTCTATATAAATTTAGCATTGTCAAACTAGCTATAGGATTAATTTTAATAATATATAAATTGTATGTACCCTATTTTGCAACATATTAGTTTTAAGTTAATTTGCTGCGCCCTAACAGGGTAATGTATACATTAGTTATAAGCCATGCCTGTAACTGCGTGTACATTGTGCAATGAATAAATAAATAAAAGAATCGGTAATTACATTTCCTAGGGTTGCCTTTTGTTTTCGGGGAGAAAATGATTAAGTGGTCCCCTACCACTCCTCTCCAAAATCCTCAAATGGATCGGTCAGAGTACCACTATCTTCCTAGTTCGGAAATCTTCATCATTCAGTGATATTCAGTATAATTTTGTCTAGTAGTTGTATCTTGTTATCGGAGAGCGCATCGATCGGTATTTAGAATATTCCGGCGTTAGACTGATTTAAAACAGAATTGTTATTGTTGGCATCGAAATGTTAAGATGTTTCACACGATATTGCATCGCAATAAGAGTGAGTAGTCTCAAGACGAGTAATTGTTACATCACCACGCCATTTGAATTCCACAACTGAATTTTACGTAGTAGTTTTTTTTACATAAAATGGACTACTGATATAACCACGCGGCAGTGTGCACGCTTAGTTTGCAAAGCAGACATGTTGCGTTAATAATTTTGAACCAGTTTTAAATACTACCTAGATATACGCACTTGTTATAGACATATTTGAGTGGCAAAGACCATGAAAAATCTTTCGTATTTTCACTTGTATTTCGACATATTTCAAATATATACTTAGATTCGGCACCAGCAATCAATTGTGATAATATTTGACTCCACTATCTAGATGGGTATTTTTCACTTCATATGACGAAAACAAAAAAAAATGCTTTGATCAACTTTACGTGAAATAGCTGTAAATATCAATAATTTAAGTCATAACCTACTACAAAAAAATATGTACAGAGCTTACAACTTTTTAGTTTTACTAGAAATACGCAATGAAATTTCGAACGTCCATGGTAGTGACACTGAATCCAGGGAAGTGACTTTCCATACAGTTTTTTTAACCATGGAAATAACTTCAAATCATGGACGTGAAATTTGCAATTTACATATTTTATATAAAAGATGAAGTCACAAATCAATAAATAATTAAAACACTGGATTTATTAAATAAAACAAATGTTTGGAAAATCAGCTTTAATTGCTTTAAATTTTTAACTTTAACTTAAATCACATGTTTTATCGTAGAAATTATGGTATCAACAATATTTTGTAATAAATATGAAACATATTATATATTTTTAAAAGTAACTGCTAAAGAGATCAAAAACATTGTACTTATAGCACTTTCTAATTTCAGTCTCAATAAAATCTTAATATATATTAAAACCTTCAAGTTATTTTATAACTTTAGAAAAATTTCTTAATTCAAATATTTCGATGTCGTCATCGCTCTCACTGTCAAAGATCCTCATCCTCTCTTTTCATCGTGTTCCTTGTCTTCCTGTTCTTCAGTCTCACTATCAAGCTCGTTATCTTCTTCTTCAGTCTGATCATCAAGTTCTCTATCCTCCCGTTCTTCAGTCTCACTATCAAGCTCGTTATCTTCTTCGTCTTCAGTCTGATTATCAAGTTCTCTATCCTCCAGTTCTTTAATCTCACTGTTTAGTTCCTTATCCTCCTATTCTGCAGTCTCACTATTCAGTTCCACGTCTTCCTGTCCTTTCATCTCACTGTCAAGTACCACATTCTCCTGTTCTTTAGTTTCACTATCCGGTTCCTTATTCTCCTGTTTTTCGCTATCTCTGTCATACAGTATATTAACTAACAGAGGGCTTTCCCGTTAACCCGCAATAGTATAGCATCCATACATGCTAAATGAATATTAACATTCGAAAAACAAATGGTTTTTTTTAATATGATATTCACTAAAAATTTTAAATTGACTGGCTTCATACAAATCAGGGTTATTCGTTTTCGTTCGCATTCTCTTTTTTGTTCACGAATTTCTTTTCCTGTCTTTGGTCTTTTATTTCTCGCCATCCAAAAAAAAAGTAAAACATGTATTTGTATTAGTGATGTGTCAACTCGGAATAAACACAACTCGAGTTAACTCGAGTTGAAATTCACGTAACTCGAGTTCAACTCGAGTTAACTGCGTGAAATGAAACTGAGTAAATGATTTGTTTTCGTAACAATATTTAAATAAATTGAACAAATTCAGTTCAGCATAAATATGTATGGGGAATTAAAGTACGTAGAATTTAAATAAAAAAAGAAATGTATTTATTTATCATTTATTTATGTTTTATGTATTTAGCATAGATAAAATAAATAAGTAGATGTGGTCAACAGACGAAATTATATCGGAACCGTGTGTCTCCAGTTAGGCGCTGGGCGGGGCAACAACTACACATGCAGTTTAATAAAATCAATAGATACGCACTCGTGCACACACCCGCATTTCTTAAATCAGAACGTACTATACAATCAATAATAAACCTTATTCCGTCAAACACAGTGTGTATTTACCATGCACCGTAGAACTTACCCACACAAAAACATCGGTCGCTATCGTTGTGCTGTGCAAAAGCAATTTATTTTACATATACGCTAGTGATTAACTAAATGGGAAAGTTATCGATTCTTCCATTTATTATTGTACATTTTTTTTTTGGGCACCTGAAAATGAACCAAATAAAAAATGGCATGTCCAGAAAATATTATAATAACAATAAACATACATTACATAATTATTATTAAGTTCTACCTACTAAGTATTAAGGGCTACCCTGGCGCTTTCGACTTAAATCTTAATATTTAATTATCATAGTGATAGGTCAAATAGAAGTTGATGTTAACTTACATTACGCTCTTGATCGGAACATACCAGCCGTATAGGTTGTATGGAATCCTGAAAAGTTGAATGACCTATTTTATGAATGCCCTAAAACATGAGAATAGCTTTCAGTAATAAAATAAAATTTAACCCACTTCTGCAAAAATCAGTTGTACTCTTAATTTTGGAATTGTCCATTCATAAAGCCTGCGACTTTTCTTTAGAGGCTGGAACATTTCTGCGCTGAAGTGAACCGAGCTATTTTTTGTAGGGTACCAGTTAGGTGGCATGCCTGTGGCATCAATCCATTCCTTTTTATATTACCATCTTTTGGGAAGCTGAAAAGTACGAAAACCACTTATTTATCATTTACATACATCCTAAGCTACTTCTAAACGTCACCATATAATAAGCATCGCAATAATTACGTAACACACTATAAATCAAGATCTGAATGATTTTGACGTATATTGCTAATCCATTGCTTCATATGTTCAAAATATTGGTCTGCTCAACAACGTAAATACCACAGTGAGTGTTGTTGATTTAGCATAATGAAACCGATTCCTACTGTAAGTGTGTTACGCAATTACCTCGCAGGTAATAGTTTAGTAGGTTATAATAGGTTTTTGTTATAAGAAAAATCCTAGTTAGTAGAGAAATTGTTAAATATATGAAAACAAACACACATCCATGCATAACAAATAAATAGCATGAATATATTGACTTATTTTAAGCTAAATTCACAAATATATTACCTATCTGAACCATGCCGATTATTATAACGAATTCGAAGCTTCAACGGAAGTAAAATACAAAAACCATAAAAAAATAAAGAAACAGCAACATAGGATAAGGCATAACATACGATAATTCTAAACCGAAAAACACCACCTATTATTAACCTAAAATTAAAGTAACTTACTTTACGAATAGTGGTTACGCATTTCTCTACTACTCTGTAAAAAAATCAAAATAAGTAAAAAAACATTATTTACATCGATCTTCCAACCGGGCTAAAACGGTTGACAGATTGAAAAATAAACTATTGTAGCGACGGCGACGTCGCACGGTGGGCTGAAAAACGGCTTTCATAGACTTAGGCATTTTATTTTGCAAGTGCAAGTTTTTGTGCCGGATATCACTTCTATTTGTTATAACAATATACAAAAATGACACCAGAATTGATTCTGCACAAAAACGAAGGAATTATAATTTTTTTACGAAAATTTTGTATGGAGCTAGTATGAAAAATCGAAATATCTCTGAAACGGCAGCGATAACCGTAATATCCTTATAGGAGGTTTTAGTACCAATTATTTATGATTTTTTGACATACGTTACATAATGGTTGTAGATGCCTTTTTTTTTTTTAAATCGTCAAAATATTTTTATTTATTTTTACATATTAAACGTTCCTTTTAGTGTTTAAGTTGAAGAATTCAGAGCTTTAACAACTCTTAACATAAAATAGCATCACCCCTATAGACCTGAAGGACTAGACAGAGGTGTGTAGTATCTTGTTGATCTTGTAAGATTTCCAACAATACCAAATAGTTGAATATCAGTGTCAAAGTGCCCATGCTGTCGCTTCTTTTAGAAAGATAGGGGAATGAAATTGTTAATTGATCACACCCTAAAAGTATGATTACAACATAACCGGACACATAATAATATCGACACAAAAGGAATTTTAAAACCTTGCATACGTTCAAAATACAAAATAACATATTGTGTAGTCATCTAATGAGTCTGATGACAAGTAATTAAGTAATTAGAATGATGGTTGTAGTCTTCTGATTCTAATGAGCCTATTAAGTGATTAAATGATTTGAAATATCTCGCAACAATACCAACTAAGAACTGCATTCACCTTTTTATAATTAGTGAGCTAATGTGATTTGCTAATGTTGATTAGTTCTACTATGAGTTCTACGAAATGTTTTTGACGATTATAAATTTTTATTATCATATCTTTTATAACTTTAATGAGGGTAGTTAACTAATTATTGACTTTATACAATAAAAGGGCTATAATTTTGTTCCATAATTTAGATTGTTCACAACCGTGTAACTGCTAACACTAAAACTATTTGCTTTGCGACTACAAAATCTTAGAATGGAAAGTTTAATCACCAACTTAGATTTGTTTGTTCTTCTAAAAAGTGAGTGTCCTTCATTTAATCATGAAGTATTGTTTAGTGCAATTGTGTCCCGCATAGGCGATTGCCTTTCTGCCGAAGATCAAGTAACTCTCAAAGAATTTTGCCGGAGATTCACGCGAGCTGCTTTAAACAGGTGGCAGAAATCTAAACGATTCTTTGATAAGTTTAGAAATACGTACGGAGAGTGGTTGCAAGCAAATATTGATTGGCCGAGTTGCGTGCAAACTTTAATAAATCAAGAACCAACTGTTGATGAGATACCAAGAGCACGCTCAGTCTCTCCAGAACCTTCGACATCATCGACTGTTGGAACAATGACAAAAAGGTCCCGAAAACCATTCAAAGATCTGGGAAGCAAACAGAAAAAGAGAAGATCTAGTGAGCACATAGGCGAGGATTCCTGTGAATTGGCATATGCAGCTGCAGCACGTTTAAAAGAAGAAGGTTATGAAGATATCGCATCTGTAATCAATTATATGATCAAAAATCCAGAAGCTGCCGTTAAAATCAAGGAAAGCATTAAGAAAACAGTAATATTTACACCAGAGAAAGCACTTGGATTGCTTCTTTCACTTAAGCTTTCAAAGTGGCAATATGTTACGTTGCGAGAGACTGCCATTCGGGAAGGTGCTAAGGATATTTACCCATCCTACTATAAACTGCAACAAACTAAGCTTGCATGCTACCCTCCTAATCAATCAGTATCAGTTACGGATTCATCAGCTAGAATTACACTTCAAGCTTTACTTGACATCACGGTGAAGCGGATTCTTCAAAGTCTTTCTGATAATGTGGAAAATAAGCAGTTAAAGCTGATATCGAAGTGGGGATTTGATGGTGCTTCCAATCAAAGCCGATACAAGCAGAAAATGGACGGCGAGCATGATGATTCAAGCATTTTCATGACCTCCTTGGTGCCACTGAAACTGACAGATGGAGATAATACTATATGGACAAACCCGAAACCATGCTCAACTTTTTATTGTCGTCCGGTTCAGTTCACTTTTGTAAAAGAAAGCCATGCAGTTGTCATTGATAACAAAAGAAAAATGGATGAGGAAATTGAGGCCCTTAACCCCACAGAGTGCATTAATAGTAACAGGGTGACTCATAAACTAATGATGACAATGATCGACGCAAAAGTCTGCACGTACCTTTCTGAAGCTAGATCAAATGCATCATGCTACCTGTGCTTAGCAAAACCAACAGAAATGAACCACTTAGATGCTGTAACATCAAAAACTGTGTGTTCTGACATATATGAATTTGGCCTATCATCCCTACATGCCCGTATAAATTGCATGGAATGTCTGTTACACATTGCGTACAGACTTGACTTCAAACAGTGGGCAGCAAGAAGTAATGAGTTATGCTCATTACTTCTTGCTGCCCACTGTTTGAAGTCAAGTCTGTACGCAACGAGACTATTAAGTGATTAAATGATTTGAAATATCTCGCAACAATACCAACTAAGAACTGCATTCACCTTTTTATAATTAGTGAGCTAATGTGATTTGCTAATGTTGATTAGTTCTACTATGAGTTCTACGAAATGTTTTTGACGATTATAAATTTTTATTATCATATCTTTTATAACTTTAATGAGGGTAGTTTACTAATTATTGACTTTATACAATAAAAGGGCTATAATTTTGTTCCATAATTTAGATTGTTCACAACCGTGTAACTGCTAACACTAAAACTATTTGCTTTGCGACTACAAAATCTTAGAATGGAAAGTTTAATCACCAACTTAGATTTGTTTGTTCTTCTAAAAAGTGAGTGTCCTTCATTTAATCATGAAGTATTGTTTAGTGCAATTGTGTCCTGCATAGGCGTTTGCCTTTCTGCCGAAGATCAAGTAACTCTCAAAGAATTTTGCCGGAGATTCACGCGAGCTGCTTTAAACAGGTGGCAGAAATCTAAACGATTCTTTGATAAGTTTAGATATACGTACGGAGAGTGGTTGCAAGCAAATATTGATTGGCCGAGTTGCGTGCAAACTTTAATAAATCAAGAACCAACTGTTGATGAGATACCAAGAGCACGCTCAGTCTCTCCAGAACCTTCGACATCATCGACTGTTGGAACAATGACAAAAAGGTCCCGAAAACCATTCAAAGATCTGGGAAGCAAACAGAAAAAGAGAAGATCTAGTGAGCACATAGGCGAGGATTCCTGTGAATTGGCATATGCAGCTGCAGCACGTTTAAAAGAAGAAGGTTATGAAGATATCGCATCTGTAATCAATTATATGATCAAAAATCCAGAAGCTGCCGTTAAAATCAAGGAAAGCATTAAGAAAACAGTAATATTTACACCAGAGAAAGCACTTGGATTGCTTCTTTCACTTAAGCTTTCAAAGTGGCAATATATTACGTTGCGAGAGACTGCCATTCGGGAAGGTGTTAAGGATATTTACCCATCCTACTATAAACTGCAACAAACTAAGCTTGCATGCTACCCTCCTAATCAATCAGTATCAGTTACGGATTCATCAGCTAGAATTACACTTCAAGCTTTACTTGACATCACGGTGAAGCGGATTCTTCAAAGTCTTTCTGATAATGTGGAAAATAAGCAGTTAAAGCTGATATCGAAGTGGGGTTTTGATGGTGCTTCCAATCAAAGCCGATACAAGCAGAAAATGGACGGCGAGCATGATGATTCAAGCATTTTCATGACCTCCTTGGTGCCACTGAAACTGACAGATGGAGATAATACTATATGGACAAACCCGAAACCATGCTCAACTTTTTATTGTCGTCCGGTTCAGTTCACTTTTGTAAAAGAAAGCCATGCAGTTGTCATTGATAACAAAAGAAAAATGGATAAGGAAATTGAGGTCCTTAACCCCACAGAGTGCATTAATAGTAACAGGGTGACTCATAAACTAATGATGACAATGATCGATGCAAAAGTCTGCACGTACCTTTCTGAAGCTAGATCAAATGCATCATGCTACCTGTGCTTAGCAAAACCAACAGAAATGAACCACTTAGATGCTGTAACATCAAAAACTGTGTGTTCTGACATATATGAATTTGGCCTATCATCCCTACATGCCCGTATAAATTGCATGGAATGTCTGTTACACATTGCGTACAGACTTGACTTCAAACAGTGGGCAGCAAGAAGTAATGAGCATAAAGATATGTTACAAAACAGAAAAAAAAACATTCAAAATAAATTTAAAGAGGAGCTCAATCTGTTAATTGATATAGTAAAACAAGGCTCGGGAACTACCAATGACGGGAATACCGCAAGGAAGTTTTTCGAGTTTCCCAATAAAACTGCAGCTATTACTGGGTTGGATCAAAACCTGATAAAAAGATTTGCTGTTATTTTGCAAGCAATAACATCTGGTGAGAAGATCGATGTCATCAAATTTAAAGATTTTGCTCGGAAAACAGCAGAAAAGTACGTGGAATTATACGACTGGTACTACATGTCATCAACCGTACATAAACTATTAATACACGGAGCTGACATAATCGAAAAAAATGATATTGTCCCGATTGGGACTCTCTCGGAAGAAGCCTCAGAGTCTCGAAACAAAGATTTTAGGAGGTTCCGGGAACATCATTCGCGGAAAAGAAGCAGGCAAGATTCTAATCAAGATATCCTAAATATGCTTGTTGTTTCTTCGGATCCTTTTCTAAGTGCACAAAGGCCGAAGTTAGATGCCAAAAGGAAGACAACCTTTTTTGCTGAAACTCTCGACCTAATACAGTTTCCGGAAACTGAGTTCGAGTTTGTAGGTATATCCGATCTGGATTCTGACTCGGAATTGGAGTCCGACAACGAAAGTTGTAAAGAAAATTTGTAAAATTTAATTATTTTTCTTTATGTTCTTTTGTTATTTATGTTAGTTTATTGTACCAATATGTTTAGTTAATAATTTCATAAATTATAGTTTCAAATATGTATTTTGTATAATTGAATTTATTAGATATTATTTTTGTTACTTCTGTTTTATTTAAATTACCTATCAATAAAAAGTTTATATACAGTCTTTTTTTTTTCACATATTCTTAATATTTGGTGAAAAAGCATGCTTCCTAACGATGTTCTTAACTTTGACACAGTTCATGGATCGTTTTGAACAGTTTCATATGTTAAAATAAATAATGTTAGTACTATAATCCCCTATAAGGATATTATTATTATTATGTGTCCGGTTATGTTGTAATCATACTTTTAGGGTATGATCAATTAACAATTTCATTCCCCTATCTTTCAAAAAGAAGCGACAGCATGGGCACTTTGACACTGATATTCAACTATTTGGTATTGTTGGAAATCTTACAAGATCAACAAGACACTACACACCTCTGTCTAGTCCTTCAGGTCTATAGGGGTGATGCTATTTTATGATAAGAGTTGTTAAAGCTCTGAATTCTTCAACTTAAACACTAAAAGGAACGTTTAAATATGTAAAAATAAATAAAAATATTTTGACGATTTTTTTTAAAAAAAGGCATCTACAACCATTATGTAACGTATGTCAAAAAATCATAAATAATTAGTACTATAACCCCCTATAAGGATATTACGGTTATCGCTGCCGTTTTAGAGATATTTCGATTTTTCATACTAGCTCCATACAAAATTTTCGTAAAAAAATTATAATTCCTTCGTTTCTGTGCAGAATCAATTCTGGTGTCATTTTTGTATATTGTTATAACTAATAGAAGTGATATCCGGCAAAAAAACTCGCACTTGCAAAATAAAATGCCTAAGTCTTGTAACGATACCTTCTTCTTCACCAATAAAAGAGGGTAAATGTACCATTAAATTTAATATATTATTTATATACAGTATTTTATAAAAACCTGCCTACCTATCTACCTATCCTAGAAACCGGCCTACCTACCTATCTGACACACTCTCAGGAGAGAAGAGGAGGAGGTTTAGAAAATAGTACTTGCGGGACGGCTTGGCAGGCCACTCGGTCTGGCAGTAGGCTCCCAACAAGTCGTCTGGGCAGCAGGCTCTCAGCAAGGCGTCAGGGCAGCAGGCTCCCAGCAAGGCGTCAGGGCAGCAGGATCTCAGCAAGGCGTCAGGGCAGCAGGCTCTCAGCAAGGCGTCAGGGCAGCAGGCTCTCAGCAAGGAGTCAAGGCAGCAGGCTCTCAGCAAGGTGTCAGGGCAGCAGGCTCTCAGCAAGGAGTCAAGGCAGCAGGCTCCCAGCAAGGAGTCAGGGTAGCGGGCTCTCAGCAAGGAGTCAAGGCAGCAGGCTCTCAGCAAGGAGTCAAGGCAGCAGGCTCCCAGCAAGGAGTCAGGGTAGCGGGTACTGCACTTCCTCTTCCACCACTCTTTATCAAAACTCGTCGAGAACTAAACTCTTCAAAAACTGGTCCCAGACTGAACTCCCCGGAGATGGCCCCCAGCGCCTTTTATACCCAGCTCAGCGTTCAAAGTCCATTCCATTCTCATTCTGTACCAGAATTCAAATTGTAGAGTCCATCTTGCCAGTTATTTGATCAGCCAGTTATATTCGAGCATAATTTATTAAACCTCTTCGATAAAATCTGAGAGTGTGTTTTAGAAATTTATAATTATAATTTAAAATGCCGTTAATCAGTAGACAACCACAATATAGTATACAATATTAAGCTAGTCCTATCGATAAAAGTGAATAACAATTATATAATAAAAGTATGAACAACCTTTTTAGTCTATTAGCCATTAAGTGACTACAAGAAGGAAAAATTACAGTTTGTCAGCCTTGACGTAAAAAATGTCATGACAAGAAAATATTTGTTTTGATGGATGAATTATGGATTATGATTACAAAGAAAACGTAAGTTATTTGGTATTTGTAATAACAAATACTATATTTCCCCATCGACCCCGAGAAAATTTTTGGTCTAGAACAAAAATTTTGTAAGGTTAAAGTTTATCCACATTCATATAACTTACATGCCTCATTCAATCACACTAACATCTCACGAAGTTAGGTCAGGTAGGATTCACATTCAATGATCACTACTCGACCTGATTAGTACATGACAGTAGGCTTGTTTTCGGAGTCTGTCAGTCCGCTCGCGTCGAAAACCCATCAAATAAAAAACAAGATTTAGCAAAGGCTTATTTTTACGAAGTTGCTAGCCGCTTCGATCAACTTTAGAGTCGATAACATAAAAAACAAGGTTTAGCAAAGGCTTATTTTTACGAAGTTGCTAGCCGCTTCGATCAACTTTAGAGTCGATAAATAGTAATAAACTAACTTGGAGAGTTAGAAAGGGAGAAGGTTTGGTAATATGTACCTAAACGCACTTCTAAGTGATATCTGATTAGTTCAGATAGAAGAGAAAAAATAAAAATTAAGAGAAGCCTCTTAAAGTTTAAGAACAAAGTTAAAGAAAGAAATAAACTACTGAGTTTCAATAAACCGAAAGAACTCTATAGTTAAAAGAAGAGAAGAAGATAGAGATGAGTCATGAATATAGTACAAAAGGTGAATATATTTACATGATTATATACATTAATTTTTAAAATCTTTAATATGCCATTTAGCACGGTTGCCATTAGGATCCTCTAATATGTAAACTAATGGGGATAGTTTCTGAATTACAGTTGACTTTATAAATTTGGGAGCTAACTTTGCGCTGAAATAAGTTCCAGCCTGACTATTTATATAATTTCTTCGCCAGACTGTATCTCCTACGTCATATTCTTTAAATGAATGACGTTCGTTGTAATAAGAAGAGTTACGGGTATGGGCAATGTGAAGGACTGTCTGAACTTTATCGAAAGTAGCAGACAATAAACCTAAGTTAGTAGCGTAGATATCCCTAGGTAGAAAAATTATTTCTTCAAGATTATTAGTTGGCGTATAAAGTGAACCAGAAGTAACTGTTTCCCGTCCAAAGAGCAAAAAGTTAGGAGAGAAACCAGTGGTTGCATTAGTTGTGCTGTTCATAGCATATTGAACTTTAGGAAGGTGGATATCCCAAGATCTATGGTCTTCACCGACCAAAGGTGACAAAGCTGTGATTATAGTACGATTATATCTTTCAGTGGGATTAACTTGAGGGCAATAGTGGGGAGAAAAAAATATGTATGGTATGTTGTATCTCCCAAGAAAGTTGCGAAATTCATGGGATTGGAATTGCGATCCGTTATCCATAATAATAGTTTGAGGTACACCATGGACCAGAAAAACAAAATTTTCTAAGTAAGAGATAATGTTAGTACTAGTAGCCCGTTTTAGTGGGAAGATCAGGGAATATTTAGTAAAATAACAGTTAACTACTAAAATAAATTGATTCCTACGTCTAGTCATAGGTAGAGGACCCATTAAATCCAAGGAAATAGTTTGAAAAGGCCTGGAACAAATTTTTGGTTTACCCATAAGGCCAAATGGAGAGTGATTTGCGTGTTTATAAGCTAAACAATTATCACAAGAAGAAATTATTTTAGCGATATCCCTAAACATAGCTGGCCAGTAATATAGAAGTGATAACTTTTTATAAGTCTTAAAAATTCCTAGATGGGGCTGATCTGGGGAGCCATGGTTATCTTTGACAAGGGTTTCCCGAAGATCAGGATGAGGAACTTCTTTCCACGCGAAATCTTCAGTCAGCGCGTAAGGAGAATGAGTATAGCGGAATAATTTATTTTCGCGAATAGTATAATTGGGATATTGATCAGGATTGTTACGACATTCTAAAAGTAGTTTGTTATAGTGTTCCAATGCTGGAGATACAGATTGGGGTTCAAGTAAGACAGGATTAACACCGATAGGAGATGATGTTAAATCACGGGAGAGTAAGTCTGGGACTAAATTGTCTTTACCTCTTTTATGTTTTAGAGTGAAATTAAAAGTTGACAGCCTAAGAGCCCACCGTGCAAGTCTACCGGATGGATTGGATAATTTTAAAAACCATTTAAGTGCTGCATGGTCTGTATAAACAGTGAATTGTTTACCATTATCGATATAACAACGCCAATGTTCTATAGCTGTTATTACTGCGAGGGTTTCTTTTTCTGTGGTTGAGTAATTGCGCTCATTTTTATTAAGGGATTTACTCATATAGGCTATAACTACTTCTTTGCCGTCCTTTTCTTGTGTTAACATACCTCCGATTCCAAAGTTAGAAGCATCGCAGTGTACAGAGAAGGGGAGATCATAGTCAGGACAAGCTAGTATAGGAGTAGTAACAAGAGCTTCTTTTAGTTTATTAAAAGCCAGATTAGCGTCTTTATCCCAAAAGAATTTAGGGGCATTTTTACCCGAAGAAGTTAACTTATTAAGTGGTGTTGCAATAGTGCTGAAGTTGGGAATAAATCGACGGAACCAGCTACAAGTTCCAATAAATTTCCTTACTTCTTTACGAGTAGTGGGAGTAGGAAATTCGAGTATTGCTTTAATTTTAGCTGGATCTGAACGTAAACCATTTTCATCTACAATATACCCCAAGTATTTAAGTTCATTTTTAAAGAATTGACTTTTATCGAAGTTAATAGTCAAATTAGCTAACTTTAATTTCTCCAGAACTTTAAGTAGATAAGAGATATGCTCCTCAAATGATTCAGAGATGATTATAATATCATCTAAGTAACAGAAGACTTTATTATCAAATTCAGGAGTAAAGAGCATGTCCATAAGTCTTTGCTGAGTAGCTGGAGCATTGGTTAGCCCAAAGGGCATGATAACAAAGCGATACATGCCTCGACCAGGGACATAAAAAGCTGTTTTATCTTTATCAGATTCATCTTTCAAAGGAATTTCCCAAAATGCTTTAGCAATATCAATGCTTGAAAGAAATTTTGCATTTTTAAGGTTATCTAAAATTTCATTGACAAATGGAAGGCTATACGCGTCTCTACGAGTAACTGAATTTAATTTACGACTATCAACACAGAATCGCCATTCGCCATTCTTTTTAGGCGTAATGATAACCGGAGAAAGCCAAGGACTTTCGCATTTTTCAATAACACCCCATTCTAACATTTTATCAACTTCTTTAATGAGAGCTTTCTGTTTTTCAGGAGACAGTCGGTAGCAACGTTGTTTAATTGGTGGAGTATCACCAGTATCAATATGATGACTAATAAGATGAGTACGGCCCAGTACTCCTCTACTTTCGAAGGAAATAGCTTTGAATCGATTAATCATGTCATCAGCAATAGTTTTTTGCTCTGACGAAAGATTGTTATAAGGAAGTACTTGTTTAGTAGTTTCAGTAACCACTGAACATTTAGTATTTAGCCTAAAAGCTGAAGAAAGTATGTGTGGTACAAGGTTAAACTTTTTCCAAAAGTCGACTCCTAAAATAATTGAAGGAGATATATTTGGGAATACGAAGGCTTGGATCAGATGAGTTTGATTATTGTATCTAATTGGAATGTCGATTGAGCCAAGAGATTTACTTATATGTTTACTGGCAGTAGTAATCGTCATTGAACAAGACTTGGATAGCGTGAAGCCTAATTTTAAAATTTCTAAGTGGGATTTATTACCAAGTATTGTAATCGAACTACCACTATCTAGTAGGCCGGAAAATATTTTGTTATTAATAGAAATATCAATAAAAGGACGGTTAAAATCTTTTTCGTTGTCGTATAATGAACTAATTTTGTAACAATGGAAGAAATTTTTAATGGTTTGTAACCAATCCTGCCAGTCAGATTGATTAAAGTATTTATTACCCAAGTCGTTGTTTAGTTTTTTTGAGTTGTTAGTTTTTTTGCAGTTAGGACAATCAGTAATTTTAACATCTTTTAAGCCACATCTAAAACAAATTAATGTACGAGGTTGCGAGCAATTAGTTAGTGTGTGGCCATTAGTGCGGCATCGTACACAAAAAGCATTAGAGTTAAATTTATTGATCGTGTTAACTTGAGGTTTATTGTTAAAACGATTATTAAAATTTGTTCTGGGAGGAAACGTGTTAGAAGTTGAGGGTTTCGGCGTTAAATTAGTAGGTTTATAGTTAAATTCAACAGTTAAAGGATTATTAGTAGTTTGTGGTTCGCTGAAACGTTTCTCTTTGTCCAAAAACTCTTCGTATTTTTGACAACATGAAATAAGTGCCTGAATAGAGTTAATATTATTATTAGCAATATAAGGTGAATAACAAGGTCGAATGTTACGAATAATAATTTGGAGTTTTTTAGTTTCTGTAAGTTTTTCTGAGAGTCTGGAAAACATACCAGACATTATAGAAACAAAAATAACAATAGGTTCATCCTTGCCTTGAGTACGACTATTAATGGCTTCTAATAATTTATGGTCATAGTCAAAACCACCAAAGTCTGTAATCAAAGCTTCACAAAGTGCATTCCAAGTTAACAAAGAGTCACGTTTAAAACGAAACCAATGTAACGCATTATCAGTTAATAATTCAAACGCATGATCTAATAATTTGTCCCCAGGAATATTCCTAGAAATACTAAATTCCTGAATTTTTTGGATAAATGAACGCGGACAAGAGTTTCCATCGTATTTTATTCGTTTAAGCTCATTAAGTGAATTATTAGGAATAGAGTTTAAAGGTTGAGACTGAACGTCGGGAAGCATCGTATGAAACATGGTCTCATTAGGACTACAAGGAGTCGAAGAGGGACGGTTGATTTCTAAAGGTTGTGGATTAAGTTCGTTGGAATCAGTTGTTAAAGAATTAAATTTTGACTCTAAGTCGAGAAATCTTTCCTTTGTTTGAGTGAAGCGAGTTTCCTCTGTGGTATCTAAATCAATATCAATCCTATCTAATCTGAAAAATGTATGGTTAATAAAAGTCCTAATTTTTTTGTTAAGTTTATTGTTGCCCTGCTCTACCAATAATATTTTGGATTCGATATAATTGAGAGTAGTGTTTAGTTCATCTAAGTCAGTTTTGACTGGGAGCACCGAATCTAAAATATCATGAGATAATGTAAGAGGCGCGAGTTGGAGAATTTGCTTCTTGAGAAGTATGACTGTATCTTTTGGTTCCTCAAGTCTTATTTTAACTTCATACTCAAGTTCAGCTTTATTTAAAAGTTCAAAGTGAATAATTCTATCCATGACTGAAAATTAATATTATAGATAACAAAAGAAGGTAAAGAGGGAGAGGGCAGGTAAATGAGAGGGTTAAAGAGTGCTAAAAAAAAACTCAAGAGGATAAATTAAATATAAGAAAGAGGTTGAGTAAGAGTAAGATCACAAAAAAATAAAAAAAAGTGTTATAAGAGGTTAAAGAGGGAATAAACTAGTGGTAAAAGAGGTGATAAACTAGTGTTCGTGTGAAGAGGAAGTCTAGTATAGTGTTAGTGTAAAGAGTGAGTCTCCTATCCTAGAACTTAAAGAGTCTAAGCCAAAAAGTGAGTCCAAAAAAAAAAGTTACTAGCAATAGTTTCTTTTAGAATTTTGAAAAAAAAAAAAATTAAACCGACTAGCTATGATTTTACGTTGGGCGCCAAACTGTAACGATACCTTCTTCTTCACCAATAAAAGAGGGTAAATGTACCATTAAATTTAATATATTATTTATATACAGTATTTTATAAAAACCTGCCTACCTATCTACCTATCCTAGAAACCGGCCTACCTACCTATCTGACACACTCTCAGGAGAGAAGAGGAGGAGGTTTAGAAAATAGTACTTGCGGGACGGCTTGGCAGGCCACTCGGTCTGGCAGTAGGCTCCCAACAAGGCGTCTGGGCAGCAGGCTCTCAGCAAGGCGTCAGGGCAGCAGGCTCCCAGCAAGGCGTCAGGGCAGCAGGATCTCAGCAAGGCGTCAGGGCAGCAGGCTCTCAGCAAGGCGTCAGGGCAGCAGGCTCTCAGCAAGGAGTCAAGGCAGCAGGCTCTCAGCAAGGTGTCAGGGCAGCAGGCTCTCAGCAAGGAGTCAAGGCAGCAGGCTCCCAGCAAGGAGTCAGGGTAGCGGGCTCTCAGCAAGGAGTCAAGGCAGCAGGCTCTCAGCAAGGAGTCAAGGCAGCAGGCTCCCAGCAAGGAGTCAGGGTAGCGGGTACTGCACTTCCTCTTCCACCACTCTTTATCAAAACTCGTCGAGAACTAAACTCTTCAAAAACTGGTCCCAGACTGAACTCCCCGGAGATGGCCCCCAGCGCCTTTTATACCCAGCTCAGCGTTCAAAGTCCATTCCATTCTCATTCTGTACCAGAATTCAAATTGTAGAGTCCAAAATAGTCCATCTTGCCAGTTATTTGATCAGCCAGTTATATTCGAGCATAATTTATTAAACCTCTTCGATAAAATCTGAGAGTGTGTTTTAGAAATTTATAATTATAATTTAAAATGCCGTTAATCAGTAGACAACCACAATATAGTATACAATATTAAGCTAGTCCTATCGATAAAAGTGAATAACAATTATATAATAAAAGTATGAACAACCTTTTTAGTCTATTAGCCATTAAGTGACTACAAGAAGGAAAAATTACAGTTTGTCAGCCTTGACGTAAAAAATGTCATGACAAGAAAATATTTGTTTTGATGGATGAATTATGGATTATGATTACAAAGAAAACGTAAGTTATTTGGTATTTGTAATAACAAATACTATAGTCTATGAAAGCCGATTTTCAGCCCACCGTGCGTCGGAACTCCTTACGCATGCTGCGGGCGTAAAATAAATTATTATTTTTTTTTACTTTTTTGTACACTTGACATTTCAACGTATTTTTATTTCTGTCATCTCATGTAAAATAAAAGTTAAACATATTTTCTTAGAGGTTTCCGTATGTTATAAAAACTTTTTACCAAAAAATTAAACAGACTCCCAAAAAACACTGCAAAGTGAAAAATAACTTTAATTTCGGTAGTCGGTGTCTTTAGTTTTGTATTTTCGTTTTTGGCACCGACTTCCGAAATTAAAGTTATTTTTCACTTTGCAGTGTTTTTTGGGAGTCGGTTTAATTTTTTGGTAAAAAGTTTTTATTTCACTCTTTTTAGTTGGTCGATTTTTAATTTACCTAGTTACAAGAGCCTAAATGTCAACTACTTACATTCATTTACAAAATATTGCTTTTCCCAATGTTGGGCTGTTATTTGTTGAGGAGTTCTCCTGGTAGTTCACCATCAGCTTCACTTCACCATATGCATTATGACGAGCATATTGTGCTTAATAACCACATTTAAGTAATCGAAGCGGAACACATGAACTACTTATATATTGAGTAGTTCCAGTGGCCATCGGTGGTCTTTATCATCAGGTCTACTTCACAAATGGTGCTTTTCGAATGCAACTACACAAGTTACTATAAAATACTCAAACCACTATAGGTGTGCCTATAATATTTGAAGAGTTCCCTCGATTTCTCCAGGATCCCATCATCAGATCCTGACTTGGTGACAATGGGACCAATTTCAAAGTATACCCTTTCAAACAAAAAAAGAATTTTCCAAATCGGTTCAGCCGTCTCCGAGTAATCGGTGATCATACATAAAAAAATAATAATAATATACGCCTCGAATTGATAACCTCCTCCTTTTTTTGTCGTCGGTTGAAAAACCCTTAAACTATAATAGCATTGCTGTCGATAGCCTACGTTAGTGGATCTGCACAAGCACATCACTAATTCGTCGCAAGAAGTGGCGGCCTCACTACGCGATGAATCCGCGTAATACAGTTTCGTATGTTATTTTTACAATGCTTGTCCAGTTACTTAGTGACGAACTCAGGTAGTGGTTAAGGAGCAATGTATTTATAGCAAAAGTAGTACTACTTTCTATATTACATACATATATATATATATATATATATATATGTAATATATATATATTATATACGTTCTGATATTTGAAAACAAAAATATCATAGTAAAACCAAGAAATATTTTACGATTTATTGTTTTTCATGATTTTAAAGACAAATATTGTAAAATACTTGTACTTACATATGGTAAGTGATTCCCTGATTCACATAGTTTTGATTTTGGCTTCGGTTTTTACAGGATACCACAGAACAACTCGGAATTCATATATGTTATCACGATCGCCGTCGAAAGCGCACTAGTTCGCGGAGACGGCCACTTGCCTGTGACATGAGCCCTGTGGCCATGTCGCGCGGACACCGATACGCCCCCTTACCACTTCTCCTATATTTTTTATTTCTGTGGTATTTAGGATTAAATTTTCGTAACATAAATAAAGTAAGTATTTCTATTAATTAACAACAAAACTATATTTGTATGAATCTGAACACTGTTTGCACTTAGCATGTCCATTCACTGGCGATTCAAATACATCCCAAACAACAGATTTCCTTTTAGGTCCCGGCATTTTTTCTATACAGTACCAAATAAAATAATTAGCTTGATGTTGCTACATCAAGCTAATTATTTTAATTATTATATTGCTATAGAGTGTGAATTCGATAAAATGGTCACTGCTCGATCCTAACGTTCATCAAGAGTGACCCAATTTGCCACATTTAAAGACCTTCAAAAAAATGAGCATCCAGCTTTTTTTTGAAGGTCTGGGTGGGAAAATCATCGAATGACTTCTCCCGCTCTGGGTGGAGCGGAAGGGAGTGTCAGACTTCTACTGACTAAAAACCCACCCTGTTACTTCAGCTGCCCTTAAGTTCTGGGGCCGCGGTATCTCGTTAGAACATTCCCGCAACCCCGGCAGGCAATGGCCCTATGGGGCCCCGTCACTATTGCTGACAACTCTTTGAGGCGCGCGTGGAACACGACGCGCCACCGACCCGGGCCTGGTCCTTACCGGACGGTGAGCTACCCCTGCTCGCCGTCCACAAGCCCGCGCACAGTGGTCCCGCGCTCTAAGTAAAGCGGCCAAAAGTGCCGATGTCGTATAAATTTGAACTGTTGATTATTATATCTAACCAAATCGACTAAAAAAGGTATTAACAAGTAATCAAAGTATATAAAAAATTTCTTTGATGTACGTTTCCTCCAGTTTTGACAGGTCTTTTGTTTCTTTAGCGAACTGGAATCGAACAGGTCGACAGTACCTGGTAGAGGAAGGTCGAGGATTTTTCCACACAATAGTCTCCTCCCCTGTAGTCTCCACTAAAGACACAAGACGCAACGACGTCACGAACAGACTTCCATCTGTCAGGTCTGGATCATCATTGGAGAAGTTCTGCTTATACTCACTGTGCCCTGTGCTTCCATCAAAACCCCATTTTCCAATCAAAATTAAACTATCTATAGACGCATAATCCATACTTGCTAAAATTTCCTTTTGCGACTCCAGTATGCGTGTGGCTGTGTGATCCAGAAAACTTTGTAGTTCGACTTCCGCCACCTTTTCAGATATTTTCACGGTGTCTGGGTAACAATGTTTTTTGGCGTCTAAGACTTTTTGATAAGATGGCAAAATCGGCGACTTATGTGAGTTGATAAACTCCCTTATCAACAAGTATTGATGCTTGGTGAGTTTTGCCTCCGTGATGAGGGACAGAACTTCATTTGGGCTAACTTCTCTGTGATCAGTATCAGATTGGCTGGACGTGTTCATTAACGTCGTAACAGCAAACTCATCAAACTTTGAAAGTTCTGCCAATCTTCTACGTTTAGTACGTTTGCTGCAATTCGCGAAATCTGTTCTTGGCCGACCCGTTTTCAAAGAAACACAGCTACTTGATTTCGGCGCCTCACATGCAGACGATGATGCTTCTGTCTTTTTCATATTGACGGTCTCTTGACTATTTAACCATTCCGAATGCAGCTTCGTTAGTTTATAGACACCTCTGTTTGCTTTTTTCCAAAATTCCGAAAGCTTCTTGCTAATATAGCAAATGCGTTTATACAGGTCTTCAGTATTAACTTTATCAGAGTCTGGTACCATCTCGAACACTTTGCTCCGGACAAAACCATCCCTTTCTGTGTCTGACCCGCTGGCCTCGTGCCAGAGATGAAAAATATCCATTCTTGAATAGGTGCATTGGTAAAAAGTACCTAAAAAAGAAACAAAATAATTTGTAGCAAAATTAACCATTTCGTAGCAGTTGCCTACGAACACGTAGCCCCCTCATAAATAAAAAAGGAGCAAAAATGAGCAATGTCGTATAAATTTGAACTGTTGATTATTATATCTAACCAAATCGACTAAAAAAGGTATTAACAAGTAATCAAAGTATATAAAAAAATTTCTTTGATGTACGTTTCCTCCAGTTTTGACAGGTCTTTTGTTTCTTTAGCGAACTGGAATCGAACAGGTCGACAGTACCTGGTAGAGGAAGGTCGAGGATTTTTCCAAACAATAGTCTCCTCCCCTGTAGTCTCCACTAAAGACACAAGACGCAACGACGTCACGAACAGACTTCCATCTGTCAGGTCTGGATCATCATTGGAGAAGTTCTGCTTATACTCACTGTGCCCTGTGCTTCCATCAAAACCCCATTTTCCAATCAAAATTAAACTATCTATAGACGCATAATCCATACTTGCTAAAATTTCCTTTTGCGACTCCAGTATGCGTGTGGCTGTGTGATCCAGAAAACTTTGTAGTTCGACTTCCGCCACCTTTTCAGATATTTTCACGGTGTCTGGGTAACAATGTTTTTTGGCGTCTAAGACTTTTTGATAAGATGGCAAAATCGGCGACTTATGTGAGTTGATAAACTCCCTTATCAACAAGTATTGATGCTTAGTGAGTTTTGCCTCCGTGATGAGGGACAGAACTTCATTTGGGCTAACTTCTCTGTGATCAGTATCAGATTGGCTGGACGTGTTCATTAACGTCGTAACAGCAAACTCATCAAACTTTGAAAGTTCTGCCAATCTTCTACGTTTAGTACGTTTGCTGCAATTCGCGAAATCTGTTCTTGGCCGACCCGTTTTCAAAGAAACACAGCTACTTGATTTCGGCGCCTCACATGCAGACGATGATGCTTCTGTCTTTTTCATATTGACGGTCTCTTGACTATTTAACCATTCCGAATGCAGCTTCGTTAGTTTATAGACACCTCTGTTTGCTTTTTTCCAAAATTCCGAAAGCTTCTTGCTAATATAGCAAATGCGTTTATACAGGTCTTCAGTATTAACTTTATCAGAGTCTGGTACCATCTCGAACACTTTGCTCCGGACAAAACCATCCCTTTCTGTGTCTGACCCGCTGGCCTCGTGCCAGAGATGAAAAATATCCATTCTTGAATAGGTGCATTGGTAAAAAGTACCTAAAAAAGAAACAAAATAATTTGTAGCAAAATTAACCATTTCGTAGCAGTTGCCTACGAACACGTAGCCCCCTCATAAATAAAAAAGGAGCAAAAATGAGCAATGGAAGGTTATAGTGTACTATACTAGAATAAATTAGCTTTACTTTGATATATAAGTTATACGAGGGAGATTGAGGTGCCATAGTTAAAAGTCTCAGTGAATGCAGAGGATAATGCTTATGTTTACCTAATTCGTAGCACTCAAGTAAATCCAAAAAACTAAACTTTAATCATTCTAAAATCAGAATTAAAAAAGACAACATACTTTTGTCTTCGACGTCCATCTCAATGGAACAAGTAGCAAACAAACAATTCCAAGAATTTAGAGTTCACTAATGACTCACTAATTACGCTACTGATAACGCGGCGTACAATGTGTTCACTTTCGAGGTCTCAAAAGTAATGAAAATATTTAATTATTGTCAAACTATTTATACTTTTGTGTGGTACGGCAACAAGTTAACTAATTAGTAAGTGTTAAAAGTACCTAGCTTGAGGACCAAATTTAATACTTATGGCCTACGGTGGAACCACTGTGCCGCGCCTACGGTGGCCGGAGATCTGCACGCGATCCCCGACTCCCAAGGGGTCTCCCGCCGCGATGAGCATTCAGCTATCTACATCTCACAGCCACAAAAGAAAACTTGTCATTTTTCACAGTTATGTTTTCGGTGACATTTCCAGCTAAACTGAAGTTCGTCCGTAGAAGACTTTGTTAAACATAATTAAGCAAGACGTCATGTAAAAGGCATGTTATTTAGCGTAGAGGAACGAAAACGTTATAACAAAGCATAGCGTAGGTAAATATCAAGAATTCTTGTATAACTTGTGTATAATTTGTACACAAAATATGCGCAACCGCAACAAAATAAAATCGGTATTCACTAATTAGTTTATGTTACGAAGTTCGTTATGAAAATAAATTTGTAAGCAGCTTTGCGGAGGAAGCCAATGAATGGCATGTTTACATAAACAAAACGTTTGAGTGAGCTTTGGGATATAAATAGAAGTATGATATTTAGTCAGAAGTAAGAGTTACAAAAGAGTATTTCGCTGCTGCAGTTTTTCATTCAATTATATTATTTACTTCAGAACTGACGCCACTGGTTTGTTCAGAATAAAAAATTAAAATAAATAAATACAATTTTAATTCACCAAAAAAAAAATATTCATACACAATCACAAAGTAGTTAACAGTCAAAGCATGTAGTTACTCATTCCGTACTAAACACAGACGAATAAAAAGAATGTTATATTAGTAGTAGTTAATATAATATAACTACCCTTCAATTCATCACAGTCGGACAAAAGAAAATGTAACCTCTGACACGAAAATAAACACTGCAAAGAAAAAAAAGACTATATAACTTCATTCAATTAATATTATTTTTAATAATATATTAATTATTTTTAAGCTCATCTTAATCGCCGATATTATCTTGCCTCGTAGAGGGACATAATATTATGTATGTTTAAAGTAAAACAAATACCCATTATGCGTATAAGATTCTTACCTTAACTAAGAAAAATAGAGCTGATGGCCTAGAAACGCTTGATCAGGTCTTCAAAAGCTGTGACACAGTACTATATCAATCACGTCAGCTTCAAACAAAACGGATGGATCATAAATGGTACATTCGGTTAGTAACTACGATACTATAGACAGACATACAGACGCGTCAAACATAGCAACCATCTTTTTCCGTCAGAGGTTAACTTCGCCTACAGTAGGTATAGTGACTAAAGAAGTAACACGGAAAATTTTATTGTAGATGTGTGTAGGTCACATTCGCATGATAGATCCTATATCTCTATATATTATGTACAGCACCTTCTTGCAGAATGTATAAAAATATAAAAGAGTGAGAGGGGTATAGGTGCAAAAATGTCATATAACATACGATCTAGGAGCCTTTTAAGTAATCTAGCAGAACCAACATCTGACACTGCACAGTTTATAGTAAAAACATGATTTTGCACCAATGAATCCGTCTGTTTTTAGGAAATAAGTATTTTTAGATAAAGAGATCAAGATTAGAGAACGCTGGGGCTCGCATATCCATGGAGATAAATGCCAAAAATAAAAAAATAAAAGAATATTTTTATAAAGTGAGTGAACGTCACACACGAACAGATTTATCGAGTTTAGTAAATATGGTCCGTAAGTAAGTCAATATTCTCCGTGGTTTGTCGTCATAAAATCTCTTGCTAAGCTAATCTCTTTCTGTAAGATACAGAAACATTGTCTCTAT
This sequence comes from Tholera decimalis, assembly GCA_943138885.2. Taxonomy (NCBI): domain Eukaryota; kingdom Metazoa; phylum Arthropoda; class Insecta; order Lepidoptera; family Noctuidae; genus Tholera; species Tholera decimalis. The sequence continues at coordinate 43,975,721 of OW964550.2, read as the reverse complement.
CTCAATAGCAACGCCAGCAGAATTAAAAGCTATTTTCCTATATATTTTCCTTATCGTTGCTCAGTAGGTATCTGTTCCTGCCAAATGCATAGATACTCTCTCCAATGCCAGCGTTTTCAAGATAAAATCGGCGAGAATTCACTGGCAGTTCACCTTCAAGTGAATGCTGGCTACATTGAAAATGAAAACTAGATTCTCGCAAGGTAAAACCGCTGCATATTTGCACTATAAAAAGTTGTAATTTGGATTCAGTATTATAAATGTTATATTGTGTTCGTCGCTAAATATAAACAACCGCACTGGTTGATCTGCAAAGCTAAAACAACGATTGGCTAGGTCAGCCCATCGATAGGTAACCTTATTAAATCACGATTCCTCTGTGCCTCTAAATGCACATGACGCCAGCACATCAAGCTACAGCAATCTGTCAAATTTCTTTAATAGATTTTCAACTTTATTGCTATACAAATTAGGTTCAAGGTTGATTGGGAAAATTTGACAGTTTCGGGTAGCTTCATTTGCTGTCGTCTGTATATGTTTGATAGTCGTTACGAGTAGTCAAATGTCAGAATTGTTAACTATTTTTACTGGTACTGCTGATTAGGGATTTATAAACAAGACAAAAGTGAGGAGTAACTTGTATATTCACAAATATAGACAATACAGACAATCTCAACTTTAATAACGCAAAACTAAGCACAACACAACCGTACACGTCGAGAGCTCAACCCAAAGAGAGACGGTGATCGCGCCATGTCGACCGGTGTAACCACTTCGTTTCCCGCCACAGCACCACTCGCGCTAGCTTCACTCGGTGTTGCCAACACGGCCCTTCTGCATCGTGCATGACCTCAGGCACACTCCAACCAACAGCACCTGCGTACACCGTCACACAAGCCAAAACTATGCATCTGAAAATAAAACAAGTATCAGAAATCCGCCATCAGGAACATCATCTTGATCTCTTTTACTTATTCCCTAAACTTGAAACATTAGAGAAAATTATTCTACTCCCCTTTAGGCCCAGGAAACCTTGCGAGACGCATCGTTTTTGATGTACTGATCTGTCCAACTCATAGAATTTTATCTTTAGACTTAGACAAAATCTGAAATCTAGTTCACTCCTTTAGTCCGAAGCAGGGCCTGGTCCAGTTTACTCCTTTAGTCTTAGGCAGTAACTGCTTCAGCACACCACTCCTACCCTGGATCGTGAACACTTCAAAGTTCTGGCAGACCAGCACATACCTATATTCTTTTGTATGAAACCATAACATGCATAAATTGAATAAGCATAATAGGGCTAGTTGTAAATAAATTATTGTGAAACCTAGTTCACTCCTTTGGTTTGAAGTAGTGCCTGGTCCAGTTTACTCCTTTAGTCTTAGGCAGTAACTGCTTCAGCACACCACTCCTACCCTAAATTATATTTTTATATTGAACCATAACACGCATAAATTGAATAAGCAGAATAAGGCTAGTTGTATATAAATGATTGTGAAACCTAGTTCACTCCTTTGGATCGAAGTAGTGCCTGGTCCAGTTTACTCCTTTAGTCTTAGGCAGTAACTGCTTCAGCACACCACTCCTACCCTAAATCGTGAACGCTTCAAATATGAATAGGGCTAGTTGTAAATAAATGCCTGTATAATCTATTTAACTTGCCAACGCGTGGTTTACTCAAAATACCGATTATTAAGGATTTTATTCTCAGCCTCGGCCACTCCTTCATGTCATTTACTTGATGTCTCACTTCCTCTCATATTGTCTATTCGATACCATTTTCATATTTCTCTGACGTCCATAGTATGCACATCAATGTCTCCAAGCACAGGACAATAACTGTCACTATCTTTACGCATTATCCAGTCTAAGAACTCTTCAAAACGAACGGCCCTTATTGGTTTGTCTTAACTACTATAGAAACTTGTTGTAATGTTACATAATAAATATACACTCATCACAACTATCCTGACTTGACCCAGCTCTTATACTTTACATTAATTTTAATATCGTGTTATTAAATCTTTCACATTAATAAACGACACATGGCCTATTTAGTAACAATAATAACATTAGTTCCTTGCTATGTTAACCAATATACTTATTCACACTATACGAACGTGACACGTCTACCATTTTTAAACTGTTTACAATGCAACTAAAATGTCAATCTATCGCTTATTTGTCTGTACATTAAACAAGATACTACGTTACGACCAACCAACACCTCACAATCCAAAGAATCAAGAACATAAATTTCGATATCATTAACGTCAACACCGAATACATTTTTATTAAACTACCGTTCTTTGAAAATTCTTTAATTACCTATCATTCATAATAGCAGGTAGTTCAGTTATCTCTAAATTGCGTTCCATAACTAAATATGATATCCGACTACTAGGTACCTATTTCTACAAAGGCAAGTAGTTAGGACGGTATCATATTTTTCTACCTTTGACCGCTTCGATCTTTTTATTGTAACAAGACGCCTCCGGATTCTTGCACAAGACTTACACTTTACACTGAATTTATTTGTGATTAGCACCGAAATAGTTCCTTTCTTTTCCGAACTAACGAAACATTACAACTATTTGGTCCCTTTAGTATTTAATCCCGAATACTTGAGCTACTATGATTGGTTACATGCCCTGGTTTATAGACATAACTATGCAGAAAACCTGCTAAAAGTTACGTATATTAAAAACGGACCTCAACTGACTTGTACTACAGACAAAATAATAGTATAATAATTACCGTTCCCGACACGTTTTCATTCAATCTGATTCTTTAAATAATACCTTTACGTCACCTTTCTTGTAAATTCAGCTACCTAAATGAAGCCAAATATATTTCTTTTTAACTTTAAAAGACAAAGAAATCCTTTTTTTCCACAAGCAAACCGGTCACATGTTTTGGATACGTAATCACACACTCATTACCTCTCTTGGCGGAAACTTTGGTCTAAGTATTTAGTTTAACTTGATAACAAACAATACTATCTGACCACTTAAATGTAGATGTATCAATTTCGATTCAATTCAGTCACAAAGTCAGACGGCTCAAACTCAGGTACCTATCATCAGAATATTCGGATTTGTACTCACAGTTTCTGTCAACCTTACGCTGCTGCTACTCGACGTGTATCTAGCACGAATTATGTTTGCACTTAGTTTTGCTTTTCTTTTTAAGTACCCATAGTATGGTCTGGGGCAAGCAGTTTCTTATCCCACTTCTGATGTTAACTATTTTTACTGGTACTGCTGATTAGGGATTTATAAACAAGACAAAAGTGAGGAGTAACTTGTATATTCACAAATATAGACAATACAGACAATCTTAACTTTAATAACGCAAAACTAAGCACAACACAACCGTACACGTCGAGAGCTCAACCCAAAGAGCAGGGGGGGACAGTAGCCTTAAAGTGACATTTCCAAAAGATTGTGGTGTCATCTGTTATCTGGCACCGAAAAGAAAGACCAATTAGTATCTAAAAAAATTGTAGATGTCACTATATGAACAGGTTTACTATTTATTTATTTTATTTCATCTGTTTACATCTCTCTGTTTATTAGAAATTTATCACATACTTAAAAAATACAAATTAAATAAAAAAAGTTATAATTAGGGAAAAATATATATAAGGTATTTTTTTTTTCAGTGTGGTTTACATTAAAATAACTACCGTAATTTAGGCAATAATAACATTTTAAATATTTGTTATGACTTGTAGATTTAAATCATTATGATGTATGTGAATTAGTACATATTTAAAATGCAAAATAATGTATCATTTATTGTAAATGATCTGTGTAAATAAACGTCTTATTATTTATGTGTATAAATGATCATTATTATAATCGAGGACATAAATAACAAATAGGTATCAAATAATTACAATTGTTATATTCAATTTATTTTAGTAATTTTATTTTGGGCATAGCTTTCCATTGACGTTCGACGAGTTGGGGGTTGATATTTTTTTTACAGAAAGGTTACATTATTATAAGCACACACGCAAAGTTTCAACATGCGAAGACACGTTCTTTATGAAAAAAAAATTATTGAAAATCAATTATTTTTACAGTATTTATGTCAATCCCTACCACAGATTATATAGAATTCTCACCATTGAACGTTTCGTTTTACCTACAGTTAAGGTGTCTTAGGTTCGGTAACATTTTATTTTATATAAATTTACGTAAATAATTATATTGTGTATTTATTTCTATACTTTTCATGCACACATAATTATATTTAACAGTTTACATTTAAATTAGGCATTATTTTCATTAAGAGCTATTAAAATTAAAATGTGTAGTGTTTACCGTCTTTTGCCGGCTTGTGGAACGAAACGTAAAACTGACGCTACAAATAGAGTAGGTTAGGTTCAACTTATGTCAAAGAACCGAATTGATTGACCCCGACTCCACCTGTTACGAGTCTGTCCTACCCCTAGAGTGTTTTTATAGACCCGGAGGCGCGTAGGGGGAGCAGCCTCCGCCTGCTGTAACAAATCGTAGGTATCGGACGAGCCGGAGCGGCTGAGGCTGGTCGCCGAAGGCGACCAATAAGCCGAAGCTGCGGAGGCGAGGATGAATGCCTGCGATTTGTTACGCAAAGGCGTAGAGGCTGCTCTTCCCGCAGCGCCGGAGACGTTGCAGTTTAAAAATAGATACAGAAATCCCTCTGAATTAGTCCCCCTATTTTATTCTGATGAAGCGGGTTCCCCCCTTCCGTAGGGGAGAAACCCCTACCCCCCCCTCTATGGGTCCCCCTGGATTTTTACACTTATTATTAATTTTAATCCATAAAATGAGTAAAATATCCTCAAAATTAAAAACTAAAAAATACTCGAAAAGGAGGGGCTTCGCAACTTTTCCTTTTAAGGGGGGGTAGTACCCCTCCCCCCCACCGCCCCACCACCCTCAATTCGACGGACGTCAATGGAAAGTCGTACCTTATTTTGCTCTTTAATACCTGAAAGCTTGATTTACAAGATTGTAGGAATATTGAAATATGTTTTATAGTTTGGTCAAAAATTCAATCTTATAATTGGTAACACTCCGATACAAAATCTAAACAATTTTTTTGCTACAAAATGGCGGCTACTCCTTGTTCGAGCGAATGTTTGTAGTTCTCTCGTTCCATTTTGTATAGTTTTGGATGTGAAAACCAAGTTTAAGTGCGTCGAGTCGAGCCTTTCTCCTCCTCCAAATAATGCATACACATCGTTTTTTATTTCTACTACCCAATTCACGCAATTTAATCAGTCTATGTTGTGACATAATTAAATACCTAATTCTACACCTCAAAATAGCAGAATGCTTTCACTATAATATAATTGTAGTGTAGAGTAAGTTATTTAACTTTGTCACAACATAGAATTAATATAACTTGTAATTTATTTTTAACAAAGCAGGTACGTTACAATTACCGGGGCCAAAATTCAGATGGCGCTGTCAAACAGTCAGTACGAAAATGCATAGAGAGGGCTCTCTTTACCCTATAGATTATTATACTCTTTGCCAAAGAGAGACGGTGATCGCGCCATGTCGACCGATGTAACCACGGGTGTAACCACTTCGTTTCCCGCCACAGCACCACTCGCGCTAGCTTCACTGGGTGTTGCCAACAGAATATCAGACAACGGTCTTGCCAATAGGCCTTATCGTGTTACTCTGCAACTGGACTGTGGAGGTCTGATTGGCAGTTAGGCAGACAAAATAGTTGTTCTCAGCTGAATCCTGTTGGACTGGAAGTTGATACCATCATAGTTAGGAAAAGACTAAGCAGATTATAATGAGTTGTTATCTTTTATAGGTACTGTAGAGTAAGTACAGACGCCAGCACATGAAGCTACCCGAAACTGTCAAATTTTCCCAATCAATATTGAACCTAATTTCTTTAAAAAAAAAGTTGAAAATCATTTAAAAAAAAATCGACAGATTGTTGTAGCTTGATGACTGGTGTCTGTACATGCACAATGGACATATATCTACGTAAACGTACAAAGTAGATGTCTATAATATTGTGTCATGCACACTGGTTTTTTTAGGACCATTAAATTATATTTAATTTCTAAATTAAAGTAATTACATATTGTGAACTATTAAATTAAATGACGCTGCTTTTCTACTGAATGTACAGACATAAATCATTCTGCAAGATGTGTTTGTAACTTAAAGTCTTATTATATAATATTAAAATAAAGATTATCCTAAAATAATCTATTTAGTCCATCACTTAAACTAACAAAAAATATAGGAAAAGTATTTTCTTATGTCACGTAATAAAAATATGAAGATGATACAGTGATTTTAAATGTCATTAAAAAAATAACATAATACAGAAAGTTGACAAAGTAATAATAATTAATAACTACACCGTTGGTCGAGTGGTCGTAGGTGCGAATACTGAGCACGAGGTCACGGATTCAATTCCCGTGTCAGTCAAAAATTGCTATTGGGCTTAGATGTCAACTGACACACACATGAGTGAGTTTACTTATATTTTTTAAGGAAACCACTGAAAACCAGCGCCGTGTTGTGGTCACGCCCATGTCATAGCATTATGCTGAGTGAGAAGCTTGTTACCACTACCACGACGTGAATTTTGGCTTGTTTTTTGTTGTTTCCTTTTTTTTCTTAAATTGTTAATATATAAAACCTTGGCCTTACCTACTAACATATTTATAAACTACTACCTATATTCTTAAGGAACTAAAGTTAGTTTTTATTTATTAACACTTCATGCCGTAGGCAAGTGGTGAAGAGTTTATAAGTAAATACTTTTTCTTTCTTCTTTACTGAGGTATGACGTCGTGTTGGTCAGGTAATTTATTTGTTTACTTCAATATAACACGCCAATTCTATTACTTAAAAGACACGTTTACTACTAATATTTCCTTTATATACACAACAGTTATACATATCACACTCATCTGACTCATCTCACAGTACTCCAGGCATATAAATAAGATATTCCATTCATCCGCCAATACTTCACAATCAATCCAAGAAAGCGTTGAGTCTGAAAGTGGACGAGTTATATTAAACCTGAGAGAAGGACATAAGACTTAACGCGAGGGAAGCCGCGGGCATAAACTAGTTTCTGTCCCTGTATTCTATAGTTACATAATGCATACAATCATATAGATACGTACAATTGAAATGTCTGTCTGTGATTATAAAATATAATATTAATAAGTCTTTTGAAGTGCTTAACTGCTTACCTACTCCATATCTATCCAAAAGGACTGAAGACAACATCTGTTATAGAGTCTCTATGCAAAGTTTCAGCTCAAAATAAGTGATTCACAGAATTGACCCCAAATAATTGGTTTCATGTTTCTTGAATACCAGTAATAACAAACGTGTCATAGCACTATGAGGGTCATCACTTTCCACGTCACTTGCCAATAAAACGATAATTCTCTTCGTTCTTCTTAATTTGAAAAATTCGGCCTTTGGTATCAGTGTACCATTGAAATTTCTTTCTCGTAACACATGTAGACATAGGATTAGAAAATCCTTGCCATATCGTTTGTTATCATCCAAAGAAGCCGTGCACTCGGTATGTAGCTATTAAATTACACATTGTATACACGGTACTAAGAACACGAAATACAATCATTATAATTTTTTGTCTGTCGCTGAGTCTGTTTCGCTTTCTGTTTGTCTGGGACAAGTTGAGCCCCTGGCTGGACCGATTATAACTTGACTTTCACTGGAACATAGAGACATTATAGAACAACATAATAGGCTTTTAATCCAAGCACTACAGTGGCGATTGTCGCAACCGACGGCCGGGCACGCCGCAATTGCGGTGGTAAGACCCCTCTTTGAGGAGTGGCTCGATCGGCGTCACGGCGTCCTGACCTACCGCATGACGCAGGTCCTCACCGGACACGGAAGTTTCGGGAGGTACCTGTGTCTCATGAGGAAGGAAGAAACGCCTGGGTGTCACCACTGCGAGGATCGCCCTGAGGACACAGTAGAGCATACGGTGCAAGACTGCCCCACTTGGGCAGAGCACCGACGTGTCCTCACGGCGGCGATAAGCGGAGACCTCTCGCGCCCGGCATTGGTCGAGGCCATGCTGCAGGGCGAGACGGAGTGGGAAGCAGTTGCCTCCTTCTGCGAAGCAGTCATGCTATCGAAGGAGGAGGCGGGCCGCGTGAGGGAGAGGATAGCGTCCTCCCTCCAGCCTAGCCGCAGTGGTAGACGCCCATGGCGTCGGACGTCGGCCGACGATCTCCGGCCACCGTAGGCGCGGGCATGCGGACAGCGAGTAAAGGGCAACTCGCTGTCCGACCGTGGACCATGCCCGGGTTGACGGCGCGTTGTATTCCACGCATGCCTCAAAGAGCGTCAGCAAGATGACGAGGCCCCCCCTGTAGAGGGCCGAAGCCTGCCGGGGTCGTGGGACTTATCTCACTACCGTGACCCCGGAACGTAAAGGGCTATTGAAGGAATACCGTGGATTTTAGTCAGTACAAATCTGACAGTCCCTCCGGCCCTGCCCGGGCGGGAGGACTCATCTGATGATTTTACCACGTAAAAAAAAAGCTCACTCCCGTGGAATTTTTCACAATAAAAACTTAACTCTCCTTATTTTTCAGTCGAGTAAACGTAGCCTATAACCTTCCATTCCAAATTTCGTCCACATCTACACAGTACTTTCGAAGATGAGCACGTTAAAAACAAACAAACTTTTCCGCCTAAATAATCCCAATAGATAGATTGAAACTGAATTGGGATTTACGTGGGAAAAACCTCCTACCAGAATGAAGAAGTTTTAAATAAAGAGAGCCAGAATTTTGTATCTAAACAATCACTGATAGAATTTTCGTAATTATAATTCATGCTGCCAGGTATTACGTCCTACATACAATCATTTTTTTTGCGTTTTGGGTATACTTTCACTGTGCGTACGGCTAAGGAGTGGAATTCCCTGCCGGAGTCTGTGTATTCCAATAACTATAACCTATGGGTTTTTAAGTCAAGGGTGAATAGGTTACTTTTAGGTAAGCGTGCTCCATCTTCGACCACATCATCACTTACCATCAGGTGAGATGGCGGTCGAACACGAGCCTATTATCAAAAAACAAAATTACTATACTCGTTAAGAATCTTAGTTTAGATTGCTATGAAGTTTGTTGAACTGGAATTAATATAAAGCCAATTTATAGCTAAATTAATTTATTAGTTTGATAACGTTGACAGGAATCAATTACGTTAGATCGCTTTGAAGAAATTTACGACGTTAAATTGTTTAGATAATATTCGCAATTAATTTGAAAATTACCCACATTGCTTCTGCATTGCCATCTTTACAAAAAAGAAAAAGGAAAAAAATTTAATGAAAAAAAAAAAATCGTATCGTTTTATCCTGTAACTAGTCGCGCATGGCTTCGCTCCTGTAGACTATATCACGATAAAAATATAACTTTTTTCTTTTGTAGTCGGATAAAGCCGGGTAAACCTATAACCTTCCCCTAGCACTTTTGGGCACATTACCAGTGGACAGCGATGCGCACGAATTTATTTTTAGATGTAAATATGTAGTTTCGGGTTTTTATTTAAGTGTATATTCCATTATTGATTAAATAAAGCTTATGGGATGGATTGTAGATTTATCTTAATTTTTAGTATAAATTCCATGATAAGTTCTTTTCACGCCTATTTGTGGAAGAGAGGGGATACAAAATAACCCTCATAACTCTCACAGTAAGTTAAACCAAAACATCTTATTAAAAGTTATCTTCCGTTATTCAAACACTGGGCCTCCAAAGTTATAATTAGCTAACAGTTAAAACGTAAACTTCTAACCAGCCAAATAGCCGCTCAGTATCCCATAATCGCACAATAACCAACACGTACTCGTATTAACAATAGTCATAAATGTTGATGACGAGTAAATGGTCGCGTTCAGGTCTAAACGACTTCCAGTATGTTTTCGCGCGGCTGTTAAAATGAATAGGATGACGGTTCCCGTAAAACTGGCTATTCTTGACTGCCAGTAATATTTTGGTTCCATAAAAAAAAATTGGCTAAGGGCGAGTCAGACTCGCCCATGAAGGGTTTCGTAGTAACTACGCCAAATAACTTTGTTTTGCATAGTATTTGTATGAATTACATAGTTATATTTGCGGTTTTAGAAAATATGCTATATCTCAAAAACTGCTGACCCGATTTCGTTCAAACTAATTTTTATTGAAAGTTATATAGTAAACTAGAGTATATTTATACTTTTTTAGATTTTCCCTCCATTATTATAGAAGTTAGAGGGGGAGGACACATTTTACCAGTTTGGAAGCGTATATCTTTTAAATGATTGACTTTATGACAAAGTGATTTTAGAAACCTCAATGTCATTTTTAAAGACCTTTCTATAAATACCACACACGCATAGGTTTCATGAAAAAAAAATATTTTCAGTTTCAGTTCCATGTATGAGGCCCGCCCCCTTAATATTATTTTTTTTTTCTTAAAGTCGGAAAACAGTTCACAGAATAAATCTACCTACCAAGTTTAATGTGTATAGTCTTAACAGTTTTGTAATAAAATGGCTGTGACAAACAGACGGACGGACAGACAGACAGACAGAAAAACAGACATGACGAAACTATAAGGGTTCTGTTTTTTGCCATTTGGCTACGGAACCCTGAAAACGTGTTTTAAGTCGTCGTGTTAGGAGCCTTGTTCCGGCAATGTACTAACGAGATACCGCGGCCCCGGAACTTACGGGCAGCTGAAGGAACAGGGTGAGTTTTTAGTCAGTAGAAGTCTGACACTCCTCCCTTCCATTCCAACCAGAGTGGGAGAAGTCATTCGATGCTTTTGCTAGCCGAAAAAAAATCAGGGACCTTGAAAATGTAATTATTGCAAAGTTTTTTTTTTGCCGCCAAGTGTGACGCGATAATGATACACTGCGTTGTTCGTTTTTGTATTGAGTCTTCTATGTAAAGAGAAAAATAAGAATTAGTCAACCCCCTCTCCTCACAGTGAAGTGTTTGTTACGTAAGAATCTAAGGGATAAATAACAATAAATACACGTTTGGATTTTCACTTTTTAGTTTTCAATTAAACAAATTTTGTGACTTTTGTATGTAATGACAATTTTAATGTTTTGGTAGTATGCAAGTATGGTTTTATTAATTATCTTTATTAGGTTTTTTTAATGTACATATTATTATATTGTGGCTAGAGAATAAAGAATACGACTATGGTTTTTATCAATGCAACGTGCTCGGGTCCGCCTACAAAAACTTCTTTTTATAAAAACTTTTTACCAAAAAATTAAACCGACTCCCAAAAAACACTGCAAAGTGAAAAATAACTTTAATTTCGGTAGTCGGTGTCTTTAGTTTTGTATTTTCGTTTTTGGCACCGACTTCCGAAATTAAAGTTATTTTTCACTTTGCAGTGTTTTTTGGGAGACGGTATAATTTTTTGGTAAAAAGTTTTTATTTCACCCTTTTTAGTTGGTTGATTTTTAATTTACCTAGTTACAAGAGCCTAAATGTCAACTACTGCTGGGCCGTTAATTTTTGAGGAGTTCTCCTGGTACTTCACCATCAGCTATACATCACCATATGCATTGTGACGAGCATAAAGTGCTTAATATCCATATTCAAGTAATCGAATCGCAATACACGAAATACTTATTATTGAGTAGTTTCGGCGGCCATCTGTGGTCTTCATCATCAGTTCCACTTCCCCAAATGGTACTTTTTGAGAGCAACTGCACAAGTTACTATAAGAAATACCCAAAATGCCATAGGTGTGCCTATAATATTTAAAGAGTTCCCTCGATTTCTCCAGGATCCCATCATCAGATCCTGACTTGGTGACAAATGGTACCAATTCCGAAGTATACCCTATCAAACAAAAAAAGAATTTTCCAAATCGGTTTAGCCGTCTTCGAGTACTCGATGAACATACATTAAAAAATATATATATATGTATATATATATACGCGTCGAATTGATAACCTCCTCCTTTTTTTGTCGTCGGTTGAAAATCACATTGCGCGTTTTTGTGATCTTAAAAAGAAGATTAAATAATAATAGTATCTCCCCCTCCGCTCCTAAATCATCTCACGTTAATAAACAGATATCCATCTGTTTATTAATTATTATCTCAATAGACACAATGAATTATTTTGATGATTAATTTAGCTATGAAAGGAAATATAATTAGCATACTAAATTATAGCAAGCATTCAGTCTCAATACCCAATAAGCAACGCATGACGTCACATCCTAAACCTAAAGAATAAGAACAATTTTTCCGTGGCGTGCCACGGAAAAAATGTTCTTATTCTTTTCCCTAGATATAGAAGGTATATAGGTTGGAATAATCAACGTCCTACATACATGACGTGCCAATTCTTTTGTTAACATCTGCGCAAAGTTAGTCCTCATACTGCCAACTCATTTTCCTTTTCAAATATGCAGTTTATCATTAAAAATTCAGTATCAATTTTTCAATTCAATGTTTACGTTGAAAACTCCCTGGCTTTTGATTTTAATACAGAAAAGTCTACCTTGTCTCGAGCAGAATGTTTAATCAGAGAGCTCAGTTGCACAAAAGAAACAAGAGAGAGATTATGAAATGATTTTAATGTGACTACAGGCTATGTAAATGAATGCTCGGAGCGTTATTGTAAAAATTTGAGCGGGTAATGTATTCAGATATCAAATAATCCCACGTTATTTGTGCACTTTGGGCCTGTCAGGCCGTAAGGGTTGTACACATTAGAACTGAGTGAGTAAAATACATTACATCTCAGTCTACTACTAATCTTTAGGGTACTGAACATTTGTGACGGCGAGCAGGGGTAGCTGACCGTCCGGTAAGGACCAGGCCCGGGTTGACAACGTCATGTTCCACGTGAACCTCTAAGAGCAGTTAGCAACAATGGCAGAGCCTGATAGGACCACTGCCTGTTGGGTAGTAAAAACATTGTTAAGCCTGCAATACATGTTGGCCGAGAGTAGGCCAACGCGAGCTTTGGCAAATAGGTACAAGGCAAGAAATAATATCCACACGTTCGACAAGTTCGTCGAACGCCAATGCAGACGACCAATGTAGAAGAGGGTCGGTAGAGTTGCCCACACGTTGGCTGAGCGCAGGCGAGCGCCTTTGATTTGTGATCAAAACCGACACCGATCCGAAGTGAGGCAAGTGATCACGAGCAACGGCGAGCGAAGGCAAGTTGCACCAAATGAGCTCTATACACGTTGGCGCTGGCTTCCACTCGGCCAACTAGGCTAGTGACACCGAGCGATAGCAAGACAAGGCAAATATACCGTCTACATGTTGGTATTGGCCTTCACTTGACAACGCTCGGCCAACATGTATTGCAGGCTTAACAATATTCCGCGACCCTGACTCGAGTAACTGAAGGTACACGTTGTAGTTTTAGTTAGTAGAAGTCTGTCACTCACTTTTCCCTAGATTAGGAGAAGTCGTTTAATGATTTTCCCCCGAACAACAATAAAAAAGTATACAACGTGTAACGGAAACCCCATATCTATCCAAAAGGACTGAAGACAACATCTGGTATGGAGTCTCTATGCAAAGTTTCAGCTCAAAATACGTGACTCACAGAATTGGCACCAAATACGAGGGTCAATAACTTTCCACGTTACTTGCCAATAACACGATAATTCTCTTCGTTCTTCTTAATTTGAAAAATTCGGTCTCTGGTATCAATGTATTGAAATTTCTAATAAGCTCCACACATGTAGACATAGGATTACAAAACCCTTGCTATATCGTTTGTTATCATCCAAAGAAGCCGTGCACTCGGTATGTATATACCCTTTAAATTACACGTTGTGTAGAACGTCGAAAAAACCGTAGTGTCACTCATGTGTATAAATACGTTTCTCACAACCAGAGGTGGGCGTTTAAACGAAAAGCATATAATATAACATATTATTTAAAATAAGCGAATAAGCAGACTAATTTATAAAAGCATTTAAAGTTATCTGTTTATTCCGCTTTTTGTTAAAATTAAAACGCGCGTCGAAAAAACTGCCGTACGTTAACGATTCTCGCATATTATATTATATTATATCCTTATCCAAATAAACTATTTATTGAGCAAGATTGTTTCAATAGCTATAAATTACTTTTTATTTTATTCGGACAACAATCGGACAATCCATTCAAAAGATATTACGAATTTAAAATTGTAATTGGTATTAAAATGAACGATGGTGTCGCACGACTCGCACGGCGAAACCGCAGGGGAGGGGGGTGCACATCTATGAAGCAGGTTGCCGTGCGGCTCACCTTACAGACCGGTTAAGTAGACGCACAGCCTTACTGAGCTGATCTACGAGTGGCCCTACCTAAAGAAAAAAAAAAAAAAAAAAAAAAAAACCTCGCGGCTCACTCGAGCGGTCGGCTCTCTACGAAGCGGACGCGGCCAAATCGAGTAAATTTACTGAATTAATGCACTTATTAAAATTGATTTCGGAACTATTTAGATACTCATTATCAAAAGTTCTTTTCAAAAATACTTATAAACAATTTCATTCAATATTTCTTAAATATATTCTTAAATAATTCGAATTATTTTCGAAAAACTGGTATTTATTTTCGTCTGACGATAGGTAGGGTTTTTTTTAACATAAACCCAAGATAAACAATATGCCTAAAAAGAAACGATCGCAGCTATCTGAAAGTACTTCCCAAGCGAGATTAGCAAAAATACGTCGCAATGGGGAATCTTCTTCAGAAAATTCTGAACGTCTCGCAAGTCAAAGAGAATACGTTTCACAGTCGCGGGCAAGAGAATCTAGCGGTGAACGTTCGCAGCGCCTTGCTGAAAATAGAGATAGACTGTCACGAGCACGCACTAGAGAAACCAGCTATGAACGTTCACGTCGCCTTGCGGAGCAGAATGTAAGATCACAATTTCAGATTTTGCAACAGTGATGAATTTGCTAAAACATTACTGTATCACGAAGTGCCTCATTATTACACTTGGGCTAACAATAAATTCTCTAGAAGGAAACGTGGCTAAGACGTAGTTGGTCATCCAGGTATTAAAAAAGACGCGGCGTTGAGACGAGTATATAGTATTCATCCTTCCCAGTCAGAGTGTTTTTACCTCAGGATACTACTTCACCATGTACGTGGCCCAACGTCGTTTCAGGACTTAAAAACCGTTGATGGAGCTATTAAAGAAACTTACCAAGCCGCTTGCCGGAGTAGAAGTTTGCTGGAAAACGACAACCAATGGGAAATTACTTTGCGAGAAGCTGCAATTTCCGAATATCCGCTGAAGCTGAGAGAGTTGTTTGTGGTTATACTATTATTTTGTTTCCCCTCTGAACCTCTCAAATTATGGGACAATTTTAAGGACGATTTGTGTCAAGACATTGCAAATGTAGCCCAGCAACAACAAATCCAGGACTATGATGTGTATAACGAAGGCTTGATACAGATTGAGAACAAACTGTTAGAACTGAGCGACAAAAATTTCAGAGACTTTGGATTACCTTCTCCTAATCGCTCGCAGAATGAAATAGATGCCATACTGTACCGTACACATTATGATGTAAATGAGCTGTCAGTATTTGTCAACTCAAATATAACCAAGCTGGTGGCAGATCAAAAA
The DNA here is from genome assembly GCA_943138885.2 of Tholera decimalis. Lineage (NCBI taxonomy): Eukaryota > Metazoa > Arthropoda > Insecta > Lepidoptera > Noctuidae > Tholera > Tholera decimalis. Next base: position 43,960,076 of record OW964550.2, on the reverse strand, counting down.
ATTGCGTTCAATGTTATAATTGAAAGTGTGGAAAATAACAGTGGTCGGCTATTTTTCTTGGACGCGCCTGGCGGAACAGGTAAAACCTTTCTTGCCAATTTATTGTTGGCAAAAGTACGACAATCTGGAAAAAAAGCACTGGCAGTTGCGTCTTCTGGAATTGCTGCAACATTATTGAGTGATGGGAAAACTGCTCATTCCACCTTTAAATTACCGTTGGCTGTGTCTCTAGAGCAACAATCCGTATGCTCTATCCACAAAAATGGACCACTAGGGAAACTGTTACAGGATACGTCACTAATTATTTGGGATGAGTGCACCATGAGCCATAGAGCTCATGTAGAAGCAGTAGACCGCACATTACAAGACATTAGGAGCTGTGGTAACATTATGGGAGATGTAACTTTTGTTTTAGCTGGAGATTTTCGACAAACTCTTCCGGTTATAACAAAAGGTACACGTGCCGACGTTATTAAAGCGTGCCTTAAATCATCTCCTTTGTGGCTATCTATTGAAACACTCAGTTTGCGCTCGAATATGAGAGCACACTTAAATAATAACCGTGATAGCAATTTTCCCCAAAAAATACTTCAACTTGGTGACGGAAAATTACCAACTCCAGTCCCAAACAGCTCCCAAGTATTATTAAACAATGAATTGGCTCAAACTGTTCACAGTCTATAAATACTGGTAGACACAATCTATCCCGATATCGAAAATCTAACAGAACGAAATTCCAATTGGCTCTGTTCGAGAGCAATAGTGGCACCGAGAAACGATGCAGTAAATGAAATTAACAAAATGATTATTGAAAAAGTATCCGGTGATTTTAAATGTTTTAAATCCATCGACACCGTGTGTAACACCGAAGATACAGTACACTATCCACAATAATTTTTAAACTCACTCAATCCTGCCGGCTTGCCACCTTACGAACTGAAATTAAAAGTAGGTACGCCCATTATGCTATTAAGAAATTTAAGCCCTCCTAATATGTGCAATGGGACAAGACTTTTGATAAAAGAATTGCGAGCCAATGTGATTGTAGCGACCATCATCACCGGCCCGGCGGCTGGACAGCTCGCTCACATTCCGCGGATCCCGATGATACCGACAGATTTGCCTATTTCCTTTAAAAGATTACAGTTTCCCGTCAAGGTATCGTTTGCCCTTACAATAAATAAATCCCAGGGTCAAACTTTTACAATGGTAGGCATCGATCTCAGAAAAGAGTGCTTTTCTCATGGCCAATTATATGTTGCACTTTCTCGAGTAGGATCTCCTGAAAACCAATATGTTTTAATGCCATCTACAAATACTACTGCGAACATAGTGTATAGTGAAGCATTAAGTTAAAGAGAAAAAAAAAAAAAAAAAACAAAATTAAAAACAAAAATAAAAGAGTTAAGCAGGTACGAAACAAAGAAATGTAACACGAATAAAAAACCTATAAAAACATACATACAAAACATTTTTTTTTCAGAGAGCTTAAAATATAAATGTCCACCCGTGCGAAGCCGGGGCGGGTCGCTAGTGAATTATGTAACAACTGATAGATGGCGCCTGATTCAATTTTAATCGATAGTAAACAATGATTATGCGAAAATCGACCTTAATTCAATAACTTTAAGGTTTAAAATATTCACATCTTTTGTTTATGTGCTGAATCGCGTTGACTTACTCAAAATTGGTAAACCTAGCAAATTAAATATGCTTTCCGTTGTTCACTTTTAAAAGCGACAATTTAATTTAAACGGGTTGCTTATACTGCTTATTACTTATTTTGCTTTCTACGTTTAGTAGCGTTTCGTCCGCCCGGTGAAAAGCGTCATGTTTTGTGAATTTCCGAAACAATTTGATTAGAAGTTGTGACTCGGACTTCTTTACGTAAACATAAATAGTGTAAAACATTTTTTCATGTGGTGAATCGTTTCTTACCAAGGAAATAATTCTATGAGTTTTGGACTTGTATATAATATAGTTTTTAGGTGTAGTTAATTGTGTTTAATAGGTAATTGTGTTAATAATAGTGTAAATAGTTTATAGTGTAAGCAATTGTGTTAATTTTGACTACTTTTTCTACAAAAACAAATTGGTGAGCTAATTAAACTGTAAATTCGAATAACTACTGTATCAAAATGACGAGTAGAAGTTCGAATAACATAATTTGGAACTTTTTTTGACAAATCATGTGACTAAAACAGCTGAGTGTAATTTTTGTAAAAAAAACTTTATCGTATTCCGATTCTAACAAAATATCGGAACGGAGGACCCGGTTGCTGACGAGCAAAGTAGAAAAAAATATGTTTCTGAATGTGAATAAATGACTTGATGGTTTGAGGAAATAATGGAAATTTTGTAAATAATTAAAATGTACATATACTAGATAATAGATCAATAAACTTTTAAGTACGCCTGAATTTAATAAAATGTAGTTTATTATTTGACAAGTTATTAATAAATACAGATCTTAGAATAATACTAACCTACTTAGTTTAGTTTCATAATTATATAATATTATTCATTCAGTCAGTCCTAAGCCTGTACCTGTGTGTATAAGTACGAAAGAAAATTCATTGATATCGTTTAAAAACCAATAGGTACTTAAACTTAACCAACTAAAAAAGCAAACAACATAATTTCATTATTTTTAATGTAAGAAAGTAAATAAGCACATTGAGTTATTAAGCAATTAAGCATTTTACGTAAGTGACTTTTGATAAAAAATAAACGAATAAGTTCGTTAAAAGTTTTAAGTCGTTTATCACATCTTTACTCACAACTAACTTAACCTAAATCTGCTTCCTAGACCTCTTGAGTTTACTTTGATAGATATATTAGGGCTTGTGATCGAGAGGTCTCGAGTTCGAATCCCACCCATTACACTATTGCCGTGAACCCACTCCAGACACAAGCATGTTTAGCTTAGTTGGAGGGGTTAACAAGATTGCTAGTAATGTGAAGTATACCCACATTGCAAGTAATCTTTAAAAAAAATTAATAATTATCAGTCGCGTGGGGCTTCGCTTACATGCACTTTTGCACGGTAAAACATAACCTTACTTCTTTTTCAGTTGGGTAAAAAGTAGCCTTACTCAAACTTCAAGCTATTATTCCTTGTAATTGGCCTAGGGTTTGCAATCTCGGAATTCCGAGATCTCGGTATTGCGGGATCCCGCGTCATTTTTCAATCCCGCGTGATGCGGGATTACGAGATTTGCGATACTGAAAAAAAGCATGCATGCAACCTCTAGCGAGCGCGATCGCACGGTGACTGGCGGCCGGCAGTGTTGCAAACAACGCGGGGACCGATGTCGCCCGCTTATCATTTCTTAAGTAGCCTAATATAGCCAAATTTCAGTCAGTGGTAGCCAAAGTATGTAGCCTAAAATATCAGTAAAGTTTTTTATTCAGTATTTGTTACTGTTTTTTGTAAAGAAAAAACGGTGTAATTTGATTGATATCATACTAATAGTAATACGTTAATAAATGTGGAGTTAGCTGATTAATTCATTGTTTTATTTGCCTTATATAAATGTGAATATTTTCAATATGCGGGATCCCGCAAATACCGAGATCCCGCGGAATTGAAAATTCGTAGTCCCACAAATACCGGTATTGATATCAGGCTGCGGGATTGGAAGCCCTAAATTGGCCTTCCTTTTTTTCTTTAACTGTCTTTATCATTACTGTAAGTTTTCCGAAAATAATAAAATTAAATACCAAATTTCACCCAAATCCATCAGGTAATTTCCAAGATTAGCGGGTTTAAACAAATATACAAACAATCTGTTCCGCTTTATAATATTACTGTATAGATGATCAATTGATGACTGAAGAGATGAATACTGACCACACTTTGTTTCTTTAGGTTTAGATAAAAATCTTTAAAAATAAACATATAATTATCGTTTTGTACATAATAGATTACGCAGTAATTTATACAAATCCGGCCTTATCTAGTACTCAGAAACGTGTTTAAAAATAATTAAATTGAGCACCTTTGACGCGTGTCCGGCTTTTAAATAGAGGGTCCTATGTCATTTAAGAGCCAAAATATCTTTAAAGATATTTTTTCTTTTTTTTATAATGAGAACTTAAAATGTGAGTAGAATTCACATTACTAGCCACCTTATTAACCCCTCCAACTTAGCTAAATAACTAAAGAATTATGTGACGCTGGATTTTCCCTTTACCTAACATATACATACAACTAGATGTACTTACATTGGTGAAAGGAAGATGAAATTGAGAGGTTCGTCTAAATTTCCTCCACTATACAACGTGTAATTTAAAGGGTATATGTATACATACCAAATGCATGGTATATGGCAAGGGTTTTGTAATCCTAAGTCTACGTATGTAGAACTTATTACAAATACCAATACACTGATACCAGAGACCGAATTTTTCAAATTAAGAAGACGAAGAGAATTATCGTTTTATTGGCAAGTGACGTGGAAAGTTATTGACCCTCGTAGTGCTGTGACACGTTTGTTATGATTGGTATTCAAGAAATATATGAAACCGATAATTTGGTATCAATTCTTTGAGTCAGTTATTTTAAGCTGAAACTGTGCATAGACTCCATACCAGATGTTGTCTTCAGCCCTTTTGGATAGATATGGGGTTTCCGTTACACATTGTATAATTTGACTGCATTCGTTTGAAACACTATATTGGATTTAGTCTTGTGCTACTTCTGGGTCTGCACGTGCACATACTAATGTATAACTTAAAGCACTAATATTTAGGATCACTTTGTTAACTTGGAAAATCTTCGGCTTCGGCAAACGTTGATTAACTTCGAAGTTTAACATTTTTATTTAGCCACAAGCTCCTTTGCAGCCACAAACTTCTTTTATTCTGATGAATGAGCAAAACTTTATTGAAATCTGTTCTTTCATTCTCACAAACTATCGCATTTATAATATAAGCAAAAGTAAGATAAGACTAGCAATAGCAATAATATAGTGTGTATACATAAACAATTTCCTCTTGAATCACTCGGTCTATAAATGAAACCGTATTAAAATCCTAAGCGTACAGACGGAGGAAGCCACTTGGTGTGTGTGTTTTTTTGGTTTTGTACTATACACATAATAAAATAGTAAAAAAAAAAAAATGTGTAATTCATATTTTTACAAAACAGTAACATTTAGAAGTAAAAAAACCTGTCAGTCTGTCTGTTTGTACACGCTAATCTCCGGACCTCCTGGATACATTTGATTGAAGTTTGGTAAGTAGAACTCACGGTATCGGGATTTACGCGGGAAAACCTCCCACGTGAACGAAGTTGCGGGCAGCAGCTAGTTATATTATAAATGCGTAAATTTGTAAAGATGGATGTTTGTTACTACAATCGTGAAGTCGCCCTAACATACGGCCGCCATAATTCCAAAACTCTAATTTCATTTGGTTTTTTTTATTCAGAATATATTAACGAATTTGTGAATTCATATTTAAACTTTTAAGAGGCGCAGAGGTATTCAGATACTTTTCCTTTTTCATTTTTTGAAATCAGAGTTGCCAGTTGTTTTATGGAGCTCAGGTTATCATTTGGGAGTAATAGACATTGTATAATGTTAGAAGTAGCTTTTCAACACTGTAAGAGCGTCTAAAGCTAAGACATTAAAATGATTTAAGAGTGAATAAAGTTTCACGCTTAAGGGCCTAGACTACCTCAAATGGCTTAGCATGATCCTCCGTTATGTCGAAAATACTGCAGCAATAATTTTGAAATAAATATATGGTAAAGTTGGGGATTAATGTTAGATACTATGTTTGACGAAAACACGATTCATTAAAATTTTCTTGATAGAAAAAAAATCCAATGTTACCTCCAAACCGAATAATAAACCGCTGGTATTTAAAAATAACTTCAAATTAGATAATAAAACTTTGCATGTTCATTGAACTAACTATAAAGCAGGTCTTTTGTTATTTAATTTTTTTAAATTACCGTTATTTTCACCGTAAAAAGAAATAAACCAAATTATCGGTGTCTTGGAGTCTTTTCCCTGCCACCCTGTCTCGCTTGCTCGCGTGACCGCGGCCAGTAGTGTGCGAGCGAGATAAAGAGTGAGAAGCTCTGAGGTAGTATAGGCCCTTAAGATAAAAAAAAGGGAGAATGGAGGAAGAAAACGTGTTGCGCTGACCCTATGTAACCGAGATAAGGGCCAAAAGATGATAATGTTACTCCCCGGAGCTAGTAATCTATACTAATATTATAAAGTGGAAAAGTTTGTTTCTTTGTTAGTTTGCTTGAACGCGCTAATCTTCGAAAGTACTGGGTGGATTTGGATACAATTTGGTATGGAAGTAGCTTGAAGCTTGGGAAAGGTTATAGGCTACTGTTTACCCGACTGCAAAAAAGGAGAGTTATGTTTTTACCATGATAGAATCCACGGGAGCGAAGCCCCGCGTGAGTACTAGTTTCTGAATAATAGATTCGCTGTGACATACGGACTAACGGAGAGACGAATCAACAAGGGTTCCGTTTTTTGCCATTCAAAATCAAAATCAAAATTTTAACTGTAACATTTAGTTCCTAGGACTCTAAAAGGTTAATCAAAAGGAAATTAGAGGTATATCTGCCAGGTACAATGAATCTGAGGTTGCGGGAATGTTTTTAAATACCGCGGCCCTGGAATCTAAGGGCATCTGAAGGAGCGTGGTCTGACACTCCCTTAAGCCCCATCCAGAGTAGGTGGAGTAATGTGATGATCTTCCCCCCTACAAAAAAAATACAGCGAATACAATAACCAAGTAAACTAAGTACTTTGTAAAGTAATCGCATCATGCTTGTCACGACTCTTGCGCATGCCTTATTGTAATCAAATGTACTTTAGTGAAAGTAATCTGGTTTCAAAGTAATGCGGTCTTGCATTTTGCTACCTCTGTCACCAGCTCCGGTAGCCGTGATCGTCTAGTGGTTAGGACCCTACGTTGTGGCCGTAGTAACCCAGGTTCGAATCCTGGTCACGGCAGTGATGCACTGTCGCGGCGGAGCTTAATTTTGTTTGCTTGGTGTTTTTTTACGAGAATTGGGTTCATTTTAACTAATGTTTCAGTAAAATATCTAGTGTTGATTCCACCAGAAACTAGATTATCAATCTTGCATTCAGTATACAGCACTGCCTTCCCGGGGCGATGGAGATATTAATAATTTTCATAATATAAAAAATCTTAAAATACAATTTTGAACTGTCAATGCAGTTGGGCACTTCTCTTTTGTTTTTTCTGAGAACTATTTTAGAACAATGCTCGAAGAACAATGGAGTAGAATTAATAGTCGACACCAGAGGTGCTCCTCTAAAATTAAATATCACTATTGCTGGTTGTATTATATTGAAGACAGCTATGCTCGCCACTTCGTTCGAGTGGGAGTTCCCGCGTGAGTCCCGGTCCCGTGGGAAATTCCCGGTATAAATATATTATTATCTGCCCTCTGAAATTTCACTGGAATAAAGATTAGTTATGTACCACATTTCTCTTCCAGTAAAATTTCTTATTAAAATTGGTTTAATCGTTCCAGAGAATCACCAAATAATAAAAAAACCATTGTTTTAGTGTCGTGTAAGCAATTGAGAAAACACAGTTATATTGAAATCAATGAAAGAAACTTTAATTTTATTTATATGTGTAAATAGAAGAAGTCTGTGCTAAATGAGAGAAACTTCCCCAATGAGAATATATTACGCAAACGTTTTATTATGTACACCATAACAGTCAAATTTATGGCTCTTTCTATATACAACGTGTAACGGAAACCCCATATCTAACCAAAGGGGCTGAAGACAACATCTGGTATGGAGTCTCCATGCACAGTTTCAGCTCAAAATAAGTGACTCACAGAATTGATACCAAATTATCGGTTTCATATGTTTCTTGAATACCAATCATAACAAACGTGTCACAGCACTACGAGGGTCGATAACTTTCCACGTCACTTGCCAATAACACGGTGATTCTCATCGTTCTTCTTAATTTGAAAATTCTGCCTCTGGTATCAATGTATTTAAATTTCTATTATACTTCACACATGTAGACATAGGATTAGAAAACCCTTGCCATATCGTTTGTTATCATCCAAAGAAGCCGTGCACTCGGTATGTATATACCCTTTAAATTACACGTTGTATATATATTATTTTAAATGGAAGTAGATTGAAGCTTGAGGATGGTTAAGGCTACTTTTTAACTGTCTGCAAAAGAATGAGGCCCATGTTTTTTATTAAGTCCAAGAGCAAAGACCCGAATGACTGCTAATATCAGTAAATAAATAATTACTCATAGTGTATGAGTAACTATTTATTTATTATGTTTTAAAATATTGTTATGAATTTATACGATTTCATATTTAATTAAAGTATCATTTTTATTTATATTTGTCTGCGAGAAGACAATTCGAAACCAACAGGACTTCTGACATGTGAATGCTGAGATAGTTTATTTCGACACCTTCAGCACAATTGTTTCATTCTTTTATATTATATCCTTTGCTTTCTTTTCTATCAATATATTTTTCGTGGAAATCGTGTTATCTAATATCCACATTACCAATATCTAAGTACAAGGCTACCAATCTCTTATCGTCATACGATATGACCTTTCCAAAAGCCAAAGTTATCTTATCACATGACCCGTCAAATCAATTATTTAACCCTTCGTTATCCGGTCTCTGAGCACCCACATCCTACAGGTACCGTTAAAATAGGAGGCTGATAAAAGTACAATGAAATAAAGAGATTGGTATACAGACTGTTTAAATGCAATTTTAGTACGGGGACCGATCGTAAGCAAACCTATTTGATAAGCACCTTCTTTGAAGTTACTATAGGTCGATAATCGACATTTATTACTTAACGATTATGTATTACTTTAAACAATATCATATCAGGATGTCATATATAAAGGTAGTTTGTAAAAGACCGCTTTTTGCGATAAGAACACCCTTTGTAGTTGTTAAGTCCTCATTTAATTATTTATGGTGTACAATAAAGAGTATTTCTATCTACTTATCTCCTATTATAATGTCCCATATGATTAAATTATGAGAAAGAGACTAATATCTTGCACTATTTCTTTTTCATAGCGGATTTATGTCGGAAATGACACGTTATATTCTGCAAAAGAATAAGAAATTACTAATACCTATTACATAAAGTGTATGCTCTATTATAAAGATGGATTCTTATATAACAGTTACGTAGACATCTCATTATTGGTTTAGTTGCTACATCAAAGAGTACAATAAAGAGTATACGAGTATTTATCTATCTCTCTACAGTATTATTTGACGTCAAACTGTGACGACACGATTAGCGCTGCTGCCTTGCGTGTCCCGAGTTATCTGTAAGACACACACATATTTGTATGTGTACTTGTGTTAATCTTTAGGTGTGGACATGCTCAGTGAAATTTTTAGTATTTTTTTAATGTTTGTAATTTTATATTGTATGTTGTTGTGTGTGTGTGTGTTTTCAATGTCAATTTGTTCCGCGTCGGGGTGTTTGTAATAATGCACCCACGATACAGAAGAAATCCCTTCAGTGGACCAACGTTTACAAAAGTTATGTCAGAGATATGAAACATTATGTCACATCGGAAGATCACCACTACTATCGTAGTAGGGATTTACTGGCAACGACTTTCATCCTTTTTGGTGAATGGAGAAAATAAGACAGATTTGATAGGTGGCACTACTTGCTTCACCGACAAATAACCACATCTATAAACCAATCTCTTTTGCTTACTGTACTTTTGCTAAGAGATGTAGATGTTACGTGCCCTCAATTTTGCCACAGCCTTTTCTCAAATTTACCCTAAGGGCACAGGTGTTAGCTTAGGCTCTAATTGATTTGCGATGAATTCGTTGATTCGATTTCGTTGATTTAGGGATCTATTTATAATATGTAATGACATGCCCTGACCCATTTTTATGGATTAGATATGTTTTGTTGACAGTATATTCTGAAAGGACTATATGGCATATAAAGTAAATTATTATATATTATATAATAATTTATATATATATATAATTATTATATACTAAATTATTTTAAATTTACAAAAATAAAATAAATAAATAGCCTAGTGGCTAATGTGCTGGACTTGTGATCGAGAGGTCACGGTTTTGAACCCCACCCAATACATTGATGCCGTGAACCCACTCCAGACACAAGCATATTTAGCTTAGTTGGAGGGGTTAACAAGATTGTTAGTAATGTGAATTCCACCCAAATGGCTAGTTCTCTTTAAAAATAGTTGGCATCAGCATTTATCTGTTCTTCTCCATAAGTATCTACTTTTGCGGAATAGACCTAGAATTTACCTCAACATTCAAGCTCATATATAACCTTTTCACTAAAAACTTCGTCGTTCAAAACAAGGCTATTAGGCTGGAATGGGTTTGGGTAGGTATCAGCCCGATACAAAAACAACGCTACCTATAGCCTAGTTTGGAAAACAGTTCCCTGTACCGGTAGAGTAATACATCTTTAACATTGTAATACATTTTTAACAGTTTGATTACAATCTTTCGTTCGTGAAATTGCATACTGTCCAAGGGTTGTCTCTGATTGGCCGGTTTTACTGTAAAACGTTCTGTGACCATAGTGTTACAAATCGCTCAACGATCATCGGTACCAATACAATACATCACGATCTATCGAACTGGTAACGTGAAATTGTGAAATGACAAACAACGGAACGCAATTTGCGCGCTGATAGATTGAGTTGTAACTCTATGTTCACACAACATCTCTATCTATCGAAAAAATATGCGTTAAATTGCAAGCAGTATTGTACGGATCACAATTTATCGATAGAATACAATCTCGCGAGCTATACTATAATCTGACGGTTTTTGCAATTATACGGTGACATAATATATATTAACAGGGATATTTTAGGATTGTATATGAAGGAAAGTTTCAGGATTCGTACCAATTAAACAGGAGAAGCTTTGTTTCAGATTTGGGTCCCTACTCCTACATAAACTTGTGCGTTAATTAAAACAACAGTTCATGAACAATATCTTGTCAGAAGTAAGTTACGGTGAACGCCTAATTAACTCACTATATAATGAACGTCATACACAAAACTACTTGGAACGAAAACCAAGTAAGTGGTACATTTTATTTTATTAGGGAAAACCAACAATTGTACATTTTGTCTTACAACTAGATAAACATAATTAAGTAGGTAAACATACAATTCACAACTTTTCCACAAACTACAGTTTCTTTTTTTTTATTTTTATTGACTTATATATAGACAGTATACATAGCTTGTATTATTAGGCCTTATTTTAAACTTATATTATTAGGCTATAATTCTTTTTTTAAATAGATTATAAGAAAATGCGAATATATCTATTTTAATAAAATATTGGTTATATACGAGTATTATGACTAACCCGTGGAGAGGCGCCCGCTCACCCGCATTCGTATGACTAGAGTTCGTAGCATAGAGTGGGTAAGTAAGTTTGCCCAAATACATTATTACCATAGTTTATTGTTACCAAAAAGAAAAAAAAGGTATCTACATCAGAGTATTAATTGTATTATAGCTGTAATGACCGCCCACACACAAGGAAACCAAGACCCCAGTTAGATAGAGACAGGTCGTAAAGACTATACAACGTGCAACAGATTAAGCGCAATACCTCAGACATCCCCATTAGAATATTAAATTTTAAGTCTAAAACAACATCCGTAACTAAATAAATTGAAACCAAACCTAGGCATTTTTTTATAAAATAGTTATCCTTACTAAACGCAAAACGTGTGTGCGTCATACAATATCCTTACGCAGACGCATACACTCATGCAATGTTAGCGGCCGACACGCACACGAGCGCATTTCCTTGAATTAAGGATTTAATTAATTTGTCATGATACTGTTTCCATTTTAAGTTAAATGAAAGATTTTTTCATCAAAATTTAACACCTATTTTTTATGACGGAAATCGATTCAGAAGTCGATTTTGAACCAACTACTTTCAGGAATTGCGTTTATTCTGTTACACGTTGTATGTTTAATACAAATAATCAGATCAAAAATATAAGGCTTCGAAGGAAACATCATTGTTTACTTAAACTATTCCCAATTAAGTCCGGGTCGGGAGGTCGGAGGCTACCTGAGTTTTACATGACTAACTGCATATTTGACAACCACAATCCAGTAACTGTGTAGCGCGTAACTCTTTTGGCAAGACTGATGTTGGTATTTCTGGCTTCTTACTACCCGTAACGACTACTAAAAAAACTTATTACCAAAAAATTAAACCGACTTCCAAAAAACACTGCAAAGTGAAAAATAGTTTTAATTTCGGAAGTCGGTGTCTTTAGTTTTGTATTTTCGTTTTTGGCACCGACTTCACTTTGCAGTGTTTTTCAACCGACGACAAAAAAAGGAGGAGGTTATCAAGTCGACGCGTATATTAATTTTTTTTTTATGTATGATCACCAGTGATCGGAGTAGGTAGATTGAAATGGGGTCATTGATCCGAAACGTATATATTAATATGGACATTCCTCCGGAATTGGTGGATTATTAAAAAAAAACCGGAACTTACGTAGGAATTTTATTCTGCCAGAGTGGAAGGAGTCATTTGATGATTTGCCATCCTCAAAAAAAAGGTAGGAATTGTAATAAAATGAGCAATATTATTCTTTATTATTCTTCATATTTTTTTTAACGGCACACAGTCACGATTTGACAAAACCCAACGACCAATCAGAACAAAGGATCATGGGTGGTACAATAACCGGTTATCAGAACAATGCGTACGCCCGCCGACGACATGCCAGGTAGCTCACTCGTTTACTTCGGTTCGTAGAGTGCGCATCTTTGTTTGTTACTGTGTTGTGAAAACGTTACTTGACCTCTGGAATCTGCTCTAAACCACGATTTGGCTCGAATATGCGGACTCAGATTTTTCACTATTGAATTGGATCTACATATTTAAACCAAGCTTTGGTAAGTAATATTTTACTAGTTACAAGGAGTATAAAGCATGTTTGGATGTACTATAAGAATATTTTTAGTATTGTGTTTGTTCGCTTAACCTGCTGAACATACCATGAGTCTTAATATTGTTAAATCTTTAATAGAGTATGAACCAGTGAGCTTAGTGCGAAACAAAATTATGATATTCTAGTAATGTAGTCGCAATTCAGCTAACTCCACTATTAACCGACATTTTACTGGAATCCGTATATAATTTGAATGCCCTGTGTGCTGTGTCCTCTTGCAATGTATTGGTAAAATAAATTACTATAGGCCTTATCTACTTTTCTACAAAATATTCTACGTAACAAGCCCTTTCATTTGATACCCATATTGATGGGATTGAAAAAAAAAACTAAGTTGTCCGCCATCTTGTAGCGGCAGCCATTTTGGATTGACAATAATATTGAATATACATAATTGTATTGTCACCAGAATCAAAGGCGAATACCAAATTTTAGATCAATCGGTTGACAGGAAGAGGGTGAAATTTCAATGACTAAATTTGATCCACGAAAAATAAAACAAACGGAGTAAGCTAAATAAACTAAATAAAATGTATTTTTTTTCATGTCTTTGTTTTAGGTGATATATACGAGGTTCCACCTCTACAACAGAGTTCAGATATGGCAAACGTCAAGGCTGAAACTGTAGAAAAATGGATATCCGGTCATCCCGAACTACTTTACGATCACGCTAGTGGTACAATATACTGTTCAAAATGTGAAAGCCATTTGAAAACCATAAATAAAGGAAACGTTAAAAGACATATCGAAGGAGCAGTACACCAGGGAAAGTTTGAGCGGCCCGAAGAGGAATTTTATTTCGATCTTATAAAATGTCTCATTTTGTGCAATATTCCGTGGTCTCAGATGAAAAATACTACTTTTCCAGATTTCTTTAAAAAATATATGTGTAGTACCTGTTGTTGTACGTGTACTAATCGTACTCTGCCAGATGAATCACAGTTACGGAAAGTTTACTTGGACAAGTTTTTTAAGAATAAAATCAATTCGATTCGGCAAAATTATAAAAATGAGAAACTATGGATATCATTAGATGAAACGACAGACATTTTAGGTCGCTATATAGTCCATTTTTTAATAAAACCATTACATCCTAGCAATTTGACTAGACCTTATTTAGTAGCATGGAAAATGCTAACTGTAGTTAATGGACAAACAATCACGCAATTTGTGTTAGAATGTTTGGAAAACTTTTGGGAAGATTCTTTTGAATCGAAGGTAGGTAACATTCTTGTCCTCTGCACTGATAGCGTTGCATATATGCTGTCTGCAGGACGAAATTTAAAACAATACTTACCTGAAATGAAGCACGTAACATGTTTGGCGCACTCTCTTCATCGCGTATCTGAGCAAATTAGGTTAGAATTTCACGATGTTAACATTTTAATAGCAAATGTTAAAAAGGTATTTTTGAAAGCCCCAAGTAGAGTCAAAATTTTAAAAGAAAAATATCTAGATTTGCCGCTACCTCCCCAACCAGTTGTTACAAGATGGGGCACTTGGTTAGAGGCAGCATTTTATTACGCTCAAAACTTTGAAAAAATAAAAGAAGTATTATCTTGTTTAAGCAGCTCTGATGCGGTATCTATTCGAGAGGCAAAAAAAATTATAGAAAAAGAAAATTCAAAAGAAGATTTAAATTCCATTAAAGACAATTATTTTATAATTCATTTGTCTTTAAAAGAATTGCAAAAGCATAATTTATCGTTGACAGATTCACTTTTAGCATTTGACATCGTCAGAGATGCTATAAATCAGTGCAATTCAGAAAATATAAAAAATAAAATAGAATGTGTTCTGGAACGAAACCCAGATTTAGACACACTTAGAGAATATAGTGAGGCCATTGAAAAAAATGAAGCACATAATTTAATACCTTTTTTAAAATTTGCTCCTTTGACATCGTCAGATGTAGAACGGTCTTTTTCCATTTATAAATGGATTTTAGATGTTAAAAGAAATAGGTTGAAAATTGAAAATATAGAGAAACTCATAGTTATATATTTTAATTGTAAAGATCAGGATTACCAGGATGCTGACATTGTAATCGATGAAGATTAAAAATGTGAATAAATGTAAAATGTACATATTTAACGATAAACAATGTTGATTTTCATCTTTTTTCTTTATTCTACCCCTTTTTTTTTTTGGTCCAAAATCTGACTAAAATCAACCTGTTCCTTCGTATGCCCTTTACGTTTCAGAGTCGTGGTGCATCCTTAGAACAGTCTCACGACCCCAGCAGGCATTGGCCCTCTATGGGGCCCCGTCATTTATTCTACCCTTAATGCAAATTACCATGACCACTATGAAAATATTTAAATTTAAGTGTAACAATTTATGTCTATCTATAAAAGTTCTAGCCATAAAAGGCTAAAAATAAAAAAAAATAAAATTAAAGCTTCGATCGGAATTAGATTGTTTTTATTATTCAACAGATAAATAATGAATTAATTTAGTTTTTATACCTTCCTTTAAATTTTGAATTGAGTAGGAATAATATCACTACCAACATTAACAATGTTTAATTGAATCCGGAAATACCGGAATTACTTTCCGGGAAAATGGCTTATCCATGTTATTCTTTCTGTGTGCATTTATGATACAAGTACCAAAAATCAATCTACCTACTCCGATCACTGATGATCACTGATTACTCGAAGACGGCTGAACCGATTTTGAAAATTCTTTTTTTGTTTGATAGGGTATACTTCAAGATTGGTCCCATTGTCACCAAGTCAGGATCTGATGATGGGATCCTGGAGAAATCGAGGGAACTCTTCAAATTTTTTAGGCACACCTATAGTGATTTGAGTATTTTTTATAGTAACTTGTGTAGTTGCATTCTAAAACCACCATTTGTGAAGTGGACCTGATGATGAACACCACAGATGGCCACTGGAACTACTCAATATATAATATAATATAATGAATATAATTTATAATATAATTTACAATTAAATGAGGAAGAATTATAAATAAGTAACAATTATAAGTGGCTCCGGTGGCCTAGCTAGGTTACGTAGTAACCTGTATTAAGGTCCACCAGTCCCTAATTCCCACAATAAACAATATTATAGAGACTGCATTTTATTTAATACTTATGATGTCTACATTTCTATTTTCATATTACCTAATCTACTTTATAATTAAAATGTGAAGTGTGATATGTGTGTATGTTTATATTATGAAGTGTGATATAAGTAGGAATAATAAGTATTTCATATGTTCCGCTTCAATTACTTGAATGTGGTTATTAAGCACAATATGCTCGTCACAATGCATGTGGTGAAGTAAAGCTGATGGTGAAGTACCAGGAGAACTCCTAAACAATTAACGGCCCTAAATTGGGAAAAGCAATATTTTGTAAATTATTAACAAATCGAGATTCGATCGTGCCTTGGAATTCGCGTTAACTTGTTGGCCCGGCTGTCATTTGTACATTTAAACCGACGAAAAAAACAGAGGAGGTTATCAAGTCGACGCGTATATTTTTTTTTATGTATGATCACCGATTACTCGAAGACGGCTGAACCGATTTGGAAAATTGAAAAATCCACGGACCAACCTTGCTTGCGTTGCTTAACTTTGAATAACAATCCATGCAGCTGTTATTATATAGCTATCAACGATAGCCATGTGCTCTTGCTTGCTTCGAAGAATTAAAGCAGCATTTTTATTACTTAGAAAATTAAAAAATAATCATAGAAGAAAGAAAAGAAGAAGAAGAAAGAAAAAGTATTTATTGCCAACAGACAAACGACATGCTAACAATATTAAAAACTTATTTAGTTCCTTAGACTAGAGTTAGTAATTGGTACTTATAATTATGTTAGTAATTAAGGACAAAGAGTTAGATATTGACAATATACGAAGAAAAAGGAAACAACAAAAAACAAGGCAAATGCACGTCGTGGTCGTGGCAACAAGGCTCCCACTCAGCATAATGCTATGCCATGGGCATGCCCATAGCACGGCGCTGGTTTTCAGTGGTTGCCTTATAAATATGTATGACGTACGGAAATCAAGCCTGGCAAAAAATATTAGTTAAATAACTAATACAATAATATAAAATAAGTACAGTAAAATAAATAAATAGCGTAATATAAAATAAATAGTGATACAGAAGTCCATGTAAGTCCAAGTAGATAGTGACATCAAAGAAAGTTTGTTTGTTTGCTTGAACGTGCTGATCTTCGAAAGTACTGGATGGATTTGGATGCAATTTGGTATGGAAGTAGCTTGAAGCTTGAGGAAGGTTATAGGCTTTTTACGCGACTACAAAAAAGGAGAGTTATGTTTTTACCGTGATAGAATCCACGGGAGTGAAGCCCCGCGTGAGTACTAGTTATTTATAAAATTTTTGTTCATCAAGCTTTTGATTTTCTAAAAGATACTTTTTTAAATGTAATTTAAACATATGTTTTGTTTTCAGCGATCTTATGGGAGGCGGTAAATCATTCCAGCAGTGGGTGGCAGCATATTTGAAACATCCCCTGAATACTGTGGTTCTACGTCGAGGCAACGAGAGCGGTTTGGACGTGGAACGAGCGGAATATTCATAAGGCTCATGTCTCCATTTGAGCTTTTTAAACAAGTAATCCGGATTGTGGGATTGCATGACACCGAACATTAAGACTGCTAAGTGTAGTTTCCGCCGTGCAGCCATTTTTAGAATCATATTCTTGTTTAAATATGGTGTGATATGATGCCTCCGGGGTATACTAAAACAAAAACGCGCACACGCATTCTGTACACGCTGTATTACACGTTCTGTACGGGAAAGGAGACACGGCCCGTATACTATGTCACAATAGTTCAGCTTGGATAGTACTAGGCTGTCCACCAATCTCTTCCTCATTGCTACACTAAGGAGGTCCCTTACCCTGTACAGAATCTTCAACCTATAAAAACAGTTTCTTACGACGCCATTGATATGATTCTCAAAACGAAGTTCTGGGTCCGTGACTAAACCTAGGTTGCATACAATTTCTACCCTTTGAATAATCTCTCCCCTGATCTCTACCACAGGTTTCGCAGAAAGAATTGAATTTATTTGATTTCTGCTTCCCATGACTATAAACTTAGATTTTTGTGGGTTCAGCACAAGTGAGTTATCCACAGACCACGAAACGATTCTGTCAAGTTCCTCATTTAGGGTACGTACGGCGGCAGCTGTGTTGCTGGCTTTAAACGAGACATAGAGTTGAGTATCATCCGCGTATATATGATATTTGCAGATTTTAATACATGAAGTTATGTCTGCGCTATACAGTATGTAGAGTAACGGATCATGACAGATCCGCATTAAAAAATTCAAAAGACAACATGAAACATGGAATATTATTAAGTCATTAACGAACCAAACCAGAAAACCGGTATATGCCGATAAACTTCTATCTTCCACTGATGATGATCATGCGCCAAATTCCATTGAGCGAATTAATCACTATTTTTCAAATGTAGGAAAGCATTTAGCCGGGGAAATTATACAAAAACAACAATCCCCAGCTGCTCCATATAAAATAGAGACGCCTTCTGTGCGTGACTCTATGGTGCTTCTGTCTCCAGACGAGGCCGAAGTTGAGATAGTAATAAATAACTTAAAAAATGATTGTTCTACGGGGGGAGATAATATTCCAGTTAAACTCCTCAAACTGGGTAAACGTTTAATAGTTCCACCTCTTACAAAACTCATAGATATCTGTTTTGAGCAAGGAGTGTTTCCCCTAATCTTCAAAAAATCTTTGATCACGCCTGTTCACAAGGGTGGGAACTACGACGATGTTAAAAATTATAGTGTTATAGTGTTGTCTGCATTATCAAAAATATTAGAAAAGTTGTTGAATCGTAGACTTATGAAATTTCTCGAGCATAACAAAATAATATCGGAAGCACAATTTGGGTTTAGGTCTGGGAAAAGCCCCGTAGACGCAGTCAATCAACGGGTCGAATATGTAACTGGAAAAATAGATAAAAAACAAAAATGCCTGGGTGATTTCCTGGACCTGGCCAAGGCGTTTGACACTGTCTGTATTCCAACCCTTGTGGCCAAGTTAGAATATGCTGGTATCAGGGGGAAAGCACTCAGTATATTTACAGATTTCCTCAAGGACCGAACACAAAAAGTAAAAATAGGTAGGGTCATTAGCGACGAAGTCCGAGTCGATTATGGTGTGCCCCAGGGCAGCTGCCTATCCCCGAGCCTTTTTTTGCTCTATGTGAACGACTTATGCCAACAGTCTCTTACTAACGGTAAACTATTTAGCTACGCAGATGACACCGTGCTAGTGTTTCATGGGAATACTTGGGATGAGGCGCGGAAAACTGCGGAAATAGGCTTACGTAAAATAATTCACTGGCTAGAAATCAATCTACTTACACTTAATATCTCGAAGACCTCATTTCTGCAGTTTACTTTCGCCAAAACTGAACCAATAGAGATAACTTTGAAAGCGCACTCCTGTGATGACCCGTACAACAGTCTTACATGCTCATGTCTTCCAATAACACAACAGAAAACAATGAAGTACCTGGGTGTAATCGTGGATGACAGGCTTAATTGGCATACCCACATTGAAGTGATTACTTCACGAGTTAGGAAGCCTGTATGGGCATTTAAGAGTCTTCGGCAGGTGGCTGACTTTGAGCTGCTCCGCACGGTGTATCTAGTGCTAGCACAGTCATTTATAAGCTATTTTATCACAGCATGGGGAGGAGCTTGTTAAACTTCCATGATACGCCTTGAGAGAGCCCAACGATCTCTGTTAAAAGCTATGACTTTTAAACCGTACCGTTTCCCCACCGAAACGTTATATGAAAATTGTCACGTTTTAACAATGAGGCAATTATATCTTTATAATCTAATAATGAAACAACATGGAACCACGCCGGTAAATCACGCAAGCAAACATAAAAGGACGATCACTAACGTTTGTCGTGCCGTAAAATGTAACACCGCAGCTGCTCGAAGACAACGTCCATACCTAGCTAGCTACATTTATAATAAATAAAATACAGCTTTCAATCCCTTTAACAAAAAATAAGCTTAAAATAAAGCTTTACACATGGTATCAAACACTTAACTATTTGCAGACGGAAAACTTATTGAAAGAACAATAGGCTAACAACATAATTATAGGTAACATAGGCAAGCGACAGAAGGACTACCACCAATCACAATAATTACTCGTACATACACATACACAACTCTCAAAAAACACACACATACACACACCATATAAGAGCATGCAGCCATTACTTTTTGTCTTTATATAATTTCTATTATTTTTCTGTTTGATTCGTATAAATAATGTTAATGCAACACAAACGGGTGAAGACACTGGCTCCTGTAACACAGTTACTACCTAGCACAAGAGTCAGGGCTACAATTAGAAATGTAAATACATTTTAATATCAATAAAACATTTATTATTATTATTATTATTTTATATCATGGTCGTCAGTATCCATGAATGTAATGACGGACTCAAGCCTCAGTTTACTTTATGATTTAACCTAGCCAAGCGATTAATACTAATATCTAGCCGATGGCAAGGACACCTTAATCTCCGATGACCGTACTCCCTTTTGTAAAAGCCATTAGGAGATGTGATTGGCCATCGCAATAAGCTGTGGTCGACCACCGCTGCTAAGGACCGCACGGTCAGTTTTCATAAATGTATGATTAGATAAGGAGGCGCGGTCAAAACTTTCATTCGAATGTTAGTTGAATTTCCAAATTCGAATGTCATTTTTGACAACAGCGCAATTTTTTTTAAGTTCTTACTGTACTAACATTCTACGGATTCCGTATATCTGAAATAGGTAAATATTTTATTTTACTTTTATTTTTTATAATAATAGTACTGAATTATACCAGGAATCATCCCGCTAGTAATTAATGACTTGCTATTGGGGTCAGTTTATATGATGTACATATTATCCATACTAATATTATAAATGCGTCATTAACTCTGTCTGTCTGTCTGCCTTTTCACGCCTAAACCGCTGAACCGATTTAGATGAAATTTGGCACGGGAATAGTTTAGGACCCTGGGAAGGGCATAGGATAGTTTTTATTCAGGAATTCCCACGGGATCGGGAATTACGCGGGAAAAACCTCCCACACGTACGAAGTCGCGAGCAAAAGCTAGTTATGTATAATTGTATAAGTAATTTGACTTTTTCGTGTAGTTGGAAACTAATTTTTTTCAAAGGCATCAAAGGTTAGTAACTAATAAATATTATAGACTTTATAATATAGAAACAAGCCTGACATGTCCAATAAAAAATAAGACTATGTAAAATTTTAATGATGAATAAGAAAAAACTTACTATCAAAGGGAATTAAATATTTGCTTTTTAATAAAATTGTTTGATTTGATTGAAACCAGTATTTTTGTAATAGTTGGGGTACCTTTGAAAAAATTCACCGAATTTAGCCCAACCCGATTTTTTATTTATTTAAAGGTTATAAAACATTTAATACTACTTGTTTATGAAAATGTGTAGAACAAAATATTTTCTCACTTTCATAGATGATTAATTTTTGGTTACGGTTTTGAGTACTTTCGTGACCTTCTCAAATGTCCCTTCCTTGGCATTGTTCGTCAGGTCCTTGAGCTCCTTAGTAGTCCAAAGTTGAGCTTACAGACTAACTGACAAAGGCTTGCACTGACAGGACGGGTCTACTCAAATCTGTGTGGTTCTTTCTTCAAAAGGCCATTTCAGACCAATCTACATAATGCCCATAAACTATTGTGAATATGTGAACTATATAGATTATTTTATTCGAGTTAGACATGATTGTCTGGCAGTTTGAGTGGTTTTTACGGCCTACCCAAACGTCCTTACCTTGGTATTGTTCGTCAAATCGTTAAGTACCTTGCTTTAGGTTGAGCTAAACGTTATCTGACAAACGCTTGCACTGTATGGACATGCTCACTGAAATCTGTGAGCATCTTTCCTCAAAAGATCGCTTCAGACGGTAACCTACAAGGGTCCCATATATTTTTAACTAGTATATGTATGGATGGATATATTGTATGGACTTTAAAAGAGACGGACCCCTGAGTTTGTTTCGGTGTTTCTTCTCAGGGTAGTCAGTTAGGAAACACCGGCCTCATCTAGTTTAAATTGACAGGCCCGTTGGTATAGTGGTCAGTGGCCCTGACTGCTGTGCGCAAGGTCGTGGGTTCGATTCCCACCTAGGACAAATGTTTGTGTGATGAGCACGGTTATTTGTTCTTTGTCTGGGTGTAATTTATCTATAATATGTATGTATTTAGAAATATATATGTATGTTTATCAGTTGTCTAGTACCCATACCACAAGCTCTGCTTAGTTTGGGACTAGATGGCGTTGTGTGAAAAGTTGTGGAATATTATTATTATTAAATTTACAAAAAAAAAATGACGTGTAAAAGTGTTATTTAATAAAAAAAATTGCAATATAAAGATCATTTATCATTGGTTTTTAAATTTGGTATGCGTCATATTTGGCGCATAGAAACTCTGGCTGGAAAACTTACTAGCATAACACAAAAAAATCTAACGTTCAATGTTTACCGAACGTCTAGTCTGCAGGGACCGAGCGAGCTTTTTCATTCATTCATTCCCTGATAGGCTAACAACTATGATGAATTGAGTCAAAAGTTTTCCAATCAATCGACACAGACATTTATGATGTTGTTTAATTTTATATTGAGTTGGGTTCCTTATGTTGCAGATATTTTGTTTTTCTGATAATTTATGAAGTTTATAAATGTATAATATTATGTATAGCTAATGTCCACAATTTAATTTTCAAGATTTTTTTTTACTTTTAGGTAAGCGTGCTTCATCTTCAACCACATCAACGCTTTCCATCAGGTGAGATGGTAGTCAAACACATGCCAACCAATAAAAAATCATGCAAACTCTGATCTACTGCTACTGCTGAACTGATAAAATTTCATATACATACAACTATCGATATCTACATATAAATTAAATTGAAATGTCTGTCTGCAATTTCAAAATAACTGTGTTTTCTCAAGTGCTAATAGTTGCTTGCACAATACTATAACGTAACAACTTCTTTTTTATTCTTTCATCTTTCCATTTGTCCGTGCTAGTCTCTGGAACGTCTGAACCCATTTTAATTGGACTTTCACTGCGAATAGAGTAACCTATTATATTATAAAATTGCTTTTCATACCACAATTCTCTGGGGATCGCGATTTAGGCGTGAAAACCCTTTTACACGAACGATGTTGCCGGCAGAAGGTTTGATTATTTCATTTTTTTATTTATTTGTTTATCAACCGTGTAATCTGACACAACCGGAGACTGGCTGTGGATGTCTTTTGGCAGGCAGTATTATGTTAGTTCATTATAATTTAGTTTACCGGTTGATTTATACAATTATGTAGACTAAAACACTAAAATAAATATTAGGTTTCTGCACTAATCCTCCACATAAATTTTAATTTTTTTTTGCTTTCACCGCAGTTGGATAAAAAGGGATACAACGATTTTACTTCTAGTAACATAAGAATTGATTGATTGATTTTTGATTGTTCAAATTCTTTATACAGAAAATAAGTTTTACAAGGTAGTTTACAATTCAATTTATTCGAATATTTTAATTAATCAGGAAATATGTTTTCTTAGGTTAACCTAGATCAGCTGACCAAGATGACATGTCGAAACAAAAATAATTTTGACCACGCAGCTATTTACCTCATCTTTAAATCACACGGATCTCCAATAACAAGCAACACAAATAAAATCCAGTCAGCCATGACTGCAATCGTAACAGTCCCAAACAATATAAAAATGCACTTTTTATTGTGATGGTAACATTGTAAACACATAACTGCCTTGTTAGTCTAGTGGTGGCAAGCGCGACTGCTGAACACGAGGCCTTTGGTTCGATTCCCGAGGAAAAAAGTGCTATTGAGTTTTTCTGTAAGGAATTTCTCACTGGTTTGGAAGTTGGTGGCGTGATTCCACCGTGCCTTTTTTTTTTTTTAGCGTGGTAAAATTATCAAATAAGTCCTCCCACCCCGGGCAGGGTGGGAGGGACTGTCAGACTTTTACTGACTAAAATCCACGGTGTTCCTTCAATAACCCTTTACGTACCGGGGCCACGGTAATGGGATAAGTCCCACGACCCCGGCAGGCTTCGGCCCTCTGCAGAGGGGGCCTCGTCATGTTGCTGACGCTCTTTGAGGCGCGCGTGGAACACAACGCGCCGTCGACCCGGGCATGGTCCATGGTCGGACAGCGAGTTGCCCTTTACTCGCTGTCCGCATGCCCGCGCCTACGGTGGCCGGAGATCGTCGGCCGACGTCCGACGCCGTGGGCGTCTACCACTGCGGCTGGGCTGGAGGGAGGACGCCATCCTCTCCCTCACGCGGCCCGCCTCCTCCTTCGGAAGCATGACTGCTTCGCAGAAGGAGGCGACGGAAAGCATCTTTAGCCGTTTTTCTGGCTGTCATTTAGACCTCTTTGACCGTCCTTACGGGTAGTCAAAAGCCAGAAAAATCTGACACTGGTCTGGCCAAGGGGGCCTGTTACCCAGTTACTGGGTTGTGGAGGCAGATAGCCAGTCAAGTGTAAAACATTTATTTGCTGTATCTGGTTAGACAGGAAGTTGACGCCGACAAAGTCAGGAAACGCAGCAAAAGCATATACACAAAAAAGAATCAATTCCAATTTATGAACTGCCTACAATAGTACATTGTTCACCGAGAGGAGAAAACACCCGAGATCGGGAATCGCACTTTCTCTCGAGTATAGTCGATATCGATACATAGTGCTTTATACTACACCTACTAGGAAAATAAAAAACTAAATCTTTACTAATTGAAATTTATATTGAAATTGTTGCAGTTAGTGAAGCTTAATGTAACACTGTTTTCACAAATGGCGCCAATGGCGACTGCAATTTTCACATGTTCTTTTTAGGGTTCCGTAGCCGAATGGCGAAAAACGGAACCCTTATAGTTTCGACATGTCTGTCCGTCTGTCTGTCTGTCCGTCCGTCCGTATGTCACAGCCATTTTATTCCGAAACTATTAGGACTATACATGTAAAACTTGGTAGGTAGATGTATTCTGTGAACCGCTTTCCGATTTTAAGAGAAAATTTAAAAAATATTTAAAATAAAGGGGGCTCCCCAAACATGGAACTGAAACTGAATTTTTTTTTTTTCATGATACCTATACTTGTGTGGTATCTATAGACAGGTCTTTAAAAATAATATTAAGGTTTCTAAAATGACTTTTTCATAAAGTTAATTGTTTCAAAGATATACGCTTCCAAAGTGGTAAAATGTGTGTCCCGCCCCCTCTAACTTCTATAATAATGAAGTGAAAAATCTAAAAACAACCATATCTTGTAGATCTGAATGTAAACTTTCAACCAAAATTGGTTTAAACGAGATCGAGTCGGCAGTTTTTGAGATACAGTGTATTTTCTAAAACCGCAAATATAACTTTGTAATTCCTACAAATACTATGAAAAACAAAGTTATTTGGCGTAGTTGTAAAAATTGTAAATAAGCTAGTTTTAAGAAATTTGTAAGGTTTTTTTTTTTTTTTTTTTTTTTCAAATAAATATATTAAGTATTTATTATAGTTACTACGGAACCCTTCATGAGCGAGTCCGACTCGCACTTGGCCAATTTTTTCAAATTGTTTATCCTGCCGCCGCAGGGTCGCACTGCCAGCCCGACACCATCCAACACACAGCTAGTGGCCAGTGTCATTTTGCGAACTTGGAGATAAAAACTCACTGTAAAAACTTTTTGGCTTTTGATATTTGGGTTACCGGCGCATAGTCTTACCCAAAATTAAAAAAGAAAAACCACGTAAGAAATGGATTTTCATACACTTTTCTCTCCCGCTCAGATGCGTTTTCTCCCCGCATATTTGTTCGATATGCAATGACGTACTTTCTACCGTAAATTTGATAAAGTATCAAGGTACTTTCGAAGCAGGTGTAGTATAAAAAGGTCTTTACTGTTAATACAAAAGTAAAGAAGATACATCGCACCTTTGGGAACAAAGGGTCACTACTGCATGTTTTCCAACTTTACAGGAGGAGCATTTTTCGATTTTTTTTTTATGTATTTATTTTTTATCTCTGTACTGTTTTAGAGTATTGACGCGATTCTTACAGTCTTAAATCCGTAGTTTCTTCACGGACAATCGTGAATATTTAAAAAAAAATACAAGAAGGGGTTTCTGAGAAACAAGCCATAAACTGAGGAAAGGGTACCAAAAGTGACTTTTTGTTACAAATCGCTAACTGTCATATTGCAGAAATGACCTTTTTAAAAAATAATAACTTCATGAAAGTACGTATTTTTTTATTGATACGGGTGATTTACGTTTATTTTTAGTAAAGATATATTTAACTGGAACCCAATACAAACTAAAACAAGCAGAAAAAGAAAAAGAATCGGTAAAATACTATATTTATTGATAAAATAGAGGGTTATTAAATGAAATAGATGATATCTTTTTTATTTTTTATTTGTACAATAAACAAATGGCATCAAAATTAAAAAAGAATAACATACATTTTGAAAGAGGTCCCACACCGACACCCGTATGGACGATATATTGGCCAACTTGTATGTTGGAGGCACCACAAGCTCAACGTATTTGCTCTAAACTATTGAAAATGGCTTTCAAGTTACTGTCAGATAAAACCTTAATTATACTGAATAGTTATAATCATAAATATAATCGTTATAGTATAGATAAAATGACAGTAGCATGCTGCTTAAGTATCTAAAATCTTTATGAAAGTTTAAGCTGTACGTACTTAATATTTAATAAAATAATCAAAATAATCCCTTTAAGACGATGTCTCAGGTGCATGGCATGTAAAATCTAAACAAAACTAGGCATAGTCACACATTTCAACATAATAAATCAATCCGGTTAAAGAGTTTGCCGTTCGGCACTTATCATCTAATAAAACGAGTATCGTGGACAAAATTCTATAACATTCTCCTAAAAGATAAATTCTTAAATTGATATAACAAAATTAGCTTAATATTAAACAGTCTCACAAATAACACTAATACTTAAACATCTTTATATACCTACGTTGTAATATTAAATTGCTTAAAGGTACTTAAGTAAATCACATTCATCACAGTTTAGTATGTATTTGGACTTTATTATCCAATTAGGAACTACAACTTTGGTAACAAAATTATAAGGAAATTCAGTATCAAATGCTCTGCTAAAAATATAGCAATAAGTACGAGTACGAATCGCATCGCACTTGTTTAATTATAAAATAAAGAAATATCAAAATATTGTGTTGTAAATAGTTTCATAAACTTTCGGTATAATGTTGGTGTTAATTAAGGTTTGAATATCTGCCTTCTTTCGAGCACTTAAGAGGATTTTACTGTCATAAGCCTGCTTTAATGTTACTTCGTGAGGTTGTTGGACTCTTGTGCTTCGTGTTACTGTATGAATACGATTGACTTCAATCCAGTTGCCCTCGTATGAATATTTGAAGTAATAAGAATGGGCGTTATCAGCTGCACTTTGTGTATGCCCCCGAACAAGGAATTTATGTTGAATAGTATTTATTTGCAGTTTATTTACTGCATAATAATACAGGTTAATCATAAATCTGAAATCCAAAACAAAACAATCACTCAATAGATCAGCTCTACATAATAATGTAAATAGGAAACCATTTATCTAAGAAAGATTGGCTAGATAGAAAGTGTCTTTTTGTTATAAAAATAAATCTTTAATTTAATGAGAACATAAAGTACGATTTGGTGAAACTTTTTTTGGTTGATTGGATCTTTTGTGAGTTTTACCTAAAAGGGCCATTTAATTTTCAAAGATAATAATCTCTCGCTTGATATTTTAATGTCACATCAGTTGTAAAATGGCATTATGTTTGTAATATTTATTTTTACAAAAGTCATTGTAACTAATATAACCTATTCATTTTATAAACAAAATAATTTTTTTATAAACCTTTATTTTTAAACATAAATGACCGTTTATTACCATCAAAACAATGAGTATCTTTTGAAGCAAAAAAAAAAAACACTTCTATACAATGATGATCAAAATGACTTTCTGCCTTAATATAAATACTAATCATTACAAAAATAATGTCACTTGTAAACAGAAGTGACGTTTTGGTTTCAATGAAAAGAAAAGTTTTATGCTATAATGTCATTTAGAAAAAGATGTGATGTTATGTTTGCAGCAAACAAATACCAAGATTTGGTAACAAAACGTGATTATTCTCCATAAGTGACATTCATTTTGCAAGAAATATGTAAAATAAAACTCATTACTTACCGTAGTGACTCACCGTCACAAATGCGCAAGGTCACACTTCGGCTGTCAAAACACTACTGACAGGATGAGACGTTATGTTTCAAGCAAACGGACCAATTACGCGAAATAATGTAACGACACTCCCTCCCTCAAACCGATGTTATTCATGCTATTGTCACCATTTTTGCTGAGGATATAGAGTCGATTATCGCGGTTTTTTCTGCATATTTAAGTCATTTTTGCAAAAAGTTGCAGTAGTGACCCTTTGTTCCCAAAGGTGCGACATGTTGTTGTAAAAAAGCAAGTTTGTTCGACAGTGAGAGTGCTCTCAATTCACTGCATTTCGTTGTAACTGATTGGATTTTTTGGTGTTAACATCACTAGCTCCGGTAGCCGTGATCGTCTAGTGGTTAGGACCCTACGTTGTGGCCGTAGTAACCCAGGTCCGAATCCTGGTCACGGCAGTGATACACTGTCGCGGCGGAGCATAACTTTTGCATTTTGATTAGATTATAAGTGTGTTTGATTTGAAGCCGCTAGTAACGTTTCAAAGTATAGGATGACTGTAAAAACCAAAGTAATGGCAAAAGTCAAAACGTGTCATATAAAATGCTAAAAATAAGTTAAAGATAAAATACAAATAAGTATATTGAGAATCAAACCACATGAATATCAAACAATCAATCAATCCGCCGTATATCATAATGCCGGTCCGAAATGGAGGAGGGTTGCCAAAGACAGACAACAATGGAGGAGACAGGAACGAACTACCTACAGTAATACCCCGACTTACGCTACTCCGTTTTACGCGAATTCGGAGATACGCGGTTTTTTTTATCACTGCGCTCATCGGCGTGTGGCATTATTTTACGTACGCAGTGCACATTATTGATTTATCTTTAATTATGTCATTCAGAAGACCAAAAAAGATTCATTTGAACCCAACAAGACACGAAAAACAATGTCTTTGGAGTGTAAACTACACATACCTTATACGTATTTATAAGACAAGGTTGAACCCCGACTTACGCGAATTCGACTTACACGGCTATCTCTTGGTCCCACCTATCGCGTAAGTCCGGGGTATTACTGTATTTATAAATACAGTAAGGTTTGTTGAACATAATCTTGTGGTCAGGTGACACATGAGGTTTCTGAAAGAGACTGGATGTGTGGGATTCAGAGTATCAGGTACCTATTATCACACGCAGCACAGGACTTTGTCCTGCAGTGGATAGGCGACGTTAATGAAC
The DNA here is from genome assembly GCA_943138885.2 of Tholera decimalis. Lineage (NCBI taxonomy): Eukaryota > Metazoa > Arthropoda > Insecta > Lepidoptera > Noctuidae > Tholera > Tholera decimalis. Next base: position 43,930,461 of record OW964550.2, on the reverse strand, counting down.
CTAACTTTATTAGGTAATAAGGTTTTCCTACTGTGCCTGTTATAAAAGCAGTGTGAGATTTATTTGCTGTGTCGGGGCTGTTAGAATGTTCTTATGATATACAGCGGCCCCGAACCACAAGGGCAGTTGAAGGAACAGGTTGGGTTTTTATTCGGTAGGAGTCTGAACCTTCTTTCCGCTCCCCCCAGAGGGGAGGACTCATTTGTTGATTTTCTCACTGCACATAATATGTACATAGTTCACGTTCAGTCACATATGATAAACTTACCAACTACGTAAAATATCTTAATGAATACGTTTATGATGAATTAGTCAAATAAAGCAACACATTAAAAAGTATGGAAAACTATAGGGAGATCTTTGCCTAGCGGTGGAACAATATGGGTTAATAAAAGTTCATATCTCATAATGATTTTACAAACGTCGATTAATCTATTGAGATTAAGTTCTATAAATTACTTGTGAAACTCAGTATATTAACCTATTTTTAAATTCTTAACGGATAAAAAAATCCTTACATTTTGGTAAGGTATTATAAAGCTGAGCTCCCTCAAACTGTATTGTTTTCTTTTAGTTTAAAATTCTTATTAAAGGCGGTTCTATGACTATTTATAATGTAGTAATGAGATTTATATTTGAGTAAGATTCATGAAAGAATTAATTATGTTTGCTCATATTTTCTTTGTACATGTTAGGAACATAATTTTTGTAGGCCAAATACAAGTTTTCTCATAAATTTATTTTATATGTGTTAATTAGTTGTTGAAGTCATATAGGACAGGTCATATTGATTGCTTTATAAAAAAGGAAATAAAAAGAAGTGCAAAACCAATGCAAATATAAAAACAGTATTCACCGTAAATAAGTATAAAAAGAAACCGAACTTGCGCATGAGCAAGATTGTTCGATAGTGAGAGTGGTCTTATTTCAATAACGAACGAATGTTTCGGTTTCACTGCCATCAGTTCCGATAGCCGTGATCGTCTAGTGGTTAGGACCCTACGTTGTGGCCGTAGTAACCCAGGTTCGAATCCTGGTCACGGCAGTGATACACTGTCGCGGCGGAGCATAACTTTTGCATTTTATTTAGATTATAAGTGTGTTTGATTTGAAGCCGTTAGTAACGGTCCAAAGTACAAAGGACGTCTGTAAAAACCAAAATATTGGCAATCAAAACAAAATATAAAAATAAGTTAAAGATAAAACACAAAAGTACTTAAACAGATGTAAGTATATTGAGAATCAAACTACACGAATTTCAATCAATCAATCAATCCGCCGTATATCATAATGCCGGAAAAGGGCTGTCCAGAGACAGACAGCAATGGAGGATATTAGAGGAGGCCTATGCCAAGAGACAAACTGAAATTAGAGACATACTATAAACAAAGTTAGCCAAACAAGAAAGTTCAGGAGGAAAGGGCTGATTGATTTACGCGAATTCGGAGATACGCGGTTTTTCTTTTTGGTCACTGCGCTCATCGGCGTGTGGCATATTTTACGTACGCAGTAGGTACACACGATTGATTTATCTTTAATTATGTAATTTAGAAGACCAAAAAAGATTCATTTCAACCCCTACAAGACACGAAAAGTTATGTCTTTGGAGTGTAAACTACACATACCTTATACGTATTTATAAGACAAGGTTGAACCCCGACTTACGCGAATTCGACTTACACGGCTATATCTTGGTCCCACCTATTGCGTAATTACTGTATTTATAATTGTCACATTAGGAAAACTTCAACCCACCAACCCTACTGCATTTCATTGTTGAACATAATCTTGTGGTCAGGTGACGCAAGAGGTATTTGAAAAAGACTGGATGTGTGGGATTCAGAGTATCAGGTACATATTATCACACACAGAGCTGCAGAATTTTGACCTACAGTGGAATGCAATAGGCGACGATAATCAACCTAACGTTATGAGGTAATAAGGTTTTCCTATTGTGCCTGTTATAAAAGCGGTGTGAGATTTGTTTGCTGTGTCGGGGTTGCGGAAATGTTCTTATGATACAGCGGTGAAGGAACAGGTTGGGTTTTTATTCGGTAGGAATCTGACGCTCCCGTCCGCTCCATCCAGTGCGTCAGGAGCCATTGATGACTTCGCCAACGAAACAATAAGAAATACAAAAATCTGGTCGACCCAATCTTTAATATATATGTACATAGTTCACGTTCACATAAATTTGATAAACTAACCGACTTAATAAAATATCTTAAGAAATGTGTTTATGACAAATTAGTCAGATAAATCAACACATCAAAATGTGAGGAAACTATGGGGAGATTTTTGCCCAGCGATGGAACAATATCTATATATATAAAAGAAAGTCGTGTTAGTTACACTATTTATAACTCAAGAATGGCTGAACCGATTTGGATGAAAATTGGTAGGGATGTAGCTTAGAATCAGGAGACGGACATAGAATTCTTAATATCCCAAAATTCCTACGGGATCAGGATTCACGCGGGAAAATCCTCCCACGCGAATGAAAATGCGGGCAAAAGCTAGTGGGTTAATAAAAGTTCCATATACCATAACGATTTTACTAACGTCGATTAATCTATTGAGATTAAGTTCTATAAATTACTTGTGAAACTCGGTGTATTAACCTATTTTTAAAATCATAACGGATAAAAAAGAATCCTTACATTTTGGTAAGGTATTATAAAGCTGAGCTCCCTCAAACTGTATTGTTTTCTTTTAGTATAAAATTCTTATTAAAGGCGGTTCTATGACTATTTATAGTGTAGTAATGAGATTTATGTTTGAGTAAGATTTATGAAAGAATGAATTTTTTTTGCTCACATTTTCTTTGTACATGTTAGGAACATAATTTTTGTAGGCCAAATACATAGTTTAGTTTTCTCATAAATTTATTTAATATATTATGTTAATTAGTGGTTGAAATTATATAGGTCATTGATTGCTTTATAAAAAAGGAAATAAAATGAAGTTGACAAATTTTCATAATCAGTTTTAACCATCATTATATCCATAAGTACACACAAAACCAATGCAAATGTAAAAACGGTATTCACCGTAAATAAGTATAAAAAGAAACCGAACTTGCGCAAGAGCAAGATTGTTCGATAGTGAGAGTGGTCTCATTTCAATGCGTTTAACTTAAAACGAACGAATGTTTCGGTTTCACTGCCATCAGCTCCGATAGCCGTGATCGTCTAGTGGTTAGGACCCTACGTTGTGGCCGTAGTAACCCAGGTTCGAATCCTGGTCACGGCAGTGATACGCTGTCGCGGTGAAGTATTATTTTATATTTTTTTATTGTTAGTAGGCTCGCATTTGACCACCATCTCACCTGATGGTAAGCGATGATGTGGTGAAAGATGGAGCACGCTTACCTAGAAGTAACCTATTAACTCTTGACTAAAAAAACCCTCAGGTTATACCTATCAGGAAACAAATAACCCGGCAGGAAATTGCAGCTCCTTAGCTGTACATACGCACAATGAAAGTATTCCCAAAACGTTTTGTGCGTATAGGTGGAATGTCGACACAATCAAGAAATTTGTAGCATCTCCTGGGATCCGCTTTAAGACATCAGAAAGAAACCATAATCATTTTCTTTTGCATTTTTAAAAGATTACTAGCAGTGTGGGTAGAATTCACATTACTAGCAACCCTGTTAACCCCTCCAACTAAGCTAAATATGCTTGTATCTGCAATGAGTTGACGGCAATGGTGTAATGGGTCAGGTTAGAACCCGTGATCACAAGTTCGACCCCTTAGCCATTAGGGTTTTGAGGCTATTGGAATATGTAGAGCACACGACATGCAGACATACAAATTATACCTACACTAATATCTAGACCACCAGCACTAAAACTTAGACCACATATTATGTGGAAACATATTAAATCTACATACTATATGATTCATCGTTTTTATCTTATTTTTTTTATAAGTAGGTGTTTTCAGTAACGAAAATTACTAAAATATCCCCAGTATTGAATACCAAAAATACTTAAATTAACTTTTCGTAACTTTAATTCTATAATTACTGTTACGAGCTGGGGTTCGGGATAGAAATAATTAACTCCAATTAAACCAAAACTAACACTTTAATTAATTAAACACAAAATAAAAATTTAACACAATTATTCGCACCACAACACTTGTCACTTAATACTTAAATCGGACTGAAATTCACTTGTAAAGATTCGATTATATCGCGTATTCGCCTCGTAAAAGACTCTTTGTATCCCTTTGCGATCTATTTATACCCCGGTCTATGAGTTCTAGAACATTCTTGTAAAATCGACTCACTGTTTATACTGCCAAGAATATTCCAGAAGCTACTTGAGATACACAGTCATGCTACTCGCTGCTAGATGGCGTTAGTGTCTGGACTCGATATACTCAGTACTGCTACTCGCCGCTAGATGGCGTTAGTGTCTCAAACATTCTAGATTTCTGTCGAAGTTTCTCGACGTACTTCACTAAGCGACTGGCGTAATATTACAATTTTAATCAGCAGAGCTTCATCCAACAATGCAGAGGCCTGATACTGTTATTAAATCTTAATCATAAATAGAAAACATCACCACAAGACAGATGTCAGATATTCTGGCTACTGACTGCCCGGAACGACGGCTAAAGATATAGTAGGTACATAACGGCCGAGACCAATAGTTTAAAGTGCTTTTCTAGGCATAGATGAAACTCGAAGTGTTAAAATGATCGTTTATCCATGGTCTTATATATACAAGCGTTGCTTAAGTTTGAAGATCAATCCGTGCTGCTATAATTATTTAGCTAGGAGTTCTTCATTTATGTAGATAAATACATAAACAAAATACATTTAGGTGTCGAAGCACCGTCAGTGATGTGGAGAAGTACCCGCATCCAGAAGACAAAGAATGAACCAGCCAGCCTTCTAGTCACGTAAAGCATGGAACATTCGTCCTTGATAAGAAGACATGTACTCAGGCCTAACCCTTTGCTGTTAGTGAAAATCCTCAAGGATAATCTCGACATTCTTGAGATCATACCCAATTGATCATGATATAATTTTAATTTAAAAAAATTGACGGGTCCCGCCTGCTTGTCACTTTTTAAAATAATAATGTGCTTGTTTCTTCCATTTCAGTTGAGCAGTCGGGTTCTTTAGATTTTTTAAATAAGTTTTTTATTTTCAGCTTTTAGTATTTAATTCCGTTTTAAAACGTTATATTTCCTAAACGGAAAATGGAAAAAGAAACCTCAACATCATTTTTAAAGCTCTGTTTAATGATACTCTATTTGACATAGTTTGTCGATTTTTGATTTTTTTATTTTTGACAATATGGCACCCGATTGTCGTTGTGGTGATTTGGTTTTATTTTAAGCTATCCTATGACACTCGCGCCATTTAGACAAATCTAACGACAAATACGTTCACTGGTTTAATAGTTACGAGAGAACATAGGAACGCATACGCATACATACATACGCGGTAAAAACATAACCCTCCTCCTTGCTTCGCTGCAGTCGAGTAAAAAGCTAACAGCATTTTTTGTCCGCTTCAGGTATTGAACCCGAGACCTCATGCTTAGTACTTGCAACCACCAGATCAACGAGACAGTTACAAGATTCCACTCTTATATAACGGGTAAGGTGTTAAGACACAATGTCTTACTACATAGCCATACTACATAATATGAAAAATGCGAAAATATGATTGTTTAGACCTAGTTTTACATCAAAACAGAGCAACGGATTTATATATTTTTTGGTGTGGAGATTGTTTAAAGGCTGGATACTGATATTATTTTTTATTTTTCATAATAGGTTCGCGTTTGACCACCATCTCACCTGATGGTAAGCGATGATATGGTCGAAGATGGAGCACGCTTACCTAGAAGTAACCAATTCACTCTTTACTTAAACACCCCTAGGTTGTAGCTATCTGGAAACACAGACATAAGATACCTTTCTATGTATTGCCAATCATAAGTTATTACTGAATAAAGTTTTTCACGCGAGCGAAGCCACTGGCAGAAACTAGTTATAGAAATAAAAACATATAGGTACTTTTTAAAAAGGGTTCATTTATTTATATAAACACGAGTAAGTATTTGCCGTCAATTGCATTGAAACAAAACACTACCGATACGCTGTAGTTGGAACGCTCTTCTTTTTCAATTTAAAATTTATTTTATTTACAACCGTGTAAGAAAGAAAACAAGGGATGGACTTACAATAATGTTTAATGAAAAATACTACGTATTCCACTTAAATAAGGTTCTTAATTGCACTTACAGAATTATGATTATGATTGTCAACGATTCTCAATTTGCACTCCATGCTTCAATAGTTACGTTAAGTAGCCCCAGCTTTGAACTGGATGAGCTCGTGGCTAAATAATAACACGGGTTAATGCTGAAGATCAAGTAACGTTTGACGAGGTCAGCTCATGGATGGGTGACCACAAGGGTGATATACAGAGGTCGGAATTAGGTAGAGTTATTTATGTACTTGCATCGAAATGTTGATATTAATATGGATCTTCCCGGGATTTCTAATACACAATCCCGCGTGACCAACAATATTACGAATAAATAATAATAAAAACCTCAGAGATAGATAAGACAAATAAAATAAAGATAATTAACATACAATTTTTAATATAAGCAAATTCTCATACCTTTTTTATAAATTGTGTAAAAGTAAATAAGTTTGTTGCAAGTCTATCGGTTTTCTATCGGTTACATTTCGGGGAGTGTGCGATGGAATTACACAATCTAATTCCGCCAAGCCCGTTCCATCATCGGACTACGAGACAAACGGCGAAGCGCCATCGTTACATGGTGGACATTCCACCCATACGCACAAAATATTTTGGGAATACCTTCATTGTGCGGACGGCTAAGGAGTGGAATTCCCTGCCGGAGTCTGTGTTTCCCGACGGCTACAACCTAGGAGTCTTTAAGTCCAGAGTGAATAGGTTACATTTAGGTAAACGTGCTCCATCTTCGATCACATCATCACTTACCATCAGGTGAGATAGTGGTCAAACGTGAACCTATTTTCAATTAAAAAAAAAAACTTTTTATTTAATAAATCACGGGATTTTTCTGCTCTTCAAAATTAATCCCGGGATTTAGGGCATATCCACTATATTCTTTTGTTGTATGAAATCAGTGTAAGTACATAAATCACTCTACCTAATTCCGACCTCTGGTGATATGTTACTTATCGAGATTCGTCTGTGCCTCGGAATGCACAGTAAGCCTTAGGTCCCGTCTGACATTTGTAAATCTTTGAGAGGCGTTATTCGTATCAGGCGCCAGATTTAACACCAATTCTGACTAAGGGATAAAGTGTTACCCAGTTACTGGGTTGCGAAGTTCATACTGGCAGTCGCTCCATGTAAAATGGTGGTACTCAGCCGCATGCGATAACGCAGGACGCTGGTATACCTAGTTGAGGAAAGGCGTCGCAGATTAATTGTGATTTTTAGTAACGAGGTTAGGATTTCGTGAATTATTATTCTATTTTTAAGTTATTAAATTTACCACTAAATAACTTAAAAATAGAATTTGTCTGCAAAAAAAAAAACCAATGCAGCTTCCGATAGGATATTTGCCTAAAAACCGATCAACGAACAGTATATTTTCAGCGTAAAAAAAAACTAGACCCCATTGTGACGTCGTCCCAGATGTGAGGAATATGTCGGTGAGCATGGTCTTACATATAATGTAGTAAAAAGTAACTGCATGATCTTTGTGAGTGGTACGAAGTGCCCGCTAGAAGTACCTCCTGTGTACCTCAATAGGAACCCTTTAGTATGGGTGACTCAGTTCAAATACTTAGGGCACATCGTAACTGCCGACTTACGGGATCATGCAGATATTGAACGGGAACGGAGAGCACTGTCAAGGAGGGTGAACATGATAGCTCGCAGGTTTGCACGTAGTTCATTTGAAGTTAAGACTACGCTCTTTAGGGCGTATTGTGCACCTTTATACACGTACAGCCTGTGGGCTAACTACACGCAGAAAAGTTACAGTGCTCTCCGTGTACAATATAATAATGCGTTTAGGGCAATTATGGGGCTGCTCCGCTTCTGCAGCGCCTTAGGGATGTTTGCTGAGGCGCGTACTAGCTGCTTTTATGCGACTATGCGTAAGCGGAGTGCATCCCTAGTGCGCCGAGTGTGGACTAGCTCCAACACTATTTTGAAGATGATAGCAGGTAGGCTAGACTGTCCCTATATACGACATTGTTGTGGGAGACATGTCGCGTGTAGGGGTGGGATAGCTTATCTGTTTTGCATGTTTTTTTTTTATTTATTTGTAATTTTTAATTCTTATTTTTTTATATTTTGTGTGGATGTTTAAGATAATTTATAATGTAATGTATCTGTCTTTAATGTATGTGTCTATATGGGACTTTTGAATCCTGAATTAAATGTATTTTATTTTATTTTATTATTTATTGTCATAAATTCAAACTGGAAAAATTATGAGTTTAACATCTTCTATTCTTTTCTTATATTATGTTAATAAAAAAATTTTTTTAGCAAAAAATAGAACCGACTTCCATATAAAAACACTACAAAGGCAAAAATAACTTTAATTTTGGAAGGCGGTGTCAAAAACGAAAATATATACAAAACTAAAGACACCGCCTTCCGAAATTAAAGTTATTTTTGCCTTTGTAGTGTTTTTATATGGAAGTCGGTTCTATTTTTTGCTAAAAATTTTTTTTTTCACGCTTTTTAGTGGGTCGGTTTGTAATTTATGTAGTTACAAAAGCCATAATGTCAACAACTTATCACCTTTTACAAAATATTGCTTTTCCCGATGCATAGCCGTTAATTTTTGAGGAGTTCTCCTGGTACTTAACCATCAACTCTACATCACCATATGTATTGTGACGAGCATAAAGTGTTTAACATCCGTACTCAAGTAATCGAATCGCAATCTACGAAATACTTATTATTGAGGAGTTTCAGTGGCTATCTGTGGTCTTCATCATCAGTTTCATTTCCCCAAATGGTACTTTTCGGAAGCAACAGCTCAAGGTACTACAAGAAATACCCAAAACGCTATAGGTGTGCCTATAATATTTGAAGAGTTCCCTTGATTTCTCCAGGATCCTATCATCAGAACCTGATTTCGTAACAATGGGACCAACTAGAAACTATACCCATTCAAACGCAAAAAGAATTTTTCAAATCGGTTCAGCCGTCTCCGAGTTATGAGGTAACATACATAAAAAAAAAAAAAGTTCAAGACGAATTGTAAACCTCCTTTTTTTGAAGTCGGTTAAAAAGCAATTGATGTTCGTTAGTCTCACTAAAACTTGAGAACGGCTGAACCGATTTCATTAATTCTCTATGCTGTCTGTGTATGCTATGTTTCTTCCAATATAGGAAAGATTTAAAAAGTGAAAAAAAAAAATAAAGGAAATAAAAAAAATGGCGGTGGTTCGTCGGATTCGCTAGTTTTGAAAGAAAAAAGTCACAAAAGGCATTTGTGAATTCGCAGTTCTGTAGTGTTTCTAATAACAGTTATAAGTGGTGAATTTCCAATCTAATTCATGAAAAATTCATCAAACTAGTTTCTGCCAGCGACTTTGTCTGCGTACGCGGATTCCATACAATTTTTCTAACATTTTCTTGACTTCAAACCTTTTCCTGACAATAACGAACGCAGAAAAAATAATTATCCTATTTGGTGCCGTCGTTCGGAAGATATGCCGCATACATACATTTTGAAGATATTTTTTTATATAGGTCATATTTTTAAAGTTAGGGGGTAACTCTGAGCGATTGTGGTGTTGATGATGGTTATTTTATTTATTGCCATACTTATAATATTAAGGAACCTAGAATTGAATTGAATATGAAACAAAAAAATAATGAAAATGCCAAAATATCTGCTCCGCCGCGACAGTGCATCACTGCCGTGACCAGGATTCGAACCTGGGTTACTACGGCCACAACGTAGGGTCCCCTAACCACTAGACGATCACGGCTACCGGAGCTGGTGACAGTGGCGCCGAAATATACGACTTTATTTCGTTTAAACTGGATCACTTTCACTTGTAATTTGTCACAGTTTGCGCAAGAGACGAAATGCCTTTACAATTGGTAAATATTGCTACATTCCTTTAACGTGAAATGAGTATTCGATGCTACAGTCACTAGCTCTGGTAGCCGTGATCGTCTAGTGGTTAGGACCCTACGTTGTGGCCGTAGAAACCCAGGTTCGAATCCTGGTCACGGCAGTGATAACACTGTCGCGGTGGAGCAAATCTTTTTACATTTTGCCTGTATTTGTGTGAATAGTATAATAGCATCTTCAAGGATGCTGTTTATAATCAGCAAAAAAAATACTGTAATGGCGTAAACAAACTACGTTTAGACAGCATTGAAAAAATAATGTAAATTAATGCTACCATGTGCAATTTACAAGTTTTGAAAATTAATCTACATACCTAGATTGAATCATCAAACTTCACAATAATACGGACTCTACACTGACTTCCTATTGATCAGTCAACGCTGCTTGTTCAAACGTGTCACAGCAAGCAGTCATCCCGAACTTAGTCATGCTAGCTAAGGCGGAGGCCGAACGCGCGAGGGCGAGGCAAGTTTTTTCCACACACCCCAGCCGCCGCGGGACACGCCCCGGGCGTCGGGGATCGCGAGCCGATCTCCGGCCACCGTAGGCGCGGGCTTTCGAATGGCGAGCAGGGGTAGCTCACCGTCCGGTAAGGACCAGGCTCGGGTCAACAGCGCGTCGCCTCAAAGAGTCGTCAGCACTAGTGAATGACGGGGCCCCAAAGAGCCATTGTTTGCAGAAATGTTCTAACAAGATACCCCCAACAGAAAAAAGTCAATGTCAATAAAACTGGATACAATTGATCTTAATGGATTTGTTTTTTTTTTTTTTTTTTTAAATAGGTTCGCGTTTGACCACCATCTCACCTGATGGTAAGTGATGATGTGGTCGAAGATGGAGCACGCTTACCTAAAAGTAACCTATTCACTCTTAACTTATCATCTGTACTGGAATACGTATATTCCATAAAGTTTAATACCAAATCATAAAATTCAAACTATCTATATAACAACAGAATCCGGTATCTTATCATGGAAACAAAAGTAAATATTAATAGAACACGAATCAGTAAAATAAATAATGGTTTTCAATATCATGAAGTTTTCACAGGCGGAAAACTTCAATTGGTAAAAAATAACACTTGAACACATCAAATTATTTCAGAATAAGGAACATACCAGGAGCGGAAGGCCGCTCCTGGTATGTTCTCAAAGACCAGACTTTTACTGAACAAAAACCCAATCCTTTCTTTCAATTGTCCTTGAGTTTGGGGGCCACAGTAACTCGTTAGATCCCACAATAGCTGACTACCTTGAGAAGAAACACCAAAACAAACTCAGAGGTCAACGTCTCTTATAAAGTCCATACAATTCATACTAGTCAAATTATGAGAGAACAGTATACCATTAATGTCTGAAGTGGGCTTTTCAGGAAAACACCACACAGATTTACGGGGACTTATTCAGACAGTGCAAGCGTTGGCCGGTTATCATATAGCTCAACTTATAACATAAGAAGCTTATGGAAAAGTTCAAAAATCGAAATTGCCTGAAAAAGTAACCATGAAAAAGTAATCTGACATGATATGTGCCTACAAAGTCTACCAGCATATTTTAAGCGTACAAAAAAAAATAGTCTGCATTGTCATAAATTCGAACAGGAAAAATTTATTGAATAGATGAATTTTCAAACACCTTTTACATTGTAAACCGCGTGCAGTCCGGTATAAAACAAAAGACAACCGCTTTGAATTTTGTCTCCCAGTGCCCGCTTGTTTGTTGGAGTTTTACTTTGTTTTACACGACCGAGTTAGTGGATATTGTGTGTTAAACATTTATCAATAAAAATATACTGGGTCAAGGTAGGTAACAAAGCTCATCAATGAAAACGAATTGTTGTAGTTTTTCGAATTTGAGCTTGTGAATTGGTTTTTGTTTTATTATTTATAAATATACATAAAGGGTGATATGGATTACCGAAATAATACTCTTAACTTCCCGAATACTTCTTGATTTTATTTTATTAACTTGCTACCATTATTTAATGTCTTTTTGCCTTAACTTTCTTGCCTCGTCTTCCCTCTCGCTCACATATATATCTATTCTCTCATTCACTCATCGCTACTTTCATACACATTAGTTTTTTAATTTTATTATGCGTCCACTCAGATTCAATATCCAAATTTGTCAAAGTAATTAGGAGTTAATTAAGATATTTTATTTGGAAGTAGGACTTTGCCCTACCTTTCTCTTTCAAAATTATTTTATAGCCTGTAGCGCTCGTAAACGGTGTACCTTTCAACCAGTGAAAACAGTTTTAGAATGGGATAACTACTTCCGAATAATACTCCCTATATGAAGTGTATCTATTCTTACACGAAATATTTTAAGAAACTATAAACACAAAAAAAAAATTAATCACAATGTTTTTTATTTTACGTAATTATTATAATTTTCATATGATAAAAGAGAAAATCTCTCTTTAATAATCATAAAAGCCGCGCACCATCTCAAATACCACCGCCCGCCCGCGTAATCTAGCGTACTGGATGTCAATAATAAGAAGGAACCAGGTATTTATTACGTATGTCAAGTAATATAAAATTATTTAATTTTTTAAATAATATACCTAGGTATTTTTTTTTGTTGCTAAGGTTTCTTAACCATCTATAGGTATATCCCTTAAAAGATTTCGTGTATGAATAGATACACCTTATATACAAAATTGCAACCAAATTTGTCTGTTTATAATATTAGTATAGATTTAAGTAATTACATTTTTTTTTTAAATTATATCACCAAGAGCATATTGCTTGTAGTGTTTGCCTGTAATTGGTTGCGCAGTTATATTTAAGACACTAATACATGTATGTTCCTATCTGTGTTATATCTGTAACAACTGCTGGTGAACCTTAATTAAATAAATAAACTACGTCAGCTTCTAGTTTAACCGGATGCATTTTAAAACAACAACACTTTTACAAAACACATTTAAAATAACATTTTTAAAATAACACTTTTACACGTCATTTTTTTTGTGTTTTAAGTGAAGCTAGATGAGGCCGGTGTTTCCTAACTACTCTGAGAACAAACACCGAAACAAACTCAGAGGTCAACGTCTCTTTTAAAGTCCATACAATTCGTATTTATCAATCCATATGAGAAGCATGAAGGTTCATGTCTGTTCTGTCTTTTGAGGAAAGGAGGACGCAGATTTGAGCAGACCTGTCCAGACAGTGCAAGCATTTGTCAGTTATCGTGTAGCTCAACTTCGAACTTAAGGAGCTCAACGATCTGACGAACAATACCAAAGAAAAGACATTTGGGTACAGACAGTATTAGTTCTACATGGAGCAGCTGACGATCTGACCTCCACGTCCCAGTAACTGAGTAACACAATGCCGATTTTTCTGGTTTATAACTACCCGTAATCACCATCTAACATGAATAAATAAAAGCTGGGTTTAATGTGCCCTCCGAGCCCTAGAAAAAATCTTGGTATGTTACGTTCTAGGCATTGGCAAGCGCTTGCTGAACTTACAGCCAAGAGGTCTTCAGATTGTACAGTATTGATGGTGATGGATTCTAACCCCTAGACGATCACGGCTATCGGAGCTTGTGACAGTAGCCTGGAATACACATTACATTTTAAATAAATGTGGCAATATTTACCATTTGTGTAGTAATTTCGTCTCTCGCGCATACTGTGACAAATTACTAGTGAAAGTACTCCAGTTTAAAGAGATACAGTGTTATATTCGGCTATGCGGTCACCAACTCCGGTAGCCGTGATCGTCTAGTGGTTAGGACCCTACGTTGTGGCCGTAGTAACCCAGGTTCGAATCCTGGTCACGGCAGTGATACACTGTCGCGGCGGAGTATTACTTTTGGCATTTTGCCTAAAAATCTCGTGTTTATTTGTATCGTCGTTTCAGCCTTTAGTTACCTTTCACAGGAAAACTAGACAAGCATAATAATAGCATATGGGCATAGTCAAAATATACAGTCTTCTAAATCTGAGAATCGAACCATACATATAATTATGTAAGTATATATGTACCCAATTGGAACTCTGATACAGGAAACATCAAACTTTTTTCGGGGCAAAATCCAGCTACAATCTGGTGAAATTCAACGCTTTAAAAACACAGGCTCGTCTTTTCTCCGCTAAAAGGAGCCAACGCAGACTGCAGCCAAAAAGCTGGGCATCCTACAGAAAGTGAGGCGATACTCACCAGCTTTTGAATTTATATAAAGCACAGGTCCGTTCCTGTATGGATTATTGCAGTCACTTGTGGGATGGCTCAGCAAAATACCAGCTAGATGCACTTGACTCGATCGAACGCAGAGCTAAAAGGCTCATAGATGACGAGGTTCTGGCAGGCAAGCTTCACAGCCTGGCTCACCGGCGAAACATTGCTTTATATCTATCTTCTAAAGATTCGGAGCGTGTGCGCAGGAGCTTCACGACCTAATCCCTTCATCCCCCTTTTACTACCGGTATACCATAGTCGTACCGCAGAATACCACCCACACTTGTTCAATATACGCACAGCCAAGGTGTGGAACTCTCTGCCGGCTTCCGTGTTCCCTGCTACATATGACCCGTCAGCCTTTAAAGCAAGAGTGAATAGGCATTTTCTGGGCTCACTCGTTCAATCATACCTTATCTTACACTTACCAGCAGGTGTGATCGAGGTCAAGGGCGGGCTCATTCGTAATAAAAAAACCTGTTCCCGCTCTGGGTCGAGTTGAATATAGAGTCACACTTCTAGTGACTAAAAACTCACCCTGTTTCTTCAGGTTCCCTTGCGTTCTGGAGCGAGATACAAAGATAAGTATCCGGTTCCGAACTGCGTCAAAACAAAACTCTGTAGCTTTAGTATTATAACGTATTTATCAGTATTCTGGCGAAAACTTAATTGAATTCGTTCACAGCCAGTTTCTGACGTAAAAGCTCTGATTTTTTTCTAATAATTTAGAACGCTTTGATTGGTGAGTTGACTACTATAGTGTTACATAATTATGTCTATAGTATAACATGTAAATAACAAAATAAATAAAGGAATTAAATTAATAATTTAATAAATTAGGAAAATAAAAAAATGTCTGACTACCCCAATGCATGTTAGGCGAGAGTTATGAGCTAGACTTAACATTGTACAGTCATATATTCTGTAACAGTTGATTTAAAGCATTGATTTGAACGCGCGACCTGAAGTTACTATAACCCATAACTGCTGCTGCGCTGCGCGTCGTAGGTTTGATTTCCACTTGGAACAAATGGTTGTATGGGCAACAAATAGTTTTTCTGGGTCTAGATGTGAGATTAAACGTTTCTAGATTCAACGATATTATTTTAACACAAAATTAAACAATTTTTTTTGTAGTTAATTACTTCCACTAGCTGCGGGACGACTAAATAACGACGCGTTTTCTCGCCGTTTTTTGCATACACATACATAGTTATTAAATATACATAGTAGGTAGATTCTTTATATTTTTGACAGTTATAAAGAGACATGTACTTATTTATCTAGAACCAGATCACATACAATCATATTTTCAGCATACAAAAAACTAGTCTGCATTGTCATAAGCCCGAACAGGAAAATCTATAGAATAGTTGAATTTCGAAGCACCTTTTACAGTGTAAAGCGTCGCATGCAATCTGGTATAAAACAAAATACTATCGTTGCAGTTTGTCTCCCAGTGCTCACTTGTTGCCTGACGTAGTTCTTTGTTTTACACAACCGAGTTAGTGGATATTGTGTGTTAAACATTATACAATATGAGAACTTTGTTCGCTTAACTAACTGCATTCACATAACATGGGAAAATGTAGAGGTGATCCAATAGGCTGTATCTTTTCCTTACTAGATATGGCTGTTTGTGATTAACCTGTTTCGGATTCAGCAGGAGGACATGCTGGTACGTCGTCATTGTGAGGACACGGCCGGGCGTCGTCATTTTGAGGACCACCCGGAGGACACGGTGGACAATACCAAAAAAGTGTATCTTCTGGATCTCATGACAATTTGCATATACTAATAGGTAGGTTTTGCGACCAAATACTAAAAATTATTCTAGACTCATTCTCAGCTCGGGTTTTTCTATTAAACACATGCAATCAATATCAATAAAGAGGCAAAAATTCCAAAAGTTATGCTCCACCGCGACAGTGCATCACTGCCGTGACCAGGATTCGAACCTGGGTTACTACGGCCACAACGTAGGGTCCTAACCACTAGACGATCACGGCTATTGGAGCTTGTGACAGTAGCCTCGAATACTGATTTCAGTTTTAAACTTATGTGGCAATATTTACCAACTGTAGTAATTTCGTCTCTTACGCAAACTGTGACAAATTACTAGTGAAAGTACTCCAGTTTAAAGATATACACTCTTATATTTCGGCTATGCGGTCACCAGCTCCGATAGCCGTGATCGTCTAGTGGTTAGGACCCTACGTTGTGGCCGTAGTAACCCAGGTTCGAATCCTGGTCACGGCAGTGATGCACTGTCGCGGCGGAGTATAACTTTTGTAAAATATTTGTACTTTTAGAAGAAAATTCAGTTTTTACAACAGTTACATACACTGTATAATTAGTATTAAATCATTAAAATGGGCTCATTTTCTTCCTAATAAATAATTAAGAAGAAAATGAGCCCGTTTCTAAAACTGATTCTGATTATAAATTACTCTTACAACATTTAATCTCTAGTTTGTCTGGCTGTACTGGCGCTGCCGCCCCGGTTTCAGAGTTCTTAATCGGCGGAAATATATTTTCCAGCCGTTTGGGGTGGAAACTCTCGAATCGTGGGGTCCGAGTGCTCTGATGTTAGTTAAGATCTTTCCCATGGTTTTAACTTGGACTGTGGTTAAGTATTGCTGTAAAATGTGGTAATGCCGCTAGTTTTTGGGCACATTACCTACCAGTGGACAGTGATGCGAATGAATTTTTCGAAGGCGTATCTTAGATTTATTTCGTTTAGTTTTTACTTAAGTACCTATACACTGTCGGCCTAAAGTTTAACATCACTTTAATTAAAGTAAGGAAGAGAAATAAAACTCAATAAAATATAAATGCATAAAGTAAGTTGTTAAATGATCAAATAAAATATAAATTCACAATTATTATTACACATCAAAATAATAAAATTGTACACGAATAAAAAATTGGCCAAGTGCAAGTCAGATTCGCCCATGAAGTGTTCCGTAGTAACTACGCCAAATAACTTTGGTTTTCATAGTGTTTGCATGAAATACAAAGTTATATTGTTGGTTTTAGAAAACGTGCTTTATCTCAAAAATTAACCAAGTGTGAGTCAGACTCGCTCATGAAGGGTTTCTTAGTAACTGCGCAAAACAACTTTGTTTTTCATAGTGTTTGGATAAAATACAAAGTTATATTTGCGGTTTTAGAAAATGTGCTGTTCTCAAAAACTGCTAACTCGATCTCGTTCAAACCAATTTACCTTGAAAGTTTTTATTAAGATCTACAGAATATTTTTTTTACTACATTATTATAGAAGTTAGAGGGGGAGGGACACACATTTTACCACTTTGGAAGCGTATATCTTTAAAACGAAACCTAAATATAATTTTTAGAGACCTGTCTATAAACACTAGACATGAATTAAACCTTTTATAAAAAAAATGTTTCAGTTCCATGTATGGGGAGCCCCCCTTAATATTATATATATTTTTATTTTTGTCTAAAAATCGGAAAGCAGTTTACAGAATACACCTACCTACCAAGTTTCACATGTTGCTGCAAAATAGCTGTGACATACGGACGGACAGACAGTCATGACGAAACTATAAGGGTTCCGTTTTTTGCCATTCGCCTACGGAACACTAAAAAGAAACGACTTCCGAAATTAAAGATATTTTTCACTTTGTAGTGTTTTTGAAGTCGGTTTATTTTTTTGTTAAAAACTTATTATTTCTCTCTTTTTAATTGGCCGGTTTGTAATTTACCTAGTTTCAAAAGCCTAAATTCCAACTGCTCATAACTTTTAAATATTGCTTTTCCCGATGCAGGGCCGTTGATGTTGAATTGTAGAGGAGTTCTCCAGGTACTTCACCATCAGCTTCCAATGAAGCTCGGCACAATTAATGCGCATGGTGCAATCACCATGCGCATTAATTGTGCCGAGCATATTGTGCTTAGTAACCATATTCAATTAATAGAATCGGAACCCATGAAATACTCTTATTGAGTAGTTCCCCTGGCCATCAGTTCCACTTCACCATATGGTGCTTTTCAAAAGCAACTGCACAATTTACTAAAAATAATACTCAAATCGCTATAGGTGTGCCTATAATATTGGAAGAGCTCCCTCGATTTCTCCAGGATCCCATCATCAGATCCTGACTTGATGACAATTGGACCATTTCTGAAGTACCTTCCTATACCCTTTCAAACAAAAAAATAATTTTCCAAATCGGTTCAGCCGTCTTCGAGTAATTGCTGAACATACATAAATAAAATAAAAATACGCGACGAACAGAGAACCTCCTCCTTTTTGGAAGTCGGTTAAAAAAGCTATACGATCGTCTTCATTTCTTAAATTAGAAAAATAAAGTAATGATAATAAATGATCTTCTACGATTCCCATTGAGATTTCTGTGCAGGCTAGCTTAGTTAATTTGGAGATAACCAACCTTAATGTGATGGATCACTGTGTAATTAAATTAGGACTAATATGGACTGGCCGCAATAAGATTATCTAAACAATAGACCTAGATAGATAATCTGATTAATGCCTTTGCAGAAATAATTGTTCAGGGAAAATATAGGACCTAATGTAATTAGGAAGATAATCTCCTTAGACGTCTTGCGTATTGAAATGTAATGATGGTGAAACCAAAACACGTCTAGTTAGGTGGTTACGGTCATACACGAAAGATAACGTAAGACATAAAAACTTTTTAACAAAAAATTAAACCAACTTCAAAAAACACCGCAATGTGAAAAATAGCTTTAATTTCGGTAGTCGGTGTCTTTGGTTTTGTATTTTCGTTTTTTGACACCAATCGATTCAGCCGTCATCGAGTAATCGTTAATCATAAATAAAAAAATATACGCGTCGAATTGACAACCTCTTCCTATTTTAGAAATCGTTTAAAATAAAGCAAAAGAAACGTTTTTCTTCCCTTTAACCAACCTACAACAATTCCACTGGTGGAATACACGCAAAGGCTTAACAAACTATAACTATTACCGTGAACTCTCTAGGGGTTATCAACTAGGGGTTAACCAGATTGCCAGTAATGTGAATGCTACCCACATTTCTAGTAATCTTTAAAAAATAAAGTTGTTGGGAATCAAGCCCAAAAAACGACGTTCAGTTGACCAACTTATGAAATTTGATAGAAATATAAAAAATCAAAAAAATATAATAAAAATGTATTATAGAAAATATAATAAATATGTATTTGTAACTTTGTTAACATCGGTTTACGGGGCGAGTAACTATGGAACTATAGGTACACTGTGTGTTTGTAAGGTTTGATATGCAGGATGTCTCTGAATGTTTTTCGGTTTTAGATGTTAAATAAAAAACAACAATATCAATTAAAACTCGTTTTATTTATTGTTAAATTAAAGAGCAGTTCTTGAAATTTATTTCTGAAAAACAACCGTTTGCAAATGCGCACCATTCACTGGTTCACACTCATTTAACCTGGAGCTAAAATTTTCAATCATTCGCTGGAGCACTGCTTCTTGAGAGGACGTTGGCGTTGTGGTCACGTCCTACCTTTCACAGTGAGGCTCAGAGGAGACCTTGTTACAGTCTCATCAGGGAGGGGCCCTAACAAACAGCCTGTCTGAAATTATCCGTAACGTTAATCAAGGAAATTTGTCACGACATAGCGTGTAGAAGCGCGTTAAGCCCAACGCCCAACGTCCCGGCTGTCATGGAGATCTTTGACAGTCATTAAGACTAGTCAGAAACAAATCTGACACTGGTCTAACCAAGGGGTATCATGTTACCCAGTTACTGGGTTGTGCAGGTCAGATAGGCAGACGCTTCATGTAACACTAATACTCAGCTGCATCTGGTTAGACTGGAAGCTAACCCCAATATAGTCAGAAAAAGGCTAAGGCTAAGCAGACGATGATGATAGCCAAATGATAGCATGTAGAAGCACATAGAAGTACTAACATTTAGTCTAAGCTACTAACACAACACAACACATTAAACACAGAACACATTATATATTTATTTATTTTGTGTACTTATGTTTTGTATTTATCTATACTAATATTATAAAGCGGAAAAGTTTGTTTGTTTGTTTGTTTGCTTGAACGCGCTAATCTTCGAAAGTACTGGGTGGATTTGGATAAAATTTGATATGGAAGTAGCTTGAAGCTTGAGGAAGGTTATAGGCTACATTTTCCGCGACTGCAGAAAGGGGAGTTATGTTTTTCCGTGATAGAATCCACGGGAGCGAAGCCCCGCATGAGTACTAGTACAATATATACAACATGTAACATAATTAATGCACGTCCTGAAATAATTTTGTTCAGAATCGTTTACTGAATCGATTTTTATCGTTTTTAATTTTAAAAAATATCGAAATTTATATCCCAAAGCAATTAAATCTACGTAAATTACAAATTACACTTTTGCTGTACAGTAAAAACAAACTAACTATGGACCATAAATTAAAGTAGTAACTTTTTAAATGCAGATTTATATAAATTCCGTCATTCAGTACACATTAAAGAAAAATGAAACTCATTTAAAGCAAGTTGGTCTTTAAAAAAAATGTTTAAACAAATAAAACAAAAAAATCAGAATATGTATTATGATAATAACATAATTTTCTAATTGGGGTGTTTGAGGGTGTGCGTTAATTACGATACATGTTGTATATTTTTATATATTTTTGTTAGTTTTGATGAGTATTTGTACAGTAGTACCTACACTAATATAGCCCTCCCCCTTTTTAAATCAAAGATAGTAAAGTCCTTCCAAAGGTTGTCTGGAAGATATTGCTCTCAGCGATAAGACCGCCATTGTAACCAATTTTTTTTTACAATATTGTTACTTAAGTGTGATTCAATTGTTGGTGTACAATAAAGTATATTCTATGTATCTAACACTTACAATTACTAATATGTTCATCTCTCCTTATAACATATTAAACACGAAGCATGCGGTGTACCTCTAATTAGGTGTGTAGTATATATTTTTAATTGTTACCTTACCAAATATCAATCAGAAGTTCGTAGTTTGAAGCTGTAACATCTATTGGTTAACCATAAATTAAAAAACCGGCCAAGTGCGAGTCGGAATCGTGCACGAAGGGTTCTGTACCATTATAAAAACAACAGCAAAAAAATCACGTTTGATGTATGGGAGCCCCTCTTAAGTATTTATTTTTTATTTTTTATTATTTGTTGTTATAGCGTCAACAAAAATACATCATCTGTGACAAATTTCTACTGTCTGGCTATCACGGTTCATGAGATACAGCTTGATGACAGACAGACAAACAGCGGAACCTTAGTAATAGGGTTCCGTTTTTACCCATTTGGTACAGAACCCTAATAAACAAGGGTTGTACAGGGCGCTCCGGAGTGCTCTTAAGGCGACCCGAAGCTTCCCTCCATGTGCTACAAGGATCGCTTTAGTGAGGTAAAAATCTCACACTCCTCTCTTATTCCCAACGACCCAAAAAATAAAGTCCAATAAAAAAATCCCAAGAAATAAAAAAAGAGGAGATATATTTTATGGGAAGTATCTGCCGAAAATCTGAGACTGATCTTACCAAGAGTCCCCAGTCGCTCTATGTAAAACTCTCAGCTGCTTCTATTTTTGCTTCAAACCTAACATTACGCAAACATACCACCATATCACAGGCCTTAAAATTACGAGAAGGAAAGCGCAAAAGAACGAGGTTGTGCAATACGGAGAGGCACAAATCTACTCTAGCTCAAATTCATTACTGGATTTTGGGTTCACATGTTTATAATAAAATAAATGCGGTCTTGGATATCTGCCTACTTACCCAACATCAATGCAAAATCGCTGTTAGTGACTGGCTTAAGAGTCTCAATTATAAGGAATCTGAGAGACTTATAAAATTGGGTGACTCTTAGAAGAGTGCACTACGTGAGCTCGACAAATGGATGTGCGATTAATGCTTATGCGACAAATCATCAAATGTTACACATACACAGTCGCACACTATACATACAGTATAGTCGCACACCATACACACAGTTGCAGTCTATACACACTGTCACACACTCTACATACGACTGTACTGTACTACATACAGTCGTACACTTCACGTACAGTCGCACACTATTCACATCTGTTTTGTGTCTTGTATAATTTCAATGTTAATATAATAAAAAAATAATTATAATGTTTTTGTTATATTAAGTCATTGTTAAATTATTTTAATGGTTTTTCTTTATACAACGTGTAATTTAAAGGGTATATACATATCAAGTGCACGGCTTCTTTGGATGATAACAAACGATATGGCAAGGGTTTTATAATCCTAAGTCTACATGTGTGGAACTTATTACAAATTTCAATACATTCATACCAGAGACCGAATTTTTCAAATTAAGAAGAACGAAGAGAATTTTCGTGTTATTGGCCTGTGACGTGGAAAGTTATTGACCCTCGTAGTGCTGTGACACGTTTGTTGTGATTGGTATTCAAGAAATATATGAAAACGATACTTTGGTATCAATTCTTTGAGTCACTTATTTTGTACTGAAACTGTGCATAGAGACTCCATGTCAGATGTTGTCTTCAGCCCTTTCGGATAGATATGGGGTTTCCGTTACACGTTGTATATAACTTTTATAGAGTGATATTATTTGGTCCGGAGGAAGTTGACGGCATTCGTGATACAGAGTAATCCTAGTACGAATGCCAAAGCACTCCTTTGTTAAGATACTATATTATATACCTACAAATAAATAAAATTAATGTAGCTGCATCCAGTTAGACTAAAAACTGACCCCAACAAGGTTGAGAAAAAGTTAAGCAGATAATGAAACACTGAAAATCATTATGTTAAGCACGTGTATGTCTTGATGTTAGCAAAGATCGATCCTTTTATATCAAATTTGCATAGATTAAGCCAGCATTAACACCCAAACTCATAATAAATTCATGTTCTATATTCGCGTGTGAATATGATCGGTTAATCCCGCTAAGGCGTCGCACGGTGGGCTGAAAAACGGCTTTCATAGACTTAGGCATTTTATTTTGCAAGTGCCAGTTTTTGTGCCAGATATCACTTCTATTTGTTATAACAATATACAAAAATGACACCAGAATTGATTCTGCACAAAAACGAAGGAATTATAATTTTTTTACGAAAATTTTGTATGGAGCTAGTATGAAAAATCGAAATATCTCTGAAACGGCAGCGATAACCGTAATATCCTTATAGGAGGTTTTAGTACTAATTATTTATGATTTTTTGACATACGTTACATAATGGTTGTAGATGCCTTTTTTTTTTTTAAATCGTCAAAATATTTTTATTTATTTTTACATATTAAACGTTCCTTTTAGTGTTTAAGTTAAAGAATTCAGAGCTTTAACAACTCTTAACATAAAATAGCATCACCCCTATAGACCTGAAGGACTAGACAGAGGTGTGTAGTATCTTGTTGATCTTGTAAGATTTCCAACAATACCAAATAGTTGAATATCAGTGTCAAAGTGCCCATGCTGTCGCTTCTTTTAGAAAGATAGGGGAATGAAATTGTTAATTGATCATACCCTAAAAGTATGATTACAACATAACCGGACACATAATAATATCGACACAAAAGGAATTTTAAAACCTTGCATACGTTCAAAATACAAAATAACATATTGTGTAGTCATCTAATGAGTCTGATGACAAGTAATTAAGTAATTAGAATGATGGTTGTAGTCTTCTGATTCTAATGAGCCTATTAAGTGATTAAATGATTTGAAATATCTCGCAACAATACCAACTAAGAACTGCATTCACCTTTTTATAATTAGTGAGCTAATGTGATTTGCTAATGTTGATTAGTTCTACTATGAGTTCTACGAAATGTTTTTGACGATTATAAATTTTTATTATCATATCTTTTATAACTTTAATGAGGGTAGTTAACTAATTATTGACTAATTTTGTTCCATAATTTAGATTGTTCACAACCGTGTAACTGCTAACACTAAAACTATTTGCTTTGCGACTACAAAATCTTAGAATGGAAAGTTTAATCACCAACTTAGATTTGTTTGTTCTTCTAAAAAGTGAGTGTCCTTCATTTAATCATGAAGTATTGTTTAGTGCAATTGTGTCCCGCATAGGCGATTGCCTTTCTGCCGAAGATCAAGTAACTCTCAAAGAATTTTGCCGGAGATTCACGCGAGCTGCTTTAAACAGGTGGCAGAAATCTAAACGATTCTTTGATAAGTTTAGAAATACGTACGGAGAGTGGTTGCAAGCAAATATTGATTGGCCGAGTTGCGTGCAAACTTTAATAAATCAAGAACCAACTGTTGATGAGATACCAAGAGCACGCTCAGTCTCTCCAGAACCTTCGACATCATCGACTGTTGGAACAATGACAAAAAGGTCCCGAAAACCAATCAAAGATCTGGGAAGCAAACAGAAAAAGAGAAGATCTAGTGAGCACATAGGCGAGGATTCCTGTGAATTGGCATATGCAGCTGCAGCACGTTTAAAAGAAGAAGGTTATGAAGATATCGCATCTGTAATCAATTATATGATCAAAAATCCAGAAGCTGCCGTTAAAATCAAGGAAAGCATTAAGAAAACAGTAATATTTACACCAGAGAAAGCACTTGGATTGCTTCTTTCACTTAAGCTTTCAAAGTGGCAATATATTACGTTGCGAGAGACTGCCATTCGGGAAGGTGCTAAGGATATTTACCCATCCTACTATAAACTGCAACAAACTAAGCTTGCATGCTACCCTCCTAATCAATCAGTATCAGTTACGGATTCATCAGCTAGAATTACACTTCAAGCTTTACTTGACATCACGGTGAAGCGGATTCTTCAAAGTCTTTCTGATAATGTGGAAAATAAGCAGTTAAAGCTGATATCGAAGTGGGGATTTGATGGTGCTTCCAATCAAAGCCGATACAAGCAGAAAATGGACGGCGAGCATGATGATTCAAGCATTTTCATGACCTCCTTGGTGCCACTGAAACTGACAGATGGAGATAATACTATATGGACAAACCCGAAACCATGCTCAACTTTTTATTGTCGTCCGGTTCAGTTCACTTTTGTAAAAGAAAGCCATGCAGTTGTCATTGATAACAAAAGAAAAATGGATGAGGAAATTGAGGCCCTTAACCCCACAGAGTGCATTAATAGTAACAGGGTGACTCATAAACTAATGATGACAATGATCGACGCAAAAGTCTGCACGTACCTTTCTGAAGCTAGATCAAATGCATCATGCTACCTGTGCTTAGCAAAACCAACAGAAATGAACCACTTAGATGCTGTAACATCAAAAACTGTGTGTTCTGACATATATGAATTTGGCCTATCATCCCTACATGCCCGTATAAATTGCATGGAATGTCTGTTACACATTGCGTACAGACTTGACTTCAAACAGTGGGCAGCAAGAAGTAATGAGCATAAAGATATGTTACAAAACAGAAAAAAAACATTCAAAATAAATTTAAAGAGGAGCTCAATCTGTTAATTGATATAGTAAAACAAGGCTCGGGAACTACCAATGACGGGAATACCGCAAGGAAGTTTTTCGAGTTTCCCAATAAAACTGCAGCTATTACTGGGTTGGATCAAAACCTGATAAAAAGATTTGCTGTTATTTTGCAAGCAATAACATCTGGTGAGAAGATCGATGTCATCAAATTTAAAGATTTTGTTCGCAAAACAGCAGAAAAGTACGTGGAATTATACGACTGGTACTACATGTCATCAACCGTACATAAACTATTAATACACGGAGCTGACATAATCGAAAAAAATGATATTGTCCCGATTGGGACTCTCTCGGAAGAAGCCTCAGAGTCTCGAAACAAAGATTTTAGGAGGTTCCGGGAACATCATTCGCGGAAAAGAAGCAGGCAAGATTCTAATCAAGATATCCTAAATATGCTTGTTGTTTCTTCGGATCCTTTTCTAAGTGCACAAAGGCCGAAGTTAGATGCCAAAAGGAAGACAACCTTTTTTGCTGAAACTCTCGACCTAATACAGTTTCCGGAAACTGAGTTCGAGTTTGTAGGTATATCCGATCTGGATTCTGACTCGGAATTGGAGTCCGACAACGAAAGTTGTAAAGAAAATTTGTAAAATTTAATTATTTTTCTTTATGTTCTTTTGTTATTTATGTTAGTTTATTGTACCAATATGTTTAGTTAATAATTTCATAAATTATAGTTTCAAATATGTATTTTGTATAATTGAATTTATTAGATATTATTTTTGTTACTTCTGTTTTATTTAAATTACCTATCAATAAAAAGTTTATATACAGTCTTTTTTTTTTCACATATTCTTAATATTTGGGGAAAAAGCATGCTTCCTAACGATGTTCTTAACTTTGACACAGTTCATGGATCGTTTTGAACAGTTTCATATGTTAAAATAAATAATGTTAGTACTATAATCCCCTATAAGGATATTATTATTATTATGTGTCCGGTTATGTTGTAATCATACTTTTAGGGTATGATCAATTAACAATTTCATTCCCCTATCTTTCAAAAAGAAGCGACAGCATGGGCACTTTGACACTGATATTCAACTATTTGGTATTGTTGGAAATCTTACAAGATCAACAAGACACTACACACCTCTGTCTAGTCCTTCAGGTCTATAGGGGTGATGCTATTTTATGATAAGAGTTGTTAAAGCTCTGAATTCTTCAACTTAAACACTAAAAGGAACGTTTAAATATGTAAAAATAAATAAAAATATTTTGACGATTTTTAAAAAAAAAAGGCATCTACAACCATTATGTAACGTATGTCAAAAAATCATAAATAATTAGTACTATAACCCCCTATAAGGATATTACGGTTATCGCTGCCGTTTTAGAGATATTTCGATTTTTCATACTAGCTCCATACAAAATTTTCGTAAAAAAATTATAATTCCTTCGTTTCTGTGCAGAATCAATTCTGGTGTCATTTTTGTATATTGTTATAACTAATAGAAGTGATATCCGGCAAAAAAACTCGCACTTGCAAAATAAAATGCCTGAGTCTATGAAAGCCGATTTTCAGCCCACCGTGCGTCGTGTTAAATATTCAATAGATTCATAATCAGGAGAGGTACAATAGCGGCTAACGTTAAGTGAATCCTTGTTAATAACATTATATATTAACATGTTAGGTTTGCATGTATTTCTGTTCGTTAGGAATTAGGTAATAATTTTGCATATATTGAGATATCTTGCCATAGATTGACGAAGAAAATATACGCTATTTTACTTCGATGGTAAATCAATTACTACATATGTATATGTTGGGCACAGTCGTTACTGGTTGTCAGAAGCTCGAAAATCTGACACCAGTCTCGAATTGTGTTACCCAGTTACTGGGTTGTGGAGGTCAGATAGGCAGTCGCTCCATGTTAAACACTAATACTCAACTGTATCCGGTTAAACTAAAAAGCGCGAAAATAAAAACTTTTTTGCAAAAATAAAACCGACTTCCATATCAAAACACTACAAAGCCAAAAATAATTTCACCGACTACCGAAATTAAAATTATTTTTGGCTTTGTAGTGTTTTGATATGGAAGTCGGTTTTATTTTTGCAAAAAAGTTTTTATTTTCGCGCTTTTTAGTGGGTCAGTGAATTTTCGAAATCGGTTCGTAAATGACGGAGTTATGCGCGAACAAAAAACGCAATGCAGAGTAAACGAAAAGATCATCAACGTAATTATATTTTTAGACTTGTTGATTTTACAGAAACGGCTTATTCGATTTCGATAAAATTTTCATGTGACCATTGAATTTTTTAAAGAATTTTTCAATTCGGTTGGCAAGCGACGGAGCTATGCCCGAACAAACATAAAAATAAAAAAAAAAAAACAAACAAACATCCGAATTGAGAACCTCCTCCTTTTTTAGAAGTCGGTTAAAAAGCAAACTCCGACATAGTTGGGAAAAGTCTAAACAGATAATGGTACAATGTGTGTGTAGCGACATCTATCTCGCAACATACAAACTAAACGATAGAAACCCTGATCGCGCAAGCAAAGTTTACCGCTCAACTAGCCTGCATACAAATCCGCCGTCGCCGCGGGAGACGCCCCGGGCGTCGGGGATCGCGAGCCGATTTCCGGCCACCGTAGGCGCGGGCCTGCGGACGGCGAGCAGGGGTCGCTCACCGTCCGGTAAGGACCAGGCCCGTGTCGGCGGCGCGTCGTGTTCCACGCGCGCCTCAAAGAGCTGTCAACACCGGCGACGCCCTTCCGCTTGACCCAGAGCGGAAGAAGTCATTCGATGATTTTCCCACCCCAAAAAAAAAAAAAAAAAAAAAAATGGCAGTTGCCTTCTCACAAGCAAGTCCGATAGTCGAGTTAATTTATACTAAGACTACTTAACTAATATAATAACATATAGAATGGAATGAGGTGTTTTTTTTTCTTAATTTTCAGTTGCGAAAATCCTGAAAGTGATAGACACCCGCCAAGAACTATACTATATATAATAGGTACTCATGCTGAAAGGATGCAATAAAAAAACGTACTACATGCAAGAAACACACTCGACACATATTTCACCCCTCCACGGAATATCCTCAGGAGATTTTGACTTATCGATTTCTGCGCCGCGAAGTATTAAATTATAATAAGTGGTAAAGGTAAGATGTGAAAGATGGATGTTTGTTGGTCAATCTTAACTCTTGATCAAAAAGTTTAACAAGTCGACACGGTTGGCGCAGTGATTGAGCGATTGGCATGTACGGTGCCTATCACGGGTTTGATTTCACATCGGAACAAAGTTTTTATGACCTCCAAATGGTTGTTCCAGGTCTGAGGGCTCATAAAAATCCACTCACAATAATGGGGAAATTCCTAGTGTGGGCCAATTTACGTATATTTACAAGAAAAAAATACTGGACGATATATGGCACAGATGTAGACAGAAGCCTGAAACGATTCATCCCAGGAAATTTTGTGATATTTAAACGCGAACGAAGTCACGGGCAACATCTAGTAGATAATAATCTGCCAAATCCTAATGGCGGGTGCGATAAATCCTTATTTACTTGTACATTTACGTGTATGAAATGACTCGGCAAAGCCTTCCGTTTATTTTGAGGGCTAAAACGTGTCCTTATCACACTTGAAAGGTTTTGGAAAAGCGTGCTCAAACTGACGAGCGCTTGAAAAACTAAAATTTCTAAATCTCACTTGAATAGTATTTGTGCTGAGATTGAATGTTTTCTAGTAATTCGATTTCATTTGTTTTTTTGGGAGAGTACATTGATAAGGATGTGTTGTTCAATGTTTGTTGAATATTGTAATGTTGGTCTAGATTTTATATTCATAATTCCGTTTCAAAAAGTGTAAATAAACGTATAATATTATTTATGTATTTACTAAGAGTTTGCAACATTTTATTACATCATTAAAATTACATAAAAATATGCAAACTAGAGGGATTGAACATAAATGTTACAAACAGTGATATAACTACATACAACGTTAACGAATACGAATAATTAGAAAAAATCATAATTGTTATCTATACTTATAATAAATCTGTAGAGAGGTCAATTCTGTACATGAAATATATTTACAAAATAACTATCAGGGGGTGATTAGGGATCGATACTGATGCCAAAAATGCAATCAGTAAAATTTTTGTCTGTCTGTCTGTCTGTATAACCGTTATAGAAACAAAAACTACTTGACAGATTTTAACGAAACTTGGTACAATTATTTTTCTATTTCTCAATTATTTCATCACACTACAATCAATAGGAGCAGAGCAGTGAAGGGAAATGTTGGGAAAACGGGAGAAGTTACTCCATTTTTAGGGTTCCGTAGCCGAATGGCAAAAAACGGAACCCTTATAGTTTCGACATGTCTGTCCGTCTGTCTGTCTGTCCGTCCGTCCGTATGTCACAGCCATTTTATTCCGAAGCTATTAGGATTATACATGTAAAACTTAGTAGATAGATGTATTCTGTGAACCGCATTCCGATTTTATGAGAAAATTTAAAAAACATTTAAAATAAAGGGGGCTCCTCATACATGGAACTGAAACTGAAAATATTTTTTTTCATGAACCGTGTGATACGTGTGTGGTATCTATAGACAGGTCTTTAAAAATGACATTAAGGTTTCTAAAATGACTTTTTCATAAAGTTAATCGTTTAAAAGATATACGCTTCCAAAGTGGTAAAATGTGTGTCCCGCCCCCTCTAACTTCTATAATAATGAAGTGAAAAATCTAAAAAAACCATATGTTGTAGATCTTAATGTAAACTTTTAACCAAAATTGGTTTGAACGAGATCGAGTCGGCGGTTTTTGAGATACAGTATATTTTCTAAAACCGCAAATATAACTTTGTAATTCATACAAATACTATGAAAAACAAAGTTATTTGGCGTAGTTCTAAAAATTGTAAATAAGCTAGTTTTAAGAAATTTTAAAGGTTTTTTTTGTCAATTAAATATATTAAGTATATTATATTTATTATAGTTACCACGGAACCCTTCATGGGCGAGTCCGACTCGCACTTGGCCAATTTTTTAAGCTTCCGTCGCGTGTGCAACCTTAATGGTTAAAGCTACACAGAAATCATTTATGACGGAAATGTTCTCCTTAAAATTATATAAAAATATCCCACGACAGCATATATCTATCTTTTATGGTTGACTCACAATAACACGTGTAACTCCCGATAACTTAGCAGTTCGAAGCTTTCTGATTATTATTCTGCTCCGAAATTTAAAATCACCACAACTTTGCAAAGGAACTCGACTAAAAGTAACCCAGTTGCAACAAAATATAATCGACGCTCAAATTTTAACAGGTTGCGGTGCAGGAGAAACCGTCCTTATTCCCAGAATTCCCATAATACCAAATAAGTTTCCACTCCAATTTAAAAGAACGCAATTCCCAGTATCAGTGTGTTATGCAATGACAATTAATAAGGCTCAAGGGCAGACTTTTCGTGTTGCTGGAGTAGATCTCGGTGTCAGTTGTTTCTCGCATGGTCAGTTGTACGTCGCTCTTTCCCGGGTTAGCAGTTCTAAAAATCTTTATGTTCACGTGCCGGACGGGTCAACTTTCAACATAGTTTACCCGGAAGCTTTGCGCTGAAGTATTTTTGTTCTATAGGTACTTAAGCCTCATGTAAACGTGATCTAAACAATATTACCAATACATTAACTTAATAACACACAAGGAGTTACACGCTGACGGAGTCGCGGGCACAGATATTAACAATAATATTGTGCGGTTCGGTATTACGATATTTTTCAACAGTATTATAGATTGACATATTATATTTCCCTAATAAATTACGAAAGTTAATCTGTCTGTTACATGAAAATCACTGAACCGTGAGGAAGGACGTAGGCTACTTTTTTTTACGAAAAACGACGGAAACGTGGGCGAAGTCGCGGGCAACAGCTATCTATAGTAATAATATAAGGCTGAAGAGTTTGTTTGTTTGTTTGAACGCGATAATCTTAGGAACTACTGGTTCGAATTGAAAAATTATTTTTTAATTAAATAGTCAATTTATACAGAAAGGCTATAAGGCTATATATCATTACGCTAATGCCAATAGGAGCGGAGCGCCAATGAAGAATGCTTCAAAATCGGGGTTAAATTTAACGTTAGCCCAAAGTAACTATTCCACGCGGACGGAGTCGCGGGCAAAAGCTAGTCTTTAATACTTTTAAAAATACCTCTATATAATAAGTAAGTACGATAGAAACATATACCTTAAGACTGTCCATCAGCTTTTCGTATTACCAAACTATGTTATTATTATTTTGAATCTGAGTAAGAGATATAAAGTAAACCCTCCATTGAAAAATTAATTTTATAGTGTTCGACTTTTAATCTATATTTATCTGAAGTCCTGTTCACGTAAGAGATGACCGTACAAAACGTATGAAAGCTGCATATTACAGTTGCATCCATGCTTGCTATTCGATTAGCTCTAATACTTCCAGTCGACTCGTTGATAACTTAATTGTTTCATATTCATGCACTGTGTACACGTTTGCCTTCGAGCTTTAGTTAATATTTTAGTTTTCAATTATACCTAGTTTGCAATCAGACTATAACAGAGTAAAACCACCCCGTGCTCCGTGACGCATTTGCGCTGGGGGCTGCAGGAGCATTTAAATACTCTTTTTTTAAATGTCAAACAAAAGCCAATTTAAATTCATGGCCTAATATAATGATACTGTAAACTATGGAGACAAATGTTTCCTTAGATCATACTTGTACTTTATAACCGTAATGAAGTAAATAAAAAAAATGCTCCATAGAAAATTAAGTCCGATAATGTTCTTGTGGTGCATTCAATGTAGTAAATATAGGTGTCCTATTTGTTTTCTAACACTTTTTGACTGGATATAATTTAATACTTTTTAGTCAGCTTAAGGGCTAAGGTGTCGGACTTGTGATCGAGAGGTTGCAGGGTCGAACCCCATCCATTACACTCACGGAATAGATGAATAAGGTTGGAATGGTAATGTGGGCGTGGCGAGCGAGCCATATTTATGATACGATAATCATAGCTCAACCGATTAATTCATTCACCGCGTTTAGTGCGCTTTGGATTACTTCGGAACACAGAGCTCTGCTTTAAAATGCAGTGTTGTACAATTATAATTTGAAAAACAAAATGTCAGACCGCAAATATAGAGCGAGGAGGTATATATTTCCATTGGTAAGACGAAAATAACATTTAATTACAATTCTATTTAAAAAACATAAAAATATTCTGATCACTATGAAATTCTGAACATTAACAACATTATTGCAACAAGTGATAAAAAAATTATACATGGCCTGATGTGTACTTGCCTTATCAACGCAATGACTAAGTCCGCTTACAATGTACTGTATGCTTTGCGTCCTTCCACACTTCAACCATTGACGTTTTTTATTTTTTATTTTTATTACTGACGTTTCGTCTTTTGCCCTGATTGGCCGTGATGCACGGAGCATGTTTATCGACAGTGAGTTACAATCACTAGCAAGCTCTCGATTTAAGTGTGTGTAATTTATTTGTGTGCGTAATTCGCATACGTAACGGGCCTCTTGCTTGTAGTGGAGCTGAGGAGTGGGAGACAAGCGGCGACACGCGTTATCATACAAATCAGGAACCTTACCAATCCTTTCTAACCTCTTTTATCTTTTCTGTGATTACACTATTGCCCTGAACCTACTTCAGACACAAGCATATTTAGCTTAGTTGGAGAGTTTATCAAGATTGCTAGTAATGTGGATTATACCCACATTAAAAAATAATACATACGATTCATATTATTAACTATATTATGCGCTTATTCATAATGAAATGATTTTTTTTCCTAGATGCTTAGTTAAATTATCTACCGAGGTATAAAATCGAAACGTCAATTGAAAAAGTAAAAATTAAAATCTGCTAATATTTTATGGAATATTGCAATATTCTTGATCAATAGGGTTGTTCTTAGTATAAAAAGGCATGGTTTCATTAGTTTGACAATTACTCGTTTCGGTAATAATTTATTCATAAAATTAGGCATAACTCAAGCTAAAGAAGCATACGTATTTAAAAATACATGTGGTACCTGATTTGGTTAAAGGAAACATGGGCTGGAAAATGATGAAGCTGCGGAAAAATATATCTATTTATTTACGGTACTTAAAAAAGACTCCGTGTGGGAAACATGTACAGCAAATACACGAAACATTTTTATAACATCAGTATTGGTTATTCTGCTTGCGGCTTCGTATAAAAATAAGAATCATATGAAACATTGGTAAATCTTTCTGTAGACAAATGTGAATATACACGTATATTTTCTCTTTGTGCAAATATGTAATCATGACTGCCAGTAACTTGGTTTCCTTGAAACCAAGTTATTTTACGTACAAACATTAAGATATTCCTATGTAATTACAAATAATATAGTAGTAGTATATCAATAAAGATACCTTAAGTTATATACGGATATTCTCTTTGGTTTGCTTTTACTCTCAATCGAAAGATGCCGCACCCACACCTGCAACTGAGGTCTTTGACGTAAGTGCTTCAGTGTTACGTTATACAGAGTCACAAAAATATCTTTGGTCAGCATATTTAATATACTGAAAAAAAAAAAATATCATCAGTCATCAATTAATCAATACTACGATATAATTCATATCTTTTTTTTATTACCGATGGGCCAACTCTTGACCTCGATCTCGCCTGATGGTAAGCGATAGATGAGGTCTAAGATGGGACGAGCGAGCCCAGAAGATGCCTATTTACTCGTGCTTTAAAGGCTGAAAGGTCATAAGTGGCAGGGAACACAGAAGCCGGCAGAGAATTCCACAGCTTGGCTGTGCGCACAATAAATGTGGAAGAGAAGCGCTTGGTACGACAAGACGGTATATTAACCAAGTGTGGGTGGTATCCAGCCGTGCGTCTAGTAGACCGGTAGTGAAAGGGAGATGGAGGAATCAGGTCATGGAGCTCCTGCGCACACTCCCCGAAGTGAAGTAGAAAACCGACAGGCAAGCAACGGTTCGCCGATGAGCCAGGCTATGAAGCTTGTCCACCAGCACCTCGTCACCTATAAGCCTTTTAGCTCTGCGCTCGATCGAGTCCAATGCAGCAAGTTGGTACTTTGCAGAGCCATCCCACAAGTGGCTGCAATACGTCTGACGTCAACTCCATGCCCAAAAGTTCCAGGCGACCGGTAACTGGCACAGATGTACTTCGGAAAATAGGGGTCAATTCAAAAGGGCTCCTTTTAGCGCTGAAAAGACAAGCCTGTGTTTTCAGAGCATTGAATTTGACCAGTTTGTCGTCACCCCATTGGGAAACGAAATTTAAGGTCAAATTTATGCGCTCTACCATGGCCTTTCTGAGAGTGGCAATTTCGTCCCTGTCAGCTCTAGAACTAGATAAGTATCTCTCTGAGACTGTGCTGTCATCCGCGTACCCAACTGCTCCCAGCTGAAGTAGGTCATTGATATGCAGCAGAAAAAGAGTCGTAGAAAGAACAGACCCTTGAGGAACACCGGCATTAATTGCCATAAGATCCGATGAGCAGCCATCGATGACCACTCGGATCAACCGCTCACTCAAGAAGTCGGAAATCCAGTTGCATAAGCCAGCAGGGACACCGAACGCGGGAAGCTTGCTTAGCAGACTAGCGTGCCAGACCCTGTCAAAGGCCTTTGAGATGTCGAGGGATACCGCAAGGGCTTCACCGTGTTTCTCAATGGCCTCGCCCCAACAGTGATATACACAGTGATATACATAATACACAAGAAGATCTCCAGTGGACCGACCACGGCGAAAGCCATACTGGTGGTCACTGAGGAGCTCATTGTCTTCAAGGTATGCCAGCACCTTGTTGTTGAGTACCCTTTTCATTACTTTACACAGTATGGAGGTTAAGGCGATTGGTCTATAATTGGCAGGATCGGCACGGCTCCCTTTTTGGGTACAGGTTGCACATTAGCAAGCTTCCAGGACACTGGCACCACTCCGGTTTTGAGGGAAAGGCGATACAGGCGAGTCAGTACAGGTGACAACTCTGGAGCACAACTTTTTAGGACTCTGGCAGGTATTCCGTCCGGCCTACTGGCCTTGTTCACGTCCAGACTACAAAGGGCTTTGCGGACCTCTTTAATGTGAATTGCGATTTCCGGCATTACGGAGTCGCAGTGAGGTATGTTAGGTGGTAAGTTAGACCCTGTGTCTAGACGCGAATTTTCCGCGAAGAGGGAGGCAAATAAATTTGCTTTCTCTTGTGCGGTATGAGCCAGTGTTCCATCCGGTTTTACCATGGGAGGCAGCGAAGGACGACAGAAGTTCGACTCGACCGATTTGGCGAGGGACCAAAACTGCTTACTGCCCGAAGGATAGGTTGCCAATTTGGCCCCAATTCGTCCAACATGGTCAAACCGAGCTTTCCGTAACACCCGTTTGCAGGCCTTAGCGGCAGATTTAAATGCTGTCTTCAATGCGTGAACACCAACACTAGCACTGCCGCAACTGCGGGCCGAGGCCCAGGCTTGGTAAGCCTGCTCCTTGCGCAATTGAATTTGTGCACAAGCTGCATTGCCAAAATGGGATAAAATATTCCATAGCCTGACGTACCACGTCAACAATTGCATCAGTGCAGAACGATGGGTTGCACGACGAGAAAGAAGCGTGCCGCCATGGGTAGGATGCAAAAAAGTGCCGCATCTCATCCCAATCTGCTGACTTGTACTTCCATACTCGTCTAGTGCCCCTAGGGCTTTTATCCGGAGGAGAGTAGGAAGATACAGTTTTCACCAGACAGTGGTCAGACGATCCGAGTGGAGCCCAGATCGAAACAGAGTGCCTGTCTGGATCGGTTGTCAGCAGAAGGTCCAAGCAATTGGGTGTATGGCCACTGACATCCGGAATGCGGGTCGCTTGATCAACCAGCTGACCGAGATCTAGCGATACAGCAAACCTGCGCGCCTCTCTACCAGCATGGTCTCTTTTCTGGTACGGGAACAACCATTCTTTATGATGGGCATTAAAATCCCCCAGAAAAACAAGCTCCGCCATTGGGTATTTGAGCAGGGCCAATTCGGCTGCCTCCGTAAGATGGTCGAAGAGACTAGTTGTCTCCTGATCACCGCTATGCGACCTGTAGACACCGACATATACGGTCTTAATAGTACCGGTGTTCACTAAAAGCCACAGAGTAGAGAACCCTGCAACCTCGCAGCAGCGAAGACGCTGACAGCAAATGTCATCGCGGACGTACACACAGACCCCAGCCTGCTTCTTAAACTTATGCTCAAGTGAGTATCCTGGGTAGTTGAGGTACACCACATCTGCGGGAGTCGCTATCTTTGTCTCCGTCAAAAAGAGTAAGTGTGGCTTATCGGTCTCAAGATGGTGATGGACCGGATCGATATTTGAGTGCAATCCACGGATATTTGTGAATTGCACTTTAAGTAGGAGGAGGTGCAGCCGTTGGTTAAACTTATTTCTTTTTGACGTGCGCTTCATTTTGGAGATTGGGAAGAGTATTTAGAGAGAAAGGGAGGTGAGTCCAATTGACTAAACGACACTCGTGAGCCTACTTCAGCACGATGGTCAACTCACCTGGAGACTGCGGGGACGCCAAAACCCCCCCGAAGATGTCCACCGGGTCCTCCCTTCCAGTCGCCGACTGACACGGTGGTCCATATCGGGATTTTTCGCGAGGTGGCGGGGCAGCCTTTTGCACGTGGCTGGCGTGCTACTTGGGCCCCCAACTTCCTGCGGTCGGCCAACGGGAAGACCGTGCTTTGGATCCCGCTACCCTCCAGAGTGAGTTGCCATGCCGAAGCTTGCTTCGAGGCTGAGACCAGCTTTGAACATCGCAACAGCTTTCACTCTAAAACCCAAAAAGGCACTGGCACTCCCACGCAACGACGAAACACAGTGAACTGCTTGACGTCGAACTCCGGTGGGAGGGTGGTCGCAAGCTAGGCGGGAGTGAGCCCTACCACCACAAACGAAGAATTGGTCAGTCACTAAAGGTCATGGGTGTGACTGTCCAGGATGCGCCCAGCGCTAGGTTCTAATTAGTGACTAATGGAACTAGTTGCGCTACTCGTGGAGGCTTCTTCATGCATCCCAAATCTAAAAACATTTTCATTGCAATATCCATTAATACTTAATTTTCGAATAACTAAATCAGAGCAGCTAAACTTCACTCGTTAAAATCCTGCCAAAACCCTTTTCTTTTTAATTTGTTTTAAAAGCATAATAGATTCTCATTAACGCCAAAAATCGAATTTCAAAATGATGTTTAAGGAGGGGAAAATACCTATAAAACAACCGATAGCTGTTTCGCGTCTATCCCGAATATGTATTTAAAAAAATTGGCCAAGGGCAAGTCAGCCTCGCCCACGAATGGTTCCGTAGTAACTACGCCAAATAACTTTGTTTTTCATAGTATTTGTATGAATTATAAAGTTATATTTGCGGTTTTAAAAAATATGCTATATCTCAAAAACTGCTGACTCCAGTATCATTCAAACTAATCTCCATTGAAAGTTTATATTAAGATCTACAGCATATATTTTTTTTTAGATTTTTCCCTCCATTATTACAAAAGTTAGAAGGGGGGGCACAAACTTTTATACTTTGGAAGCGTATATCTTTTAAACGACTGACTTTATGAAAAAGTGGTTTAAAAACGTCAATGTTATTTTAAAGACTTTTCTATAAATACCACACATGCAGAGGTTTCATGAAAAAAAAAATTCAGTTGCAGTTCTATGTATGAGAAGCCACCCTTAATTTTATTTTTTTTTTCTTAAAATCAAAAAGCGGTTCACAGAATACATCTATCTACCAAGTTTCATGAGTATTATCCTAATAGTTTCGAAATAAAATGGCTGTGACATACGGATGAACGGACAGACAGACATGACGAAACTATAAAGGTTCCGTTTTTTTGCCATTTGGCTACGGAACCCTAAAAACCGAAACTAAAATACTCCTACCTACATTATGTTTAATTTTTCATTTAAGAGTGTTATTTTTTAAATTAGCTGTATGAACTCAAATGTAAATACTGAAATATTCAGCTAACAAATTAGGTATTACGTTCGGTCCATGTTTAATCAAATAATTAAGTGATCAAACCATATATCGAATTTATCACACTCTAAATTGAATCAATTACCAACATCTGCAATGCAGCTCTAGCTGGTGTCTAAGCTGGCAAAATTCGAAATCTGTTTAACGATATCGACTATCGGATCGTAGACCTCGATAAGCTTTTTTTATTTGTTTTTTGGCGTGGTAAAATTATCATATAAGTCCTCCCACCCCGGGCAGGGCCGGAGGGACTGTCAGACTTGTACTGACTAAAATCCACGGTGTTCCTTCAATAGCCCTTTACGTTCCGGGGTCACGGTAATGGGATAAGTCCCACGACCCCGGCAGGCTTCGACCCTCTACAGGGGGGGCCTCGTCATATTGCTGACGCTCTTTGAGGCGCGCGTGGAACACAACGCACCGTCGACCCAAGCATGGTCCATGGTCGGACAGCGAGTTGCCCTTTACTCGCTGTCCGCATGCCCGCGCCTACGGTGGCCGGAGATCGTCGGCCGACGTCCGACGTCGTGGGCGTCTGCCACTGCGGCTGGGCTGGAAGGAGGATGCCATCCTCTCGCTCACGCAGCCCGCCTCCTCCTTCGATAGCATGACTGCTTCGCAGAAGGAGGCGACCGCTTCCCATTCCGTCTCGCCCCGCAGCATGGCCTCGACCAGTGCCGGGCGCGAGAGGTCTCCGCCTATCGCCACCCTGAGGACACGTCGGTGCTCTGCCCAAGCGGGGCAGTCTTGCACCGTATGCTCTACTGTGTTCTCAGGGCGATCCTCGCAGTGGTGACACCCAGGCGTTTCTTCCTTCCCCATCAGATACAGGTACCTCCCGAAACTTCCGTGTCCGGTGAGGACCTGCGTCATGCGGTAGGTCAGGACGCCGTGACGCCGATCTAGCCACTCCTCAAAGAGGGGTCTTACCGCCGCAATTGCGGCGATAAGCTTACGATAAACTTGTATCGCTTATATACATAAACCTCACATTCGAAGTCATACACACGAAAAAACACATATTCACGAAAAAAGACACACGATAACACAATAATTTGTAGGCAATGTTAACACAAATTATTCCACTTAGACACTGTAAAAAGTAATAGAAACTATTTGATAACACAACGAAAAAGTCTGCGGCGTCATAACAAAAACCACAGGTGCATTTTGTAAACATTTTTTTGTTCATTTTAGTAGTGTTCCCTTTAAAATGTTACTAAAACCGGTCAAGTATGAATCGATTAGTCGAATGATACAGCCACATCGTGTTACTTGCAACATAAACGTAAAATACATCGTCCAGTGCGAGCCGTGACGTTATGTACAAACGGTGTACCGTTGACATTTGAGGGGTTAATAGTGAGCATACATTAATGGTTTATAAAGCAGTAGTGACACTAACAAATGGTAACGGGCCCGACTTAAGAAATGCAGGTCATGCGTTCAAACTCTACTATACAGGTATATTGTATGTAATTATTTGGGAGAACGAGCATGTGCTGACTGTATTGTGTATAAACGTATATTTATTTGTTTGCATAGTGGCCAAGGCTCCATACAACTCGATTCCTACCGGCTTCCCTTTTGAAATATGGCAAATGTTAGTCTATTATTTTATATATGAATATATAAATAGTAATCTATTATTTTCAATTAAACAAATTATTTACGAAGTTACAAGATTTCGAAGTCAGCCACAGGGCCACAGTTACTGGAATTCACGCATCACACTTGAGCAAGGTAAGCATTTTTGGGTCCGGCTTCCCTTTTATGAAAATTCACCCTTCGCCATTGCTGCATACTTATTTTATATATGTATTTTATCTACACTAAACTAAAATTAATAACACATATGAGAAAAATAAATGGGTGCCGATCTCCGAGACTATACCTATTTACGCACACAAACATGACACATTTGGCCTGACGTTTTAAATACATAGTTAGAACGTAATTAAGAGGGTACTTGGTTTCTAACTGGCAAGCTATGAGTTCAAACCTTAGATTGACCTACCCTTCTAATGTTTTACAATTGTTTTTCCCATCTTATATTTAAACCTAAAAATGTACTTTTTTATTAATATTATTGCATGTGCTGCGAGACGACGATGAAATTATTGTTAAAACATCAAATCTCATACAAGTCGTCTCATACAAAATAAAGATTCTTTAAACCTAAATTCAGTCAAGCACATTCCTTTGTGTAATAATTAATGTCATCACTAACGTTCTCAAATCGGTTAAGGAAATTTTCGTGAGGAAAACGGCGCGGTGGCGTGTCGAAGGGCGGGGGCACACGATGCGTTGCGGTGCCGCACCGCAAAGATTTCACCGTGTCAATGGGCACACGAGCGGTGCGGCGCCGTAACGTTGTTATGTCGCAGTGGCGCCGTAGCAGCGTTGGACAGTCTGTTGACAGACAATCGAAACGAGCGAGCGTGTGTCCTTCCTTGTGACGCAAAACAACTGAGCGGTGCCGCTCCGACGTCGCAACGCATTCACCCCTCCCCGCCTCGTCTTGGTGGTTGCAAGTCCGGTGCGGTGCCGGACCGCATCGTGTGCATGCCACAGATATTTCTATGTAAGACGACGCAGCGACACCGCTCCGGCGCCGCACCGCCGCCGCAACGCATCGTGTGCCCCGGCTCTTAAGACCAAAAATCCGAAGACGTGACATCCTCAACCCACATTGGGCACACGTGGTGGATTATGGCTCATCCTCTCTTATACATAAGAGGCCTATGACCTAGCAGTGTGACCGTAATAGGCTGAATCATTATAATTTATGTTAAACTAGCGTCTGACTGCGGCTTCGCTCGCCTGAAAAGATTTTTCAGCGATAAAAACTTAACTTACTTTCCTCAAGATCTTATCTAGCTCAAGAAGTACAGCTGTGGAATGATCTAATAGTGTCAGTAAGACAAGCACAAACCATGTCGTCTTTCAAAAACTTGGTAAAGGATCTTTATCTCTCTTCTTAAATTTTTGTCATTATGTATGTTATTGTTTCTGTTTTTTTTATATTTATATGTATATTATGTGTTTTGAGAATGTTTTTTATTATTTTATATAGACAAATAGTACCGCGTGGACTACCTACATATTTATTTTCTCCTATGTGTCAAATCCATCTAAAGGTTGTCTGTAAAAGATCGCTTTTAGCGATAAGACCGCCCATTGTATCACCCTTTTTAGTTGTAAAGTCCTTATTGTTTTACTGTTTTGATGTAAAATAAAGAATATATCTGTCTACTTCTGTACCGAAATTCACCAAAATCAGTGAGTTTAGATGTGAAAGTATATCGTACGGAAAGATTTACTTTCGGATTTATTAAATAGGTATCAACGCTTTTATAACGCTTGAATGGAGGATCGTCCATTCGTGTTTTCGTTTATCAGTTACTCTTAAGTTAATTTTAAGAACTTTATGGGGTAGTCAGGAGCTCGGAAATCTATCACTCTCCCTAAGAACTGTATTTCTCAGTAACTGGGTTGTAAAGGTCGGATACGTAGTTACTCCACGAGTTACAATATTTACTAATATATTAATTATAATTGTGTAGGCTTCCTTTAATTATGAAAGTTTACAGAATGTCACTTGTTTATAGCCTGTAGTTTGATAAGCCTGACCTAGTTATTCTAGTACCATAATATAGGATTGATGAGTTAGCGTGCTTTTAAATGTACACACGAGTCTCGGTGTTTCAAGGGTCGGTCTTATATCTTGGGATTGGCCCCAAGTGCAGCTTAATCTCCCACGGCGTCGGACGTCGGCCGACGATCTCCGGCCACCGTAGGCGCGGGCATGCGGACAGCGAGTAAAGGGCAACTCGCTGTCCGACCATGGACCATGCCCGGGTCGACGGCGCGTCGTGTTCCACGCGCGCCTCAAAGAGCGTCAGCAACATGACGAGGCCCCCTCTGCAGAGGGCCGAAGCCTGCCGGGGTCGTGGGACTCATCCCGTTACCGTGGCCCCGGTATGTAAAGGGTTATTGAAAGAACACCGTGGATTTTAGTCAGTAAAAGTCTGACAGTCCCTCCCACCCTGCCCGGAGTGGGAGGACTTATTTGATAATTTTACCAAGTTAAAAAAAAAAAAAAAAAAGTGCAGCTTAATCTTCAAAATCGATCGCCTACCAGTACCACTCTATAATGTTACTAGTTTTTGCCATGGCTTCACTCGCATGATAGTCCAAACTCAGACATAAGTATAGCAAAAATATAGTATTTCATATATTCATCCAAATGTTTCAAGCCGTGAATGATAAACAAACACAAACAAGATATTCATATTTATTATTTGACATATGAACACCCTTGCCGAGTTTCCTCATAATATAATTTTCGGATAAGGTGTGAAGAGGTAACAGACATACAGATAGACAGATTATTAGGAAAGATGTATTACTAGAGATATCATCCATACGTTTTATATCAATTTCGTAATAAAGAAATGAGAGGAAATAATTATAGTTAGAGGTAATGCTCCTTCAGCATTCTTTTGAACGTTGGCATCGTGTAACTAATGTTTTATATGAAAAAGGTTGTTTGTTTGTTTATCCATCTTTCATGTCTAAACGGAGCAACAGATAAATGAGACTTTTAGTGTGGAGATAAGAGCTTTTTCGGTGGGAAAATTATCTAATGACTTGAAAAAAAAAGACGCACTGCAATAAGGAGGAATACTCAACAGCGCCATGAAGAGCTAGTGAGTGATATAGGCACGCAACCGAAGCGGGTAAACATTCATTATAACATTATAATTATATGGAAATGTTAAGGTTAATAGTGATGCAAATTAATTTTGCTCACTCATACACTTCTACAAATGTTTGTCGTCCGCATGCATTCTACATTAGGATAATGAAGTGTTTGTACAGCTCTTTAGAATTTCATAAGTGTTTAAATTAAAGCTAGAAGGTTCTAGCATTCATTTAATTAAACAACTGAGTACAATCTTCTACAGATTGTACTTTGGAGAGTGTGCACAGGAGTTCTACGACCTAATCCCTTCATCCCCTTTCTACTACCGGTCTACTAGACGTACTGCAGGTTACCATCCACACTTGGTCGATATACCGTCTTGTCGTACTAAGCGCTTCTCCTCCACATTTATTGTGCGCATAGCCAAGGTGTGGAACTCTCTGCCAGCTTCTGTGTTCCCTGCCACATATGACCCGTCAGCCTTTGAAGCAAGATTGAACAGGCATCTTCTGGGCTCGCTCGTTCAATCATAGACCTCATCTTACAATTACCATCAAGTGTGTTGGGGTCAAGAGCGGGCTCATTGGTAATAAAAAAAGAGGGGTCTCTGTGATGTTTATGTAAATTACTCATAAACATTACACAGCCTAATTTATGGAGCTCGTGTCTGAATAAGAACATCCGTATGTCGGCCTGTGGATGGCTAACTATTCTAAAATATCAACATACGTCCCTGCCTCGGAACGAACGTATAACCAGTGGTTGCGGTTGTCAATTCTTCATCTTTCATCGTCATCGTCACCAGCGGACATGGGCTAACGAGATACCGCGAACCCGAAACGTTAGGGCAATTGACGGAACAGGGACTCACCCTGTTCCGTCAATTGCCACGAGAAGTGTAACACTCCTTTTCGCTCTGCACAGAGCGAAGTCATTAGATGATTTTCACACTGAAAAAATGTAGTCAGTTACCAAAGAATCTGGCACTAGTCTTGCCAAGCGGTATCGTGTTAGTCAGCTATAGGGAGATCAGATTTTTTTAAATTATAGTTTCGCGTTTGACCACCATCTCACCTGATGGTAAGTGATGATCCGGTTGAAGATGGAACACGCTTACCTAGAAGTAACCTATTCACTCTTGACTTGAAGACCCCTAGGTTATAGCTATCGGGAAGCACAGACTCCGGCAGGGAATTCCACTCCTTAGCCGTACGCACAATGAAAGTATTCCCAAAACGTTTTGTGCGATGGGTGGGATGTCCACCATGTAACGATGGCGCATCGCCGTTTGTCTTATAGTCCAATGATGGAACGGGCTCGGCGGAATTAGATTGTGTAATT
Organism: Tholera decimalis; assembly: GCA_943138885.2. Classification (NCBI taxonomy): domain Eukaryota; kingdom Metazoa; phylum Arthropoda; class Insecta; order Lepidoptera; family Noctuidae; genus Tholera; species Tholera decimalis. Next base: position 43,885,523 of record OW964550.2, on the reverse strand, counting down.
CCATCGCACACTCTCAAACCGACAGATGCTCCATGAAAAACATTGAAGCGTCTGCTTAGCCTTTTGTCAAATATGGTGAGGCTGATTTCAGTCTAAGTGGACGCAGCTGAATACTACCAACTGAATACTGAATACTACTGTTTGGAAGCTGCCAACATAAGAAAAGTCTAAGCAAATGATGAGTACACAGCCAAGCTTAAAACTAACAGCTTTCAACACCAATCAGGTCCCGTTCACTCCATCCTAAATAACGGTTATCAATCACGCAATCTCAATTAGGCTCGCAATCTAGTTCCAAATTAAGCATCGACAGTGCAATCGCAGGCGATACCATATCGGTGCCCGGTACTCGGTATCGGTAACTGTGACTACCGATACCAAGTAGGTACCGGTTGGTAGTTTAATTAACGCTTCGTCGTAAGAAAATTTGCTAGTGCTGGGAAATGCAACTGTAATTAATTCTGCTGTGAATTTATTTAGAGACGTATACGGATTTCGGTTTTATGGTTTCTGTTTATATTTTAGCCTAGCCTTACTAATTGCTAGAAAAATATGTTTCTATATGTTATTTATTTTGCAACTTTTTACAGAAATAAAGCGAACTTACACGATTTTTGTTTCTGCAAATTTAAACTAGGTGATACCAATTCTTTTTAGTCCATCATTAAAAATATATTTTGAATCCTATTATAATTTACATTTTTTTTAAATAACTAACAGTTTACGCTATATTTAGTCAAACTAAATAATCGAAAAACACTAGACAAGAATGTGCGATTTATGGAACCAATTATTTATTTATCAGTTGTACGTCATACAGGCTAAAAACCAATACAGTTCCGTTCTAATCGCCATCGTTACATGGTGGACATCCCATCCATACGCACAAAACGTTTTTCGAATACTTTTATTATACAGGTAAGGAATGGAATTCACTGCCGGAGTCTATGTTTCCTGATTCCTATAGGTACCCTGAGGGTCTCTAAGTCAAGAGTGAATAGGTTACTTCTAGGTACGTGGACTTCAGCTTCGACCTCATCATCGCTTACCATCAGGTGAGTTGGGGGTCAAACGAGAGCATACTATAAGCATAATAGAGCATAATAAAGAAGCGGTCTAGTGCGTGTAGGATCACACACAGTCGGATAGGCTTCCGTAGTTACCCAGTAACTATTCCATGTCTAGAAATACCACCCGCATGAAAATAATACCCACCACCTATGATTATAATGACCTTATACACGAATGCCGAATTACAGACATAATAACTGACAGTCTACGAAACACTGCACAAGTAAAGATTGATAATTCAGTACTGAGGTTCATCATCAGAATTTTAGAATCGTGGGTAGGTCAAAACTTAGTTAGTTGTATGTAATATTAGGTTGTTGCATAAGTCTTTGCAATATTTCGCAATAATTTATTTACGACTACTTTAAGCGGTGCAAACTGACAGGTTCATACATGAAACAATTAACCGTCTACAGAGTTTCTCAATGTGCGGTCCTGTTCTTCGTTGATTAAAATAATGTCTGAGAATTTCAATATTACACGTGATCAGTTACATTGTTGTTTACTCTATGACTTCCATTCTGGCGTTAAAGCCAATGAATCTTTTAAGAAGTTGTGTCAAGCGTTTGGTGCAAAAGTTGATAAGTCAGAGGACAGTGTACAATTGGTTCGATAAATTCAAACAAGGTAAGTACAATTTCAAAGACGAACCGCGATCTGACAATATGACTTGGCTAACATTTTTAATTACGTTACTTTTATTTTAGTGTAACTCTAATTTCAATTGTGTATGGAAAAATATCTGCATACCCAAATGAGGATAAAATATGGAGGTCTGTATTGTCTGTGGTGACGATTTCTTAAATGGTGAATTAATTTAGAATGACAACTAATGATATAGATATTTAGTAATATTGGCAATTTAAATATTTTTGACATTAAAATTAATTTTGACAAATTTAATCATTTAACATTTTAATATGCATTTGACAATTTGACATTTTTAATAATTCTTCATTTAAGTCTGACATCAGTTGTTATTCAATTTAATTTATTTTTTATTTAACACCAAAATTATACATGATTTTGCAAATATTTTAGTAATTTTTTTGTGTAATGTATTTTTCCAGTAGATTTGCACAACATATTTGTACGCCTCCTGGCATAACATAGCGCTCTTTTTATTAATATAACACCTATAAATAATTATATCTACTTTACCTATGTTAACAAATAAATAAATTTGATTTGATTTGATTTGATTTGATTTGATCTGGTCGCCCCTCTGAATTGGACAATTATCAGTTGATTCGGATTGTAGAAAAGAATACAAACTTCACTACACTAGAAATGGAAAGCATACTAGGCTATGATCATACTACTATAGCAAGACATCTGGCTTCATTGGGAAAAGTGTGGAAATATGGTTCTTGGGTTCCGCATAAGCTGTCAGCTAAACAACGGCAGATACGTTTGAATGTCTGTTTGGAATTGCTCTCTCGCCGCCGAGCAACAAACTGGCTAGATAATTTAATTACAGGAGATGAAAAGTGGGTTTCTTATCATAACGTCACACGTAAGAATCAGTGGCTGGGAAAGGGAGAAACTTCAAAACCGACTCCTAAAAATTACACTCAAGAAAAAGTTATGTGCTGCGTGTAGTGGGATCCCAAAGGAGTTATAATGTTTGAACTGCTTCCTAAAAACCAGACCGTAACAGCACAACTATATACAGAACAGTTACAGCGATTAGCTCAAAATATAAGAGAAAATCGTAAAAATCACGAACATGTTTATTTTCTTCATGATAATGCCCGGCCGCACGTCGCTAAAATCACACGTCACAAGTTACTGGAATTAGGCTGGGAAATATTACCGCACCTACCTTATTTCCCAGACCTTGCATCTACAGATTTTCACTTATTTAGGTCACTACAGAATTATTTAGATAGAAAAGAATTTAAAAACATTAAAGATATTTATTTATTTATTATATACTTTATTGTACACCTTACAATACATTTAAAGATACAAATAATAAAACTAGTGTACAATGGGCGGTCTTATCGCACAGGGCACATTTATTGAAGATAACCTAAAATTATTTTCTCAATCAAAATCAAAGGATTTTTATCGACAGGGAATTCACGCTTTACCACATCGTTGGAGACAAGTCATAGATTTAGAGGGCGAATAATTTTATGTATATTTTTAAATAAATCATTTTACTTACTTATTCAACAACCCAATACATACTTTGTTGCACTGTACTAATAAAAACAAAATATCACAAAATAATTAACCCATTTGTGGTCACAGTTGTAAAATAAAAGACAATGAAACCCCATACTAATAAAACACACCACAAATGGTACGAACTTAACGTTTTTGATATAGTTTAATTTCTATATTTATTGTAATTTAATACTAGACTGTAATTTATTTATGTGTAAAATTTTGCATGGCCATGTGACGGCAGAGCATGGAGAACACAAACAAAATATGTAACCCTACCAATGTTGGCAAAGAAATAAAGAATTTGAAATACCTAATTTATTTTTTAACAAACAAATCTGAGAAACTTATATTAGAACCTACATATACCCAAAAAAAACTACGTCACATTGGCATGTAGGCATATTCAATGTCCCAATTCAGGGCTGTCCCACCAGTCTACTATCGTATTGAGGATGCTGTTGGGATTGACACGTAGATACTTTAATGGTAAGGATTGGTAAGTATGTATATTTATTTAATCTTAATTTTCTATAACTTATTATCTGATCCAACAAACGTTGTTTTTCTGATAGTTTAAAAGTTCCCTGTATGTGAGGAAAATTACCTTTTTGTTTGGTATTCCAATCGAATTTATGAAATCCGCCCAGCTATTCTCGAGTTTTAATGAGACTGGCAAACAGCAATTATTTTTTTATAATATAAGAAACTATTGTATAAATGCGAAAAGTATTTTATTCTATACTATCACGATCAACTGATCGAAAATAATAAATACTATGTTGACATTGAAATATTAATGAAGTTTAGCGATAAGACCGCTCATTGTAACATCCTTTGAAGTTGTTAAGTCCTTATTTAATTCTGTTATGGTATACATTAAAGAGTATATCCGTCTATCTAAAATCCTGGGTGCACTCTCAATATTTGAATAGAAATGTTAGAAAAGGCCGTCATAAAGTAGAGCTGACAAAAGTCAAACATCAAAATACATACAAAAACAGTTCATGCCGTGAAACTTCCTTATACTACTCTCACCTCATTCTCCTAACATATCAGCCGGTACATTCAATCGTAAAATAAAGGAACCCGTCACTTGTACTCTCGTCACGTCGTAACACCTACGGCCGACGTGAGGACGACTAGGGCGCAGGCCAAATATAAATGGCGGCGCGGACATGACATGGGTGGCTTCCTATTCCATTCAAATTTCATACTAAACGCATGGAAATAAAGCACAATTTAGGACGCACGTTTTGTCGTTGCAATCGAAATGGCGCGTCATAATGTCCAAGTCCGTCATAACCGCGACTGCCTATCTGACCCTCACAACACAGTAACTGGGTAACACGATACCCTTGGCCCTGACCAGTTTCAGATTTCTCCTAGCTAGACTAACAAGGGTAGATTTCGACAGTTAAGGTATCGATATTTTTATCTTGAAAAACCACACTTGACTCGATCGAACGCAGAGCTAAAAGGCTCATAGGTGACGAGGTTCTGGCAGGCAAGCTTCACAGCCTGGCTCACCGGCGAAACGTTGCTTGCCTGTCTATCTTCTACAGATTGTAGTTCGGAGAGTTCGGAGAGAGATTGTACTGCGCAGGAGCTCCACGACCTAATCCCTTCATCCCCCTTTTACTACCGGTTTACCAGACGTACCGCAGAATACCATCCACACTTGGTCGATATACCGTCTTGTTGTACTAAGCGCTTTTCCTCAACATTTATTGTGCGCACTGCCAAGGTGTGGAACTCTCTGCCGGCTTCTGTGTTCCCTGCCACATATGACCCGTCAGCCTTTAAAGCAAGAGTGAATAGGCATTTTCTGGGCTCGCTCGTTCGATCGTAGACCTCATCTTACTTTTACCATCAGGTGTGATCCGAGGTCTTTCGTAATTTAAAAAAAAACATGGCTTTAGATGTTTTCGATTGAATTAGGTACCGAAATAGTAGGCAATTGTACTAGCCCTATGGCAAATAATTTTATTTTCCTTGTGCCACTGCTCAATCACTTTTATTCACATCTACATGCACGTATCTCATTCTCTGCCCTATTCCCTGCCATATTGCCTTAGTTTCATCCCAGCCTACTACCAATCTTTTACTAGAAGACGCAATACTGAAGGCCGATCGTTTACGGTACGTTTTCCGTTCCATTTCCTTTCATAAGATGTGACATTGGAGTAACCAATTTGGGTTCGAATGTCACGTTGAGTTTTTTATTTATTCTGTACTAGCTAATCTCGTGACTTCATCCGCGTTGGAATTGAAATTAGGTATATACGCAGTTCTTCCCGCTTAAATTCCGTTCATGTGGGAATTTTGTCCATTCTACATCAATGTTTATTTTTAAACCTGTTTTTCGAAGAGAAAATCATCAAAATGACGCCTGCCACTCTATATATACGAAGTTATATTGTTGGATGTATGAATAAAAAATATTACTCATTTATAATAGAAAAAAACAAAGTGATTTTCTGAGTCTTCGATATTACAGTACATAATGCTGACATTGTAATACCTTATTTCGCTAAGCTTATCCATCACCTATCTGAAGTGACATGAATATCATAACGCTTACTCCAGGGCCGTACTCTAGATTCTATTCGAAAATTACTGAATGTAAATGGAAATTTATTTTCCCTCTAAGCTGCTGATTTATATTTCTGTTACAAGCAAATACACGTTACGTTTATGTTTTTCGAAAATATTTCTGGTTTGTTATGTTGAAGATACGTAATACAAGTATTATACAAGTTAGGGCGTTATTTTTAAATAAAGAGTCTTTGGTGAATGCTGGCTTTGTTCCAAAACTGTTCGAAGATTTTTATTGTACATTAATATAGTAGGTATTTAGTATTAAGATTAACTTGCATTTCTCATGACAAGTGAATTATACGTATTCTTTTTGAGAAATAAATGTAGCCGTAAACCGTATATTTTGCATACAAAATATAGAAATGTTAGTACCTTGTGTGGTGTGTTTTAGTACCCTGCTTAACAATATTACAAACTTGCTCAACACTCCCGCCAATTTAACATAGCGAGTAATTCTTTAACCTTATCGCCCTTACCTGAAGTCCAGCCCTGTACTTCATCGAGGAAGTACTTCCATTTTCACGACAATCGATGTTTATCTATCGTGGGAACGTGCCGAGAGCCTACCCCAGAACGGTGTCAATGTGGAGTTTTTGTAATTAGGATTATTACGATTTAAGTAATTAGGTGATATCCCTGACGGCTTTATAAAGTCAGGAATTCATAATCAATGTCTTTAGTAAGTGTTTTGTTTCGGTCTTTTTCTAATAAGGCGCCATTTGCTCTACTGGTATGCGTCATCGCTATCGTTGATAACCGCTTTCCGATTTTTAGACAATAATAAAAAATATTTAAAATTAATATTTATTTTTATATGCTTTTTTACGCTTATGCGTTTGAACACCTTATCACCTGATGGTAGGTGACGATATGTATGTTGATTGACTATAATAGTAATAGGTTATATTTACATGTTTGAGTCAAAGTTCGTTCTAGGCAGAAAAGAGATAACTTTCCCCAAGGAGGACGATGGCACAGTGGTCATGTGCTTCCGTACGAGATTAAGGGGCTCTAAAACTCCTCAATCTTATGCCCAAAGACCGAGAGCCTTTTGATTTATTTATTTTAATTATCTTTGCATTGCGCGGTCTTCACCGTGCATAAGATGTTGGAAAACAGTAGATTCTAACGTTCTCCATTGGTGTAATTGCTGTGAGGCGTAAATTTTGTTAGACATCGATTGGATTGACGATGACTCTTGTGTCTTTAGTTTTGTATTTTCGTTTTTGGCACCAACTTCCGAAATTAAAGTTGTTTTTCACTTTGCAATGTTTTTTGGGAGTCAGTTTAATTTTTTGGTAAAAAGTTTTTATATTGTGATAAGGTCCAAGGGAACAATGCGTGACAGCTAGAGTATGTATAGGGTATTAGTAGTTATATGTATTGAGTAGGATTTGGTTTATAAGTTATATATTGTATATAAGTAAACAGTATACTCAGTACACACCGTGGACTCCCCGCGTATTTATTTCTATCCATAATTTTCTACTTTTGCGTCAAAACAATCCAAACATGGTCTGTAAAAGATCGAATTCAGTGATAAGACCACCGATTGTAACACCTTGTTTAGACCCTAAGTTATTTTTTTATTTTGTTACGGTATACAATAAAGAGTAATATGTCTTACAAACTTCTTAGACTTATTATAAACAAAACATTTAATTAAACTTTAGCCCTCAAGAGCAAGGAATTTAAGGATGTTTTCCGAAAATAACGACGACCGACTATTTGTCTAAAGCCGGCTCTACACGTTGGCCAACACAGTGGCGAATGTAGTGGCCAATGACTATTCGCCAACGTGTAGAGGGGGTGTATGTGCACCCAACATGCACAAACACGCCGTCTACACGTTGGCCAATACGCATTGGCCACTACATTCGCCACTGTGTTGGCCAACGTGTAGAGCCGGCTTAACAGTCAATTGCGACCGGTGCAAAACATCACCAACTTTAAGTGTCGTGTTCAAATAAAATACGTTTATTGCGAACCATAAATTCTCACCGATTAAGATCTTTAAAGTCACTGAAACCTAAGTGGTTTTCCTCAATATCGTTTGCAGTTAAAGTCGGTAACAGCATTTTTATTTCCAATTATTTTTTTATTAAAGTTAGGTTCGCGTTTGACCACCACCTCACCTGATGGTAAGTGACGATGTGGTCGAAGATGGAGCACGCTTGCCGAAAAGTAACCTATTCACTCTTGACTTAAAGACTCCTAGGTTATAGCTATCGGGAAACACAGACTCCGGCAGGGAATTCCACTCCTTAGCCGTACGCACGATGAAGGTATTCCCAAAACGTTTTGTGCGTATGGGTGGGATTATTTCAGTCAATATGCGAATGGAATTGATGCGCAGTGCTCCGGACAAGAATTTTTATTTATTTATTTACTTCAAAATAACACGGCCGAAGACCAATTACATTATTTAAAAACATGTTAAATTATAAGAAACATCACATCTAACAGTCATATACTCATCTCACAGTCATACACTCACCTCATAGTAGGTACTCCAGGCATACAGACAAGATCTTCTTCCATTCATCCGCTAACACGTCACACACACAATTTAATACAGCAAGGTATATTCCCTACCGTGGGTGAAAAAGACCACAAAGAATCATATAATATACTAGCAGTTGCCCGCGACTCCATTCGCGTGGGAAGTTTTTCCCGTGCAAATCACGATCCCGTGGGAATTTTGCAAAATCCCGTCTTAGCGAGCATCTACGTACAAAAATGAAACCCCATGCAAAATTTGAGAGCCCTACTACTTGTAGTTTCTGAGATTTCGTGATTAATCAGTGAGTGGTATTTCGAGTTTATATGATTTTTTTTCATATGTTTATTTCCAAACCATAGTTTTCTTATATTAAGATTTTCCTATAATTAATAAGTGCCATATAATGACAATGAGCACGATTCAGCTCAATAGTATCAGAAATAAGCAGGGAAAAGGATACCTACTTCCGAACAACACAAATGTACCTATAATAAATCAAGTAATATTAAATATCTTTTTTTGTATAAGTGATTTGAAATCTTTAGAAATAAGGGAATTCAAACCGTGTAAGAAAAAAAGAAAAGCCCTTTTATTTGATATAATATGTATTATGTACTCGTATATACCACACGACATTACCATTTCCTTTTTTTAATTTCCCCATACTCAATATTTATTTATCGACGATTTTGCATCCAGTTTAGTTCTCCTATAAAGGTTTCGTTTTACAGGCAGTAGCCAAAAAGCTTTAGGCAAAAGAAATACGAGTAACTTCTCTAAATTATTAAATGTTAAGTCTAATTTCGTTTACGAGAGCTCACTTTAAAGGTCGGTTGTATCCTTGGGGCATTATTAAGAAACTTATACACACAAAAGTTGTAGACATTTTGACCTTAGCGTTTCTGGTACCTACATTGTACGAGTTTTACAGGTACCCATGCTAAGAGCCCTCCTACATGCAAGAACTCAAATACAACCCTTTGTATTACGTATACCTAGATCAGTATATGAGACAGTAAACGCGTGCACTATTTGCTTTGTATATTTTTATTCATTTATATTTTCTTTCCTCATCTAATTTACATCCCCAATAAAAAAATACACGTAAAAGTGTTATTTATTAAACCTATTTGAAAAATAAACATCATTATTTCGATTTTTTTTACATTCATGATAGGCTCGTGTTTAACCACATTGGACCTGATAGTAAGCGATGAAGCACGCTTTGCCTAGAAGTAACCTACTCACTCTTGACTTAAAGATCCCCAGGTTATAGCTATCAGGAAAATGGCAAAGAATTCCACTCCGTAGCTGTACGCACAATGAAAGTATTAGGTACCAATTATAATTATCATAATACGAGGTATGATTTAGAAATTATAGAGTCCAAAATATTTGGTATTTATTTGTTTCAAATTGTTATTTAATCTATAGAGTATTGAATTACGATTACAATTACATTTCAATTCGAAAATAAAAATTGTAGATGCAATATTTATCATATAAAGTAATTACATTCGACAAATATATGATACATCATTAATAATTGATTATATCGTAAAATCATGTAACATTGTCGCATCGTTGCAGACAACATAACAAAATAACTTCGTAAAATTTAAAGAAACCGTCTACTTCTACAGTTATTTTTCCTCCTTTTAGTTTTACCTCCTAATGAAAATGGACTGAAGCAATATCGCTAATTAATCGGGGTTTCTTAATACTTAACTGTATTCGCAAGATAAGTTTGTTTGTAAATGAATTTGATCTTAAATTGGATCGGAACTACTTAACTTATTAGTGTTGCATTGTTGATAAGAAAAGTTTACGATGGCGGAAGATAGTTCTTTTGTTTGTTTTTCTGTTATCGTTGATTTATTATAGAGGAGAACAAAGTAAAACAGTAAAAAAGTGTGTCCGTATATTGAAAATATTTGCAAAAAAAAGAACTGAGGAGAAATCGGTAAAATCATCAAATAAGTCCTCTCACCCCGGGCAGGGCCGAAGGGACTGTCAGACTTGTACTGACTAAAATCCACGGTGTTCCTTCAATAGCCCTTTACGTTCCGGGGTCACGGTAATGGGATAAGTCCCACGACCCCGGCAGGCTTCGGCCCTCTACAGGGGGGGCCTCGTCATATTGCTGACGCTCTTTGAGGCGCGCGTGGAACACAACGCGCCGTCGACCCGGGCATGGTCCATGGTCGGACAGCGAGTTGCCCTTTACTCGCTGTCCGCACACCCGCGCCTACGGTGGCCGGAGATAGTCGGCTGACGTCCGACGCCGTGGGTGGTAGTCTACCACTGCGGCTGGGCTAGAATTTAAAATAAAATGTCTTTTTGTACACGTTAATCCAAAGAGGTGTGCTCTTTAACTTACACGTTGTATAGCTATTATGTCTGGGCAGCGTGTAGGCTATAATTAATTTCGGAAACTAAAACATCTGATGTAGAATAGTATACGCGAGCAAAGCTGAAGGCAGAAGCTAGACATCAATAAATGTTACATAAGTTATGTATTTCTGAACAACAGAAGAACATAACTCAGTAACGTAGCTGTAGGTCCTGTAGGTGTGCTTTTGCAAGTCATTCAGAATACATCAATATTATTTTTTGGTGGCAATATCTCTTCAAATAACTCCTCCCACTCTAGGATCGGAAGGGAGTGTCAGACTAGAAATACAGCTGGGCTTCTGGAATATACCTTGTTTTATTGCTCCCCTGGAACTTTAATCATCATCGGTAAAAAAAAAAAATTATAAAAAAATAGAACCGACTTCCATATCAAAACACTACAAAGCCAAAAATAACTTTAATTTCGGTAGTCGGTGTTATTGGTTTAGGATTTTCTTTTTTTTTTTCACACCGCCTTCCGAAATTAAAGTTAAATTTGGCTTTGTAGTGTTTTGATATGAAAGTCGGTTCTATTTTTTATTAATTTTTTTTTCGCGCTTTTTAGTGGGTCGGTTTATCTAGTTACAAAAGCCATAATGTCAACAACTTATCACCTTTTACAAAATATTGCTTTTCCCGATGCACAGCCGTTAATTTTTGAGGAGTTCTCCTGGTACTTGACCATCAGCTCTACATCACCATACCACCATACCATTGCGACGAGCATAAAGTGTTTAACATCCGTACTCAAGTAATCGAATCGCAATCCACGAAATACTCATTATTGCGTAGTTTCAGTGGCCATCTGTGGTCTTCATCATCAGTTCAACTTCCCCAAATGGTACTTTTCGGAAGCAACTGCTCAAGGTACTATAAGAAATAACCAAAACGCTATAGGTGTGCCTATAATATTTGAAGAGTTCCCTCGATTTCTCCAGGATCCCATTATCAGATCCTAATTTCGTAACAATGGGACTAACTAGAAAGTATACCCTTTCAAACGCAAAAAGAATTTTTCAAATCGGTCCAGCCGTCTCAGAGTTATGAGGTCATAAAAAAAAAAAGTTCAAGACGAATTGTAAACCTCCTTTTTTTGAAGTCGGTTAAAAAGCCACATATCTACGCTATATTTTAATAGATATCAAATCTCTATATTTTTCATACGTGAAGCAAAAACTTTGTAGTTTTGCTGCTAGGACCCAAACCAGTGTCAAAGGAGAATGCCCAATGTTCTTCTAACCGTGGTTGCGCATCCAAATATTTTGTATGACATCATAAATTGAATTTAAAAGAGGGGTGATGTCGTACTTTCAAAGGAAATAAAAATTATTCTTTTAATTTGTAGGGTTTTTGTTCTTCATAGATTTTCTGATTAGGTTTGAGGTTAGTTTTGTAACAAACCTTTCACTAAAAAAATCAGTCTTTTACAACAATATGATTTAAATGCACATAAAACAACAGAAAACGGTTTCAAGAAACCAATTAATGATCCTAAATAATAATAATATTTCATATATGTAGTTATATAGGTTTATAGGTACGTATAGGAAATAGAACAAAAATGCTTGTAAAGTATTCATAAAATATGTCGTCTAAAAACGGAGCCGGCGGCTCAACAAACCTAAATCGAGCCCAAATTAGATACCACAAAGTGTTCATAATGTAAGCACAGCAGATTACGCACCAAACAATTGTAATAATAACTGGTAATATCAGCCACTGAGTTACTTATAGCCCTATTAACTAAAATGTAGGCGTAGTACACCTTACTGCTAGTATTTCGTGACTTAATTCTTCCCCTTACTAAATACTTATCCGTTCCCAATACCAACGGCAATTCATCCTCAATGCTATTTGCTACTTCAATTTCGTATTTTTCGTTCCTACAAACACGCTACCCATAATATGACCGTGCCTGTTTAATCGGATACGACCCTAGAGCTACTGTCATCCTCATTGTGTAGTAACAGTTTTGTAAATGTATCTAAATGAGGATGTTTGGCATCTATAGTTAAGAAAATTGCTCTCCTCAAAAATATGAATAGATATTCATATTTTCATGTTGAATGTACTCTCCCAAATAATTTCTTCTTTTTAATCTAGCTTTAGCTATTTCCAGGAACTGAGCTATTGAGAAGTGCACATGGTATATTAAAATCTAACATCAGGTGTGTCGATGTACGGTTGAAGTATTCTTGGCGAAATAATTTATAAACGCGTTTTATGCACCCATTTGCAACTTCCACCACCCATCGACACATCATAACAAATCTTGATCGATTAGCCTGCTCTATGGTCAATTACAAAGAGAATGTAATACACTATGTAAAATAAAAACATTTCCAAGTTTAAAAGAATTTTTTCAGTTGTGACAGTTCACCTTTCACATTGGCATTTGGTGATAGTGTTACCAACAAGTAATCTAAATTAGCCTGACTGTAAGTGATTAGTCAACCAAAGAAATATTTAGGTAGTAAAATAATAAATATTATTTAAAGGCGTAATTAACAAAAATACCGTATTTTAATTATGATAAAATACAAAAAAAAAATAGTCAAACGGCGCTGCGCCATCGTTACATGGTGGACATCCATCCAGACATCCAACTCATACGCACAAAACGTTTTGGGAATTGTTTTATTATGCGTAGGTACAGCTAAGGAGAAGAATTCTCTGCCGGAGTATGTGTTTCCTGATAGCTATAACCAGGGTCTTGGGGGTCTTTAAGTCAAGAGTGAATAGATTACTTCTAGGTAAGCGTGCTTCATCTTCGACTACATCATCACTTTACATCAGGTGAGATGGCGGTCAAACGCAAGCCTATCAACAGTAAAAAAATATTAAGGAAAAATGTTATAGTTTAAATTATTTTAAGACCAAATATAGGGGAGGCTTTTAAAATTGGCAACACTGCTTTTACAACTATCCGCCATTTAAAAAGTATGAAAAAATCCAATAAACAACTAATTAATACAAAATATTAAACCCTACATTCTATTTGAACTAAATGAACTAAGAGAGGCTAAAAAAATATTTTATGATTTATGAGTATATTTTTATGGCCATAATCTTCTATTTAATGCGATGTTGCTTTTGGTCATTGTCTTTTTAGACTGTCGAAAATATACAAATGGCAGTCGGAACCAAAGCCTCAATGTGCTTGCCGAAGTATAGAGGAAACTCGATTATGTTATGCCATGATAATGCCATGGATAAAATCTAATCTAATTCCGCCAAGCCCGTTCCATCATCGGACTAAAAGACAAACGGCGATGCGCCATCGTTACATGGTGGACATCCCACCCATACGCACAAAATGTTTTGGGAATACTTTCATTGTGCGTACGGCTAAGGAGTGGAATTCCCTGCCGGAGTCTGTGTTTCCTGATCGATGTAACCTTAAGTCAAGAGTGAATAGGTTACTTTTAGGCAAGCGTGCTCCATCTTCGACCACATCATCACTTACCATCAGGTGAGATGGTGGTCAAACGCGAGCCTATTATCAATAAAATGGCTGTTTTCTCTCAATTTCCACCTTTGACTTTTCCGTGTTCAGACCGTGAGCAGCACAAGTTCTGTTGAACCTTTCACCACGATGACTTACTGACCTTTGCCATGCTAAAATAACTCTCAAAATTATGACACTAATATCCAAATGCCACCAAAACAAATAGATTAGCTCAAACTATGTTAAATCCAATTTAAAACCCGCAAACTATCGGTATTTATGAGGGTTTTAAACACAGTCTGGTAACTTTGCTGAACGATAATTCCTAGTGACCGTACAAGCATTATAAATTATACTGGTGGTCTTCCAATGGTCGAATTTTAACCATAATTGGTTTTTTAACCGACTTCTAAAAAGGAGGAGGTTCTCAATTCGGATGTTTATATTTTTTTTATGTTTGTCCGGGCATAACTCCGTCGCTTACCAACCGATTTGAAAAAAAAAAATTTGTTGGAAAGGGTGTACTTTCCAAATAGTCCCATGAAAATTTTATTAAAATCGGACCAGCAGTTTCTGAAAAATCAACAAAAGTCTAAAAAAAAATATTTACATTGACGATCTTTTCGTTTACTCTGCATTGCGTTTTTTGTTCGCGCATAACTGCGTCATTTACGAACCGATTTGAAAAAATATTTTTTTATTTGAAAGGGTATACTTTCTAGTTGGTCCCATTGTTAGGACAGATCCTAACGTGATGTCAATGATGATGGAATCATGGAGAAATCGAGGGAACTCTTTAAATATTATAGGCACACCCATAGCGTTTTGGGTATTTCTTATAGTAACTTGTGCAGTTGCTTTCGATAAGCACCATTTGGGGAAGTGGAACAGATGATGAAGACCACAGATAGCCACCGAAACTACTCAATAATAAGTATTTTGTGGAGTGCGATTCGATTACTTGAATATGGATGCTAAGCACTTTATGCTCGTCACAATGCATATGGTGAAGTAGAGCTGATGGTGAAATACCAGAACTCCTCAAAAATTAACGGCTCTACATTGGGAAAAGCAATATTTTGTAAAAGGTGATAAGTAGTTGACATTTTGTATTTTGTAACTAGATTAATTACAAACTGGCCCACTAAAAAGAGTGAAAATAAATTTTATTTAGCTCAAAATAAAACCGATTTCCATATCAAAACACTACAAAGCCAAAAATAATTTTAATTTCGGAAGGCGGTGTGAAAAAATATAAAATACAAAACCAATAACACCGACTACCGAAATTAAAATAATTTTTGGCTTTGTAGTGTTTTGATATGGAAGTCGGTTTTTTTTTTTATTTCTTTATTATTGTTTCAAATATTAGCTTTCTACACTCCTTCTCTATATAAACTTTAACTGTGTCGAATTTCATACTCCATCTACATAGTTTTCGTAATTCAGCCTATGACGACACAGGCTTCGCGGGCTTGCGGATGGCGAGCAGGAGTACCTCACCGTCCGGTAAGTACCAGGCCCGGGACGGCGGCGCGTCGTGTTCCACGCGCGCCACAAAGAGTTGTCAGCACCAGTGACGGGGCTCCATAGGGCCAGTGCTGGGGTTACGGGAATATTCTAACGAGATACCGCGGCTCCGGAACTTAAGGGCAGCTGAATGAACAGGGTGGGTTTTTAGTTAGTAGAAGTCTGACAGTCTCTTCCGCTTAACCCAGAACGGGAGAAGTCATTCGACGATTTTCTAACCCGGAAAATGGGGCACAGGCTTCCTCTCCATGAAAGGGAATAGACCGAAATCTACCACGCGGGCCCAGTGCGGGTTATTAGATGTCACATGTCGTCAGATTTTTGGTTCTAGGACGTCGGTTTCCACGCAATGTTTCCTTTCACCGATTTGGGAGCAGAAGGATATACATAAAGTAATGTTTGTGAAATGTTGTTCTTCTTCTTATCGTGTGGGTAGTAAGGTCTAACGACTCCATAGTGTCAGAGTTTCTAGACCGCCTCAAGGGCCTCTGACGTGGTCTATTTTGACTACCGCCATTTGGCGACCGGGACCACCGGCTTATATGTGCCTTCCGAAGCACGGAACCATCTTTTTATCAGACAATTAGGTGATTCAGGCCCTCAATGTCCTAGCCAAACTGGAAAGCAATTTACAAAGTATGCTTCCCACGGAGTCGAACCCACGACTAATGTTTTTGAAGCGTCAATAGCCTAACGGCGAAAGTGTGTTTTGTGATCAACAGGTCATGGGTTCGAACCCGACTCATTACACTATTGCCGTGAACCTATTTAGCTTAGTTGGAGGGGTTAACTTGCTAGTAATGTGACTGGGCTCGAGCCCACGACATATAATTCGCAAGTCGAGGCCGTTACAACTGCTCTTGCTTGCTCCACGTAAGTAAATTATAATACGATTTACTTATTTTACACACGATTTCCATGTTTTAGCTTTAGCGTAACTTGCGACTTCGTTCGCGAGTACATTTCGCACACTTTCCCGGGATAACAAGTAACCTATGATCTATCTATTATCTATAGAGTAACAAACAAACATTCATACAATAATACAACGTGTAACGGAAACCCCATATCTATCCAAAAGGACTGAAAACGACATCTGGTATGGAGTCTCTATGCACAGTTTCAGCACAAAATAACTGACTGATACCAAATTAGTGATTTCATATATTTCTTGAATACCAATCATAACAAACGTGTCACAGCACTACGAGGGTCAATAACTTTCCACGTCACTTGCCAATAACATGATAATTTTTTTCGTTCTTCTTAATTTGAAAAATTCGTTCTCTGGTATCAGTGTATTGGAATTTGTAATAAGTTCTACACACGTAGACTTAGGATTACAAAACCGTTGCCATATCGTTTGTTATCATCCAAAGAAGCCATGCACTTGGTTTGTATATATCCTTTAAATTACACGTTGTATAAATAACCATACGTTCTAAATTGCAAACTATATATACGAATGGAACTGTCAGTGTACTAAAATACCAATTTGTAGTATTGGTTTGATAGCTACGCTACGCATAATGATATGTACGCGCCTGTAGACGAAGGCAACTGACTGGGGCTCCTTTGTAGAAAGACAAGGACCCTTCGTTGGCTTTCCATAAAGGAGTCCAAACTAGTCGGTTTTTTCGAAAAAATCTTAAACCACAAACTTTGATAAAGTAGGCTGTCAATCCCAAGCTCAGCAATCCAAATAGTCCAGAAAAGTCTATTTTGTAATCAACTCACCGTGAACACTTGATAAAGCAAACTTGACATAAACAAAAGGGCCATTCTCGCACCTTCGCATTCGTCGCTGTCGAAAACATCACAAACCCAAAGGTTCTTAAAAATTACGGACATTGCTCTTGTGTCGAGCCACATGATTCTTTATATTTCTTATACTTACAGATTAGATAATGCAACAGTCACGCTATTTTTTCACCCTACTTGGTAAATAAATGTAAAGACGCAACTCATCTTATATTTAATAATTTACTTTAATTAAATAAAAAAGTAAATTATTAAAGTAAATTATTATAAAGTAAATTATTTTGTTAAAATACTAAGCAGTAGATACTAAATTAAAATACTTTAATTTTTTTTTAATAAAGAATCATCTAATCATTACTTAAACTAATAAACATTTCATTAATAAGTTTCTATGAAAGAGGTTATTACTTTTTACGGCCAACTTTTTACAGAATAGTCGTCAGTCCAGCCAATTTTAATAAGATCAATGGGCAGTTGGGCACTGCTATATTTTAAATCTCGATCCATAAGCGACCAAGGTAATCTTTACCTTTATTTGTCTTGTAGAAAACCTTTACTTGTCAATGGCCAGTATTCGCTACCCTTAATAACAACAAGTACAGACAGCTTTAAGGACCAAACAACAATACCAATGACGTCACTCATTTCGTAAGGTGAAAACACTTGGACTCGAGAGAGGGTTGGGTCTATTCATGGCTTTATAGAATGAATGTTATACTTCTGTGTGAAGTACGTAACAATTGATACTAGAAATAGGTCAGCATTTAATCAAAGATGAGGACAGAGGCCAGGGTTGCGTTATAACTCTTTCTTAATTAATTTCTTTCTAAATAAAGAACTGGATGTTGGTAAAAAAGAATTATTGTAGATGTTTAATAAGTCGAATATGCTGTACTCAAAATTTCAGAATATCGGGATCTTTTGAAAACCAGCGTCAGGTACGAATTGTTTGGCATATTATGTTTATACGGATCTGTTTCTATTTGGAGCAGGCAACTTTATGTAACTCTCTCAGCATCTTTAGAAAAGTTCAGTCGAAAGCAGGAATAATTTATTTGCCAATAATGTAGGGAGCGAGTAATAATTATAATAATGTAGGGTCTATTCCACAAACGTACTATTAAATAGTGTTTTGTTAAAGAAGGAAGTGAAATAAATTGATATACATTTTTCGTCCCGTTGTAAAAGCAGTTCATAATACAATTAACTATTTTCGAGCATATTATGTCACTCGTTGACTGCAGCTAAAAATCAGCGTCAAGTGGCATATCTTGTTTGCCATCTGGCATATGCTAAAGCCCTGGCAGCCTTTTGGCATAGCTTTAATCGTTTATTTAGTTTTAAGGTTAATACCAATTAACGCATTTTTCTTTCTTTCTTTCTTTACCACTTTTCAATATTTCGGCTACAATTTGTATACAGAATAATCTAAAAGTAGGTATGCGGCTATATTTCAGATCATCTCATATATTCATGTATATAAAAGACGCAATTTCAAAGAACCTTTTATTGAAGGAACTGAATCAAAATAACAACAACAAATTGAAAAAAACCGGTCAAGTGCGTGTCGGGCCACGCGTAGTGTAGGGTTCCGTAGTTTTTATAACAGCCAATTGCGTGTCGTATTCGCTGACTGATCGTTTCGTACCATGCTCTAACTAAAAGCCAAACATGACTACCTAACTAATTTGACTTCCTATACAAATCCTCACCTGATCCGACAATTTTGCACGGAAAGTTTTAATTTTTTTTTAGAGATTTGTATAAAAATTGTCATAGCCGGTGTTTTGAATTTAAATACAGGACACAGAGCTACACTATTACTCAATCGTCACAAAAAAATAAAATTGAGGAAGTAGTTTGCTGGGAGAGCTTTGTGTTTGATATTATATAGCAAAATAATAAATAAATAAAAACATATTAATTAGAATTCACTCTAAAAACGGGCCCACATAGGGCGATGGTAACTGAAGAAGGAATTATAAAATCCAACTTCACAAAGGAAGTTTGAAAAAATATGATCTATTTGAGTACCACCGTGTGTAGAGGGAAGTGGTTGTAATAAAGACTGGTAACCAGCGTCACGTATTAATTTGAAAACTGCAGTGTTGTCGTTACGGAGATAGTTTTCATTAAAATCTCCAAATATTATGCAACGACTGTTATGCGCGATAGTAAATTACTTACAAAACCTACTGCGCGACTGTTGGGACATTTGCATGATCTATAAAAAGCTATAATCTTCACTGCATTTATTTCGAAAATTACTGCTTCACAATGGTCACCTCCAGCAATGTCAATGTAATACCGTGGGTTGCTATATTGTGTTTTGCCCATGCACACCCAAAACCTGGGTTTGAACTAGACTGTTTAGGGCCATTTGTTCTAATTATTTCCTTAAAATTAGTTACATAAAAACAATCTTGAGAACAGCTCCACGTTTCTACTGCTAAGTAGATATCTGAAGCCATTATTTGAGGATCGCTTACAGTATCTTGCAAGTGTGCACGTAAGGATTGAACATTATGGAACATAATTTGGTATGAACTGTGGTGAAACTTTTTAACAAATAAAAAGTTTTTTTTTATAAAACTTATTTAAATATGAAACTAGCGCGATACAACTGACGCTTAGTGCCATCTATCAACATTTCTATGGAGTTGTTCGAAATTTTCGAGTCAAATTTGATTGGTCGACTATTACTCGTAAACTTGTAAAGCCCACTTATGTGTGATAGTTTTCTTTTAAACTTCGTTATATATAGGTACTACTGCCGCGACATTTGAATTTCTAACTGCAACCGCTTAGTTGATAGAGAGGGAGGACACTTGACTCTAACGAAAATTGATACTTTAAAGCTTGATAAGTCACGAACGGTTTACTTAATCAAAAAACGGTCTTGCCAAACCCCTAATATTTTTGAAAGACCTATCCAACGATATCCCACACGGTGGGAAGGACGAAAAAAAAAATTGTCATCCCACATTACATGTAGGGGAGGTACCCTAAATAATAGTTTTTTTTTTCAAAAAAAATATTTTACCACTTTTTCGGCGTCATTAACGTGTATACTCATGCCAAATTATAACTTTCTAGTACTAATAGTTTTTGAGCTAAACCGCGGACAGACGGACAGACAGACGGACATGGCGAAACTATAAGGGTTCCTTGTTGACTACGGAACCCTAAAAAATACAAGCAATTTCTAATATCAAATCTGTTATTTAATTAAATTAATATTATAATATTCAACCAAAACGGATCGTATGGACATAAAAAAAGACATTGAATACTGAGTTTATTTCGGTGTTTATTCCCAGGTAGGTATTACAGTGTTATTGATAATTTGCAAAATAAGTATTATTAAATAATAAGAGTTTTTAAGAACTAGGTATTGTTTCTTTATTACAAACTATCTATTGCCCGCGGCTTTGCTCCTGTACAAAAAATATTTTTATAAGAAAATGTAATGTATTTTTCGAAGTTGGATCAGTTTCATCAAAATCAGTCAAATGGCTTAGATATGAAAGCGTAATACAGAGACAGACACAGACTTCCGTAATTATAATGTTAGTAGAGACAAGTGATTAGATACCAAACTCACAAATACAACCACGTATTTCAGAAATACTGGATATGAAGCGACACATGACTTGTTGAAATGAAGCCATATTGTTTCTCGTCCGGAAATGGATCGAACACGCATTCACAAACGGTTCCAAATTCCAAATCCAAATTAATTAACATAATTGCAAAACTGCTGCTGCAACCCATACATTCACACACATCCACACTACTTATTACAACAGACATGTCTACTTTGTATTTAACCTACCTCTAATATATGTGTAGTTCATAATTGACGTAACTTTTAAGTAACTGTTTTGACACCTGTACCTGCAAGCTGTGAAGCTACCTTTTATAAATAAATAAAAATAAAATAAATAAATAATTATAAATGTGTAGTTTTCAGATTTTTTATGCTGCTATGCTCAAGGTCGTGGGTTCGATTCCCACCCAGGACAAATATTTATGTGATGAGCACGATCATTTGTTCTTTGTCTGGGTGTAATTTATCTATAACATGTATGTATTTAATAATATATATGTATGTTTATCAGTTGTCTAGTACTCATACCACAAGCTCTGCTTAGTTTGGGACTAGATGGCGTTGTGTGAAAGTTGTGGAATATTATTATATTATTATTATTATTTTTCCTTGGTCGTGTACTATAAAACGATGTTACTTACCAAATTTCATAGTTTTAGGTCCATAAGAAAATCCACGAAATATGTGTTTTGCAACGTAAACGGCCGTATCTGTTTTTACGTTGATTTTTTTTGTAGGTGTTTGATTTTTTCAGAGCTTCAAGGAACTGTAGACCTGAGTACAATGTTTTAATTTAAACTCGATATCTCTACGCGTTCCCGAAATAAAGACGATAATAACCTGAAATAAAGTTGTCGCACTTATGATCGAAAGGACGGGGATTCGAACCCCACCCACACACACACACACACACTATTACACACTATTGCCGTAACCCACTCTAAACGCAAGCAAGCTTAGTTGAAGAGGTTTACAAGATTGCTAGTAAAGTGAATTCTCTTTCATTATTAAAAATAAGGGTCTTTACGATAGACAGACAACCAAGTGATCTTATAAGGGCTTCGTTTTTTTTTTCCTTTTGAGGTAGGGAACTCTAAAAAGTGATGGTAAAAACATAGATACGACATTATAAATAGGTCAAAGTTTTCCCCTTCTTTCTCTATTATAGATTCATGTAATATTTATTAGTATATGATTTTTGTATTGTATGTATATATTTTATATTATTATGTTCAATTAATATTATTTTTGTTGTTTGTACACTGACAGCCTTTAATGTCTCCTTTAGTTTTGGTCCATCCAAAGGTTGTCTGTAAGAGATCGCCCTGTGCGATAAGACCGCCCATTGTATACTAGTTTAAATTTTTGCATCCATAGAAATATTGTGAGGTGTACAATAAAGTATATAATAAATAAATATAATACTAAAGATTACATGCTTAATTTCTCGTAAGAGGTATATCGTTAGCTTATGTTATTATACCTAAGATCGACCAACTAATTATAAAGGTTGTTAACCTGAGATTGCAATGGGTTCCGTCGCATATTGGGTTAGAGGGCAATGAAAGGGCTGACATGCTAGCAAAAGCAGCTAAAAATGGCAAAGAAGTTGATATAAATAATTAATAAAGTTAATATAGTTTTAAGCTTAGAGTATTCGAAATGTGTTGGATCAGCCTTTTCGTGTGCCCTGGTTTATAAATAGTAATTTAAGTAGGAATTTAGTAGTAACCGCCCATAGACTCAGATCTGGACATATTCCATGCAATAAGTTTGCATTCCTTTTGAGAAAAACAAACTCACGTAATTGTGTGGAATGTGGAGTGGTGGAAGATCTACATCACCTATTGATGGAATGTATTCGATTGGAGTCCTACAGCTGATCTCGTTGGAGCCTTGAACTTGAACAGACTCGATCTAGGTTCATTCCACAGACTTATGTCTCAAAAGATGATGCGAAGATTCTGTTCAAGTTCTTGGTAAAATTTAAGACTTAATTAACGTTAATATGCATTTAAATAGATTTAGGGTATGATGGGGCTGTCATACGCAGTGCGTAAAATCCCCAATAAAATAAAGAAAAAAAATGTCTCGAAATTTTTTTTACGTATTGTTCAGTCCCAAGCCAGCCAATGGTAACTGGTATGCTGAACTGTCCACGGTTCGTGGAGCCCTAAACGTTGCTTACAAACACAATATGGGCTCTTGGGCCCTACCAATAAATAGGTAAACTTATAGCCTAGACTTACCTGAGCTGTAGAGACGACAAGCTACGACCTTCCTCAGGCCGCGTCTGTGATATGTGTGTAGGTAGGTAATGATTAATTGAAATTGTAATCCCGAATTGACGAAAAACCTGGGATATTTTGAACCATAACGCCGTATTGACGCCAGACCGAATAGCACGCGAATTTGTTGAAAGTAATAGTGAATTGGTGACAAATAGCTACCAATTTGGTCCACATCAAAGACAATAGAATATTGCCACACCAAAAATATGCGTTCAAATACGTTTTGGACGCAACACGTATTTTATTTGAACAAAAAGAATTTTTAATAACGTGAAGCGAGTTTTCTTTCACGATTTATCGCGGATTGTCTTCAAAATTACGAAATAAAAAATTGTTCGAACTTCTGCAAAAAAAGTTTCGTGTTGTTTCAAAATGCTATTATTAATTTTTAAGATAAACTGTTCAAAGTTTTATTGAGATGGTTTGGAGTCTTATCATGAAGGTGGTAAGGTTAAATTTTGCTTGAAAGACATTGTTAAAAAAGGGCTGCAATTAACAAATCAGGAGCCATTTCTCACAATACAGAGTACAGGAGTGGACCAAAATTACCTTCGAAAGTGATTTATAACTCGAGAAACGGGGAAGGGATGAGCGTTAAATGCTAATGAATAGACCTTATCACGACCGGAAAAGGTTTAATTTTGATTGTTTATTTGAAAGATTTGTAAGTAATATTTCTCAGTATGTTTTAATTAACTAACCGGAAATAAACCGTGAAAAATATTATTTGGTGCAGTGAAAAGGGAGTGTTTTGTTTATTTGACAAGAAGATGTAATATAAAGATACTCCTAATAGAAATCTACAATTGATTAAAATGGATTTAACATTACCTACCGTATGTATTTTCTGGCATTATAAACAATAAACATTTTATTTTAAGTACAGGAGTAGGAAAATAAGACGTCGAAATCTTTTTTTATAAAGTAACCATCCAACCAACTTGGCGCTTTGATAGTTTTTTCAGCTTTTTTCGTGTCGCTGATGTGAAAATATTCTTTCCAGCGGAATGAGTTTTGGAGTCTCTTTTTTCGGGTGGGAAAAACATTGATTGACTTTTCTCGCTTTGGGTGAAGCAGAAAGGAGTGTCGAACTTCTACTTACTGAAAACCCATCCTATTCTCTCAGCTTCCCTTGCAATCTGGGCCGTGTGTCTCGATAGAACATACCGCAACCCAAGCAGGCAATGGCCCTGTCAGGCCCCGAGTCTTGGAGTCTCACAAATTAATTTAGTTTGAAAGTGGGACAGAATTACATCTGCCACTATTCATAACGGTAGGTATTTGCATGTGCGCTCCTGAAACACTTTTTCATAAATAGGTATACTTATTATGTAGATCACCATTAGTAATAGTTCATAGTAGATAAATAAAATAAATGTCTTTGTTGTTGTAATGTTTACGTACTCTATGATTTTCAAATTATGCCTTAAACTAAAGTAACTTAAAACTTATTTATTACACTTAATTTACTATTTGGAAACTGAAATAAATATCGGCAAATGGTACTCAATTTGCTGGAACTTGTTTTTCGACAAACGCCTCTTCTAAACGTTTCCATTTTGCTCTGTCTTTTGCTGTACTAGTCCACGTTGCACCTATTTTCCTTATCCTACCCTCCCATCTCTTATGCTGTCTACCTCTATTTCTATTTAAGAGTTACATTAGAAAAAGGAGAAATGTACAAGAATAACTTCAAAAAATAATTACGGCGTCGCGTCGATTAAGTTGTTCTGCACAAAACGTCAATGAACTCCGACAGCGCCAAGTGATTTACTATCTTGTTACGTACCAAACAGAACCTAAAATGAAGCTTTCGTGCTTGTCAGAAGAGCTCAACGAATTCATTTGTCAGCACCTCGTAAAAGTGTTTGGTGCTACAAATAATGATGTATCGCCCGCCAACAGGGTTGTCAAAACAGAATTAATTTAATTATATTGTAATATCTGCTGTATTTAGTGTTATTTCAAATATTACGTCAGTTGATTTTATGAATGGGTTCTTTATTATTTATTTATACTTTATGGAACAGGAAGGTACAAAGGCTGTGTGCCTAAACATTTTATACCAGTTAACCATGGGTATAGAGGAGGCAACGTGGCAGGTGCATATAAAAAAAACTAAATAAAAAATTGGCCAAGTGCGAGTCAGACTCGCCCATGAAGGGTTCTTTAGTAACTATATAATATAATAAGTATATTTATTTGACAAAAAAAAACCTTACAAATTTCTTAAAACGAGCTTATTTACATTTTTTACAACTACGCCAAGTAACTTTGTTTTTCATAGTCTTTGTATGAAATACAAAGTTATATTTGCGGTATTAGAAAGTATGCCGTATCTCAAAAACTACTAACCTGATCTCGTTAAAACCAATATTGATTGAAAGTTTACATTACGATCTACAGACATATATTTTTTTTTAGATTTTTCACTCCATTATTATAGAAGTTAGAGGAAGGGGACACATTTTACCACTTTATAGAATAGAATAGAATAGAAGTTTTATTAGCTCAAAATATGTACACATACAGAATTTAATATAATACATGCATGCAAGATCTTAAAAATTGATTGGTTCACGACATGTCTGCCATTTCTCATGGCGTGCAAATATGTTTACATACAGGTACATAATGATTATTACAATTCTACACACAATTTAACAATATAAATAATATAATTAAATTAAATCATTTTACACAAATAAATCATAAAACAAAACCAATCATAACATTCTTTAAATTCTACACTTACAAAATAAACATATATTAAATCATTTCACAAAAACAAATCATAACATAATCCAATTTTACTAATTAATTTATTATTTACATGAGTCCTTTAAAAAATCTGTGATGCTATAATAGGCTTTTTGCGCCAAAAATAATTTCAATGTTTGTTTAAACCTAGGTACTGTTTGTACTTTGGAAGCGTATATTTTTTAAACGATTAACTTTATGAAAAAGTGGTTTTAGAAACCCCAGTATAATTTTTAAAGACCTGTCTATAGACACTACACACGCATAGGTTTCATGAAAATATTTTCAGTTTTAGTTCCATGTATATCCCCTTTATTTTAAACACTTTTTTAATATTTTCTTAATATCAGAAAGCGGTTCACAGAATACATCTACCTACCAAGTTACACATGTATAGTCCAGGTAAATGGCTTATAAAATAAACTTACATACATATGCATCATAATACGTACCAATATATATAACTTACTAGAACTGTGCCCGCAACTTCATCGTGTGTATTTCGTAATAATTTATTTATAGCCTATAGAACTCCACAATAATGCATCATAATACCAAAAAAATATTTTTTTAGATCAGACTGTTATTTTAAAATCACAGACGCGAATTTCAATTTATATATGTCGTGGCCAGATCTTAGAATTGGTCATTTCATGAAGTGTTCGATCATTTCATGGAATTGTTGTGTTTCATGAAATGGCCAGCTACGTTTGGCCCTATCACGAACCACAACCATTTAATGAAATTTCCGAACATTTCATGGAATGATCATCATATAAATGGCCATATCGCGACGAAAGCAACCTATTTATCGACATTCTCAACTGACCACTGGGCATATCGCTAGTGGCAAACTGCAAAAGTTCAAAGGGTGCAATAAAATTGTCTGCAAATGGATAGATTTTGCTTTGCGGGGCTTCTATTTCTGGGTGGTTTAAAAAAAATAACCACGAAGGCTAAGGCGGGAGCGAAGCGGAGCGGAGCTCCCGCCTTAGCCTTCTAACCTAACCTATCCGAGTCGGGGTACTCTGAGACGGGGTGTTAAAAATAATGACGTTTTTTATATATATTAAACGTTAGACCAAATGACTTAGTTAGACTAATTCAGTTTTAGAATAAATAAATATTATATGTAAAGAAATTATATCAACAGCTGGTATATCTCACGTTGATTATATCTTATGAACGATAATAAAAATGAAACCAGACCAAACGAGTTTATACGTTATGAGACGCACCTCTTTACAGGTGGATAATCTAACTACATATTTTACGATATGATTACTAATGTTTGGCCAAATCATGAAGTAGTCGTGCGTTTAACTGTTCATATCGTCAAACGATGCGTATTCAATGATCTGGCAAGACCACATCATGATGTGACCATCGGTCGATGTTCTATTTCATGAAATACAATCATTTCATGAAATGGTCGAACACTTCATGAAATGATTCATTCTAAGATCTCTGGCCACGACATATACAATAAGTAAATAAAATAAGCAACTTAAAAATACTCGTAATTTAATATTACAAAAACGTACAAAACGTACGTAAAGTTAATATTACATTTAGACTTAAATCCTATTGTTAAACACAACAATAATTTCATTACACGACATAATAAAAAAAAATTGCATACTGTTTCACAATACACTTATACTTCTAGTATCTTCTTACTACCCAACCCCTGCTTAGTAATTCTAACACAAAAAACGTAGTATTTATCTTTAACAATGTTTTTTGATGAATCAAGACTTTGTATTTATCTTCAAAAGTTTTGTTTTTGAATTAGCATCAAAACTCTTAAGATACACAATTTATATTGAATAGGAGAAAGTCACTTAAATAAGATTAAAGTTTTAAACTTTAGCGTATCTTTAATAAATTGGATTGGCATTAAAATTCTCGGCCACAATATTTTTGTTTAGCTAAGCGAGTAATGAACGAGGTAGGAAAAACTTTGTTTTAGTTCTAAGTACATTATCGTCCAATTTTATGGCACATATTCGTATATCGATGCGTTGTTATTGGACGCTGAGAAATTTTGAATTAGTTAAAGTTGGTAGACGCATTCTGTATCACAGTTTGTTTAAATTTCTTCGAAAGAAAATATATTCATATTATTGAATAGAATAGAAATATATTTATTCGAGTATCGACACAATAAGTACAATAGAAACTTACAACATCAAGATAACAACAAACATCGCGCTGGACATGTCCGACCCAAAGACAACTTCTTTATTCAAATGCACGGTGACTTTTTACCCAACTGCAGAGGAAGGGTTATTTTTTTCACGCGTATGTATGTATGTAATATTCTTTATTACCTCATATCTCCAAAACCGCTGAATGGATTCACATAATTGAGATATCATTAGATTTGTCTTAGTAGCCCAATGTTCTTAGATTGGTGACATTTGAATAAAAAAAAAACAAACATGGCGGCTGTGCGAAGCCATTATAAAATCGGATACTACAATATGGGTATCAAATTAAAGGGATTTTAAAAAGGTATATCATGTTTATCATTAGTGTAATACTAGCAAAAATATAACAATGAAAAAGTTTAAAAATATGGACACGAACGGGAAAACTAAAAAATTGTTAATTAATATTTAAACTAAAAAGCTGAAAAAAAAAGTTATTTAAAAGGTCTAAATAAACTTTTTAGACTTTTTAAATAACTGTTTTTATATTACTGATGACCCCGCTCTTGACCTCGATCACGCCTGATAATATAAGATATGACTTCGCAAACTTCAAACAAATCTGCCAACTGAATAATTTAGAACCGGTAGAATCAGAAGTAGAATAAGAAGCGTCTGTTATGTTAAAACACGGCACGGTATGATAATTTATTTTTTATTTGTTTCGCATATCGCCGCGCTCCATGTTTGGCCATAGAAGCTTACATGCTTTTCAAATTTAAATGACATTAGTGCAGTAAATTCTATTTTGGTAGATTGACACACAAGCATACCATACGAGTGATGCTAAAGACTTTCGAATGTACAATAGTTCTTACGGATGGTCAGAAAAATAAACAAACGAAGCCTTTAAACAGCATTGAATTTCTAAATTTTCCTTATACCAGTAAGAAGATTTTCCATTTACCTGACCCACTCCCACCATATCCTGGGTTAATAAATAATGTTTTGTGACTATGGATAGTACCTATACATACATGCTGGCTCCTGTCATACAGTTCTGGCTCCTGTCATACAATTCTGGCTCCTTTCATACAGTTCTGGCTCCTGTTATACAGTTCTGTCTCCTGTCATACAGTTCTGGCTCCTGTCATACAGTTCTGGCTCCTGTCATACAGTTCTGGCTCCTGTTATACAGTTCTGGCTCCTGTCATACAGTTCTGGCTCATATTATACAGTTTTGGCTCTTGTCATACAGTTTATAACTCGTTTAGGAGTCAGGGAATTTCAACTGTAATGGGTATGTAATCTTTTTGGCAATAAAGAATGTTTTATTTATATTTTTTTTATCTTTAACTTTTAATCTTTTGTTGTGAAAAATGTATTTTTAGTATTATATTTGAAGCGTAGCCTTAATGGGTAAGGTGTCGGACTTGTGATCGAGAAGTCGCGGTTTCGAACCCCACCCATTACACTATTGCCGTGAACCCACTCCAGACACAATCATATTTAGCTTAGTTGGAGGGGTTAACAAGATTGTTAGTAATGTGAATTCTACCCACATTGCTAGTCTTTAAAAAATGGATAAAATGTCTGAAATATATTCTGGTGCCCAGTGGTTAATAAAATGTAAAATACATATATCTCTGCTCAAGCGATCACAATATGATACCATTCCAGTACTGCCATTCAAACATAAATTTCCCAGCCTCGACACAGTTCCGCAAACGTTACTTGGAAAAAAATCCAGGCAAACAAACTAATACTGAACTAAAGTAGTGAGTAACAGTTAAATCAAAATATATAACACTTTTACTTGTTATTAGATTGATATCAAATGCTGTCTGTACTTTGTGGTCTTTGATCAACACCACTTACTGTGGTTTCAACGTAGACTTTCATGCATTGTTGCATTATATAACAGGCGTACCGTGTCAGTCTACTCTTGAGATCAGGACAGCTTACAAAGTGAATTTAATACGAAATTTCGGATGTACTTTATTAAAAAATAAGCAGAATTATCTCACTTATTTTCAATTGACGACAAAAAAAAAGGAAGAGGTTCTCAGTTCGTCTTGAACTTTTTTATGTATGTTACCTCATAACTCGAAGACGGGTGGACCGATTTAAAAATTTTTTTTTTCGTTTGAAAATCTGATGATGGGATCCTGGAGTAATCGAGGGAAGTCTTCAAATATTATAGCCACACCTATAGCGTTTTGGGTATTTCTAATAGTACCTTGTGCAGTTGCTCTTGAAAAGTACAATTTGAGGAAGTGGAACTGATGATGAAGACCACAGATGGCTACCGAAACTACTCAATAATAAGTATTTCGTGGATTGCGATTCGATTACTTGAATATGCATGTTAAGCACTTTATACTCGTCACAATGCATATGGTGATGTAGAGCTGATGGTGAAGTCCCAGGAGAACTAACGGAAAAATTAACGGCTCTGCATCGGGAAAAGCAATATTTTGTAAAAAGTGATAAGTAGTTCACATTTTGGCTTTTGTAACTAAATAAATTAGAAACCGACCCACTAAAAAGCGTGAAAAAAAAACACTTTTAAGCAAATAATAAAACCGACTTCCATATCAAAACACTACAAAGCCAAAAATAATTTAAATTTCGGAAGGCGGTGTCAAAAAAAAAAGTGTAAATACAAAACCAATAACACCGACTACCGAAATTAAAGTTATTTTTGGCTTTGTAGTGTTTTGATATGGAAGTCGGTTTTATTTTTTGCTAAAAAGATTTTTAGTAAAATGTTAAGTAAGAAGGAAAGAAAGGAGAGAAAAAGGACTTAAAATATAATTAAATAGCGACCCGCCCCGGCTTCGCACGGGTGGACATTTATTTTTTAAGCTCTCTTTTTTGTAGGCATTTTTGAGTTCTACAACTTTTCTATAGAAGTCAACCATACATCTCTAACCATTTAGGCAGCGTTCGCGAGAATCGTTAACGTACGGCAGTTTTTTCGACGCCTTACTCCACAATTTTCACTACCACGAAAAATCCTATCTATTTTCCGAGATAAAATATAGCCTATACGGATTCGGAAGAATCCCTCTAAGTAATGGTAAAAGAAATTTTGAAATCGGTCCAGTAGTTTTTGAGCCTATTCAATACAAACATACAAAAATACAAAGGTTTCCTCTTTATAATATTAGTATAGATATAGATAATATTAATTATATTTTAAGTCAGTTATTATTTTTTTATTATGGCACATCACGGATAATTATGGCACCTGGTAATTTAACTCTTAACCTCTTTCGGTTGACTGATGATTGCCGAGAAACGTACGAATTGTAAATAAATAAATAAATCTACCTGTTATACCGAGGCTTATGACTGTTACCATATCGAAATGTTCCGGAATCGTAGCATTCATGAAAGCACATTAACCCATTGCTCAAGGCTGCCATTTGTAAATTTCATCCCGGATAGTCTGAAGCCAATGTTGTTGTTGTTGTTGAAGGGGACTCGTCTTGTCTGATGATTACTAGAT
The DNA here is from genome assembly GCA_943138885.2 of Tholera decimalis. Taxonomy (NCBI): domain Eukaryota; kingdom Metazoa; phylum Arthropoda; class Insecta; order Lepidoptera; family Noctuidae; genus Tholera; species Tholera decimalis. The sequence continues at coordinate 43,853,712 of OW964550.2, read as the reverse complement.
AGCAGACGTCAGATAAGCTCTTGGTAAACTTCTGTTCCCATTTGTTGCCAGTCAGACTGCAAGGCGAGCCCAATATACATGAACAAAGAAGGATGATATACAACGTGTAACGGAAACCCCATATCCATCCAAAAGGGCTGAAGACAACATCTGATATGGAGTCTTTATGCACAGTTTCAGCACAAAATAACTGACTTAAAGAATTGAGTCCAAATTATTGGTTTCATATATTTCTTGAATACTAATCATAACAAACGTGTCACAGCACTACGAGGGTCAATAACTTTCCATGTCACTTGCCAATAACACGATAATTCTTTTCGTTCTTCTTAATTTGAAAAATTCGGCCTTTGGTATCAGTGTATTGGAATTTGTAATAAGTTCTACACACGCAGACTTGGGATTACAAAACTCTTGCCAAATCTTCTGTTATCATCCAAAGAAGCCATGCACTTGGTATGTATATACCCTTTAAATTACACGTTGTATATATTGTGATTTACTCAGATCATGCACGATAAAATTTCCATATCCTATCTGAAATTTGCCCTGCGGAGACTGGATTTATCCCTGGTTCCTGGCAATAGGCTCGTTTCCGGTTATGTGAAACATAAACTTTGCCAGTAATGTTTATTGGCTAAATGTGAGATTTGATGGCGAAGCGTTGCAAATCGATAATATCGCGAACGGATATTGCTTGTGATTACTGCCCGTATTGATGGTATTGGTTTGTTACTGATATAACAATTCACTGATTTATTTTAAGTTATTTTTTTATTGATTATAAACTAAACTCATGGTTGAGAATTACAACCATGAGTTTAGCACAATCGACATCAGTTGTCGATTTTCGATTCAACAGTATGTGGATTGACTAAACTCAGAAAAAGTATGTTCAGGAAGCCAATCCATGCAATTATTAAGGATCAGCAGGCGACTGTATGTTGTAAAATGTGTATTATAAAGTTTATAATAGTAACCTTTTTATCACTACATCACTATCACTACATAGTATAAAACAAAGGAGTACTCCGACTCTGTCTGTCTGTTTCTTTCTTCTTTTAAATCACGCAACGGATTGTGATGCAGTTTTCTTTCACGCATTGTTATAAGTATAACTGAGGAACTATATTGTACTATACAATGGACGTGTTAGAAATAGTCTCACCTAGTTACTTCTGCTAGATTTATTATTGCATGCGCCGGCTAACTTGTATGAGGTACATTAAAATAATAGGTATACAACGGAAATATTCCATCTCATAAGATTGACTCACAGTAACCATTTTTATTTGTAAATAATTAATTTCAAAATGTTGCTTTTGCAAAAGCTAATTTTTCCTAATCAGTATTAATCCTTATCCAAATAAATATATTAGTTACCTTGGTCATTTAATGAAGATCAAAATTGTCCCATACTTTTTTCATTTGAATGAGTATTTTAGAAGTTATCACAGTTTTTAAACTACACGCAACCAAATCCTTACAGTGTGACGTTTCGCTGCTTATAAAATGCGGTTCGCGGGCACTGTACACTTTTTGTAATGACGTAGTTACTATCACTGTCGAAGCACCACCAATATTATTCAAAGGATCCCGTGCGAAGCCGGAACGGATCGCGAGTCTTATCCTACTATTGCTACTAATATTTGTTTGTTGCTCTTTCACGCAAAAACTACTGAATGGATCTCAATGAAATTTGGTAAGTAAATAGTTGACATCCTGGAATACATAGGCTTTTTATCCCGGAATTCCCACGGGATCGGGATTTACGCGGGAAATCTCTCCCACAGGAACGAAGTCGCGGGCAAAAGCTAGTATTTTATATATTGTGCATCAAAGAAAGAAAAGAAGAAAATAAAGAAAAAAAATATTCGACACGCCACAAAACACAAAAGGCAAGCAACAAAAAAATCACATCACATATTATTAACTGATATTTTAGTTTAAAAAATGTGTAGTAGTAGTGTTTCTAGTTTTTTCTTAAATTGTAAGCTGTGGAAATAAATATTAACATTACAAACAAAACCTAATTCATCTGTACTTTTGAGAATCCACTCTGTTTTAATCTTATTAGGTAATACCACGAAAAATCATTTATAATCCTCATTCCTAACATAAAGGAACGCAAACCTGAAACGTTAATCCTAACAAGCCTAGCAGCCTCATTTGTGTGACGTGTTAAACACACATTAATTAAACCTCCGCGGAGATGAGAATTATATTACTCAGGAATAGGGTCGCTCCCGGTAATATTTGGTTGACTGGAAATACCGGAACAATACCAATACTGTTACGATATTTATTTATATTCGTTCCAACTGCAACTACTGTGTCACGTTCTAGTAATAACATTTGAATGATAATCTCAATATATAGGTACTAGCTTCTGTCCGCGACTTTGTTCGCGTGGGAGGGTTTTCCCGCGTAAATCCCGATGAGGTGGGAATTCCGGGTTAAAAATATTTGTGTGTTATTCCAGAATGTTAATTATCTACTTAAAAATTTCATTCAGATCTGTTCAGTAGTTTTTCGTGAAAGAGTTACAAACATCCATACCTGATTCATACAATTATACATCACACGCATTTATAATATTAGTAAGGATAAGATTATACTCTGTTTAATATTTATTTATTTATTTATAACAAAATCCACAGCTCTTAAAACAATGTTTTATAGTAACTTATACCTTATCTTACAGCCAATTAAGGATTTACAATTTATTCACTAGTGACAAACATGTACGAAATATTTTTTTTAATAAATTAAGATTATTATACAGTATTAAGAAATATTATACCTACCTTTAATCTGACTTTTAAATAAAATATCTAATCACTGGTATTATTGCTAAGTAAAGTATAAGTATTTACTAGGTATGTATTATAAAAATAAATACTAGTTAAAGGGTATTAGTACTAGGAGTATGATATCAAGGTGGGTACGAAATGATGAATCGTGGTTTTAGCCACTTTGGAGACGCAGTCTTATATATTGCAGGTGCGATTAACCTTTTTCTTTATCCTTGGGCTTTTCTTGTCTGGAATTTTCTATACATTTATTTACTTGAGTATATTAAGATCACTGCTATGAAAATAATTATTTGACTGCAAAACAGGCTCCAGCACATTTATAATAAAAGCGATAACTAGATTATCTACTACCAACAAGAGCTAGTTTATTCAGTTACCTATCTATATACATCAATAGTCGGTGCGCTCTCTGTTTGTGGAATTTAAAACCCGGTAAAAACGAATCGCAAATAAATTCAATTCAATCTCTTTATTGTGGATCATAGGTAAGTGTACATAATACAGCTGGTGTTAATTTAATGTTTTGAGAACAGCTATGTCCTACCCTTAGGGCGTACAATAAAATGTAGGTACATAAATTAATTTAACATGCATGTCAACAATCATTTTAAAATAATACATAGCAAATTTTAGACCATTAAATATTTCTTGGAATAACAAATTTCAAAACAAACAAATTTCATTAAAAAAACACATAAAACAACGTCACTTCCCCACGTCTGTGTGCTAAGTTCTATCAAACGGTGCAATGGATTTTAATCGGATTTTGCGTCAATACCACATCAATACAGATTATACAGATAGATTCTAGAGGTAGATTTATGAACATAATACATGCATACATGCATGTATTATGTTCATAAAGGAAAAGCTGAATATTTCATTATTTTTTATTGTATCATTATCTCCTAATTATTTATTTATTTATTCTTCTCAACAAATTGACATTTGTGTCTAACAGTGGTTACAAATGTTACAATATAAAAATTAAATAGTCGTCATAAAGCAAACACTACATAAAACATTGGTCCTAACATTATTAGTCTTAATATTAATAATTATAATAATGTAACATACCAAAATTCAAAACAATTATACAATATAAATTAAATTAATAAATAAAAAATAATAACATAAATTCATTAAAATGTAATGTCGGATATTACATAATGTTTAATGACATTACATCTTAATGAATTTATATTATTATTTTTTATTTATTAATTGAATTTGAATTTATATAATTGTTTTGAATTTTGTTATGTTAGATTATTATAATAATTAATATTACACATTATTATTACAATGATACATATAATTACATATTATCTATTAACTGGATGCAGTGGGAGAGCGACTGCCTATTTGACCTCCAAAATCCAGTTACTGGGTAAAACGATACATACCCCTTTTCTAGGATCAAGGACAGATTTTTTGACTTCTGACTACCCGTAAAGACTTTCAAAGATATCCAAATGACAGCCAGAACCAACGTTGTCTTAACGTGCTTCCCAAAACACGAGGGTACCACACCACCAATTTCCAAACTCCGGGTTACTACTGAGAAATTCTTTACAAATACATAAACCCAATAGCACTTTCTGTCCGACCCGGGAATCGAACCCGAGACCTGCTCAGCAGTCGCATGCGACCACTAGAGGTATTCCTCGAAGCGCTACCATTTTAAAGCGCACCTAATGAAGCGCTCCTATTTTATTCCTCGGAGCGCTCCTTTTAGTAGCGCTCCCGATAACATGGTATACTAAAAGGAGCGCTCCGAGGAATAAAAAAGGAGCGCTTCATTAGGTGCGCTTCAAAATGGTAGCGCTTCGAGGAATACCTCGACCACTAGACCAACGAGCCAGCTGATTTTTTATTTGATTTTTATTGTGTATTGATTTAAAAAAATAGCGTGGATTGATAGTTAAATTAATCTTTATTTGAAACAAAAACACTCCTCTAGAATTTAAGAGTCAGCGTTCCAAATTAACAGAAAATACAAAAGAAAAAATATTACTAACATAAGAAGAAATCACTTACAAACTAAGCAAAAGCAAATAATTGTTGCTATTAAAACTATGATTGTATGCATTTATTGTATTTCTTTCTGTGTGTTGAGAGTTTTGAGTGGATCCTTGAGAATTATGTACAGACGCCAGCACATGAAGCTACCCGAAACTCAAATATTCCCAATCAACCTTGAACCTAATTTCCTTAACAATAATGTTGAAAATCTATTAAAGAAATTTGACAAATTGTTGTAGCTTGATGTGCTGGCGTCTGTACTTCGGAATTGTATATCTTAAAAAATCTACAAAAAGATCTGCAGTGGTATATTATGTCTATCTCCCAACGATCATTGTGACCCAATGTAAACATTTATTTATTTTTAACATATTAAAAAAGTTAGACATATGCGCGTCAGACTCGCATGAAGGGTTCCAAACTAACTACGCCAAATAACTTTGTTTTTAAAAGTGTTTGTATCAAATACAAAGTCATATTTGCGGTTTTAGAAAATGGGCTATATCTCAAAAACTACTGACCCGATCTCGTTCAAACCAATTTTTTTAAAGTTTTTATTAAGATCTACAACATATATTTTTTGAAGCTTTTTCACTCCATTATTATAGAAGAAATGAATGAAATGAAATGCGAGCCTGATGGTAAGCAATAAATAAGGTCTACAATGGAACGAGTGGAACCAAAAGATGCCTGTTAACTCTTGCTTTAAAGGCAGATGGCTCATATGTAGTAGGAAACACAGAAGCCAGCAGAAAGTTCCACAATTTGCTTAAATAAGACAAATATCCACACAAACCCCAGACAAATAAGACGAAAATATAAAAATATCTACTGAATATTGATCATCAATTCCCCCGTGCACAGACGCTGCCATGCCAAAGGAGCCGTGCGAAACGTAATGTAACAGGTTTGAATAGGTCACGATACAATAGCTGAGCTGTATTAGATCTGGAGTTGAAAGGAGCCAAAGAAAGTACCAATACACGTGTCTTTTTGAAAGAAAATGTAAATGTATTTGTACTGTTAACGCGAATAAATACATTTGCATTTCAGGGCTCACAAAAGCGGGAGTTTGCTGGGTGCGACAAATACGAACGATCTCGGACACAGAAGGTTTTTTATTTTTATTAATGGCAGGCTCTCGACCACCATCTCACCTGATTGTAAGCGATGATGTGGTCGAAGATGAAGCAGCTTACCTAGAAGTAACCTGTTCACTCTTGCCTTAAAGACAATCAAGTCATAGTTTTCAGGGAACACAGTCTCCGCCCTCCGGCAGGGAATTCCACTTCTTAGCTAAGTGAACGGCTTTTGACTAATGTTATGATAATAAGGATATAAATACATATCAACGTTGCGTCCACCTTAAAAGTAATTCTTCTGAGTATGGCTGTTCATACCAAATGAGATTAGAGTCCATTTAAAATGATATGTTTTTGCAAATTGGTTATGAACTGGAGAGTATACCTAAGCTATTTTTTTTTGCTCAAAAACAGCTTTTCAACAGAGCGCAGCCGTGGGTAGAAACGAGTCATAGAATTTTATATGGAAATATTTAGAGTAAGAGTGATGCAAACGAAGCTAACTCACACATAATACTTGTACAAATGTTGGCATCCGGGTGCTGTGTGTGCATTCTGCATTAGAAATCTAGTATGTGTAAAGCTCTGCAGAATTTCATACGTACTCAAATAAATGTACGAACCTACTTTGCAATGTTTATTGCATGAAGATGTAAGTGGTCCTTCAAGACTTCGGCATTATCTGCTTTGTGTTTTGTTTTCGGTGGGAAATTCATCAAATGACTTTCAAACGGAGAAATTTCAAGTGTGTCATTTATTTCATTTCTTTTTTAAATGTTGTTGTGAAAATGTTTTATATGAAATTACGGAGAGCCTTTTCAATATCTCAAACAGTTCCACATTAAGCTAAGCCATTTCAATTACGAACAAGGCGCCAGAATGCCCCACACTTGCTTAAAAGCCTTATTTGCAAACTCATCCTGATTTATGTGCTCCGGATTTTGTATTTAGCCCAAGTATTCAGGAATACAAGCCGGCAATATGTCCAACTAGCACAAACTAGCTTGCTCACTGAACTACAATTCTAAAATTTGAAATACATGGATAGTTACATTTCTCCACACAAAATATATTTTGTTTTTTTTTTTCTTCTTAATATTTGTCTAATCATTTTGTACAATCTAATAACTAAACAGTTCAAACAGCTTTAACTTATATAGCTCCCCACTCCTCCCGATGGATGGCCTTAGAGTGAAAACCTCGGGAATACATTTATGTGCAATTTTTTTTATTGCTTTTCGTGAAATAAATCCTAGCAACGCACATTCTGATCTAACTAATATGTTCATTCGATATTCGAAACGCTATCTATGAAAGTAAATTAAAACCTCGTAAACACATGCGTCGCATCGTCAATTCAGGCCATAGATTATGCATTTCTGAACTGTTCGATACTATGTATAATTTTTTTCATATTATACATAATATCGAACAGTTCTGGATATAAAAGCGGGTTAAATTTACATAAAAATTAATTAAAAAAACATAAAAGTAGGCGTACACAAATCTTAGAGCACGCAGATTTTTCTTCCTCCTCAAAAGTTACTCCTTTTTCACTTACGAGGTTTTCACTCTAAGGCGTCGATTGGTATTGAATTTGAGACATCATCATATGGTTAGCCTCTTTCAGAACTACATTGGATCATCTTCCAGTCTAACCTGATGCAGCTGAGTAGTGTTTTACTTAAAGCGACTGCTGCCTATTTGATCTCCCAAAACATAGAAGCTAGGTTACACGAGATTGCAGGGCTTGCGGGAATGTTCTAACGAGATACCGTGGCCCCGGAACTTCAGGGCAGCTGAAGGAACAGGGTGGGTTTTTACCGTAGAAGTCTGACACACCCTTCCGCTTAACTCAGAGCGGGAGAAGTCATTGGATGATTTTCCCAACCAAAAGAAAAAAATCAAATGTTACACGAGATACCCTTTGTCAAAACTAGTGTCGAATTTACTGGCTTTTCTGGCTTCTGACTACCAGTAACGACTGCCAAAGGTGTACACACAGAACAGATAAAAGAGGTTAGAAAGGAAATAGTTCCTGATTTGTATGAGAACGCGTGTCGCCGCTTGTCTCCCACTCTTTAGCTCCACTACAAGCAAGAGGCCCGTTACGTATGTGAATTACGCACACAAATAAATTACACACACTTAAATCAAGAGTTTGCTACTGACTGTAACTCACTGTAGATAAACATGCGCCGTGTATCACGGCCAATCAATCAGGGCAAAGGACGACACGTTAATGGTTGAAATGTTGAGGACGCGAAGCATGCAGTACATTGTAAGCGGACTTGGTCATTGCGTTGATTAAGCGAGTACACATCGGTCAATGTATATTTTTTGTAACTTGTTGCAATAATGTTGTTAATGTTTGGAATTTCATAGTGATGAGAATATTTTTATGTTTTTTACAAATAAAATTGGAATTAAATGTTATTTTCAATTTACCGATGGAAAGATATAGCTACTCGCTCTATACTTGCGGTCTGACTTTTTGTTTTACAGGTTATAATTGCACCCTCCTTGCCGGATTGCTGCCGTGGGATCTGGAGGCGGTAGCCCTCGCGCGCGTGCATAATTGGCGCGCAGAGGTGCTAAGCCGGGGTGAAACTCCGCTACCACGGCAAGTCGCGTCTCAGCGGATAGAACTCCGGCGCGATCTCACGGCAGCATGGAAAGAGCGGCTGTCGCAACCGAAGGCTGGGCACGCCGCTCGCGGCGATAAGTCCCCTCTTTAAGGAGTGGCTGGAGATAGGCCATGGCGTCCTCACCTTCCGCCTGACGCAGGTGCTGACCGGACATGGCTGTTTCGGGAGTTACCTGTTTCGGATTCAGCGGGAGGACACGCCCGGGTGTCGTCATTGTGAAGACCACCTGGAGGACACGGTGGAGCATACGGTGGAGGTGAGCCCTGCTTGGGCGGAGCACCGCCGTGTCCTCGTAGAGGCGGTCGGCGGCGGCGACCTCTCGCGCCCTGCTCCGAGAGGGAATGGGATGCGGTCGCCTCCTTCTGCGAAGCAGTCATGCTAGCGAAGGAGGAGGCCGAACGCGCAAGGGAGAGGCAACTCTCTTCCTCGCGCCCCAGCCGCCGCGGCAGACGCCCCGGGCGTCGAGGATCACGAGCCGATTTCCGGCCACCGTAGGCGCGGGCCTGCGGACGGCGAGCAGGGGTCGCTCACCGTCCGGTAAGGACCAGGCCCGAGTCGGCAGCGTGTCGTGTTCCACGCGCGCCTCAAAGAGCTGTCAACACCAGTGACGGGGCCTCCTGCCGGGGTTTGCGGGAAAGTTCTACCGAGTTACCGCGGCCCCGGAAATTTAGGGCAGCCGAAGGAACAGGGTGGGTTTTTAGTCAGTAGAATTCTGACACACCCTTCCGCTTGACCCAGAGCGGAAGAAGTCATTCGATGATTTTCCCACCCAAAAAGCTCGCCACGCCCACAATACCATTCCAACCTTATACATCTATTCCGTGGGTGTACAGATGACAGCCGGGAACAACGGCTTGACGTGCTCCCGAGATACGAAAGAGTCCTGATATCTAAAGACAGTCACCCATCTACGATCTGAACTTGTTCAGTGCCACTACAATTTATGACGTTCCCAAACATATACAACGTGTAACAGAATAAAAGCAATTCCTGAAAGTAGTTGGTTCGGGTAATCGGCTTCTGAATAGATTTCCGTCATTAATAACTTTAATTTCGGTAGTCGGTGTCTTTAGTTTTGTTTTTTCGTTTTTGGCACCGACTTCCGAAATTAAAGTTATTTTTCACTTTGCAGTGTTTTTTGGGAGTCGGTTTAATTTTTTGTTAAAAAGTTTTTTTTCACTCCTTTTAGTTGGATGATTTTTAATTTACCTAGTTACAAGAGCCTAAATGTCAACTACTTATAACCTTTTACAAAATATTGCTTTTCCCAATGCTGGGCCGTTAATTGTTGAGGAGTTCTCCTGATACTTCACCATCAGCTCTACATCACCATATGCATTGTGACGAGCATAAAGTGCTTAACATCCATATTCAAGTAATCGAATCGCAATCCACTTAATACTTATTATTGAGTAGTTTCGGCGGCCATCTGTGGTCTTCATCATCAGTTCCACTTCCCCAAATGGTACTTTTTGAGAGCAACTGCACAAGTTACTATAAGAAATACCCAAAACGCCATAGGTGTGCCTATAATATTTGAAGAGTTCCCTCGATTTCTCCAGGATCCCATCATCAGATCCTGACTTTGGTGATAGTGGTACCAATTTCGAAGTATACCCATTCGAACAAAAAAATAATTTTCCAAATCGGTTCAGCCGTCTTCGAGTACTCGATGATCATACATAAAAAAAAAAAAAAAAAAAAAAATATACGCGTCGAATTGATAACCTCCTCTTTTTGTCGTCGGTTGAAAATAGGTGTTAGTTAGGTACATTTTGACGAAAAAAATTTTTCATTTAACTTAAAATGGAAACGCAGTATCATGATAAATTAATACAATCCTTAATTCATGGGGTTGACATATCCATGTGGATAAAAACCCCGTTCAATTCATAGAATTAAAATAAAAATAAAATCCTTAATTCAGGGAAATGCGCTCGTGTGCTTGTCGGCCGCTAACATTACATGAGTGTATGCGTATGCTAAGGATATTGTATGACGCACATACGTTTTACATTTAGTAAGGGTTTAACAATTTTATAAAAAGTGCCTAGGTTTGGTTTCAATTTATATATATAGAGTTACGGATGTTATTTTAGACTTAAAATTTAATATTCTAATTGGGGTGTCTGAGGTATTGCGCTTAATCTGTTACACCTTGTAGGTATATTACATGCAATCCTATTAAAAAGAGCTCATTAAAATTTGTAATACTGCCAAATTCCCTGATTAATGATTCTCATTTTGTTTCAGGTAAGATACCAATTCACATTATACGACTACGGACCGGTAAATATACGCCTCTCATTTATAGCTGCTCAGTATACTTGCTGATTTGAAGCTGAATGATCACTACTTCTGGTAATCAAAAATAAAAGCGGTTCCTTTGGGAGTCTTCATTACTAAGAGAGAAACCAGAACCTTTAATAGCATAATAATATAGACAGCAATAATAATAATGAAATAGGTAATGATGTTTATTTTGGAAATCCCTACTATCCATATCCATGCTTTAATATTATAAATGCGAAGCGAAAGTAACTCTGTCTGTCTGTCTGCTGTCTGTCTATCTGTTACCTTTTCACGCCAAAACCGCTGAACCGATTCAGATAAAATATTGCATGGGAATAGTTTAGGACCCTGGGAAGGACATAGGATTTTTATTCCGAAATTCCTTCCTCCTTCCGGGGATACGCGGTTTTTCTTTTTGATTACCGCGCTCATCGGCTTGTGGGATTATTTTGCGTACGCAGTGCACCTTATTAAGAGACTCTTATTCTTAGTTTGATCTTCGTCATAATTATTATGAGCTCTGTTAATCAGAAAGATTATTATAAAGCACCGTATTTATTAGTTTATTATTTTAGCATTTATACGTATTTTATAAGTATTATTTTATTCCATTTTCTTGTGTATTTTTTAACCCAAAGGTTGACTGGTAGAGAATGCCTTGCTGCATTAAGTCCGCCCATGTAACACAATTGTACAGTAAAGTTTAAATAAATAAGTTGTTGCACTGATAGTTTCTTAATAAGGCCGTACATTGATCTCATCATTTGGGAACGGCTTTTAGTCTAAAATCGTCAGACTCATGAGTTCCACGGAACTGCTTCATATAGCAAATAGGAGATATTAGAAAACCATCATTACCACACCACCAACCAATTATCCAAATGTCTACACTCAAAATAATCATTTTAATCAGTATTGCTACCGCAATTACCCTAAAATAACTAATTACGCAGTATTTGGCTGCATAATAACGCGAGGTGTGTTTAATGTAAACACAAAGAGCGTTGACTATTCGTCAAATGTGAGGCGGGCAGTGGCCGACAGTGGGCGGCAGCTGTGTATACAATGGCGATGGTACTCGCACATGTTATGTTTTAATAAATAATGTATTCGAACGCACTGTTGCTGGAGGTAATTTGAATTTATCAAAGAGCTCGATAATGCCTCTGGCGGGCACTGCTGAAGCTCTACAAACAAAATCGTAATTATGAAAATAAACATATCTATTTGGTCCCCCAATTTAATTACCAGTATAAAAAATATTTAGCTTTGAATCAAAACATAATTTATTACAGATACAAAATAAATCTAAATTAAAATAGGTGGTTCGTTTAGATGCCAATGTATACGTTTTTATAATAAAATTCCTAGCCATATTCAAGAACTAAGTATTAATAAATTCAAATTATTGATAAAACGTAAGCTATGTCAGAAAGCTTTTTACAGTGTTAAAGATTATAATTGAGGACAAGAAGGCTTGGGAATGAGATGCTCAAATGATATACGTGTGCCTTTTTTATTTATTTTTAAAATTTTGGTTGATTAATTTTTGATTGATTAAAATGATTGTTTGTTGTTTATTTTGTTTTTTTTTTTATATATATAATTATTTCATTATTGTAAATGTGAGGACAAATGTAGGTTATTCTTTCTTCGTTGTTTTTACTTTAACTATAATTTATTTAATGATGTCAAGCAGTTCGAGTACTTGTGTGGCCTTCCCAAATGTCCTTACTTTGGTATTGTTCGTCAAATTGTTGAGCTCCTTAAGTTCTAAGTTGAGCTACACAATAACTGACAAATGCTTGCACTGTCTGGACAGGTCCGCTCAAATTTTCGTGGTTATTTCCTCAAAAGAATACCACAGACATGAACCTACATGCTTCTCATATACAAATACAAATTGTCTGGACTTTAAAAGAGACTTTGACCTCTGAGTTTGTTTCGGTGTTTCTTCTCAGAGTAGTCAGATAGGAAATACCGGCCTCATCTAGCTAAACTAAACTTAACACGCAAAAAACATGACGTGTAAAAGTGTTATTTATAACCAATTTATAAAAAATAAATATTTCATTTCATTTCAACTTAGCGGGAGCAGCCCCAAATTCAAAAATGTAATGCTGGTTTTTTTTTAATCTAACCAACGGAATATACACATTATTTCTATCAAGGAAAATATCGTATTACTTACGGCGAGCGGATTTAATATTTATCTTTTCATTGTGCGTACAATGAAGGATTGAAATTGCCAGCCGCATTTTAACCAATAATTAATAATGTGTAGGTAGGTATTGAGCTTCACGTTCTACGATATAATCTCTTGTCTGTTAAGGTAGTGGACATATCCCTCTGGTGGCCTTAAATGTGTCCAGGGACCGCGGATAAACCCGAATTCACAACGCGTATTTTACTAGGCATGTCATCCTCTTATATAGCGGCAGGAATAGAACCCCTCACTCCACTTGACTGGATCTGCAGAGAAACTAGTTAGGGGCCGCGTGGAAGAGTTTTTAAGTGCTTCTGCAGCTCCCAGCGTAAATATGCGAAGGAACACGGGCTGCTTTAAGTCAGAGTTTGACAGACCTCTTCGCTCACCCCAGGACGGCGGACAACCATGAGGCTCTTAACTACTGCCTCATTGGTCAAGTGGTAGCAAGATGATTTTCTGTAACCTATAGTGTTAACTAATCCTTCTATAGTTACAATTATACCGGTAAAAGTAATAACCCAGAGTGAATAAACGGTCTTGTGCAGTCACTTTAGCTCTTCAATAACACCATTTTTCAGACCTTTACCTGTAAAATCGAGGGCCTCTTTCGTGGGTATAGGTGAGTTAGAGCACTCTATAACTCCGCTATTACACCTATTCTTACAACTTTTATACTCAAATGGAACCGATATACACTTATGTATATCGGTTCCATTTAAAAACAACCTGTATATCTTAATATACAGGTTGTTTTAACGCTAGCGTGCTAGTTGGGTCGGTTTCAATTCCGGAGCCGGACAAAAATTGCTTTTGAGTTTTTCTATAATTCTCAGTAGTAGACCGGAGTTGAAAATTGGCGATGTGACATCAACGTGCCTCGGAATGCACGTTTAGTTGTTGAACCCGGCTGTCTTTTCAAAGTCTTTGACAGTCATTACGGGTACTTAGAAGCCAGAAAATCGGTCACTGGTCTGGCTAATGGGTATCGTCTTAACCAGCTACTGGGTTCTGGAGGTCATATAGGCAGTCACCTCATGTAATAATACTCATCCGCATTATATATAATACTCAGCTACAATAACACTAATACTCAGCTTCACGCGGTTAAACTGGATTGAGAAGAATTTTTTAAGAGAAGTTTGGCCGAGAGTGAAGTTCTGGAGGACGTAACAAATTAATATGTTCCGTCGCGCCGCCGAGCTTCAAAGCAATTCCCTGCTCTGTGAAAATGGCACATACGCGAATATTTTACGAAACATCCTGTTTCGTTGGTCAGTAAAATTGATCTTTTTAGGGTTCCGTAGCCGAATAGCAAAAACGGAACTCTTATATTTTCGTCATGTCTGTCTGTCTGTCCGTCCGTCTGTATGTCACAGCCATTTTATTTCGAAACTATTAGAACTGTACATGTGAAACTTGGTAGGTAGATGTATTCTGTAAACCAATTTTTTATTTTAACAAAAAAATATATAAAATTAAGGGCGGCTCCCCATACATGGAACTGAAACTGAAATTTTTTTTTTCTTGAAACCTGCGTGCGTTTTTATAGACAGGTCTTTGAAAATGACATTGAAGTTTCCAAAACAACTTTTTCATAAAGTAAATCGTTTCCAAAGTGGTAAAATGTGTCTCTCCCTCCCCCCGTCTAACTTCTATAACAATGGAGTGAAAAATAAAAAAAAATATAAATGCTTTAGATCTTAATGTAAAATTTCAACAAAAATCTGTTTGAACGAGATGGGTAAGCAATTTTTGAGATATAACATATTTTCTAAAACCGCAAATATAACTTTGTAATTCATACTAACACTATGAAAAACAAAGTTATTTGTCGTAGTTTCTACGAAACCCTTCATGGGCGAGTCTGACTCGCACTTGGCCAATTTTTTTTATTTTTATTTTAGATGAGCTTTCTAAAGAGCTTCGACTATGAACCTTTTTTTCCAACCAAATGACTCCTCCTGCTGCGGGTGGAGGCGAAGGGAGTGTCAGACTTCTATTGACTAAAAACCCACCCTGTTCATTCAGTTGCCTTTGTTGTCCGGGACCACGTTATCTCGTTAGAACATTTCTGCAGCCTCTCGACTATGAATCATAGCGTATCTAATTATTTTACAGGATTCATATTTCGTTACAAATAATGGCACGACTTAAAAATCCTCCGGCCGTTGAAAAAGTACCGCAGCACTCGGCTCGTGTCTTCTTCCGCATTCTCGATGCAGATTAAAGGTAACCCAGCTTAAAAAACTACTGAACCGAAGGCAGGTCATGTGTTGTTTGTGAATTTAATGTTGAACCGAGTGTAAGCATTTTTATCCTCCGAATGTCCTAATACGGACCGTGTTGTATTTACAGCAATTAGCTCTTACTAATCATTATTTCTTAGTGCTATTTCTACAGCATTGATAGATAGATAGATAGATAGAATATACTTTAATAATTACACCAATAATTGAAACACACTTAAATAACAATATTGTAAAAAAATTGGTTACAATGGCGGTCTTATCGCTGAGAGCGATATCTTCCAGACAACCTTTGGAAGGATTTTATGAGCTTTAATTAAAATGGGGAGGGCTATATTAGTGTACTACTGTACAAATATTCATTAATAACGGAAAAACTAATAAAAATACAACAAAAATATATATATACAAATACATAAGTACATAAAATAAATAAATATATAATGTGTTCTTTAACATCGTGTGGAGAAAGCAAAGGAATAATCATAAGTTTGAAATAAAATGATTGGCAACCGAGCTTTTAAAAACAGCAAGTGACTGAGCTTGTCTTACTGACACCGGCAATCCATTCCACAACCGAATGACCTGCACCGTAAACGACTGGTCGTAAAATTTTGTGGAATGCGTAGGCATCAAAAGTCTCAAATTCTCTGATGATCTCAAATCTCTAACATGTGTGTCATGAAGGAACTTAAAACGTTCTTTGAGGTAAAAGGGAGTCGTTGGATTGAAAAGAATACTGTAGAGTAATGATAAAATATGTGCATTCCGGCGAAGGCGAATAGGCAGCCACTTGAGTTTAGTGCGAAACTCAGAAACATGATCATATTTGCGCAATCCAAATATGAATCTGATACAAAAATTTTGGAGTCGCTCAAGCTTATCTAGCTGCACTTCAGTTAGATCTGGATAACTTGCATCAGCATAGTCAAGGATAGGGAGAAGAAGAGATTGGGCAAGCGCAGTTTTAGTAGCAGTCGGTAGGAAATTGCGCAATCTGCGCAAAGACCCCGCAGAGGCGAACAGTTTGCGGCTCACTTCTTGCAACTGGGGACCCCAAGACAAATCTTTATCAATATAAATACCAAGGTCTTTTACTGAGTCACAGTAGGGTATAACAGCTCCATCAAAAATGATTTGGGGAAGGGTCGTCCAGTCAATTTTGGAACGTAGCCTAGGGCTGCCAACAATAATGACTTTAGTCTTCGCAGGATTAACCTTCAAACCATGATCCAAACTCCAATCGGAAATACGCGCTAAATCTTTATTCACTGTCTTCACCGCCTCAGACAAATTATTAATTTTATGTTTTCTATATTGTGAAACAACACTGAAATTAAATGGCGCGCAACAAAAGAATCACTAAATTAGAATCACAACTACACACTTTAGCCTAGCTATTTTTAAATGAATTAGAATTTGGAATACTTAGCCAAATGCCTGACTGTTTGAAATCAAAGTGGCCAGTTCGACGAACGCCAATTTCATTATGTAAGGATTTATTAGCGTGGCTGTATCACAAATTACTGATGCCCAATGCGAAATCTGTATTCGCAACACAATGTTCCAATATTGTATGTTCTACGATGATTGATTTGGGTACAAATAAGGCATTGTGACATTTTTAATCGGTTCAGTATTCAATTAATCAATTCAGATTGAAAATTATTTTTTTCGGGGCGGTAAAAATGTAGATGTATGAAAATGGGTAGGTCATATTTTAGTGTTATTGTTATATTCTTTGAAATTACAACATTTTCGTATCAGTTCTATGTATGGATAACTACTTTTTTGTTTGGGGTGGTAAGCAATGTTGCGGTCGAAGATATAAAATAATATAAAAATCGTAAAGCGGTTACCAGAATATATCTACCAACCAAGTTTCAACTGTTTAGTCCTTATAGTTTTTGAATCAAGGGGTTGTGACATACGGACGTACAAACAGGCATAATGAATCGATAAGGGTAACGTTTTTGCCATTTCAAAAAAATCAAGATCTGGAATATTTAATTTCACATAGGTACTTATAAAACGTCACAAACCAGTGCTTGGTTCAAACCAAGCACTGGTTTTATTTGTCTCTACCTATGGAGAATAACCGGCAAGAAACTCCGCGTTTACTGTTTTCAAAATAGTCGACATTTACAGTAATTCCATTATACAGTTTTTATAGGTATGAGAGGACAGTACAGACCAGATAAAAGAATACATTGTAATTATCAAACAGGATCATTCGGCTACGAAACCCTAAAAAGGCTACCTTTAACTGGTTCAATTGATTTAATTCATAAGGTAGGTTTCTCATGCAAAAAGAATCTATAATGTGCGGGTAATTGAAAAATCTTTCTAACTCTCATTGTATTAAATTTGTCCGTACAATAAGAGGTAGAAAGTTTCTTTTTTAAGAGCATCATGTACGTCATGAATTTATAAATAAAATATATAGTAATAATACTTTTTTTTATAAAGTAGGTATCAATTAATTTTACCCTAGCGCGCAGAGCTATTAACATACTGGGCCAGTTGCATCCTGACTTTTAATTAATTTCATTGCGTTCCATTCATCATTTATTCATATCTTTATTCATATGCTTTTTTATTCTGACTGACACAATAATTGAGACCTTCTTTGTAAATTTTTAATAACTCGTTTTCAGGAAAGCTAAAGTAATTTAAGCTGAAAATTAAACGACCACGTGCAAAGAATTTCTACGAAAACGTATTTTACTCAACGAATTGCGACCTCGTTTCTAAATAGTGGGTGGTTTACTTTTAAGTTTTATCAATCTTCTTCATTAAAAAAACCGGTCAAGTGCGTGTCGGGCCACGCGCAGTGTAGGGTTCCGTAGTTTTTATAACAGCCAAGTGCGTGTCGTATTCGCTGACTGATCGTTTCGTACCATGCTCTAACTAAAAGCCAAACATAACTACTTAATTAATTTGACTTCCTATACAAATCCTCACCTGATCCGACAATTTTGCACGGAAAGTTTTAATTTTTTTTAGAGATTTGTATAAAACTTGTCATAGCCGGTGTTTTGAATTTAAATACGGACACAGAGCTACACTACTCAATCGTCACAAGAAGCTAGCATGATACAACTGGCGCTTAGCGCCATCTATCGACATTTCTATAGAGTTGTTCGAAATTTTCGAGTCAAATACAATTGGTCGACTATTACTCGTAAACCTGTAAAGCCCACTTATGTTTGATAGTTTTCCTTTTTTTTTATTGTTAGGTAGGGCCACTCGTACTTTAGCTCTATACGGCTAATGTACTACTTAACCGGTCTGTCCTGTGGTGACCTCTAATAAATTAAAGGCCCCCAGCAAGGGCTTACAAACTACAATATACTTAAAAACTAATGACCGCACGCTAAGGGCACTCCCTGTGGAGTACGGGCCTCGGCATAGCGGGGTCATTTTGGGAGGGCAGCAAAGGGACAGGCTGGGTCATATTATTATTTACGGGAGTATTTATTGCTACTGGCTCAGCATCGCGGGCTGGCTCGTTTGGCAAAGGTCGGGGGGGATTTTCATTACAAGTACGCGGACGTCGCGATGGGCCTCGTCGGCGAGGCCGGAATACGGAACGCGTTTTGTATCTGTATTTTCTAAGAGTGCTGGTTTCCCTACTGCTCTCTTGTCGGATGGTGGTGGGGTCGTCAGGCTCGTCTAGGACGTTACGCGGGCGACGAACCCGAGAAATCTTGGAGGGTCTGTATCGGGCGGCCGATACGATCAGGGGGTTAGTGTGGGTATCAGCAGAGGTGAAGTAACGCACTGACATGCGTTTCAACACTTGCTTTATGGTCGGGAGTTTGAGGTCTACGTGGAGATCCTCATTCCTACAGAACCAGGGCGCGCCCGTGGCCTTTCGGAGAAAACGGTTCTGAATGACTTGCATCCTATGGATCTGATTGGGACTAGCATGAGCAAACACTGGACAGGCATACGTCATGATAGGACGTATGCATGTCGTGTAGATTCGAATTTTACATCTAAGGGAGAGCTTACTGTGTTTATTCAGCAAGGCGTGGAGCCTACCGAGAGCGAAAGCGGCTCGCGAGCGAACCGACTTTATGTGCTCACTGAAGTTAAGGAACTGGTCGAGGATCACACCTAAGTATTTGGCTCGCTTCTCCCAAGGGATTGGCTTGCCGAACATAGTGATCGGGCGGGGGGGGGTGAAGTGTCTATGTTGGCGAGCCCTGCGAAACAGGACTGCTTGACTTTTGTCGGGATTTACCTCAATCCTCCATTTCCTAAACCAATCGCCTAGTGCGTTGGCTGAGGTCTGGAGGGTATGAGCGATGCTATCGGGATTATGTCCCGAGTAATAGATGGCCGTGTCGTCGGCAAATAGGGATAACTCTACTGGAGGCTTTTTGGGGATATCGCTAGTGAATAGCGTGAAGAGTGGGGGGAGAGCACGGCGCCCTGAGGGACGCCGGCTCTGATAGGGCGGGGAGTGGAAAGCGCTCCTTCGATACGATATCTGAAGGAGCGGTTCGACAGAAAGTCTCGAATGATGAGCACGAGACGGTCCGGCACACCTAGTTGGTAAAGCTTATAAATTAAGCCATTGTGCCAGACTTTGTCGAAAGCCTTCGCTATATCAAAGAATAGGGCCCCCGTCACCAGACCGCGTTGAAAACGGCCGCTAATGTGCTCTACGATGCGGTGGGCTTGGTGGACACTGGAATGATGGGCTCTAAAGCCAAACTGCTCGTTAGGGATTAGGCTCTTTGCCTCGACAAAGTCCTTGAGCCGATTAAGAATAATCCGCTCGTAGACCTTGCCGAGGGCGCTGAGCAGACTAATGGGTCTATAACTAGTCGGGAGGTTCTTGGGCTTTTTGGGTTTTGGGATACCTATCACTATAGCCTCTTTCCAAGCTTGTGGAAACAAGTTGTTGGACAAGGCGCCATTGAAGATGGCAGCTAGTAGGACTATGATCGTACGTGGGAGGAGTTTAAGTGCCCTAGTGGTCAGTCTGTCAGTCCCGGGAGCTTTCCTAGGTTTGAGTTTCTTGATGATCTCCTCCACCTCGTCTTCCGTGACGGGGGGGAGGGGAGCATCAGGGTCCTCGACAGGGGGTAGGGCAGATCTACGTTCGACCTCAGCATCCACGTGGGCAAGGTGGGCTGGGTCGACTGGTTGGGAGCTGGGAGAGCACTGGGCCTCCAGGCTGTCGGCTAGGCATTCGGCTTTGTCTTCGTCGTCGAAGGCAATGCTTTTGTCCGGGCGGATAAGGGGAGGCATTGAGGCAACCTCAGTGGCGCGCATATTCCTCTGAAGTTGCCAGAAGGCATGGTGGGTGGGTTCCAGTTCGCTCAGGATCTTGTCCCAGCCGGCTTCACGCCACTCTCTGATGCTGTTACTTACTTTGCGCTGTAAGTACCGCATGAAAGTTTTGTTATTCTGGCAGGGGAAAGCTCTGTAGGCACGGACTGCTGCGTTCTTCTCAGTCAGCAGGGCCCGTACATCGTCCGGGAGTTTCCGGCGCCAGTGCTCTGACACCGGAATCTCCTTTGAACAGTCGTTCAAGACAGATTGTACGTGCTCTGTGAGTGAGTCGATCGCAGCCGTCGTGTCGGCGGCGGACTGGATGTGGTCGGGGATCTTGTCCAGGTGGGGAGACGTGTTGGATTTCAGCAATTCGCCTACTTTCCTCCAGTCAGTGATCACCTCTGTAGGAGGGGGGCGTGATAGTTTTCCTTTAAATTTCGTTATATATAGGTACTACTGCCGTGACATTTGAATTTCTAACTACAACCGTTTACTTGATAGAGGGGGGGGACACTTGACTCTAACGAAAATTGGTACTTTAAAGCTTTATAAGTCACGAACGGTTCACTTAATCAAAAAACGGTCTTACCAAACCCCTAATATTTTTGAAAGACCTATCAAACGATATCCCACACTATGGGAAGAACGAAAAAAAAATATCATCCCACTTTACATGTATGGGAGGTACCCTAAATAATTGTTTTTTTTTTTTTTTTCAAAATTTTATTTTACCACTTTTTTGGCGTCATTAACGTGTATACTCATGCCAAAGTACAACTTTCTAGTACCAATAGTTTTTGAGCTAAACCGCGGACAGACGGACAGACAGACGGACATGGCGAAACTATAAGGGTTCCTTGTTGACTACGGAACCCTAAAAACAGCATTTTCTAAATTCGAATTCTCTATACGTCATTTAAATAAAGCTTGTCAAAATCTTCCTTTTTGTTAAAATATACGGAACCTGACAATTCGGTACCAACTAAACCTCGACTGTCATTGTGCTCGTCTGTCCATCAAGGGACTATATCCTATGAACCCTTATAACGACAAACTTTTTTTATTAAAGTAATACAAGTTTACGGTTGATGGACAGTCCATCAACGTCAGTCAGTTTTTTTTTTCTTAATAACAGCCAGCAGTGTGAGTAGAATTCACATTAAGTCTACTAGCAATCTTGTTAACCCCGCCAAGTAAGGTAAATATCACGGAATAGATGAATAAGGTTGGAATGGTAATGTGGGAGTGGCGCGCGTGCCACATTTATGATACGACAATCATAGCGCGACCGATTAATTCATTCACCGCATGCGCCACACTTCAACCATTGTGGTTTTGTCCTTTGCCCTGATTGGCCGTGATGCACGGCGCATGTTTATCAACAGTGAGTTACAATCAGTAGCAAGCTCTCGATTTAAGTGTGTGTAATTTATTTGTGTGCGTAATTCGCATACGTAACGGACCTCTTGCTTGTAGTAGAGCTAAAGAATGAGGAGACAAGCGGCGACACGCGTTCTTATACAAATCAGGAACTATTTCCTTTCTAACCTCTTTTATCCGTTCTGTAGTAAATATGCTTGTGTTGTGTCTGGAGTGGGTTCACGGCAATAGTGTAATGGGTGGGGTTCGATCCCGCGACTTTTCGATGAAAAGTCAGTCACTTGAGCCAATAGGCTTTTTCATTCAAAGTTGGATACTCCATCAAAAGCTTAACCGGTTGTTTAGATGGCTCACGCCCGATTTCGATATGGCAGCAACCATCTTGGCGAAGGCAATCTACCGTCTCTATACTGAAAATCTGGACTATTCAATTTTCAATTTTTAAAACTTTCAGGTTTTCATTTAAATACCACTTATCAGATTCTGTATTCATTTGATTACATAGATTTTGGATTATTTTTGAGTACTTAAACTAATCATACGATTATATTTGTGTATTAATAAGTCTGTTATGTTCGCATTATTTAAGTACCACACAGATAGTCCTAGAGTAAGGAATATTTTTTTAAGAAAAAGTAATGAAAACTGTTAGCGCTGAACTTATCCATTTTCAATTTACGAAAAAATATTGTGCACATACAAAAGTATTATTTAATCATCAATTAGTAATGTCGTTATCATGAAGCGAAGCTTTTATTAGCTACTAGCTTTTGCCCGCAACTTCGTTCGCGTGGGAAGTTTTGCCCGCGTAATTCCCGATCCCGTGGGAATACCGGGATAAAAACTATCCTATGTCCTTTCTAGGGTCCTGAACTATTCCCATGCCAAATTTCATCTAAATCGGTTCAGCGGTTTAGGCGTGAAAAGGTAACATACAGACAGACAGAGTTACTTTCACAGTTATAATATTAGTATGGATTAAAACTACTATCAAAAGTAAAACGTTGTTCAAGTTAAACTACATCTCGGCTATTATTAATTAATATATAACAAAAGCTGAGACGTATAAATTCAGTGATATTTTTAATAATTATTAAAAAGTTATGTCGTAGAGAGAACTAAGAAAAATTTTGTTTTAAATAAATACCAATTGTAACATTCACGTTAATATTAACAACATAAGTATCAATACGTGGCATATGAACTACTTGATATATCTACCTCTATTGTAATACACATATACAAAACAAATTTGGTCGCAAAATCTACTGAAAAACAGCTGATACAATACACCTGACCGAACTTGCAAAATTCTGCGGCAAACTACAATACAAACTAAACATTATGCTACAAAGCTAACTTTATAGGCAAGTCGCTGTAATACCTCTTTAGTTTCTATTAGTTTTGATCTCAACTTTACTTGTTAATCAACCAGACAAACTTGATGCAAAACCATGCATGCGTGGGATCAAACTTGGATCAAAACTTCATAATTGGATCTCTTTGCTATGACGTTTCAAAGCTATTGTGTAAATTTACTAGCAACCAGCTTTCATCCCTGAAAAAAACACTGAAATACGTGCTTATTCATTTTTAATCAGAATACCAACCACCAATTTTAATGATTGAAACTTCAAAATGACGATTTTCTATACAAACTTTCATCCCCTATTTAACTCACTTAGGGGTTGAATTTAAAAAAATTCTTCCTTATTCCTTGTCTTCATTATAAAAGGAACCTCTGTACAAAATTCCAGCATTCTAGCTCCAAGGGTTTGGGCTGGGCGTTGATGAGTCAGTCAGTCAGTCAGGACTTTTCATTTTATTTATATAGATTTTACATATCATATCATAATTAGGTTCTCCCAAACGGGCCAGTCGGAGGGTGCGTTGAAGTATACTTGTGTTCCCTCAGCCCCCCGCAAAGTATTCAGCGTGTCCCTATTTGCCCTCTCCCTGCAACGAAGCCCTAAGCCGAGGTCCACGAGGTGCTTTTGTAACTATAGCTCTGTACCTATTTGTAAGTTTTTAAAAGCCCTGGCTGGAGACTTTAATTATAATGAATTAAGGCAGCCACAGGCAAGGCCGGTTAAGCAGCCTGAGAGCAAACTCAGAGGTTGACCTGCAAGTTACCTTATACAACGTGTAATTTAAAGGGTATATACATACCGAGTGAAGCGAAGCGCGAAGCGCGCCTACCCCCGCCAACAAAGAGAGGCACCTTCCTCTCAAATTCCCCAACGTCTCGGTCCTCAGAGACCATCCCCGTGGAACAGGCTAAACCACGAAAAAGCCTTTCCCTCCTTGGCCACTGCCAAACCTTTACAGGCACTGATGGATATACCCATCGCAGCGCAGATCCTGCCTATAGCCGTGGCTCCAGAGGCCACAGCCAGTCCCCAACCCGAGCCTCAAACCACTGCTGCTCCAGCAGCCAAACAACCGCCCAATCCCTCACCCGTCGCGCACGGCGAGTCTTGCGGCCAGACTCTACTGCGCTACTATAGAATATTTATGACCCGCCAAGCCAGGTCTCTCCGCGATACCCTTCTGGCTGCCGAGCAGCAGAATAACGGCAAAATTACGACGGCAATGTACAGCCAAATATTCAGCACACACAGTGATTTCGTGCTAGGCCTCGACCAGATGGATGCGATGGACTGATCAATGGATTCCCAACGCACAAACCACACTAGGCCTCGATCCCTCAAATTAGGTTTTTTCAACGCCAATGGCATTTTCAACCAACGCGCCGAAATAACTAAATTCCTCCGCGACCACCAATTAGACGTCCTCCTTATACAGGAGACCCTTTTGAAACCCCACCGCGCTGACCCCAAAATTGCGAATTACCGTCTAGTTCGCAATGACAGAACACGCTGCCACGGCGGCGGTACCCTTATTTATTATAGGAAGGAGTTATACTGCATCCCTCTGACCCCACCCGCGCCTCTCTCTCACCTAGAGTACTCTGCCTGTCGACTAGGCATAACTGGTCATCCTCCGATAACCATCATCTCTGCCTACCATCCCCCACCATCGGTCGCGTCTCTTGCTTCAGACGATCCTATCGCGCTCACCAGCGATCTCACGACTCTCTTTGGCCTGAGCGACTCCGTCTTACTAGCGGGCGATCTCAACACCAAACACCCCGCTTGGAACAGCAACACGACAAATGCCAGAGGCAGAATCGTGTATAACCTAGGCGCGACCCTAAACTATGACGTCATCGCTCCAATGACTCCCACCCACTACCCACACGACCACAACCATAGGCCCGATGTCCTCGATGTGGCGCTCCTAAAGAATGTAAACCTCCATTTACACTCCATAGAAGCGCTTCACGAACTCAACTCGGATCACCGTCCCGTTATCCTACAGCTAGGTTCCCGCTCGGGTAACCATGATCCTACCCAACCTCCTCCGACCCAATTGATCACCGACTGGAGGAAAGTAAGTGAAAAACTGAAATCCACCACGTCGCCTCAATTGGACACCATTCCTGACCACATAGTCTCGCACTCTCTCTAGTCGCAGACACGACGGCGGCGATCGACTCGCTTACAGATCACGTACAATCCGTCCTGAATGATTGTTCAAGGGAAGTTCCAGTAGCGGTAGACCACCGCTGGAAACTCCCGGACGATGTACGGAATCTGATAACCGAGAAAAACGCAGCTATCCGTGCATACAGCGCTTTTCCCTGCGCCGCAAACAAAGCTCACATGCCCAACTTACAGCGTGCTGTAAGGAAACGCATTGCCGAGCAGCGTAATGCGAGCTGGGACAAGATGCTGAGCGAACTTGAGCCCACCCATCTTGCCTTCTGGCAGCTTCAGAGGAAGTTACGATCCACTGAAGAGGCCACAATGCCTCCTCTCATTCGTCCCGATAAGTGTCGCCTTCGATAACTCTGAAAAAGCAGAATGCCTAGCCGACAGCCTAGAGTCCCAGTGTTCTCCCAGCACTCAACCAGTAGACCAAGCCCACCTCGATATGGTGAACGCCGAAGTCGAACGTAGAACTTTCCTTCCGCCCGTCGAAGATCCCGATAATCCATTGGCCCCCATCACTCCTGATGAGGTCCAGGATATCATTAAAAGTCTCCAACCGCGGAAAGCCCCCGGCTCCGATGGCATCACCAATAGGGTTTTCAAACTTTTCCCCGCCCAGCTTATAGTGCTAATGACTGCCATCTTCAATGGCGCATTGAGCAATAATATGTTCCCCGCAACCTGGAAACAGGCCACCGTCATAGGTATTTCCAAACCAGGCAAGCCCAAGTCTGACCCGTCTAGCTACCGTCCCATTAGCTTACTCAACGTCCTCGGTAAAATCTATGAAAGGCTTAAATAAAAGCGGCTCAAAGATTTTGCCGAAGCAAAGAGTCTTATACCCAATGAGCAGTTTGGATTTAGAACCGAACACTCATGTATCCAACAAGTCCACCGCATCATAGAACACGTCAGCGCCGGCTTCCAACGGGGCGCATTAACGGGAGCCTTATTCTTCGACATAGCGAAAGCGTTCGACAAAGTCTGGCACAATGGCTTAATCTATAAGCTATACCTACTCGGCGTGCCTGACCGTCTCGTGCTCATCCTACGGGACTTTTTATCGATTCGCACCTTTCGTTACTGAATTGAGGGGAGCTTTCCTCCCCCCATCCCATTCGCGCAGGAGTTCCTCAAGGCTCCGTACTATCCCCCCTCGTTTTCACGCTATTCACTAGCGATATCCCCAAGCATAAAAATACTCAGCTAGCCCTATTTGCCGACGATACGGCTATCTATTATACCGGTCTTAAACCCGATGCCATCGCTCGCACTCTCCAAACTTCCGCAAACACTCCGGCCAAGTGGTTTCGGAAATGGAGAATCGAAGTCAATCCAGACAAAAGCCAGGCAGTCCTCTTTTCTAAGCCGCGGATAAACCCACC
This sequence comes from Tholera decimalis, assembly GCA_943138885.2. Taxonomy (NCBI): domain Eukaryota; kingdom Metazoa; phylum Arthropoda; class Insecta; order Lepidoptera; family Noctuidae; genus Tholera; species Tholera decimalis. Next base: position 43,826,783 of record OW964550.2, on the reverse strand, counting down.
CTCCCCCCGTCCGATTACCATGTACGGCAAGCCGATCCCCTGGGAAAAGCAAGCCAAATACTTAGGCGTGGTCCTCGATAAACACCTTTCCTTCGCTGAGCACATAAAGCAGGCACGTTCGCGCGCCACTTTCGCTCTAGGTAGGCCCCACTTCATTCTTAGCTCCCGCAGCAAGTTATCACTCAGGTGCAAGCTGCGTATTTTCACCGCGGTCATCCGACCCATCATGACCTACGCCTGCGTTGTTTTCGCACACGCAAAGCCCTACCTCCTCCATAAGATGCAGACCCTTCAAAACCGATTCCTCCGTAGAGTCACGGGAGCCCCCTTTTATGTTCGAAATGAGCTTCTTCACGTAGACCTCAAGATGCCCACCATCCAGCAGTTCATGAAACGTGTCTCCAAGCGTTTCTTTGATACTGCAATCCAACATAGGAATCCCCTTATCGTATCGGCCGCCCAATACGAACCCTCGCGTATCTCTAAGATTCGCCGACCAAGGCATACCCTAGTCACTCCCGATGACGCACTCACCCTGCTCCAAGAGAGCCGTAAGGAAACCAGCACAGTTTACAAAAACAAAAATCGACCGTCTTTCCGTCCTCGCCGCCGAGGCCCGCCGCGACGTCCCCGTAATAGTCCGCCCCGACCCTTGCCAGAGCCAGCCCGCGACGCTTAGCCAGTAGCTTTAAATTCCCTTATTAAGGGGCAGATATTCGATTTTCGATGATTTTTAATCCAAGATCACGTCTAAACGGCTAGTGGGTATGCTTTGAAAAAAAATAATGATAGACTAGACTATTTCCTTAATAATTTGATATATGAATATTTAAATATTTTTTTGTAAAACATTGTGTAATTTATTTTTAAAAGTACGTCTAACGCGGGCATAAAAGCGAAGATCAGGCAACAACCATTGGGTGTATTTTTATGAAACTTTCACAGTCTAAAAGTTAATTTAATTGCCAATCTTTTAGTATACGGCTTTTCTTCATATTGTGTTTGGTAAAGTCATGGTGTATTATTATTCGAATAATCTAGGTGCGCAATGAATCGGGGTCTCTTGCGGGCGACGGGCGGCAGTGCATCGCTGACCACTGTCACGAGTAGACGCTAACGCTCCGCGCAAAAAATACAAAATGATTTTATTCGCATAGAAGTTTAACGCCAAAATGGTTGGTAAACCCAAAACACTAAAAAAGAAACGCCTTACAATGTTAAAAATAGATTAATGAAGTAACGAATTTTAATTATTTATATAATTTACTGCCGCCATGGTCGAGTGGTTTAGGGGTTTAACTTGTGTGTGGTCGTGGGTTCGATTCCCGCGGGACGCATACTTTGTAAATTTGTTTCCACTTTGGCTAGGACATTGCAGGCCTGAATCACCTGATTGTCTGATAAAAAGATGGTTCCGTGCTTCGAAAGACACATATAAGCCGGTAGTCCCGGTCGCCAAATGGCGGTCGTCAGAATAGACCACGTCAGAGGCTCTTGAGGCAGTCTAGGAACTCTGACACTAGGGTGTATGGGGTCATTAGACATTACTACCCACACGATAAGAAGAAGATTATTTATATAATCTCTATCAATAGTTTAAATTAGCATATTGGAATAAAATAAATGTGATTTAAATGTAGTAAACAAACTTTTATTTTATTGAAATAATTATGTTATTTCCTTTTAGGAGAACACCAAATAGTAAAGATTCTTGAGTCAAAAATGTAGAGACAGGGTGAGTATTGAAATGTAATTTACGAGTAGGTAACCATATTGGAGCGTAGTAAGGACAGTTCGATTAGAGTTTCAAAAAATACTTGAGTGTTGCTGATATTGGAATAGTTGTAGGTACCGTAAAACGCTGCAACTTTGCCAACTAAGCCCAAATTTGCCTATTTCGTTTAATTAACGATATTTCGCGTTTGCTTCGTTTTTTCTTATTTTCTACCATTAGGTAGTGATTTTACATTATTAGGGCAACATATTTTTCATTTTTTGTAATGGTAACTTCATTGTTATTCCGTTAGTTGTACGACAAACACTGGTGCAACTGAGTGAAAATTTTTAGTGTCTTGTAACTTTTGAAGTTTTAGCTAAAGAAAAGGTGTTTTCGTGCAGCTATAACATTCCAGGGTAAGAAAATACTATCTACTTTCCGTATTACTCGGTATTTTTGTTAAAAGGACACGATTTCATTAAAATAACTTAGCAGGCAATGTTGTGCACTGTTTTGAAAACTTGAGTGACACAACTTTGCCTGGGTCTAGGGATGTCACTAGTCGGATTTTAATAATGATATATTTTTACTATGTAAATGTTGTATTAGCATGAAATTTACACAGCTTCGAACCCGGTCAAATCGACACGTAAGCGCTTGCATGCACTAAATTCCCTTCGTTTTACGATATTTTATTGCATAAATTGTTAATGTTCCGAAGTCGCGTGAAGACACTGACTCCTGTATAAACTCAAATATTCTCTGGAAAAGCCACTTTTTTAAATTTTTTTTATTAGTAATTACGAGTCAGTATTGCTAAAAAAGCATTATATTTGTAATTTTTACTCATAAGTAAAATTTGGTTTTATTTTTGAAAAAAGTGAATAAAAGTTTAAGAAAATAATCCGTATTTTTTTGGACAACCCTTGTTTCAACGACATTTTTGTATGAAAAGTTTGTGGTACCTGCTACAACATTGCCTATCAGCAGTAAAAAAATATTCAATACCGTCATGGCAATAATATAACTGCCGGGGACAAGCACGTGTCTCTTGTACACGGAAAAAAAATACTAAAAAGATCAACAATATATTTATTGAGATATCCTTCTAGGCAAAGTTGTGTCTTTTACCTACAACTTTGCCTACGACTTTGAGTGTTTGTAATTCTGAAAAAACGGCGTGATTTAAATAGATTTGGGTTCTACCTGGCAAGGCATAAGGTCTGTTTTCCATCTGAAAGTCTGTAAAAGCCGCAATAATAAACAGGTTCAGAGATACGAACAAAAAACGTCAAAATCCGGGCAAAGTTACAGCATTTTACGGTATAGCTCTTGATACGTAAGTAGCATCACCTTGAATGCGGAGATCTAATATTTAGTAGGTACTTACATAAAATTATTTTTATTTTATTCAAATTATGTTTTTTTTTTTGGAGTATATCAAATAACTTAGATTCTCGCCGCGAAAATGCAGAGACGAGGTAAATATTGCAATGTAATAGCACTATACTACAGCGTAGGTACTAAGGACAGTCCGGATTAGAGTATCAAAAAATACTTGAGAGCTGATATTGACACGAGTTGTAGGTATAGGTCTAGGGTAGGTACTTATGTAGCATGACCTTGAATGCGGAGATCTAATGTTTAGTAATTTTTTATTTCATTGAAATAATAGTGTTTTTTTGTGGTGAGTACGAGGTGAGTATTTAACTATAATGTAACCATACTACAGCGTAGTAAGGACAGTCCAGATTAGTTTAAAAAATACTTGAGTGCGGTTTTTGACATAGTTGTAGGTACTTATAGCTAGCTATGGTACGAAAGTACCATGACCTTGAATACGGATATCTAATGTTTTGTTTACGCACATCTCTCCAATATTCAAACTTTCGCCCATATGGTCAATCCTACTTTCGCGCCCGTGCCTATACTTACCTAAATTTAATTTATATTATATAACTCGCTTTATATTATATAGATCGCATCGAACTTCTTGAGGTTACGTTGACATCCACCCTTAATTTTGGTCCGTTTATCGAGGCTAAGGCTCAATTGGCTGCCAAAAAGTTGGGAATCCTAGTAATTACACCCTAACTATTGATGATAATTTATAATAACATTAGATTCAAAAGTCGCCACAGAATTTGAAAATTTTTTCACTGACATACCCGTACCGACAATCAAGTCGCTAAAATCATCTGCCATTGCTGCAGACACATTACTTAAAAAAAGTGTTCGAGTTTGTAGTTCAGAGTTTAAATTCCAATATGTTACTTCTAATGACATCATCAAAACTTTTCATTCTTTGAATGTTAAAAAGGCTGCAGATCTGTGGGGTAATTCTGTTCATGTTACTAAGTCCATTATACACATTATAGCTCCTACATTAGCTGTTATATTTAATAATTGTATTGATTGCGGTGAGATTCCTGATTTAATGAAATATAGTAAAATAATCCCACTATTTAAATCAGTTAGTACATCTGACCCTACTAATTATAGACCTATTTTGTATTGCCCACTTTCAGTAAAATTTTTGAGAAAATTATTTTAATGCAGATGCAAAGATATTTTAATAAACACAAATTGCTACATAATAAACAATTTGGTTTTACAAAAGGACGTTCAACAACTGATGGCCGGTGTTGAACTTTTAGGACACATTTATAATGCATGGGAAGATAAGTGTTGGTAAGTGTTGGGCATTTTTTGCGATTTTTCAAAGGTCTGTGTCCCCCATGAGACATTAATCAGGAAACTGCACCACTACGGATTCCGAAACGCCTCTCTGAATCTTCAGACCTCATACTTGAGTGAAAGGATTCAGAGAGTCGACTTGAACGGCAAAAGATCACCGGGATCTGTGACGTCAAGATGGGGGTCCCCAAGGCTCAATTTTAGGTCCCTTTTTGTTTCTTATTTATATAAATGATTTGCCGTACCTGATCAAAAATCATGACATAGTGTTATTCGCTGACGATACTTATCTTTTATTTAAAATCAAAGTTAACAGCAGGTTACTGAAGAAGTAAACAGTGCCCTTGCAACTGTAGTTAGCTGGTTTAATGTTAATAATCTTCTTGTTAATGAGAAAAATACCAAATGCCTAAAATATACGTTACTTCATGTTAGACAAGTGAATACAAGTGTATCAATAATCTTTTATTTAAAATCAAAGTTAACAGCAGGTTACTGAAGAAGTAAACAGTGCCCTTGCAACTGTAGTTAGCTGGTTTAATGTTAATAATCTTCTTGTTAATGAGAAAAAAACCAAATGCCTAAAATTTACGTTACCTCATGTTAGACAAGTGAATACAAGTGTATCAATAAAGGGCGAAATATTGAAACCCGAAGATACCACAGTTTTCTTGGGCATAAATTTGGGTGCGAAGCTTCAGTGGGGCCCCCATATAAATTGTCAAAATAGCCAAGTTCTGCAGCATATGCCGTTAGAAAAATACGTGGATTAACTGATATCGAAACAGCACGTTTAGTCTACTTTAGTTACTTTCACAGAGTGATCTCATACGGCATTATACTTTGGGGAAACGCCGCCGACATTCATACAATATTTGTATTACAAAAATGGGCCTTTCGTGCTATTTATAAATTAAGTCCTAAGCACTCCTTAAGAGACAAATTTAAAGAGATTAATATTATGACTCTGAATGACTCTGACTATGAATATTAATCTCAGTATATTTATGAGAATCTCTTGTATGCACACAAAAATATTAATCTTCTTTACAGTGATATTCATAGTGTAAATACAAGGAACAAAGACACATATGTCATTTCTAAAACAAGGAAAAAAGATTGGTGGATCGTTTAGATGCCAATGTATACGTTTTTATAATAAAACTAGCGACCCCGCCCGGCTTCGCACGGTATCAATAGATATAATACTGTTTTTTTTATATTTCAATGGAATATACACATAAATCTTCCTCATGATGGAAAAAACCGAATAAAAATCTGCTCAGTAGGTTTTGAGATTATCGCGAACATACAGACAGTCGCAGCGGGAGACTGTTTTATAATAATATGTAAAGAATAGTAGCCCGCTGTCACGATACTTCGGACCACCGATAGACAAAGATAAACATTTGTTTTTCGTATGGCTCTAAAATAATGGCAGTTCTGATTAGCTGAACAGCCATTACCATTGACAATGGAAACATAACATCACGCCTACGGGTTAAGCAGAAAAGGTAGTTTAAATTATTTGAATTTTACTCTTCAACCTTCCTCATGAATCACTCTATCTATTGGTAAAATCGCATTAAAATCTGTTCAGTAGTTTTCATTTTTATTGCGAACATACAGACAGACATGGCAGGAGACTTTATTTTATAATGTGTAAAGATTAGTAAAATGTATGGATAGCGTGCTTGTCAGTTTGTTTGCTCTGTACTTCCATCAATTTAAATGCTAGCTGTCAGCTTGCATTTCTTACTTTAATCTCAATTTGAATTATGATTAGTAATTTTATGTTATTGCAAATTACTAAATGTGTACCTACCTACTGCTTACTATAAGTATAACCAAGATGTGTAATCTGAAATGCCGAATATAGTGAAACACATAGAAATTAAGAACTTACATTTATGTATGTACTAGCTGTGCCCTGCGGTTTCACCCGCGTATAATCCTACTACTATTATTAATGTGTAATTTTATGCGTCAATCTAATTCGCAATGGATAGAGAATCGCGAGGTAAATATAGTTTAATAATATTGTCAAGAATACATTTAGAGTATTTTTAAACTGCTGACCCAATCTCGTTCAAACCAATTTTAATTGAAATTTTTATTAAGATCTACAGCATATATTTTGTTTTGGTTTTTGACTCCATTATTATAAAAGTAGGAGGGGGTAGGGGGTGAAACACATTTTACCACTTTGGATGCGTATATCTTTCGACTGACTCGCGAAGAATTCCGTAGCTATGCTTGCTAGCATAGATTAACGTAAAAAATGCTGTTATCATAATGTTTATATGACAAAGTTTTATTTGCGGATTTTGCAAATGTGAAAATGAAATCTCAAAAACTGTTTCTCGTTCGAATCAATTAGTTAAAAGTTTTCATTAGAATCTACAGCATATTTTTTTATATTTTACACTTTATTATTTTAAAAGTTAGAGACACATTTTACTACTTTGGCACTTCCAAAGTAGTAAAATGTGTCCCCAAATATATCTTTCAAACGATTGACTTTAACAAAAATGATTACATGAACCTCAGTATCATTTTTAAAGGTCTATTTATAGACGCCGACACCCGCATAGGCGTACAGGCTTGAAGTAAAAAAAAATTTTAGTTCTAGTTCCATGTATGGGGAGCCTCCCTTAATGTTTTTTTTTTACATTATTTTCGCATAAAAATCGGAAAGCGGTTTGCAGAATACATCTATATATCAAGTTTGAACTCTGTAGTCTTAATAGTTTCGGAATAAAATGACTGTGACATACGGAAAGACGGCCAGATAGACATGACGAATAGTATAAGGGTTCCGTTTTTTTGCTATTCGGCTAAGGAATCCTAACAACATCGCTTTTAAACTATGCCAACGTTGAATGTCTGACCCGTTTTTTCGGGTGGGAAAATCATCGAATGACTTCTCTCGCTCTAAGTGGAGCGAGAAGGAGTGTCAGACTTCTACTGACTATAAGCCCACCCAGTTACTTCAGCTGCCCTTGCCTTCCGGGGCCGCGGTATCTCATTACAACATACCTTTAAACTGAACGATGACATAAAAAGTGGGATGAACAAAACAACACCCTATTTTAACCAACACCAAAATTACTTATTCAACTAAAGAGAAAGTAAAATATAAATATTCAAATGTATAGATACAAAAATACACATCTGACGTAAAAGAAGCTGAAACAATTTTACATAGGAAGTCTCTTAGCCAAGAAGTCGAAATAATAATAATATAATAATAATAATATATTCCACAACTTTTCACACAACGCCATCTAGTCCCAAACTAAGCAGAGCTTGTGATATGGATACTAGACAACTGATAAACATACATATATATTTCTAAATACATAAATATTATAGATAAATTACACCCAGACTAAGAACAAATGACCGTGCTCATCACACAAACATTTGTCCTAGGTGGGAATCGAACCCACGACCTTGCGCATAGCAGTCAGGACCACTGACCACTATACCAACGGGCCTGTCAAATGAAACCAAGATAAGGTTCACTATCAGTGCGGTATCTATCGCGGAGTGGTAGAGTACGCGAGTCATGTTCAACGCGTCGCGTCGTGCATCCCCGGGCCGCCGCGGCCGTTTCGGTGAATAGCGTTGTTGAATAATTTTAATTTTACATTTTCTCCTAAACTATAAGTCCAAATTATATACTGTAAAAGGCAAAGATAATCTTCATAAAATTGTCTTGATGATGAAATTACTTTCAAACGCAAATATTAATATGGCCGCATAATAATAATACTACAAAAACATTCCTTATTTTTTTAATATTTTCTTAACATAATTTGCCTTATTGTGGATTATTTATAAAAGTTAGATATGCAGTACCGCGGACTTTTTTTTAGATCTACATAAATCCTACATTTTTGTAGTACATGATCTTTACGTATAAATCAGCATTTCGCCAGCTCACGCGATTATAGTAATTTAGCGGCATATTTCCTTCCGACTTACTTCACCAATACCTTTATTGAAGGAAAACCGAGAGGAGTAGCGTAATGCTAGATAGCCTACCTCATGAAACTGCCTATCATAATCAGAAAGAATTTTTGAAATCCACCCAGTACTTTCGAAGATTAGCGCGTTCAAGCAAACAAACAAACAAACAAACAAACAAACTTTTCCGCTTTATAATATTAGTATAGATTCCTAGCCATATTCAAGAACTAAGTATTAATAAATTCAAATTATTTATAAAACGTAAGCTATATCAGAAAGCTTTTTACACAGTTACAGATTATATTGAGGACAAGAAGGCCTGGGAATGAGATGCTCCAGTGATATAAGTGTGCCTTTTCTATTTAGTTTTATAATTTTGATTAATGATTTATTTTTGATTGATTAGAATATTTGCGTTCTCAAGTATTGTATATCCTTATAATCAATAAAGAGAAAAAAAAAGTATTGTATATACCTATTAATTTTGTTTTTGTTTATTGTTTTTTTTTTATGTACAACGTGTAACGGAAACCCCATATCTATCCAAAAGGGCTGAAGACAACATCTGGTATGGAGTCTCTATGCACAGTTTCAGCACAAAATAAGTGACTCAAAGAATTGATACCAAATTATCGGTTTCATATATTTCTAGAATACCAATCATAACAAACGTGTCACAGCACTACAAGGGTCAATAACTTTCCACGTCACTTGCCAATAACACGATAATTCTTTTCGTTCTTCTTAATTTGAAAAATTCGGTCTCTGGTATCAGTGTATTGTAATTTATAATAAGTTCTACACACGTAGACTTAGGATTACTAAACCCTTGCCATATCGTTTGTTATCATCCAAAGAAGCCATGCACTTGGTATGTATATACCCTTTAAATTACACGTTGTATATAAATATAGTTATTTCATTATTGTACTTGTGAGGACAATGTAGGTTATTCTATCTTCGTAGTTTTTACTTTCACTATAATTTCTTTAATGATGTCAAGCAGTTTGAGTACTTGTGTGGCCTACCCAAATGGCCTTACTTTGGTATTGTTCGTCAAATTGTTGAGCTCCTTAAATTCTAAGTTGAACTACACGATAACTGACAAATGCTTGCACTGACTGGACAGGTCCGCTCAAATTTGCTTGGTTATTTCCTCAAATAAATACCACAGACATGAACTTTCATGCTTCTCATATACAAATACAAATTGTCTGGACTTTAAAAGAGACTTTGACCTCTGATTTTGTTTCGGTGTTTCTTCTCAGAGTAGTCAGTTAAGAAATACCGGCCTCATCTAGCTAAACTAAACACGCAAAAAAACATGACGTGTAAAAGTGTTATTTATAACCAATTTACAAAATAAATATTTAATTTCATTTAATTTCAAAAGTGAGACGGTACTTCACACCGGAACAGCTGCTCAACCTCTATCAAACGCAAGTTCGTCCGGTCGTGTATGGAGTGCTGCTCTCATCTCTGGGACGGATCTGCCAAATACCAGCTTAATGCACTTGAGTCTATAGAGAAACGGGCCAAAAGGCTCATCGGCACCGAGAAACTGGTCGAGACAAAGGTCCAGAGCCTAGAGCATCGGCGACGTGTTGCAAGCCTATCAGTTTTCTATCGGTTACATTTCGGGGAGTGTGCGATGGAATTGCAGTCTTATTCCACCAAGCCCGTTCCATCATAGGACTACAAGACAAACGGTGATGCGCCATCGTTACATGGTGGACATCCCACCCATACGCATGAAACGTTTTGAGATTACTTTAATTATGGGTACGGCTAAGGAGTAGAATTCCCTGCTAGAGTCTGTTTCCTGATAGTTATAACCTGGAAGTCTTTAAGTCAAGAGTGAATAGATTACTTCTAGGTAAGCGTGCTTCATCTTCGACCACATCATCGCTTAACATCAGGTTAGATTATGGTCAAACGCAAGCCTATAAACTATTAAAAAAAAATTCAGCTCTGGCTGTATACAAAAGGGAAAAACTCAACTCAGCATGTCGAAAATGAGGACATGATTGCTGACAAGTAAATTCATACTTATTTCAATATTCCGATTTCAATGTTATTAAAACTTAATTATTTACGAGTATCAAATGAGTCTAAGTAGCGTAGCCACATAGTCATTTTTATAAATATAGATAGATAGATTTACTTGTCTAAATACACATAGTAGTTTTCAATGACCAGACAATTAAAGTCCAGAAAAAATTTGGATGGTGATAATAAAGCAGGCAGTACAGTCTTTACTATTTGAAACGTATGGTTACCTTACGAAATTTCGAGCTTGCGTTGCGGGGGTGCATTGCGCGGTCGCGGGGAATGACGCAAGCTTCTCCCCAGTCGCTCAAGGTCGCTGCCATATAATGTCGCCTTAATAATAATAATGATATGATCCAGCCTGTCCCTAGCTGCCCTCCCCCTGCGACGCCCTAAGCCGAGGTCCGTACCCCACAGGGGGTGCCCTTAGCGTGTAGTCGCCTAGTTTGTAAGTTTTTTTAATAAGCCCTGGCTGGAGGCTTTAATTAATTTATTAATTAAGGCAACCACAGGCAAGCCCGGTTAAGCAGCCGACAACCTCAGAGGTTGACCTGCGAGATGCCACTCACAAAAAAAAAAAAAATGAGATATCTTGTTCTTAAACACTATTGTTTACATTTCTACTTCATGTCTGCTTTTGCGTGTGTAAGTACTAGGAGATATTTCATTAGAAATATTAATTCTTTTGTACTGATATCAATTAAGCTTTCTCCTACTGTTTCTCTGTGTTCACTTAAATAAACATATTTTTCTTGTGAGAAAGGGGCACTGAAAAAAAAACAGTTACCACAATCAAGATTTTGTTTAGATTGATCATGTAACTTGTTTGCATCTGAGTTTATCAGGCATCGTGATCACCACTACCAATTTTATTTGATTGAGGGATCTTGATTGGAGTTATCACAAAACCTATTTGCAGCAATCAAGTCAAAACATAGTTGCTCCAACCAAGATTATTATGTATTTGATAAACACAATCAAGGAACTTATTTAGCGCAAACATTTAGCGAAAGATTTGATCAAGTTGTATGATTAATACAATTAATTGCAAAGGTAGATGCTATCAAGTCAAATCAACTTAATAAAGTATCAATGATCTTTATTGAAGTAAACAAAATGCTTGATTGACACAACTAACTTACTTTGTTACAGTTATCATTTTTTTAACTTGTCTCTTTCTACTATGATGTCATGTTAAGGGTAATCGAGAAACTTGAGCGTTCTGATCATTTGAAATAGTATTACTACAACCATGTCGTGATGATCAACTTAACTAAGATTTTGATTAATCTAAACAATATATCGTCAATCAAGCTAAAAAGTCACTTGATTGGCTTGCATTTTTTTCAGTGGGGACGGGGAAATAAAAGACGCATAAAGTTATTCATTAATAGTTCAAGGGGGCTCATACTACTATGAAGATTATTTCTCAAACCCTTCTCATGGAGAGGATACCTGTTTTCCAGCAGTGAGTACATCAGTGGGGTTTAATTATTATTTATTCCACAGACAGAAAGGCACATATTTCAACTCTCGGAACTGGAAACCAGCTGATTTCTTTCCTACTTTGGTAAGCGATGTAGATTAAGGATGAAGATCAAAGATGAAGTACGCTAACATTGAAGTAACCCATTCACTTGTGGCTTAAAGAAGGCTAGATTATAGCTATCAGAAAACAGACACCATCAGGGTATTCCTTAGCTAAACTTACTAAATGAAAGCATCCCAAGGCGTTTTGTGCGTATGAGTGATATATCCACCAAGTAACGTAGGCGCATCGCCGTTCGTCTTGTAGTCCGATGATAGAACGAAGTATGTATGTTCCTTGCTGAAAGCGAAACATTTCTAAGTCACGTGCGAGAACAATGAGTTTTCAAGACATTTTTTAAACTTAGTTGTTGCAAATAAATTAAATTGTAAATAACATTCCCCGTTGCTAGTCGTCATGGAACGTTGTTAAAACTTTCGTTACGTAACAACGTTACAAGTCGTAACAACATTATTGTTACTGGAACATCATAGGAAAACTACTTGGAGACGTTTCGTGTTCCTTTTTTAGATGTGCAGAAAACAATATCGCTAGCAAATGGTTTTTCAGTCATTTCAGATCATTTCTGGAGCATGTAGATTGAAGATTTGCTAACATAATATCGTGACGAAAAAATAATATATAAATAATGTAGTAATCCGCTAAGTCCCCAACTCTAAATGACTCGCCTAGTTATTTATTGAGGAGACATTACTCGTTTTTTCGCAAATTTCTAAGATTTCAATGGCCTAGTTTACCATCTTACGTCATACTTTGATATTTTAAAATACATGTCCAAAATAGATCAATTATTAATTAAGTCTATTATCGCTTAACATTTACTTAAAACATTTGTATCACTTTGTGGTGAGTAATCTCCCAAAAGTAGTTTACTGAAAAATCATCGCAGAGTCAACTTAAAATTTCTAAATCTATCAGTAATGTTCACAAATTCAGTGTTTATGTGTCGCCATGCGCACATGAGAAGTGACTGTGAGAAATGGCTCTTAAAGCGCCTCCCAACAATGCTTGCAATTTTAAAATAAAATATCTATTTAACATAATAATTTCTTATATTTAATAAATATACTTAGCATGTATTTGAAAAATTAATGGGAAAATTGTACTTTTTACTAACTGTGGCAAACTCAGCTTCACTACGCGTCCTCACCTAATAATATTGCCTCGCTATCTCGCAAATATTAGGTAGAAAAGCACCTAATCGTGTATGCTAGCAGAATCTGTAGTTATCAATATTTATCAGGTTGAGAATACCGACCTTTATAGTCTTGTGGTGTATTGATCTGAATACAGGTTCGAGTCTTATGTGTATTCAAGGTTTATTGCGATTCCAATGTTTATTTTCATGTCAAGTTGTAATAAAATGAAGATGAAATCAATCATTGGGATATCCTGAATATTCTTAAGAGACAGAAGACAGAAATCTGACTATATTTACCAAGGTGTTTTTATACCAAGGCTACCCAAAATGGCGGGGCACATAATGGGATTTAAACACAATTTCCAACAAAATAAGTACATTGACTAAAAGGTTTAGGTACACATAGATCATATCAGCATCATTATCATTCATGTCGAGATACTGCAGCCTCGGAACGCAAGTGTAACTAAAAGAACAGGATGGGTTTTAGTCAGTAGAAGTCTGATCTTCCCTTACGTTTCACACAGAGCGGGAGAGGTCATTTGGAGATTTTTCTACAGAAAAAAGAAAGAAGTAGGTACACGCGAAGATTACCTTTGTCTTTATTTCAGTATATTTATTTATTTAAGGACAACCAACAAAGCATACACCAATAAACATGTTAAAAATTAAAATATTGTTACAAACAATAGTGTTGCCTTAATTAAAGGCTGCCACGGCATGCTTTAAACAATAAGCGTGAAAGTAGAGATTAAACAAAACAAAAAATACTTACTAACATTGCAATGGCTATTACTGTATTATTGTATTACTAATTGCTAAAGCTATTGCTTTAGTACCAGCATAGCATTTCACTTATAAGACTAATGAACAGTTAAATAATAATTAAAAAATATAACTTGATGTAAGTAGAAAGCTAGAAGCAAAATAAAATTATTTGTCATTTTTGTATAAATGCCCTATGAGAGACAGACTTGAATTTGTGTAAGGAATAAGACATATCAATATCGACACTAGGTAAGGAAGACAAGCGACTATGGTGGACTATTACTAATGGTGGAAAAATTACCCAGATTGGTATAACTACTTAAGAAGGCAAGAACTCATTATTATTCTCATAAATTCAATTATCTAACTTAAATGAAAACCGCCATAGTTTTCTTATCTGTTTTATTAATTCAACACAAAGAATAACTTATTAACAACTCAAATATGAATTCATATTTCACGAAGTTCATTAAAATAATGTCAAGTCTATTGGTTTTAATTTCGAATGAAATGGACTGGAACATCAATCAAGTATCCCATTTAACTTTATCGCTAATTTCAGAGAACATTCTTCATGGAATAAATACAAGGATTTTTGAGTTGAATGACATTCTTTTGGTTGTCTGACGTCATCGAAAAATTCAATTTTGAACGACATTTTCATCGTTTTTACCAGCTTAAAAAATTGGCCAAGTGCGAGTCAGACTCGCCCATGAAGGGTTCCGATCTAACTACGCAAAATAACTTTGTTTTTCATAGTGTTTGTATGTAATACAAAGTCATAGTATATGCGGTTTTAGAAAATATTCTATATTTTAAAAACTGCTGACTCTTTCTCGATCAAACCAATTTTCATTGAAAGTCTTTATTAAGATCTACAGCATATACTTAGCCTCCCTTAATTTTTTTTTTGTCCAAAATCTGACAGTGGTTCACAGAATAAATCTACTTACTAAGTTTCACATTTGTAGTCTTAATAGTTCAGAAATAAAATATCTAAGACATACGGACGGACAGACAGACAGACATGATGAAACTATAAGGGTTCCATTTTTTGCCATTCGGCTACGAAACCCTAAAAAGGAGGGAATCATTTAATATTTTTTTATTTTTCTTTTTTTGGTATTCGAGATCAGCCCTCTTGTGATGATAGTAAGCTATAGATGAGGTCTGCGATGGAGCCAGAATCAGAGGCGAGCCCAGAAGATGCCTATTCACTCCTGCTTTAAAGGCTGAAAGGTTATAAGTGGCAGGGAACACAGAAGCCGGCAGAGAGTTCCATAGCTTGACAGACACAGACAGACCTCATCTATCGCTTACCATCAGGCGACCTTGAGGTCAAGAGTGGGCTCATCATTAATAAAAAAATAAAATAAAAGAAATTGGACATTAGACGCGTTTTTTAGCACCTTAAAAATCACGGCATTTAACGTCTTAGTCCATCAAATAGCACCCCTACATCTTATTTCACAAGTTTTCGACATTCATAGTTGCACCATTGAATTTATTTTTTAATCCATATACGTGTATAGCTTTATGACTGTCAGTGCTTTTATTAGAATCAGACCATAATGCATTATTATTATTGACAAGTTCGTAAAAACTCGTTTTTATCGCATAGCGCTATAATAGGTAGGTACAACAAAAAACATTCAAAGATTATAAGATTATATATTCACTAAATATTTCTGAAAAACCACAGAAATCATAAACAAATATACTTAATTTACTGTAATTAATTTGCTGCTTTTAACCTGGCGCCAATAGCCTGGTGTCGGACTTGTGATTAAGAGATCGAGGGTTCGAACCCCACCCATCACACTATTGTCGTGAACTCAGTGCAGACATAAGAGCGCCTTAATACTAGGGTTTGTACAGCGTAAACGTTCGATAAATGTACGCGCAGCGCAGACGCCGCGACTACGCAGCCCAGGCGTCACATTATCGCGGCGTCAGTGCAAGGGTAAATGAATACGATGTGCTAGCGCCGCAGGTGCGCGACGCGTGCGCTGCGTTACTGCGTTACTTTTTAAAAGCAAAGCCAACAATAGTTTTTTGTCAGAATCCATTTTGTTAACGATATTTCCAAAACGACAACGCAATTGTGTGACGTCTGCGCCTCGTTAGCGCCACGTTAGCGCAGCGTTTATTTCACTCCAGAGGAAACGCCGCAACAACGCGACGCCTGCGCCGCGTTGTCGCGGCGTCTGCGCTGCGCATACGTTTATCGAACGTCTACGCTGGACAAACGCTAGTGTGGAGGCGCTCTAAGCATTGCATATTTAGCTCAATTGGGGGGGGAGGGGTAAACAAGATTGCTAGTAATGTGTATTCTCTCACGTGGACTTTGTCACGATAAAAACATAACCCCTTCTTTTTCTGTCGGATAGCCTATAACCTTCCTCAAGCGTCAAGCTACTTCCATGCCGAATTTCATCCAATTCCACCCAGTACTTTCGAAGATTAGCACGTTAAAATAAACAAAATTTACCGCTTTATAATATTAGTATATTATATTAATTTTTTTTTTTTTTCTTTTTATTTTTCATTATGTTTGTTACTGCAATCTGTCTCCCAACGGACATTCAGCAATACGTTTATTAGAAATGGTTCGTTTGTGATCCAGATCCAGTGATACGGCCACGTCAATGAAGAAGACGTGTATATGAATATACATTTCCTTTTTAAGCTGTGTCATTTACACAAGTCCAAGGGCATACGTCTTTTGAGCCTTCAGAATATTATTCTAGGCTTTATCAGCTCAACAGCAAGCTCGTTCAAGTGGTTTAGGATACGATCTCTGTATTTAGGCATTGCATCCGTTATTTCCTCCTTGATTGTGCTAATTCCCAAATCGCGGTGTAACCTATCATTTGTTATGTACCAGGGTGTTCATTATATAAGTACAAGAATTTTTAAAGAACTCTGACACATATTTGTGGAAAATGACGAGAATTCCCAGTTTTACGACGGTCGTGATATCATTCACGGTTAGGCTGGGTACAGGGTCTGGTAAAACGTCGTGATGTCGTAGTTTTTAAAAGCTCTGGACATGAAATTTATTAAGTTTAAGAACTGTTGTTTTTATTTTTTAAGTTTAAGAACAGTTGTTTTTATGCTAATGAAGAATCATGGTTATTACTTTAGTTTTAGAGATGTAGGCACTTCCTAAGAGACTAAAATTTAAAGGTAGGTACGTAAGCTTTATCGATTTTAAATGGTATTCAAAATTCTTAATCATCTGAACATACATTTTTGATGCTTGATTTCAAAATGACAATGTTTTCTCAAGTGCTTAGTATTTAGGGACATGATTCTAAACAAAAAATACACAAACAAACTTCCTAAACATATTTTTTAGTCTTTTGTAGTTCGTTAGTCGAGTAAAAAGTAACCTAATACCTGTTTCAAGCTTCAAGCTCCTTCCGTACCAAATTTTATCCAATTCCACCCAGTATTATCGAAGGTAAGCGTGTTCAATTAAACTATTCCGCTTTATTATAATACTAACTGCTAGATTATAAAGCAGAATAGTTCGTTAGCGTGGGAAGTTTTTCGCGTGTGAATCCCGACCCCGTGGGAATTTCGCAAAATCCCGACTTAGCGAGCATCTACGTACTAAAAGGAACCCCCATGCAAAATTTGAGAGTCCTACTACTTAGTTTCTGAGATTTTGTGATTAATCAGTGAGTGGTATTTCGTTTTTATACAACGTGTAACGGAAACCCCATATCTATCCAAAAGGACTGAAGACAACATCTGGTATGGAGTCTCTATGCAAAGTTTCAGCTCAAAATAAGTGACTCACAGAATTGACCCCAAATTATTGGTTTCATAATTATGTTTCTTGAATACCAGTAATAACAAACGTGTCACAGCACTATGAGGGTCATCACTTTCCACGTCAATTGCCAATAAAACGATAATTCTCTTCGTTCTTCTTAATTTGAAAAGTTCAGTCTCTGGTATCAATGTATTGAAATTTCTAATATGCTCCACACATGTACACATAGGATTAAAAAACCCTTGCTATATCGTTTATTATCATCCAAAGAAGCCGTGCACTTGGTATGTATATATACCCTTTAAATTACACGTTGTTATGTATATAGATATACCTACTATCAGCCGCACGACACTTCGCTCCCGTTGATTTCTTTTTACTAAAACTTTTTTTTTACTTTATCTTAATAAAAACATAACTTTCCTTTTTGCAGTCGGGTAAAAAGTAGTCTATAACCTTCCTAAAGCTTCAAGCTAATTTCATACTAAATTACCTCCAAATCCACTCAGTACTTTCGAAGATTAGCGCGTTCAAACAAACAAACAAACTTTTCCGCTTTATAATATTAGTATAAAGATTTAGAGGATGTGGTGACCCTACAAAATGGCCGAGGGTTGATGTCACTTCGGACACGCTTTCTCTTCGTGTGACATCACTGGATGAGACTTCGTGGAAACCTTTTCAATGTTTCTAAAAGTGCAGATCATTGTCTATTTCTATTACGATGACTCTTAAATTCTGATACAAGGATAAAAATTCTGCACATACAGACGTATTTTGTATTTGTAAAATTGACCCGTTCAGCTGTTATTATTTGCTAAATAATAACAGCTGAAGGGGTCCATCTTTATGGTTAAGGGCCTATACTACCTCAAATGGCTTAGCATGATCCTCCGTTATGTCGAAAAAACTGCAGCAATAATTTTTAAATAAATATGTATATGGTAAAGCTGAAGATTAATGTTAGGTACTATGTTTGACGAAAACACGATTCCATAAAATATTCTTGATAGAAAAAAAAACCAAAGTTACCTCGAAACCGAACGCTGGTATTCAAAAATAACTTCAAATTAGATAATGAAACTTTGCGTATTAATTAAACTCACTATAAAGCAGGTCTTATGTTATTTACATTTTTTAAATTACCATTATTTTCACCGTAAAAAGAAATAAACTAAATTATCGGTGTCTTGGAGTCTTTACCCTGCCACCCTGTCTCGCTTGCTCGCGTGACCGCAGCCAATAGTGTGCGAGCGAGATAAAGAGTGAGAAGCGCTGAGGTAGTCTAGACTCTTAAGCAATGCCGAGTCGTTCCGTGGATGGGTGATGGGTGACCACCTTAACATACCAAGACTCCTTCGAGCTTCGGAAAATACATTGAGTTGTTGAACCCAGCTTCAAATCAAGAATAACACCTGACATAAAAAAAAAACATCATTAAGAAAAAAATTATTATTAATAATAAACATTTTACTTTTTGGGAACAACCTGTATCGTCTAACATTCTACCACCACTTTTTTTATAAAGACGGCCGGTTAGAATTACTTTTTAGTAAGCTAAAAAGTATAAGTACCCCCAATGTAATTTCATTTGTTTAACAAGTATTTCTTAAGATTCTTAAATTATGTAGTCGATGATTAACTGTGACATTATAATTTGACATGCAGCAATATTTTTGTAGATTATGATTGTATTCATTATTATTACTAAGTTGACACTTTTGTATTATATCTGGTTTATAACTAATTGTATAAAATTTTGCGTGCCTGTCTCAAGGCAGAATGTACATGGTTCATTTCTGACTGTATTTACCACCTGTATTTTTATTGGTACCTACATTCGTGCAAATAAATGATTGATTGATTGATGTTTTTGGTGCACGGTAAAACTCTAATGAGTTTATATTGGCACCAACTTAAATGTAAATAGTGTGTGTGAACTATGGAACAAATAAATAAAGTACACCAGACTAGCTAAGGGCTTACCTAGGTATTGGGTTGTGGAGGTCAGATTGGCAGTCACTTCATATTAACCTCTCAAGTACCCCCATTATTTACGTCAACTATTAGTAGAGCCCCGCTGGCACACAAATTTGTGTCTCGCTGGCACACAAATTTGTGCCCAGCGGGGCTGAACTAATACTTGTTTACTGGCACGTTTTTGTGCCGCTGGGGCTCTAGAGGTTAAACACTATAGTACTCGGTTGCATCCGGTTAGAATACAAGCCGATCCTAACATACTTAGATGGGAAAAATCTAATCAGATGAATTTTTCATGTTTTCATTGCTTTTCTATTTTCAACCGACGACAAAAAGAGGAGGTTATCAATTCGACGCGTATATATATATATATATATATTTTAATGTATGTTTGTTTTTAACTTGTGCAGTTGCTCTCAAAAAGTACCATTTGAGGAAGTGGAACTGATGATGAAGACCACAGATGGCCGCCGAAACTACTCAATAATAAGTATTGAGTGGATTGCGATTCGATTACTTCAATATGGATGTTAAGCACTTTATGCTCGTCACAATGCATATGGTGATGTAGAGCTGATGGTGAAGTACCAGGAGAACTCCTCAACAATTAACGGCCCAGCATTAGGAAAAGCAATATTTTGTAAAATGTTATAAGTAGTTGACATTTAGGCTCTTGTAACTAGGTAAATTAAAAATCAACCAACTAAAAAGAGTGAAATAAAAACTTTTTACCAAAAAATTAAACCGACTCCCAAAAAACACTGCAAAGTGAAAAATAACTTTAACTTCGGAAGTCGGTGCCAAAAACGAAAATACAAAACTAAAGACACCGACTTCCGAAATTAAAGTTATTTTTCACATTGCAGTGTTTTTTGGGAGTCGGTTTAATTTTTTGGTAAAAAGTTTTTTAAGTTACCTATATTGTAAGTTTTATTTCTTTCTGAACATAATATGCATACAAATTTTTACTATTTTTTTTTTCTTGTAATATACAAGTTCTGAGAAATAGTGTACACCTATAAGGTAGATTTTTGAGGAACCAATGAATGTATTGATAAGATCTCATGTAAATATGTATCCAAAAATCACACTAATAAAATGAATTGATTGATGAAGAAAGCAGGTTTTGTATTTTGACATAATTACGTGGGAAAATCCTATCTATCCTATATTTGTTTACTTATTCCCAGATTTGTTCTAAAATTGTTTTAATTCTACTACTAAACGATTTGTATTTTGTGAGATAACAGTGAGGTCCCTAAGTTCACACGCACATCAAATTATCGTTCGAAGAAACATGTTTTCTTAGTGCGTGCACTGGGCCTGGGCCCCTAGTTGATTCGGGGCCCCTAGGCAGTTGCCTACTCCGCCTAATAGTTAATCCGGCCCTGTTTATGGCTGTTACAATTAAGCTGCGACTTGCCAAAATGCTTCGTCACAATTATAGAACAACAAGCCAACTGGCAACATTTTCTTGTACCACAAGATTATGGTAAGGCTTAAAAAATCAAAGAAACCATCGATGTTTTTCCACTGCATTTAACTTTTTCTAGAAGGCTTACAACTGTTTTCTTTACTTTAAGTCAAAGAGAAACATTAACAAATACATGGATACGAATATGACAAAACCGGCTAGGAGCAAGTCAGATTCGCTCGAATGGTTCCACACAAATCATGTTATAAGCATGATCTTTCAAAACCACAAACTGATAGCTTTTAGCTGAAGTAACGAACTAGATTTCGTATTGCTTCAATATTTGTTTTTTACTATTTTCGTAATTTGCGTCCAAAATATGAAACTGTAGTCCAAAATATTCATTTGAACAAAATTTGGACCCTCACAACGAGTATTTTGATATGTCAAACGCCACTTTAAGAAAACTTACTTTTTATTTTCAATCTTAATAATATTATAAATGTCAAATTTTGTGAGGATGGATGGATAAATATGTGTGCAAAAACTACTGAACATATCTGTATGAAATTTGGTAAGTTACTACGGGATCGGGATTTACGCGGGAAAAACGCAAATGACGTCGCAGGCAAGAGCTATTACCACACAAAACTATCATTAGAACATAATAATTTTTGTAAGATTTGAATCGAAAGTATCTTTTACACGATAATTTTTTATTACTTTTATTCAAAAAGCAGGGAACTTTTCTTTACTTAAATTAACCAATAAAATATACTCAACATAGATATCTTGGTACAACAACGTTACAACAATCTATTTTATAACTATTTACGACTGTAATATCATGAAATCTCTGTCTTCACGCAAGTCCGGGATATTTTCAGTTTTTTTACTCGGTTATGGAAATTTTCATTTAGACATCAATATTTTGCGTGACGGCATCAATTTCTCGGTTGTTGCAAAAATATGATCTGGCTCCAAAGAAGATTTTTCCTGTATACTGTTTAACGATACTTTCATGGAACATTGTGATTTGGGTTACAAAATATCTTTAATGATTCTTCTAAAAGTAAACTCTACTCCTTAATAATATAATAGACAAGCTGGCCCCACGACATCGTTCACGTAGGAGGATTTTCCCACGTAAATGTCTTTCCCGTGGAAAGTTGCCCTATAACCTCCTTTATCTTCAAATGAAAGTCTCATTTAAATTGGTTCAGCAGTTTCGAGATTAGCTCGGAAAAACTAATTATAATAATTTGTTCACGTTTTGTTAGTATTGAGTTAATAAGCACTTGAGCAAACACGACTATTTTGAAATTAAAGACAGACACTTCAATTTTATATATGTAGTATGTATTACGTAGATATACAATGTGTAACGGAAACCCCATATCTATCCAAAGGGGCTGAAGACAACATCCGGTATGGAGTCTCTATGCACAATTTCGGCTCAAAATAAGTGACACAAAGAATTGATACCAAATTATCGGTTTCATATGTTTCTTGAATACCAATCATAACAAGCATGTCACAGCACTACGAGGGTCAATAACTTTCCACGTCACTTGCCAATAACGCGATGATTCTCTTCGTTCTTCTTAATTTGAAAATTCTGCCTCTGGTATCAATGTATTGAAATTTCTATTATACTTCACACATGTAGACATAGGATTATAAAACCCTTGCCATATCGTTTATTATCATCCAAAGAAACCGTGCACTTGGTATGTATATACCCTTTAAATTACACGTTGTATTTATGTCATTACGTAGATTATGAAAGAATTTTTCGAATTGGATAATTAATAACGGAGATTACACTACACATATAAACTTACAAACTACTTCTTTATAATATTAGTTTAGATATAGAACAAATTTATGTAATTTTTTGACGGCTCCACATTAGTGCCTTGAAAGGCACTAATGTGGAGCCGCCAAGATTCTCGCCCTGAATTCACGGCACAAGTCGTGCCCTCCACATTCACGGGATACTTCAATCGTTCGTGAAACCTGCCGCGAAATGGAAGTAGAAGCTGCTGCTACATAATATAAAAACAATCCTCTTTAAATTGCAAATGACTTGAAAAAAATATCTGCTTAGATTTACCATTGCTGTAAAACATTGTACCATTATCATCTAGCATAGTGGCTTGAGCCCTATGTACAGACGCCAGCACATGAAGCTACCCGAAACTGTCAAATTTTCCCAATCAACCTTGAACCTAATTTTTTTAACAATAAAGTTGAAAATCTATTAAGGAAATTTGACAGATTGTTGTAGCTTGATGCGCTGGCGTCTGTACATCTGATGTCCATGAATATGTTATTAAACTGACTGATGCCTGATATCATACTACTGCATACGTCCGTTCGCCTTTGTAGTCCGGAGTAAACTGGCATGGGGCCGTGAATGTGGATGTGTACGCGTGTACGCCGCGCGAAGGGGGCGCGAACCCTTTGTCGCGGGACAAAATACCGACACTGATCCGGGAACAAGCGTGAATGCGCGTGAACCCCGCGAAAACCGTCCACATTCACGTTCACGCCTGTTTACGGGGCTTCACGGCACTAATGTGGAACCGCCATAAGCCCTTAAAATAAGTTTGTACCTATATACTTAGTTATTTTTCTCGGGGCTCCTACAATTTCCAATTTCGCACAGTTCAATGGTGCGATGGTATTCGTTTACTCACGATGTTTATTTGTCTTCCATGGCACTCATTTACCTGCCGCAGGTTTGATAGATATTTTGTTTTATTAAATGTTGGTTAAGGTTATTTATTAGCCTCCTTGGTGCTTTATTGTGAGGGATTACTGATCAATGCAGGCGTTCTTGACGAAGAATATGCTATATAAGTGAGTGAACATAAGTGTATATGAATTTAGAGGGAGATTCTGAATTCATTTCTACAACAGCACTAGTAAAAAGTTTGAACTGACTGGATCACCTAATGAGACTAGGCCCAAGAGTCATCAGGATTTCCTAAGGAGGTATTGTTATAATTACCTACAGATGAGAATTACAGCATACAGGTTTGGTTCTTGCTTCCCCAAATTCCGGCCAAGGCAAATAACAGCAAATAATAAGAAAGAAAGAGAAAGAAGACAGAAAGAAAAAGTATTTATTGCAAACAGACAAACAACATGCTAACAATATTAAAAACTTATTTAGTTCCTGAAGACTAGAGTTAGTAATTGGTATTTATAATTATGTTAGTAGGTAAGGTAATTGTCAATTTACGAAGAAAACGGAAACAACAAAAAAACAAGGCAAACACACGTCGTGGTCGTGGTGGCAACAAGGCTCGCACTCAGCATAGTGCTATGCCATGGGCATGCCCACAGCACGGCGCTAGTTTTCAGTGGTTGCCTTAAAAATGTGACGTACGGAAATCAAGCCTGGCAAACAATATTACTTAAATAATTGATACAATAATATAAAATAAATAGTGAAACACAAGTCCCATCATGGTCACGTGACGCGTGATATATGTACTTCGTGTTTCGTATAATATGTGTGTCTTTATACAACGTGTAACGGAAACCCCATATCTATCCAAAAGGGCTGAAGACAACATCTGGTATGGAGTCTCTATGCACAGTTTCAGTACAAAATAACTGACTCAAAGAATTGATACCAAATTATTGGTTTCATATATTTCTTGAATAACAAACGTGTCACAGCACTACGAGGGTCAATAACTTTCCACGTCACTTGCCAATAACACGATAATTCTTTTCGTTCTTCTTAATTTGAAAAATTCGGTCTCTGGTATTGTTGTATTGGAATTTGTAATAAGTTCTACACACGTAGACTTAGGATTACAAAACCCTTGCCATATCGTTTGTTATCATCTAAAGAAGCCATGCACTTGATATGTATATACCCTTTAAATTACACGTTGTATAATGAGAGGTGTAGACGGGAGCGCAAGTACTGTATCGAAGTAGCCTCATGTCACTGCGTAGAATGCCATGCCGCGGCCGCCTCGAACCGCGTGTGTATTTTTGTGTATGTTATAACACCAATGCCTATCTATTTTATGCATACCTTGAATAACATAAATAACTTTATGAAACGTCAATAGCCTAATGGGTAAGATGTCAACTAGTGATCGAAAGGTCACTGGTTCGAACCATTACACTATAGCCGTGAACCCACTCCAGACACAAGCATATTTAGCTTAGTTGGATGGTTAAGAAGATTGCTAGCAATGTGAATTCCACCCACATTGCTAAATCTCTTTAAAAAAAAAAAAAAAAACATTACATATATAATCAGCCCATAAAGTTCTTACTGCTGAGATGCAGGTCTCCTTTTTATGAGAAGGAATAGGGACTTGGGCAGTATTCCACGATGCGTGTCTAGTGCGAGTTAATGGACGTCGCATGTCTGTAGATTTTTCGGCCCTAAAACGTATCCTCACAATTTTTTTCTTCAATGTATAACAAATTACCCAAAGTAATGTGCCTAACTGGCCTCAAACTGAAGAACTAGTAAGTCTGGTTCGTAACCCCTGAGCATCACTGCTTTCATACAAACATATTAGAAAGAGTATCTATTTATTTATTTCTTTATGTACACACATGGCACTTACAAAAGAAAAAACATATAAATACAGACAAAAAATCACAAAGGTGCTGCTTAAGCTTACTTCCTAAGAAAATTCTTCCAGCAGACCTGCGACAGGAGAGTTGAAGAGGAGATGATAGACACAGTGTGTATAAATACTAATTACGATAAATAAAATATATTTAGCTAATAAATTAAACTATAATGATATAATAAACAAATATACCTATACATACATAGAGTTAAAATACATATTTATATTAATGCTATAAAAATATGTACCTATAATCTAAATATATATAACTCAAAGGTGACTGACTGACTGACTGACTGGCATAGTGATCTATCAACGCACAGCCCAAACCACTGGACGGATCGGGCTGAAATTTGGCATGCAGGTAGATGTTGTAACGTAGGCATCCGCTAAGAAACGATTTTGCGAAATTCCCACGGGATCGGGATTTACACGGGAAAACTTCCCAGGCGGGCGAAGACGCTGGCACAAGCTAGTAAATATATAAAATTACGGGATGTTAGATAGGTAATGATCTTTGAAGAGCTTTTTGAAAGTACTAATAGATTTATCTTCGCAGATTTTAGCGGGAAGTGAGTTCCACGTTCGTACTGCATGAAAGGAGAAGGAGAGGGAATCTATGTTTGTGATTAAAGGCCACATCCAGAGCCTTTGTTTTGTTCATTTTAGATTCTATAAGAGTTCAGTGTTTTCCAGCGACGACAGTCTCAAATTCATCTTTTTAAAATGTTGTATTGTTGTTAGACTTACGTTTGACCACAATCTCACCTGATGTTAAGCGATGATGTGGTCGAAAATGAAGCACACTTGCCTAGAAGTAACCTATTCACTCTTGACTTATAGACTCCCTAGTTATAGCTATCAGGAAACACAGACTCCGGCAGAGAATTCCACTCCTTAGCTGTACGCACAATGAAACTGTTCCCAATCTATCTCTCCAATGTAGGTACTTTAGGATTGCTTTTACGCCAATAATTATCGCTAACTATAATTATAATATATATTATTTTATTATTATTAGCGCATATGTAACAACAGCAACTAGAAGATAAGAAATACATACATTATAATCTAATTTTCAATGGTTGTCCCAAAAACTTTCGCACAAAAGCAAGAACAGCGGCCTTAGTATGAGTTTGCGATACTATTATCGTGTTCGAAAACTATAGCTTTGTCTCTTTCACACTCATCTAGTACGTGTGAAAGAGACAAAGCGATAGTTTTCGAAAACGACAAAAGTATTTCAAACTCATACTAAGCACACAGGCCTAAAAATGAATCCATAGGTCGACATACAGTACGGTATCAGGCGTTACTTTGGGAAAACCCATACCAAAGTAATGCTTGGTTCAGAAAGATTAATCATCTAGTTTTTAGGGTTCCGTACCCAAAGGGTTAAAACGGGACCCTATTACTAAGACTTCGCGTCTGTGCGTCCGTGTGTCTGTTACCAGGCTGGATTTTAAGAACCATTATAGCTAGACAGTTAAAATTTTCACAAATATGTATTTCTGTTGCCACTATAACAACGAATACTAAAAATAAAACAAAATAAATATTTAAGGGGAGCTCCCATACAATAGACATGATATTTTGCCGTTTTTATAGAAAATGTTACGGAACCCTTCGTGCGCGAGTCCAACTCGCACTTGGCCGGTTTTAAGTAATGAACACGAGATATTTTTGTGAAGTATTCGATTCCATAAGTCAATTTTAATCAGCCCTTTTAATACCCAAATCAGCATAACCGTGATTGTTATTCTACAAAGGGGATACATTCATTAATTTCCAAACTAATTAGCAGTACACTCATCACAATAATTATTAATGAGGGGATCCAATTAACTCCGTCTCTCCGTTGTTCTTAATTATTTTCACAAATAAATTATTTATACAGTAATAAAGTTGTAATTTTATGAAGGGCCGAATAAATTAAAGTTTAATATCTATCGTTGCTTTCTGAAGTTATCAGCTCAAGAAAAGTCTTTTATTATAACACCTCTTCTAAAATACGTAAAATCATCAAATCACTTCTCTCACTTTGCGTAGAGCGGAAGGGACATACAGACTTCTACTGACTAAAAACCTACACCAGTCCTTCAGTTGCCGTTACGTTCCGTGGCAGCGGTATATGGTTAGATAATTCTTAAGCCCGGCACGAACTGTCTAATAACCGCAACCCGAACCGTACTTTACACACGCGCGATTAAAAGTTTTATTCAAAATAACACTTTTCATATTATTACCCGCTTTGGAATTGAAAAGGCGCTGAATAAAATAATCATAATTTTATACGTAATTTAAAGGGTATATACATAGCAAGTGCACGGTTTCTTTGGGTGATAATAAACGATATGGCAAGGGTTTTATAATCTTATGTCTACATGTATGAAGTATAATAGATATTTCAATACATTAATTTGATGATACCAGAGGCAGAATTTTCAAATTAAGAAGAACGAAGAGAATCACCGTGTTATTGGCAAGTGACGTGGAAATTTATCGACCCTCGTAGTGCTGAGACACGTTTATTATGATTGGTATTCAAGAAACATATGAAACCGATAATTTGGTATCAATTTTTGAGTCACTTATTTTGAGCTGAAACTGTGCATATAGACTCCATATCAGATGTTGTCTTCAGCCCCTTTGGATAGATATGGGGTTTCTGTTACACATTGTATATTCAAATTGTTGAAGACATGAAATTTTATTAACGCACACTTTGTTTTTAGGGTTCTGTACCCGAAGGCTAAAATGAGACCCTATTACTAAGACTCCGCTGGCCGTCCGTCTGTACGTCTGTCACCAGGCTGTATCTCATGAACCGTGATAGTTAGACAGTTTAAATTTTCACAGATGATGTATTTCTGTAGCCGCTATAACAGCAAATACTAAAAAACAGAATAAAATAAATATTTAAGGGGGCTCCCATACAACAAACTTGATTTAGTTGTTCGTTTTTGCTCGATATTGATAACGGCAACAGGTAGACGCTTGAAATATTCACAGAATATTTAGTTACATATTCACTTTAAAAATAAATGATTTAATTAAAATAAAACAAATATTTAAGGGGGGCTCCCATACAAGAGATATGATTTTTTGCCGTTTTTTTAGATAATGGTACGGAACCCATCGTGCGCGAGCCCGACTCGCACTTTGCCGGTTTTTATATTTTCTTTAGACGTGACTTAACACATTCATTGTTCAATGTTTTAAGTTTTATTCTAATTAAATTTTGTACTCATTTTGGTATTTGCATACAAATACCGATTGACCCTATAGACATTATGTTCAATTTAAAATCAAATGATGTCGTTTGTCTGTCCCTTTTCAAACCGGTGGGTTTTAGACATAATCCCTGAACGGTGACGAGCAATACCATCGATCCCATTCACCCACTGCACTAATATTTACTTAGTTCACATACATACTGTCTGTTTGTGAACGGAAGGCTGAAACAACGTTATATTGTTGTGCTTTCACATCTAAACCAACAACGTGAAACATGAATTGAATTGTTATACAATATGAATTGCATCTGACAACAAAAAGATATTGTTTTATTGTTCGAGACCATCCTAAGAACTAATTCAAGCGTAAATAGCCCAAGGGTTAAGGTGTCGGACTTGTGATCGAGAGGTCGCAGGTTCGAACCCTAACCATTACACTATTGACGTGAACCCACTCCAGATACAAGCATATTTGACTTAGTTGGAGCGGTTAACAAGATTGCTAGTAATGTGAATTCTAACACACATCACTAGCTCCCTTTAGAAAAAAAATTACCGCCACTTGCTGATCTAGACATTTATCTGTACTACCGGGGTTGCGAAAATGTTCTAATGATAGACAGTAGAAGTCTGGTACTCCCAATCGATTTTCTGGAGCGGCAGGAGTCATCTTTCTTTTTTAGGGTTCCGTAGCCGAATGGCAAAAAACGTATAAAAGGTATTCATATAAATATTGTAAGGTGTACAATAAAGTGGCGTTCCCGTTAACCCGCAATAGTATAGCATCCATACATGCTAAAAAAATATTACCATTCGAAAACAAAATATTTTTTTTTAATATTAAAATATTCACACTCAGTACATGCGTACTTGAAGAACGGCAATTATGACGCTGCCGTCCTTCAAGTACGCGTGTACAGAGTGTTTCTTTTACGTATCAATTTAAAATTTTTAGTGAATATTTTAATACTTATTAAAAAAAAAATATTTTGTTTTCGAATGGTAATATTTTTTAGCATGTATGCTATACTATTGTGGATTGACGGGAACGCCCTCTGTTAGTTAACATACTGTATAATAAATAGATAATAAAATGTGCTCCCCCCTCTAACTTCTATAATAATGGAGTTAAACATTTAAAATAAATATTTGCTGTAGATCTTAATGTAAACTTTCAATGAAAATTGGTTTGAACGAGATCGGGTCAGCAGTTTTTGAGATGTAGCATATTTTCTAAAACCGCAAATATAACTTTGTAATTCATACAAACACTGTAAAAAACAAAGTTATTTGGCGTAGTTACTACGAAACCCTTCATGGGCGAGTCTGACTCGCACTTGGCAATTTTTTTTTATATCTCTCATTCATGATCTCATAATCAGATCTATTTTAAGAAACATAATATGTCATACATTAGCATGCAGGTTGTTCATAACCAAAAAATTACTATCATATTCAGCCCGTGTGGACTTGCGCACCGAGGGTTCCGTACAAACTTACCAAAGTATAAAACTTTTTTCAAGTAACATCTTAACAGAAATATACAAACTGCCCTGAAGTATATTTATTGATGACAAAGGCCCGCGATTGAGCACCATCTCACATAGTGGTAAGCTATAATGTGGTTTAATCTAGACTCCATTTATTTAAAATTACTCTCAATTCAAACAACTCGTTATTTAAAAGGATGGATAGACATACCCAGCATTTTAAATAACTCTCTTAGACCTACACTAAGAAAGTTATTTAAATAGTTGGATAAACATTGATAAAATGATAATTTATCTCAATTTAACCGAGGTACTTGTACCGAAACATATAATATATTCAATGGTACCGAACTACTAGTAACTATATGTTTACGTTTTTCAGATTTTCTTTCACATGTTCTGTAAGATATTTCTTCTTGCCAAATCTTATGAATCTAGGTCAAAGGGAAGTACCCAATAGGTTTTGATTCCTTTGTGAAATCACAAAAAATGCGACATCTTTATCTTTTTATCGCGTTTAGTTACGAGTTTGTTTTTGTAGGTATAGCTAAAAGAGATCATAGACCCGAGTATCTTGTGCGCAATGGATATTGTGTTACCCAGCTATTGAATCGTGGAAGTCAGATACGTAATAGCTTCATTTAAAACACTAGCACTCAGGTGAACCCAGGGTGACTGGAGGCCGGTCGTGACTAGGGTTGCCAGATTTTTTTTCAGCCTGTAAGGGACAAATGTTTAAATAGGCAAAAAATACAGGACTTATTATTTACTACGCGCATGTTTTAACGTATTTTTGATAGATTTGACATATTAAAAAAAACCAATACAACTATAATCATAGTTAAATATGATCATTAATTCGCTTTTTATTAAGTTGGGCGTACACTTACTGGCGATTTAAATTTTAAAGTTTTTAAACAGCATTTTAGAGAGGATATTACTTTCTGACAAATCGTACCGTTGTACCAAATAGCTTAGGAAATTATTGTAAAATTGTAGAAAATCGCCTTTTATGGATTCCATTTGATATACGGGACAGAGTCGGTCCCGACGGGAGATTTGAATTTATGCCTGAAATAAGGGACATCTGGCAACACTAGTCGTGATATAGTTGGGAAAAGGCTGAAATGATGACGTATTTTTGACTGACTATCTCGCAGGCAAAACTCAATTGAAGTCACTGAATTTTAACATGTAACAATGCTGGGATAGTCGAAGTCCTGTAGTAGACTTTATGTACTGTAACAACAGTAAAATTTGCATTTATGATGAGAAAAACTACTTCGCCCAATTGTGAACAATGTGGGGTTGTTGAAGACTTACACCATTTATTGGTGGAATGTGTCCGATCTGAGTCTGCTAGAAATAATTTAATATCTGCCTTGAATTTGAACAAGACTGACGTAGGCATATTTCATAAAATCTTGTCCGAGCCGAATGGAGATGATGCGAAAGTTTTGTTCAAATTTATGGCCTATTTATAGTACATAATTGCCTTATGTATGCATGTTTAGGGTACGATAGAAATGACATACGCTATGCGTAAAAGTTCCTATAAAATTAATGAATTAAAAAAAACCAACAGTAAAGTCTCCGGTTGAAAAAAAAAAACGTTCACGCGAGCGAATCTGCAGTCAGAAACTAGTTCGATATAAAACCAAATGAATACTATGCGACTAAAAACAAATCATCGCCAACTCAAATAACCTACGTATTAATTGATTCACTGTCCGTATAAAACAGCAGGCGCGTGCATAGGATTATGACAGGGCATGCGGCGGAGTAAAAACACACAAAAACTTCTTCTTTTATAGATTTTTAGCACAGCCAAAGCCACGCATCGCCACCATGCTACGATGCGTGGCTGTGGCTATGCTAAAAATCTATAAAAGAAGAAGTTTTTGTGACCGATTACTCCCAAAAACTTCTTCTTTTATAGATTTTTAGCATAGCTACAGCCACGCATCGCCACCATGCTACGATGCGTGGCTGTGGCTATGCTAAAAATCTATAAAAGAAGAAGTTTTTGTGTGTTTTTACTCCGCCGCATGCCCTGTCATAATCCTATGCACGCCCCTGTAAAACAGGTACAGATATGCATAGGTACCGTTAACAAAATTTGAATGAAATCAATTTACTCCCTCATAATTTACACAAAAGAACCGAATTGTAATTAACCACCATTCTCGTATAAAAATCTCCGAAAATAATAAAATCAAAAGTGAACGAAAAACCCGAACGAGACGTAATTAAAACAAGATAAACGTTTCTGATACAAAATTAATCAATTCATTGATTAAACGCTCGAATAATTCGGATCAAAAGCGTTCAGTCTGATTGTAATACGTTTTAGTGTTTGCAAATGAACCGTCGAAATATTCCATTTGCTGATTCGATTGTTTTAGTTTTTCTAGGTTAGGTTTTGACCATGATCTTACTTGTTGGTAAGCGATGTTGTGGTGGAAGATGAAGCACGCTTAACATGAAGTAACCTGTTCTCTCTTGCCTCAAAGATTCCCAGGGCAAACTTGGGAGTCTTTATAAACTATCAGGAAACACAGACTCCGACAGGCAATTCCCTTCATTATTTGAACGCACAATAAAAATCATAAAAACGCCATCAGAACATAGTGGACATCCCACCCATACGCACGAAACGTTTTGGGAATACTTTCATTGTGCGTACGGCTAAGGAGTGGAATTCCCTGCCAGAGTCTGTATTTCCTGATAGTTATAACCTGGGAGTCTTTAAATCAAGAGTGAATAGGTTACTTCTAGGCAAGCGTGCTTCATCTTCGACCACATCATCGCTTAACATCACGGTGAGATTATGGTCAAACGCAAGCCTATAAACTATAAAAAAAAAACCAAAACGTTTTGTGTGTATGGGTGGTGATGGTAATTATTAGTAATTAGTATTTGTTAAGCAGCGCAGATGTTCTGATGAAAATTTTCACAGCTGGTCTTTTAGGTGCAGTTGGAGCGCCAGACTTACTTGAGGATTTCGTGTTATTTAGATTTTGGGTTCTGGATAACGGATAAACCGGACGAGGATTCCAGACGAAAGCACCAGTTGGGAGCCACATTAAGAAATATTTAAATGCTTCCGAAGCCCCGTTTTTCTTCCACCCGATATGACATTCTTATATTTTGTTTCTTTACATAAATTTAGTTTAATTTTATTTTAATTGAACTAGACTTGAACAGACGAGTAACCCGACAAGGATTACGTTTTTCTTACAGTCATTCGAAACCTCAAAAATAAGGGTAATGCGTAAACTTTACCTATGCTTGATTTAACTGACGACTGACTGATTTGATTGACGGACTAGTCAAGTCAAAAGTGAGTAGGTCATTTCTACGCAAACGGAATCCATCATCACCAAATCATCTGTATTCGGCATTTTTAGTAGTTCAAGTTCACAAGCATCGCGATTATTACTCATCCAACTAATCATGAAATTGACAAGTTATGTCTTAATATAATCTTCTTCAAAAAACTTTGTTTCCTTCGTCATCATCACTAAAACACAAAGGTTTTCCTTGTTTGGCTGACCCGATTTTAATGGAAGATAGAGGCGGTTATAGGGCAACATACTGGCAACTTTTTTCCCGGTATTCCAAGATTGGTATTTTGGCGGGAACCACGTCCCACGTCGCGAGCACAGAAAGTAATTAAGAAAATCCTATTACACAAACCTATTTAGCAAAATAAAACCGCCTAACAAATATACATTATCATCCCATCCAATCTACTTCGTCAACAATATTAATTTACTTGAAACACAAACGAATACATAATTATTTGTTAACGTCATTACGACAGCAATTATGTGGTACACCGACTTCGGCAGAGAAAGTGCTCCACTTTGCATAACCCGACGGAATTTAAAAGGAAAGAGATTGTTACAAAAATAACCATTTCAATAAACTTTCTAATTTTATAGCGTTACATCTGTGAGGCGAAGTAATCGCAATATTTAAGAGTATTACTACCAGCTCCAGTAGCCGTGATCGTCTAGTGGTTAGGACCCTACGTTGTGGCCGTAGTAACCCAGGTTCGAATCCTGGTCACGGCAGTGATTCCACTGTCGCGGTGGAGCTATTTTTATTTTTTCAGTCGTGAATATTCAAGTAAAATCAGGGATATGGTGATGTTTCACGAACAGAAAAAAGATAAAATATCTACCTATGCGTGGGAAGTAAAGTAAACAATACCTACAATGAATAATAGATACACAATTTCTGAACAAGATTTAATCTGAAACCCAAGATAATACTATGAAATTATGAGTTAATATATACTTCAGTGAGTGGGTAGTTTGAAGTTTGCCCTTCTAATTTCAATAGTGTTGGTGAGCAGTTTAAGCAGTTAAGCTTTGATTTCCTAGGATAGCGGTGCCGTCATATAGCGGCCGTAATACAGCGGTGAATGACGTCACTAGAACGTTGTCTATGTAAACAAAATGGCGCGGTTTCCTAGAGAGCAGTAACTGACACCGTAACGACAAAAAGCGGTGCCGCCATTTGCACGACGCACGGTGGGCTGAAAAACGGCTTTCATAGACTTAGGCATTTTATTTTGCAAGTGCCAGTTTTTGTGCCGGATATCACTTCTATTTGTTATAACAATATACAAAAATGACACCAGAATTGATTCTGCACAAAAACGAAGGAATTATAATTTTTTTACGAAAATTTTGTATGGAGCTAGTATGAAAAATCGAAATATCTCTGAAACGGCAGCGATAACCGTAATATCCTTATAGGAGGTTTTAGTACTAATTATTTATGATTTTTTGACATACGTTACATAATGGTTGTAGATGCCTTTTTTTTTTTAAATCGTCAAAATATTTTTATTTATTTTTACATATTAAACGTTCCTTTTAGTGTTTAAGTTGAAGAATTCAGAGCTTTAACAACTCTTAACATAAAATAGCATCACCCCTATAGACCTGAAGGACTAGACAGAGGTGTGTAGTATCTTGTTGATCTTGTAAGATTTCCAACAATACCAAATAGTTGAATATCAGTGTCAAAGTGCCCATGCTGTCGCTTCTTTTAGAAAGATAGGGGAATGAAATTGTTAATTGATCATACCCTAAAAGTATGATTACAACATAACCGGACACATAATAATATTGACACAAAAGGAATTTTAAAACCTTGCATACGTTCAAAATACAAAATAACATATTGTGTAGTCATCTAATGAGTCTGATGACAAGTAATTAAGTAATTAGAATGATGGTTGTAGTCTTCTGATTCTAATGAGCCTATTAAGTGATTAAATGATTTGAAATATCTCGCAACAATACCAACTAAGAACTGCATTCACCTTTTTATAATTAGTGAGCTAATGTGATTTGCTAATGTTGATTAGTTCTACTATGAGTTCTACGAAATGTTTTTGACGATTATAAATTTTTATTATCATATCTTTTATAACTTTAATGAGGGTAGTTAACTAATTATTGACTTTATACAATAAAAGGGCTATAATTTTGTTCCATAATTTAGATTGTTCACAACCGTGTAACTGCTAACACTAAAACTATTTGCTTTGCGACTACAAAATCTTAGAATGGAAAGTTTAATCACCAACTTAGATTTGTTTGTTCTTCTAAAAAGTGAGTGTCCTTCATTTAATCATGAAGTATTGTTTAGTGCAATTGTGTCCCGCATAGGCGATTGCCTTTCTGCCGAAGATCAAGTAACTCTCAAAGAATTTTGCCGGAGATTCACGCGAGCTGCTTTAAACAGGTGGCAGAAATCTAAACGATTCTTTGATAAGTTTAGAAATACGTACGGAGAGTGGTTGCAAGCAAATATTGATTGGCCGAGTTGCGTGTGTCAGAAATGGAAGATATATAGATATAAAGATATATAGAGAATGTTGTTATTTCTAGAATTAATTAATTATCAATATCTATTTATTACGTATTTACCGATTAATTACCTATTAATCGCTATTACCATGATTACTAGGTGTTTTATAGAAATAATTAGTAGTCTGTATAGCAATATCAGTTTATTAATTTACCACCGGTTCGGAAAGTAGTTATCTATGGAGAAGAGCCGGCAAGAAACTCCACAGTTACTCTTTTCAAAACATAATTCATTTTCACATAAACATCAATTCACTATATGTACTTTACAATATTACCACAATGTGATTACTATCGTTATAACTTTAGCTTTATTTACTTGTGTATCTACTATTTCATTACTCCATTACATATTATATAAGTCAAGTTATTTATAGAATTAATACCAAATGTTCATTAAATTATCACACAATTATCAATTAATAACACTGTCACATTAAAGTAACAAATACAAAATAATTAATTTATATTCAAATACAATAGCAATACGATAGGAGTTTTATACCAATTCTACACATAAAAATATTAATAAAAGTTAGAAACAACACAAGTTCACTTAACTTAGGTCCGTTCGGTGTGACTGCTCCAGAGCGACTGAGTGACTGACTGTCTAGAACGACTGAGCAGCGGCTTTTATACACAGTGGTAAACAAGTGACGTCATATCTTACGATTTTAAAACAGATTTGTTAACCTTTGTATTTTAACATTAAACTATGATTAAATGATATAAAAATACAGTAGATATGTTGAAATTAATTAGTTCAATTACATATCAGTCTTACGATGACAGAATTAGTAAACAATCAACGTTATTTTTTAAATAACGTTTAAATATGCTGTTATACAAGACAACAGTGAAAGAACAGTTTTAACTATTGTTAATATCTTAAGCAAAATCTAGTATCTGTCACGGCCATACTGACATGTACTTCGTTCTCGGAGTACAAATTACATTACATAACATTTAATCTAACTAACATAATACTAGTCTAATACATTTTCATTGTTATCATCGATCTTTTCACATTAAGACGACTAAATAACATAAAACTAGTCTAATACATTTTCATTGTTACCGTCGATCTTTTCACATTAAGTCGACTAAGTAACAACGGTTAGTGTTTTAGTCATCTAGCCCCACACCTGCTGCACATGAGACGGGCTAGTAAAACAACTAACTTCAGCAGTTCAAATCTCTCATTCTTTCAATATACATACATATGGTGTTGACACAGCAACAGCTTAATTTAATATTATCAAATATCTATAGTTATGTAATTAATTAATATCTAATAATAATTACTAATTGCTATATATGGCATAAAACATATTTTGTAAACTTAAACCTACACAATTTTAAACATTCTCATCAAGCCATATACCTGGCCATAACCTTAATTTATCTTTACATTATCGTGTTTACATAATCTTATCTTACTGTGCCTGCCCAAACACCCGCCATCAGTGAACCTCAATCACCTGCAGTCATGAATGGCAGACAACAGTCAAGACAAAGTTCTCTCATTATTTCATCGTACAGTAATTCATTGTCATCATATAATAATTCATTGTCATCATAAATATAATAATATACATAAATTCTATAATAGTCTTTCATTATACAATTATTTTTCTTCACTTATATCGAAACAGTATACATTATATAGAGATTTTATAAAAAAAACAGTACCATTAAAAAAAAACGAAAAGATACATATCGAACAAATTTAAAGTGATAATAACCCACATTCAATGTAAAAATAATTAATAGTACAATAA
This sequence comes from Tholera decimalis, assembly GCA_943138885.2. Lineage (NCBI taxonomy): Eukaryota > Metazoa > Arthropoda > Insecta > Lepidoptera > Noctuidae > Tholera > Tholera decimalis. The sequence goes on along the minus strand of OW964550.2, from coordinate 43,788,695 downwards.
AACAATAGTCAAATAAAAGGAAAATCGAAAACCAAATTGGTATGGAATAATAAACAGAGATTTATGACATCTAAATTTAAAAAAAATAAGCAATGAAATAAAAAAATGTTAACAATATGTCATCTAATTGTAAAATAAAATGCCAAAGATAAAATTTATAATTATACTAGAGGTAACAACATAATCACTGTATTCATGGATAGTTGAACTTTCCACACACCGCTCGGCTAGTCTGACACATCAGTACAAGAAGTATTTATCATATTTGTATTTAAGTGGTAAGGTCCGTATTACAATATAACAAATTTTTAAGAATAAAAATATGTATTGCACAATTTTACTATAGAAATTACTTTCTAAGAGTTTGTAAAAGCAAATTCTTGAAGGTAAATGGTATTAAGGATTTTTTTTTCTAAGACATGGAAATATAGCATGAGCAACTTGTTTGTGGAACGGAGTGGATTCTAAAAAATATCTGTGACAGTGCTGTTATAGATTGTTCACTGATTATATACTTAATAGTATTCAAATAAACATTGGAGAAAAAAAAACTCTCAATAGAAATATTAAAAGAAAACAAAACAAATATTGGTCAATATATGGTGGTGGTATTACAAATTGTAAATTGTATCACATCTTGTGAAAATCTATACCATTTCTTAAACTTATTAGCAAAATTGTATGGGATGCTGAAGTTTTGTTCTTCTATTCAAATCATCATAGAAAAATAATAATTATTGTAATCAATTTAAGTTAGGAAACACGGGATTCATCTAGTAACTGAAAATGGCAATAATTGCGGAACTATGTTCAATGAATCTGTACTTGACGAACATTCTAAAATTGTATCTCGACTCAAAACTAGTTATAAAGAGAGATCAATGCCTATGTGACCTAATTTGACTATTGAAATAAATTATTTGGCAACAATTTAAAAACCATTTCAGATTATTTAATAATTAGCGACTATGGAACCCATAATGAATTTTGTTTTCAATTGTGATAAGTGTAAGTCTCAAAAATTCAAATTAAATATTTTCTATACAAATCGTGTCGCATTACTACCTCACAAGTTTGTCAACAAGTGAACAAACATCAAGTTTTCTAAATTATATAAATCATCATCATTCTGAAATTTGAGTCAAATTATTTGTGATTTTTGTATAAAAATGAGTTACAAATGGTGTACATTATCAAAACGTATAAATACTTCAGTAAAAACCACACAACATTCATTTAATAAAAAAAAACAAACCGGTTTCGGATTTACACTTCTCACAATCAACGAGAAATCAAGTAAATAGCCAGGAAAAATATCTTGGAAGTTGGCTGGACGACAGGCTCAATTGGAAAGTACACATTGATCGTGTTAAAACATCTACAGAATATCGAAAAAAAAGAAGTGCCTGACTCTAAGTAAAATTTAATTAATCTTACCCCCTACAAAGAAAACAAAAAAATAATCATAAAATCCTTATTTCACTATCAGTATCTTTATCCAACTAAGAAAAATCAACTGAATATTAATAAGTTGCAGCTAATGACTAACAAGTGCATAGACTAATTACGGGAAAATTACTATATTATTTGTGTACGGCTGTACTTTGGTCTGCCGGAGGATTTGAAACGAAATAATGGTGTCAATATTTTCAAAAATAGACTTCAGAAGCATGTTCGAACAAAGTAATATATCGCCTCCAACTTTTTCAAGAGTGAACACTACTTAATAATTTAAATATACACAATACTTTGTATCTCATTTTAAGTGGATCATAATGTTATTATGAGAAGTAAACGACAGAACTTTCCAAGAAACTTTCTCAGAGAAATTGTGATGATATAAAGCCGAATACAATTTTTTTTTCATACTTATGTGAAAGCTACCATTATTTGAACAACCCATGATAAATGTACTTAGTTGGAAGTTTTAATATTTTTCAGCTCAGGAGCATAAAAATCTAAATTATTTTTGAAACATCTCCGATCACTATGGCGTCAATTTTAGGCATATTTTTACCGTGTGCTTTTACAAAATTAGTATCCATTATCATAGATCTCTATCGAGTACAGTGTACAACAATTGTAATAAATCCTTTAACACAGTGCAAAAAGTAAACGAAAGTAAATACCATAACAGTAGTAACATTATGTCAGACGGAGTGACATTGACAAGTGGGCTTTGGGAAAAAAGAAATCGATATTCTTTTATAAATTAATCGACTATATCGGCAACATTTTAAATCTCCGTGAATCTATAGTCAATACTTATTTTTGAGTATCAAATTCGATCATCAGTATTTATTACAATTGACGTACAATGAATATATGTAACATATAAAATACAACATACTATTTTTGTTATATCCCAGAAAAAGTTCACATGTTGATCACCATACCGTCAGCACGTTTGCGCCATAAGAATATGCATAAAACTTGACGAAGAAAAAAAAATATCGATACTTATTACATTTCCTCGATAATAATCGTTACAGTTTAAAAATAATGATTCCACATTTACCGATATATTTCCTTTAGTTAATTTATATGGATTACTTATAATAACACTTTTTTTTATAGCCTATTGGTTAAACGTTTAGTAGTGTCTTTTTCTTACTTGACTCCCGTTATGATGTTGGTCCATCCAATTTCTTTGCAAAGTTTTTTTTTTTTTATTCCATAGCACCATCAGGCTGCACCGCTGTCACTGGACTGGAAGCGTCACATAATCTTCTGAACGGCGGCAATGGCCCGAGACAGCATCACGGATGAAGAAGCCTTCCAATATTGCAGGATTCATTCTGAAACTTTCACTCCAATGCATTAGTATTTGGGCAAGAACAATCTACATACATGTACCTTCTAATTGAAATAATATCAAGGCCTAAAACAAATGTATAGCTAACCAAAACTAACTTGCAAGAAAAGTAACTGCAAAACAATTTGACAATCCTGACCTATATTCCTCCTTCCTTCCTCCTCTTAAAAAAATAAAATCACATGGGCTATGAATCAAACCTCAATACCGAAATAAAATATGTGGGCTGTGAACTATCCCACTTCTGATGTCAGAAATGGAAGATATATAGATGTAAAGATATATAGAGAATGTTGTTATTTCTAGAATTAATTAATTATCAATATCTATTTATTACGTATTTACCGATTAATTACCTATTAATCGCTATTACCATGATTACTAGGTGTTTTATAGAAATAATTAGTAGTCTGTATAGCAATATCAGTTTATTAATTTACCACCGGTTCGGAAAGTAGTTATCTATGGAGAAGAGCCGGCAAGAAACTCCACAGTTACTCTTTTCAAAACATAATTCATTTTCACATAAACATCAATTCACTATATGTACTTTACAATATTACCACAATGTGATTACTATCGTTATAACTTTAGCTTTATTTACTTGTGTATCTACTATTTCATTACTCCATTACATATTATATAAGTCAAGTTATTTATAGAATTAATACCAAATGTTCATTAAATTATCACACAATTATCAATTAATAACACTGTCACATTAAAGTAACAAATACAAAATAATTAATTTATATTCAAATACAATAGCAATACGATAGGAGTTTTATACCAATTCTACACATAAAAATATTAATAAAAGTTAGAAACAACACAAGTTCACTTAACTTAGGTCCGTTCGGTGTGACTGCTCCAGAGCGACTGAGTGACTGACTGTCTAGAACTTTTTTTTTTTTTTTTTTTGTGTGGCATCTCGCAGGTCAACCTCTGAGGTTGTCGGCTGCTTAACCGGGCTTGCCTGTGGTTGCCTTAATTAATAAATTAATTAAAGCCTCCAGCCAGGGCTTATTAGAAAACTTACAAACTAGGCGACTACACGCTAAGGGCACCCCCTGTGGGGTACGGACCTCGGCTTAGGGCGTCGCAGTGGGAGGGCAGCTAGGGACAGGCTGGATCATATCATTTTTATTATTAATAAGGGAATTTAAAGCTACTGGCTCAGCGTCGCGGGCTGGCTCTGGAAAGGGTCGGGGCGGACTATTACGGGGACGTCGCGGCGGGCCTCGGCGGCGAGGACGGAAGGACGGTCGGTTTTTGTTTTTGTGTGCCACTCTACTTGTTTCCCTACGGCTCTCTTGGAGCAGGGTGATTGCGTCATCGGGAGTGACAAGGGTATGCCTTGGTCGGCGAATCTTAGAGATACGCGAGGGTTCGTATTGGGCGGCCGATACGATAAGGGGATTCCTATGTTGGATTGCAGTATCAAAGAAACGCTTGGAGACACGTTTCATGAACTGCTGGATGGTGGGCATCTTGAGGTCTACGTGAAGAAGCTCATTTCGAACATAAAAGGGGGCTCCCGTGACTCTACGGAGGAATCGGTTTTGAAGGGTCTGCATCTTGTGGAGGAGGTAGGGCTTTGCGTGTGCGAAAACAACGCAGGCGTAGGTCATGATGGTCAACTTGCTGCGGGAGCTAAGAATGAAGTGGAGCCTACCTAGAGCGAAAGCGGCGCGCGAACGTGCCTGCTTTATGTGCTCAGCGAAGGAGGTGTTTATCGAGGACCACGCCTAAGTATTTGGCTTGCTTTTCCCAGGGGATCGGCTTGCCGTACATGGTAATCGGACGGGGGGAGGGTGGGTTTATCCGCGGCTTAGAAAAGAGGACTGCCTGGCTTTTGTCTGGATTGACTTCGATTCTCCATTTCCGGAACCACTTGGCCAGAGTGTTTGCGGAAGTTTGGAGAGTGCGAGCGATGGCATCGGGTTTAAGACCGGTATAATAGATAGCCGTATCGTCGGCAAATAGGGCTAGCTGAGTATTTTTATGCTTGGGGATATCGCTAGTGAATAGCGTGAAAACGAGGGGGGATAGTACGGAGCCTTGAGGAACTCCTGCGCGAATGGGATGGGGGGAGGAAAGCTCCCCCTCAATTCGGTAACGAAAGGTGCGATTCGATAAAAAGTCCCGTAGGATGAGCACGAGACGGTCAGGCACGCCGAGTTGGTATAGCTTATAGATTAAGCCATTGTGCCAGACTTTGTCGAACGCTTTCGCTATGTCGAAGAATAAGGCTCCCGTTATTGCGCCCCGTTGGAAGCCGGCGCTGACGTGTTCTATGATGCGGTGGACTTGTTGGATACATGAGTGTTCGGTTCTAAATCCAAACTGCTCATTGGGTATTAGACTCTTTGCTTCGGCAAAATCTTTGAGCCGCTTATATATAAGCCTTTCATAGATTTTACCGAGGACGTTGAGTAAGCTAATGGGACGGTAGCTAGACGGGTCAGACTTGGGCTTGCCTGGTTTGGGAATACCTATCACGGTGGCCTGTTTCCAGGTTGTAGGGAACATATTATTGTTCAATGCGCCATTGAAGATGGCAGTCATTAGCACTATAAGCTGGGCGGGGAAAAGTTTGAAAACCCTATTGGTGATGCCGTCGGAGCCAGGGGCTTTTCGCGGTTGGAGACTTTTAATGATATCCTGGACCTCATCAGGAGTGATGGGGGCCAGTGGATTATCGGGATCTTCGACGGGCGGAAGGGAAGTTCTACGTTCGACTTCGGCGTTCACCATATCGAGGTGGGCTTGGTCTACTGGTTGAGAGCTGGGAGAACACTGGGACTCTAGGCTGTCGGCTAGGCATTCTGCTTTTTCAGAGTTATCGAAGGCGACACTCTTATCAGGACGAATGAGAGGAGGCATTGTGGCCTCTTCAGTGGATCGTAACTTCCTCTGAAGCTGCCAGAAGGCAAGATGGGTGGGCTCAAGTTCGCTCAACATCTTGTCCCAGCTCGCATTACGCTGCTCGGCAATGCGTTTCCTTACAGCACGCTGTAAGTTGCGCATGTGAGCTTTGTTTGCGGCGCAGGGAAAAGCGCTGTACGCACGGATGGCTGCGTTCTTCTCGGTTATCAGATTCCGTACATCGTCCGGGAGTTTCCAGCGGTGGTCTTCCACTACAGGAACTTCCCTTGAACAATCGTTCAGGACGGATTGTACGTGATCTGTAAGCGAGTCGATCGCCGCCGTCGTGTCTGCGACTAGAGAGAGTGCGAGACTATGTGGTCAGGAATGGTGTCCAATTGAGGCGACGTGGTGGATTTCAGTTTTTCACTTACTTTCCTCCAGTCGGTGATCAATTGGGTCGGAGGAGGTTGGGTAGGATCATGGTTACCCGAGCGGGAACCTAGGTGTAGGATAACGGGACGGTGATCCGAGTTGAGCTCGTGAAGCGCTTCTATGAAGTGTAAATGAAGGTTTACATTCTTTAGGAGCGCCACATCGAGGACATCGGGGTTATGGTTGGGGTCGTGTGGGTAGTGGGTGGGAGTCATCGGAGCGATGACGTCATAGTTTAGGGTCGCGCCTAGGTTATACACGATTCTGCCTCTGGCATTTGTCGTGTTGCTGTTCCAAGCGGGGTGTTTGGCGTTGAGATCGCCCGCTAGTAAGACGGAGTCACTCAGGCCAAAGAGAGTCGTGAGATCGCTGGTGAGCGCGATAGGATCGTCTGAAGCAAGAGACGCGACCGATGGTGGGGGATGGTAGGCAGAGATGATAGTTATCGGAGGATGACCAGTCATGCCTAGTCGACAGGCAGAGTACTCTAGGTGAGAGAGAGGCGCGGGTGGGGTCAGAGGGATGCAGTATAACTCCTTCCTATAATAAATAAGGGTACCACCGCCGTGGCAGCGTGTTCTGTCATTGCGAACTAGACGGTAATTCGCAATTTTGGGGTCAGCGCGATGGGGTTTCAAAAGGGTTTCCTGTATAAGAAGGACGTCTAATTGGTGGTCGCGGAGGAATTTAGTTATTTCGGCGCGTTGGTTGAAAATGCCATTGGCGTTGAAAAAACCTAATTTGAGGGATCGAGGCCTAGTGTGGTTTGTGCGTTGGGAATCCATTGGATCAGTCCATCGCATCCATCTGGTCGAGGCCTAGCACGACATCACTGTGTGTGCTGAATATTTGGCTGTACATTTCCGTCGTAATTTTGCCGTTATTCTGCTGCTCGGCAGCCAGAAGGGCATCGCGGAGAGACCTGGCTTGGCGGGTCATAAATATTTTATAGTGGCGCAGTAGAGTCTGGGCGCAAGACTCGCCGTTCCCGACGGGTGAGGGTTTGGGCGGTTGTTTGGCTGCAGGAGCAGCAGTGGTTTGAGGCGCGGGTTTGGGACTGGTTGTGGCCTCTGGAGCCATGGCTTTAGGCAGGATCTGCGCTGCGATGGGTATATCCATCAGTGACTGCAAAGGTTTGGCAGGGGCCAAGGAGGGAAAGGCTTTGTCGTGGTTTAGCCTGTTCCACGGGGATGGTCTCTGAGGAGCGAGACGTTGGGGAATTTGAGAGGAAGGTGCCTCTCTTTGTTGGCGGGCGTTGGCGCGCTTCGCTAATTTAGGAGCGAGTTTGGGGGCTTTGGGACAGCCGCGGTAGTTTGCCGGGTGACCGATCTGGCCGCAGAGAACGCAGCTGGGTGGTTCCGAACAGAGGGTTCGGTCTTTGGGCCGAGGGCAGTCCGCAGTGCTGTGCTCGCCCAGACACTTGACGCATCTGGGAGTCGCATAGCAGTTGCTCTGCGCATGGCCATACAGTTGGCAACGGTGGCATTGTCCCACTGTTGCGGTTTTGTAGGGCTTTTCAATTGAGATACCGGATAGGGAGCAAATGGACTTAATCTTGAAAATCGGGTGATGACCTTCGGTTGGTTCGCAAATGACAAGAACCATGTCGTACAATTCACCGCCTCTCGCTTTATGTAAGCGATGGACGGCGATCACTGGTATACCTTGATCGGCAAGGTCGTCTTTAATATCCTGTACTAGGATTTCTTTAGGGACACGTTTAATAATAACACGAGTGGGCGTGTCCTCGGGGAAGGAGAAAGTGTGAAAGGAAATATTCCTTTCACGGAGGGCGCGATATAGTTCCCTATAGTCGTTCGACGTAGGGACGGTGACTTTAATGCCATTTTGGCAGGCACGGGCGTTTGTGTAGTTGATCTTTCGATCAACACACATCTTGGACACATCAGTCCATTTACCCTTGTCCTGGATGTAAAAGGGGGGCGGAGGGCGTTGCTTCCTTTGGGCTGAGGAAGTTTGGGCTATCGGGCTGGTGGGACGACTATTCTGCGCGTGAGCAGAGGTAGTTGGGACTGGGCTAACGGGTCGTACGGGCGTTTGAGTTGGGGACGGGGGCGACGCGGTGGTCTTTTTGGCCTTGCTGGCCTGGGAGGTTTTCCCTTTCTTCCTCTTGCCTCCGGTGACGATTTGAAAGTCGTCTTCGGAGGACGAAGGGCAAGAAGAGGCTTCGTCTTGGTCGGAGGGTGGGTTAGATAACGGAGCCGACGTGTCCATATCGTAAAATTCAGGTGCAGCGCACACCTGCGCGGCGTCCATTGTTCTATGAACAATGGGATTAGAGAGTGGGCCGGCAACAATAGCTGGGTCTGGGAATCGTGTGGTCGGTACGTCTTTGTCAGCGAGCGGCGGCGGTAAGGGGCAATTAGTTTCGGAGTTTTTCATTGTTCGATGAACAATGGGGTCCGAAACAATAAACTTTTCGGTGAATGAGCCAACCGGAGGGCCTTGATCCGCGAGCGGGGGAGATAGCGGGCTATCGAGCACGTCGCTAAAATCAGTGACTTTGGCTTTAGTAGCCAGGGAAATATTTCGCTGCAAAGCAGCGAGCTTTCCGCCATATCTGGCGCAAAAGTCGGGGTCCTTTCTTAGCTCGTCCAAGAGGTGCGCCTTTTGCAAGGCGTCCTCCATGACGAGGGATTAAAAAATATCTATCGGGGAATTTTGGAGATTTCTCTCCCGCGGGGGGCCTATTTAAAGCCTAACTGGCCTAACTCCCCGGATGGATGGGTCCGGGGATGTGTTAGCCTCCCAGTCGGGTGGAGACTGGGAGGTGTGTACCTATTGGTGAGCCCTAAGCTTGTAACCGGTCGCCTGTCTTATTGTGCGAACCGGGCCCTACTGGGTCTAGTGCGAAGGGGTAGACACACCCAACCGACACTAGGTGTGTAGCTGAAAAGGAAACTCAGTAACTAGGTTTGACTAGGAGATCCCCCAAGGCCAAAACCTAGCACTCGACTCCAATTGACTGCTTCACCCTGAAGGGGATCAGCGGGTGCGTCGGGTCAGCACCCCCTTGGTATTGTTGACACCGTGAGGTTTCCAACCAAGGACCACGAAACTGTGGTTTTACCCTGAAGGGGCCAAACCTAATTGTTTTTGACGATACTCTGTTATAGAAACAAAATTGACTGTCTAGAACGACTGAGCGGCGGCTTTTATACACAGTGGTAAACAAGTGACGTCATATCTTACGATTTTAAAACAGATTTGTTAACCTTTGTATTTTAACATTAAACTATGATTAAATGATATAAAAATACAGTAGATATGTTGAAATTAATTAGTTCAATTACATATCAGTCTTACGATGACAGAATTAGTAAACAAGCAACGTTATTTTTTAAATAACGTTTAAATATGCTGTTATACAAGACAACAGTGAAAGAACAGTTTTAACTATTGTTAATATCTTAAGCAAAATCTAGTATCTGTCACGTGCAAACTTTAATAAATCAAGAACCAACTGTTGATGAGATACCAAAAGCACGCTCAGTCTCTCCAGAACCTTCGACATCATCGACTGTTGGAACAATGACAAAAAGGTCCCGAAAACCATTCAAAGATCTGGGAAGCAAACAGAAAAAGAGAAGATCTAGTGAGCACATAGGCGAGGATTCCTGTGAATTGGCATATGCAGCTGCAGCACGTTTAAAAGAAGAAGGTTATGAAGATATCGCATCTGTAATCAATTATATGATCAAAAATCCAGAAGCTGCCGTTAAAATCAAGGAAAGCATTAAGAAAACAGTAATATTTACACCAGAGAAAGCACTTGGATTGCTTCTTTCACTTAAGCTTTCAAAGTGGCAATATATTACGTTGCGAGAGACTGCCATTCGGGAAGGTGCTAAGGATATTTACCCATCCTACTATAAACTGCAACAAACTAAGCTTGCATGCTACCCTCCTAATCAATCAGTATCAGTTACGGATTCATCAGCTAGAATTACACTTCAAGCTTTACTTGACATCACGGTGAAGCGGATTCTTCAAAGTCTTTCTGATAATGTGGAAAATAAGCAGTTAAAGCTGATATCGAAGTGGGGATTTGATGGTGCTTCCAATCAAAGCGGATACAAGCAGAAAATGGACGGCGAGCATGATGATTCAAGCATTTTCATGACCTCCTTGGTGCCACTGAAACTGACAGATGGAGATAATACTATATGGACAAACCCGAAACCATGCTCAACTTTTTATTGTCGTCCGGTTCAGTTCACTTTTGTAAAAGAAAGCCATGCAGTTGTCATTGATAACAAAAGAAAAATGGATGAGGAAATTGAGGCCCTTAATCCCACAGAGTGCATTAATAGTAACAGGGTGACTCATAAACTAATGATGACAATGATCGACGCAAAAGTCTGCACGTACCTTTCTGAAGCTAGATCAAATGCATCATGCTACCTGTGCTTAGCAAAACCAACAGAAATGAACCACTTAGATGCTGTAACATCAAAAACTGTGTGTTCTGACATATATGAATTTGGCCTATCATCCCTACATGCCCGTATAAATTGCATGGAATGTCTGTTACACATTGCGTACAGACTTGACTTCAAACAGTGGGCAGCAAGAAGTAATGAGCATAAAGATATGTTACAAAACAGAAAAAAAAAACATTCAAAATAAATTTAAAGAGGAGCTCAATCTGTTAATTGATATAGTAAAACAAGGCTCGGGAACTACCAATGACGGGAATACCGCAAGGAAGTTTTTCGAGTTTCCCAATAAAACTGCAGCTATTACTGGGTTGGATCAAAACCTGATAAAAAGATTTGCTGTTATTTTGCAAGCAATAACATCTGGTGAGAAGATCGATGTCATCAAATTTAAAGATTTTGCTCGCAAAACAGCAGAAAAGTACGTGGAATTATACGACTGGTACTACATGTCATCAACCGTACATAAACTATTAATACACGGAGCTGACATAATCGAAAAAAATGATATTGTCCCGATTGGGACTCTCTCGGAAGAAGCCTCAGAGTCTCGAAACAAAGATTTTAGGAGGTTCCGGGAACATCATTCGCGGAAAAGAAGCAGGCAAGATTCTAATCAAGATATCCTAAATATGCTTGTTGTTTCTTCGGATCCTTTTCTAAGTGCACAAAGGCCGAAGTTAGATGCCAAAAGGAAGACAACCTTTTTTGCTGAAACTCTCGACCTAATACAGTTTCCGGAAACTGAGTTCGAGTTTGTAGGTATATCCGATCTGGATTCTGACTCGGAATTGGAGTCCGACAACGAAAGTTGTAAAGAAAATTTGTAAAATTTAATTATTTTTCTTTATGTTCTTTTGTTATTTATGTTAGTTTATTGTACCAATATGTTAAGTTAATAATTTCATAAATTATAGTTTCAAATATGTATTTTGTATAATTGAATTTATTAGATATTATTTTTGTTACTTCTGTTTTATTTAAATTACCTATCAATAAAAAGTTTATATACAGTCTTTTTTTTTCACATATTCTTAATATTTGGGGAAAAAGCATGCTTCCTAACGATGTTCTTAACTTTGACACAGTTCATGGATCGTTTTGAACAGTTTCATATGTTAAAATAAATAATGTTAGTACTATAATCCCCTATAAGGATATTATTATTATTATGTGTCCGGTTATGTTGTAATCATACTTTTAGGGTATGATCAATTAACAATTTCATTCCCCTATCTTTCAAAAAGAAGCGACAGCATGGGCACTTTGACACTGATATTCAACTATTTGGTATTGTTGGAAATCTTACAAGATCAACAAGACACTACACACCTCTGTCTAGTCCTTCAGGTCTATAGGGGTGATGCTATTTTATGATAAGAGTTGTTAAAGCTCTGAATTCTTCAACTTAAACACTAAAAGGAACGTTTAAATATGTAAAAATAAATAAAAATATTTTGACGATTTTTTTAAAAAAAAGGCATCTACAACCATTATGTAACGTATGTCAAAAAATCATAAATAATTAGTACTATAACCCCCTATAAGGATATTACGGTTATCGCTGCCGTTTTAGAGATATTTCGATTTTTCATACTAGCTCCATACAAAATTTTCGTAAAAAAATTATAATTCCTTCGTTTCTGTGCAGAATCAATTCTGGTGTCATTTTTGTATATTGTTATAACTAATAGAAGTGATATCCGGCAAAAAAACTCGCACTTGCAAAATAAAATGCCTAAGTCTATGAAAGCCGATTTTCAGCCCACCGTGCGACGGCCGTCTTGTCGATGTCAGATGGTTTCGTGAACGTTTCATTGATATCGATGAAGCAGACAGTGTGTTGACGGCCGTGGAACTTTCCACATGTCGTCACCGTAAAGACGGCCGCCTTTTTGCGTCCGTAATATTACGGCCCCTATATGACGGCACCGCTATCCTAGGAAACCAAAGCTTTACCTTGCTGAAAGTTGCTGCAGCGGTTTACTTCGGGCTGTCATATTTATCCTGCAGCCTCGACCTTCATCCGCTTAGACTTGCCAAATGTGTCGGGTCATCTTCCAGTCTAACCGTATACAGAGTAACAGTATGTTACATGGGACGACTGCCTATCTGAGCTCTATCACCCAGTAGCGGGATAACACGATACCGTTTGGCAATTACTGATGTCAGATTACAATATTACAAGGGTATATACATACAGATTCAAATTAAGAAGAACGAAGAGAATTATCGTTTTATTGGCAAGTGAGGTGGAAAGTTATTGACCCTCGTAGTGCTGTGACACGTTTGTTATGATTGGTATTCAAGAAATATATGAAACCAATAATTTGGTATCAATTCTTTGGGTCAGTTATTTTGTGCTGAAACTGTACATAGTGACTCCATACCAGGTTTTGTCTTCATCCCTTTTGGATAGATATAGGGTTTCAGTTACACGTTGTATAATACGTAAAAGAAAGACTCTGTACACGCGTACGCTTTCATAAATAAATTACGACGTTGCCGCATTGATATATTGTATATCAATTGCGTTGCCGTCCTTCAAGTACGCGTGTACAGTGTTTTTTTTACGTATCAATTTAATATTTTTAGTGTTTATTTTAATATATTATAAGCTCCAGAGCCTTGAACACCGACGACGAGTTGCAAGTCTATCGGTTTTCTATCAGTTACATTTCGGGGAGTGTGCGATGGAATTGAATTGTAATTACACAACCTAATTCCGCCAAGCCCGTTCCATATTCGGACTACGAGACAAACGGCGAAGCGCCATCGTTACATGGTGGACATCCCACCCATACGCACAAAACGTTTTGGGAATACCTTCATTGTGCGTACGGCTAAGGAGTGGAATTCCCTGCCGGAGTCTGTGTTTCCCGACAGCTACAACCTAGGAGTCTTTAAGTTCAGAGTGAATAGGTTACTTTTGGGTAAGCGTGCTCCATCTTCGATCACATCATTACTTACCATCAGGTGAGATAGTGGTCAAACGCGAACCTATATTCAATTAAAAAAAAAATATATTAAAAAAATTAAAACATTTTGTTTTCGAATGGTAATATTTTTTAGCATGTATGGATGCTATACTATTGCGGGTTAACGGGAACGCCATCTGTTAGTTAACATACTGTATAAAAAAATGTATTTTAAATTTTTTATTTCAGAGTAAAATAAGGTTTATGAAAATAAGTGAGTACGTACGATTGTAGAACAGACTGAGTAGTAGTGGCCCAATAATTACAAGAAAGATTTATGAGAAAACCCAGAAAAGCTCATTCCTCTGTGTAATTTTTTAATCACCACCGCTTACAAAAGGGTTAAGGAAAACCTCATTAGAAAACGTTGAAAATGTTATAGGACCGTAAAAAATTGGCCAAAGGCGAGACTCGACCATGAAGGCTTCCGTAGTAACTACGCCAAATAACTTTGTTTTTCATAGTATTTGTATGAATTACAAAGTTATATTTGCGGTTTTATAAAATATGCTATATCTAATTTCCTATAATTTGCTATAACTAATTTCCAATGAAAGTTTACATAAAGATCTACAGCATATATTTTTTTCTCTCCATTATTATAGAAGTTAGAGGGGGGACACATATTACCAATTTGGAAGCGTATATCTCTTAAACGATTGACTTTATGAAAAAAAATGGTTTTAGAAACCTCAATATCATTTTTAAAGATCTTTCTATAGATACCACACACGCATAGGTTTCATGAAAAATGTATTTTTAGTTTCAGTTCCATGTATGAACCACTTTTCGATTTTAAGAAAAAAATAAAACAATATTTATAATTAAGGGGGGCTCCTTAATTATAAATTATTTATTATTATTTAATTTATTTATTTTATCCAATACATATTACACAATTAATTTAAAAAATGTTTTGCCATACACGAAAGCCTCTTAGGGCTTATCTGTGTGACTCGCCAGAGTCGTAATTAGTTACTTAATTTACTATACAGTGAAAAGGAAAATTAGGAGTACTAAATACAATTAACTATTTTCTATGTAAAAACGTTTGTATCTGTACTTACAACTTTTCATATTTGATAGGTATAGCGTTTGCAATTCTTCTGGGAGTTTGTTAATATAGTAAGGTACTACATACTCCGAAACCCTAGTCCCATAAACATTTTTGTGTTTTGGTACGATATATTTATTGTTAATCAGTATGTTTCTTAGGAAATTCGGTCTTGTTTTTTCCGTTAGCAACTCGGGCCTATTATCTTCAGTGTGGATGGAAAATTGGACCTTGTTGTACACACTCATCACACCACAGTATTTAAAGAGTTCGTGTTCATTATTTTGACATTTCTTTTTAACATGTTTAGGCGTTATGATTTTTAGCATACTTTTTATTTATTCCTTAAAATCGGAAAGCGGTTCACAGAATACATCTACCTACCAAGTTTCATGTGTATAGTCCTAATAGTTTCGGAATAAAACGGCTGTGACATACGGACGGACGGACAGACAAACACACTGAAAAAAATAAAACGAGACTTTCTACTGTTCTTGTACAGTAAAAAAAAAAACGGTTCCGGAAACTTATTTTTACGTTAAAATAATTGATTACTGACAGTGCACTGAAATGGGCAAAAACAGTAAAGAGCTAAACAGTTATTTCAATTGAATGAACATTAAAATTTACTGAAACAAACAGTTCCTTTTAAGTATTGCCGTTTTCAGAGCTTTACTGATATCGTAGCAGTTATTTTTACTGCTTTAGAACAGTTGTTGTAGCATACAGTAAAGAGCCAAACAGTTATTTCAATTGTTTGAACATTAACGTTAACTAAAACAAGCAGTTTTTTTTAAAAGTATTGCCGTTTTCAGGCTTAAATGATATTGTAGCAGTTATTTTTACTGCTTTTGAACAGTTTTTGTAGCATACATTAAGGAGTTAAACAGTTAATATCAACAACAACATTAACGTTTACTGATACAAGCAGTTACTTTTAAGTATTGCCGTGTTTAGACTTTACTGTTATCGTAACAGTTATTTTTACTGCTTCTGAACAGTTTCTGTAGTATACAGTAAGGATTTAAACAGTTAATATCAACTGTTTGAACATTAGCGTTTACTGATACAAGCAGTTACTTTTAAGTATTGCCGTGTTTAGACTTTACTGATATCGTAACAGTTATTTTTACTGCTTCTGAACAGTTTCTGTAGTATACAGTAAGGATTTAAACAGTTAATATCAACTGTTTGAACATTAGCGTTTACTGATACAAGCAGTTTCTTTTAAGTATTGCCGTGTTTAGACTTTACTGATATCGTAACAGTTATTTTTACTGCTTCTGAACAGTTTCTGTAGCATACAGTAAGGATTTAAACAGTTAATATCAACTGTTTGAACATTAACGTTTACTGATACAAGCAGTTACTTTTAAGTATTGCCGTGTTTAGACTTTACTGATATCGTAACAGTTATTTTTACTGCTTCTGAACAGTTTCTGTAGTATACAGTAAGGATTTAAACAGTTAATATCAACTGTTTGAACATTAGCGTTTACTGATACAAGCAGTTTCTTTTAAGTATTGCCGTGTTTAGACTTTACTGATATCGTAACAGTTATTTTTACTGCTTCTGAACAGTTTCTGTAGCATACAGTAAGGATTTAAACAGTTAATATCAACTGTTTGAACATTAACGTTTACTGATACAAGCAGTTACTTTTAAGTATTGCCGTGTTTAGACTTTACTGTTATCGTAACAGTTATTTTTACTGCTTCTGAACAGTTTCTGTAGCATACAGTAAGGATTTAAACAGTTAATATCAACTGTTTGAACATTAGCGTTTTCTGATACAAGCAGTTACTTTTAAGTATTGCCGTGTTTAGACTTTACTGATATCGTAACAGTTATTTTTACTGCTTCTGAACAGTTTCTGTAGCTTACAGTAAGGATTTAAACAGTTAATATCAACTGATTGAACATTAACGTTTACTGATACAAGCAGTTTCTTTTAAGTATTGCCGTGTTTAGACTTTACTGTTATCGTAACAGTTATTTTTACTGCTTCTGAACAGTTTCTGTAGCATACAGTAAGGATTTAAACAGTTAATATCAACTGTTTGAACATTAGCGTTTACTGATACAAGCAGTTACTTTTAAGTATTGCCGTGTTTAGACTTTACTGTTATCGTAACAGTTATTTTTACTGCTTCTGAACAGTTTCTGTAGTATACAGTAAGGATTTAAACAGTTAATATCAACTGTTTGAACATTAGCGTTTACTGATACAAGCAGTTACTTTTAAGTATTGCCGTGTTTAGACTTTACTGATATCGTAACAGTTATTTTTACTGCTTCTGAACAGTTTCTGTAGCTTACAGTAAGGATTTAAACAGTTAATATCAACTGATTGAACATTAACGTTTACTGATACAAGCAGTTTCTTTTAAGTATTGCCGTGTTTAGACTTTACTGTTATCGTAACAGTTATTTTTACTGCTTCTGAACAGTTTCTGTAGCATACAGTAAGGATTTAAACAGTTAATATCAACTGTTTGAACATTAACGTTTACTGATACAAGCAGTTACTTTTAAGTATTGCCGTGTTTAGACTTTACTGATATCGTAACAGTTATTTTTACTGCTTCTGAACAGTTTCTGTAGTATACAGTAAGGATTTAAACAGTTAATATCAACTGTTTGAACATTAGCGTTTACTGATACAAGCAGTTTCTTTTAAGTATTGCCGTGTTTAGACTTTACTGATATCGTAACAGTTATTTTTACTGCTTCTGAACAGTTTCTGTAGCATACAGTAAGGATTTAAACAGTTAATATCAACTGTTTGAACATTAACGTTTACTGATACAAGCAGTTACTTTTAAGTATTGCCGTGTTTAGACTTTACTGTTATCGTAACAGTTATTTTTACTGCTTCTGAACAGTTTCTGTAGTATACAGTAAGGATTTAAACAGTTAATATCAACTGTTTGAACATTAGCGTTTTCTAATACAAGCAGTTACTTTTAAGTATTGCCGTGTTTAGACTTTACTGATATCGTAACAGTTATTTTTACTGCTTCTGAACAGTTTCTGTAGCTTACAGTAAGGATTTAAACAGTTATTATCAACTGTTTGAACATTAGCGTTTTCTGATACAAGCAGTTACTTTTAAGTATTGCCGTGTTTAGACTTTACTGATATCGTAACAGTTATTTTTACTGCTTCTGAACAGTTTCTGTAGCTTACAGTAAGGATTTAAACAGTTAATATCAACTGATTGAACATTAACGTTTACTGATACAAGCAGTTTCTTTTAAGTATTGCCGTGTTTAGACTTTACTGTTATCGTAACAGTTATTTTTACTGCTTCTGAACAGTTTCTGTAGCATACAGTAAGGATTTAAACAGTTAATATCAACTGTTTGAACATTAGCGTTTACCGATACAAGCAGTTACTTTTAAGTATTGCCGTGTTTAGACTTTACTGTTATCGTAACAGTTATTTTTACTGCTTCTGAACAGTTTCTGTAGTATACAGTAAGGATTTAAACAGTTAATATCAACTGTTTGAACATTAGCGTTTTCTGATACAAGCAGTTACTTTTAAGTATTGCCGTGTTTAGACTTTACTGATATCGTAACAGTTATTTTTACTGCTTCTGAACAGTTTCTGTAGCTTACAGTAAGGATTTAAACAGTTAATATCAACTGATTGAACATTAACGTTTACTGATACAAGCAGTTTCTTTTAAGTATTGCCGTGTTTAGACTTTACTGTTATCGTAACAGTTATTTTTACTGCTTCTGAACAGTTTCTGTAGCATACAGTAAGGATTTAAACAGTTAATATCAACTGTTTGAACATTAGCGTTTACTGATACAGGCAGTTACTTTTAAGTATTGCCGTGTTTAGACTTTTCTGTTATAGTAACAGTTATTTTTACTGCTTCTGAACAGTTTCTGTAGCGTACAGTAAGGATTTAAACAGTTAATATCAACTGTTTGAACATTAGCGTTTACTGATACAAGCAGTTACTTTTAAGTATTGCCGTGTTTAGACTTTACTGTTATCGTAACAGTTATTTTTACTGCTTCTGAACAGTTTCTGTAGGATACAGTAAGGATTTAAACAGTTAATACCAACTGTTTGAACATTAGCGTTTACTGATACAAGCAGTTACTTTTAAGTATTGCCGTGTTTAGACTTTACTGATATCGTAACAGTTATTTTTACTGCTTCTGAACAGTTTCTGTAGCATACAGTAAGGATTTAAACAGTTAATATCAACTGTTTGAACATTAGCGTTTACTGATACAAGCAGTTACTTTTAAGTATTGCCGTGTTTAGACTTTACTGATATCGTAACAGTTATTTTTACTGCTTCTGAACAGTTTCTGTAGCATACAGTAAGGATTTAAACAGTTAATATCAACTGTTTGAACATTAACGTTTACTGATACAAGCAGTTTCTTTTAAGTATTGCCGTGTTTAGACTTTACTGATATCGTAACAGTTATTTTTACTGCTTCTGAACAGTTTCTGTAGCATACAGTAAGGATTTAAACAGTTAATATCAACTGTTTGAACATTAGCGTTTACTGATACAAGCAGTTACTTTTAAGTATTGCCGTGTTTAGACTTTACTGTTATCGTAACAGTTATTTTTACTGCTTCTGAACAGTTTCTGTAGCATACAGTAAGGATTTAAACAGTTAATACTACAAATTGTTTGAACATATTTTTAATATAATAGCCTATATCCTCCCACTGCTGGACATACCTACGCCTCCGCCGAAAACTTCCAAGAATCCCGGTCTTTCGCAGATTGCCAACACTCCCGGCCGTAAGATCGTCCCGCCACCTTTTACGAGGCCGACCTCGTCGTCGTCTCTCATCTTCTGTATGCCAAGGAGTTATATTATAGCATTGGCCCATCTCAGTAATCAGTAGGTATTTTTATTGCGTACCTATATTTGCCATCGGTCCGGGCGGGTTTCCCCAGATTTATCTTAGTTTAGAGGGCATCCGGGGAGCGTGCTGGCCGGGCTTAAAAATTTATTCTTGGGCCGCCTGCGACTCACGCACTGTGCCCGCAAACCGCGATCAACCGTAGAACCGACTCTGTAAATCACTGTAAACATATTCATAAGGCGGGGGGCCGCCTTATGAATAGGTTTAAAAAAACCTGTTAACATATCCAGGTTCTAGGCTCTAAAATCCGAGGTTTTCACGCATCTTGTCCTCGTTGCCAAATTTTAGAGATGGCAACCCTAGGTATAACAATAAATCTTAATCTAGGACTTAAGATAAGTAGGTACTTAACTACAATACAATACAAAATCGCTTTATTGTACACCAGATAAAGAACATTACAAAAAACCGGCCAAGTGCGAGTCGGACTCGCGCACGAAGGGTTCCTTAGGTACCATTATCTTTAAAAACGGCAAAAAAATCACGTTTGTTGTATGGGAGCCCCCTTAAATATTTATTTTATTCTGGTTTTTAGTATTTGTTATTGTAGCGGAAACAGAAATACATAATCTGTGAAAATTTCAACTGTCCAACTATCACGGTTAATCAGATACAGCCTGGTGACAGACGGACAGACGGACGGACAGACGGACAGACGGACGGACGGACAGCGGAGTCTCAGTAATAGGGTCCCGTTTTACCCTTGTGTACGGAACCCTAAAAAATAACACGAGACACGTAGGTACCTACAATTAATTAATTAATTACAAGTAATTAATAAGGTAGGTAGATGTTGATCTCTCCGGGTTGCATACGACTGACATGGCAAGCCCAATCCCACTTTAACCTGGCGGTCTTCTCTCCTACATCGGCAATGCCTGTTGTTAGTGAGCGTAGGCTAGCCGCACACACTCAATAATATTGTCAATGCAAGATTGTCAAAATCTTCATCAATAAAATGATCCCCGCACACTACACAATATTATTGACAATTTTTCATGGTACAATCTGACTCAGTCGCTCCGCAGCTAGGTTCATGTGCGCACGTTTAACATAATGGAAAGAAAGAAAAAACTCGTTGCATTGAGTATTGCATTAATTTTACTAACTAAAAAAAGGCAATCAAGAAAGAAACGATGGATTAAGGACTGGATGAGAAAAAAAGCTGAGTTTAATCACTTTAATCTAATAAATGAACTACGAGTTACACAAGAAAATGATTTTAAAAATTACATGAGAATGAAAGATAGCAGCTTTTAAAAAACTATTATCTTTAGTTTCTCTTGTACTATTTGTTTTAATTTTTTTATAAATATTGAGCATTGCGCAATTTGCAATTGCATAGTGCAATTTTAAAAATAATGCTTTGCAGGATGTATTCCATAATTCTGGATAAGTTTCCCATGTTTTAATAAACACTGTCAAATAGTGTTTTTCCGTACGGGTACTACCATCAACAGTATCAATACTATTTTCGCTTTGGATACTGTTTTCGTCTTCCATTTTGAACAAATAACACGAGCGTCCGCCTGCCTTGAAATCTTTTCCTCAACTAAAATATTGCCGCGCGCCCGCACACGTCAATATGATTGACAATACCCCTGCCTCCCCCTGATATTGACGTGACAAAATCAGAATTTCTGGATAATCTACAATATTATTAAACAATACCGCAATACAGGCCGCACACATACAATATTATTGACAATACGTACTTTATTGACAATATTATTGAGTGTGTGCGGCTAGCCTAACAAGATGTTGGGCACTCAGTCAATTCGTTTGAAGCCTAGTAAGTATGCTCGCTCCATCGCCCTTTGGAAAATCTTGAGCTTGGACTTCTATGCTTCACTCATATTGACCACTAGCTGTGCCCGCGGCTTCGCTCACGTGACCGCGTATTCTTTTGGTATTGTCAGGGTACCTACATTACATGGGAACGTGAATTAAGAGTGAGTATATTCCTAAGATCCTCTAAAAATAATATACTAATTAACTGACTTACTGTTAATTTAAACTAAAACCTGTTAGTATATCTTTGCTTTAAGTATTAAAGGAACTCGACTATGAAGTCAATTTCTGGGGGAATCAATTTAGATTACCATCGGCACGCTAAGAAGAAGTTTATGAACGAAAGCAAATTTTAATACATGCAACTCGTGAACTATCCTGGGTCCCAAACCCAACTCATTTGCAAATAGATAAAGAAAAATACTTAAACTTCAGCAAGAACATGTATAGGTACATAACAGAATCTGCCCCCTAATACTACTTATTAGATTTTGAAGAAATCATCATCATCATTCTCTTGCCCTTAGCTCAATTTATTTGGGGTCGGCGCAGCATGTCTTCATCTTCCGTACTTTTGTATTATATTTTGTACAAATATTTCAAGAAAAAAAGAGAAAATTAGGAATATAGACTACTATGTCAAACCAAAAATAAAAAATTAAAATATCACAGAATCAAAAAAGAAAACAAATCACAAAAAGCGAACACATTGCCGGGATTTGATCATGCGATCTGTTGTTTACAGAGCGATTATGAAACAGCTAGGCTGCATGCCCGGTTGTCGTAATAAGTTTATATCAGAATCGCATAACATTCCAATAAGTACCTAATGTTTGTTCTCCCTGTGTTCGCTTAATTTACAATATACATAACCAGTCAATTTACGAAGTTTAATTGCTCCTTCCCCTATAACTGGCAGCCTAACGTGGAGCTGAACTGTGAGTGAATCAGTGAACTAGGTACATTTTGAAGTGCAGAACTTTCTCGGGTTTCATAATAATTAATGTGTGTCGTGTAATGTGTTATCATTATCAGTTCGCCAAGACAGAAAGCGCGCGAGCGGTCACCGAAAGTTATAGGTTCGTGAAGTATAATTGTCACTGGCCTCGTGTTCCGAAAATTATAAGTTCGTGAAGTACAATCGTCATTGACGTCGTGTCCCGCCCGGAGAGGTGCGCTCTCGGCACAAAACATTACAGTTTCAAGCAACACGCGTAGGCGTATGGTCGTAATTTGTGTACTAGGTTTTGTCGCAGGTATTGTACACCTGAACCTAGATTACGGACCTATGTGCGTACTGTGTCGGTATGAACCGTGAACTTGTGCAAATAATACAATATAACTTGTGACTTTCGGTGTATAAAGTGATAATCGGCAGATTATTTAGTGCGGTCTGTAAAAACCGTTGGTATTGCGACGCGATCTGTGTTGAATCGGTGAAGTAACTGTGAAGTGTTGTGGGACTGCGAACAGTCTTAGTGCTTAGGTAGAACCTAGACTACCTATAGTACCTAAGTTAGTGATTCGTTCGTTTTGTGGACTATTTCGCAATGGTGTTAACAAGATCACGCGCTGCTAGTCCGACTTCGGCTTCGGCTGGCGCCTTGTCCGCGGACATCGCGCCGCCCGCGCCCTTAGAGCCCGCGCCGGAGGTGGCTCCGCGCGGCGCTGCCGCCGACACCGCTGCCGAGCAGATGGCCGCGGTGGATCCGCAGCTGGCTGCTGCCGCTGCAGCGGCTCCGGTCGATATGATGTAGATGTAGGTACGCTACGCAGTCGGGTAAAAACTGTTTGCATCGTGTACCTACCTAATCGTGCAGGTCAGTAGCTTAAACTGTTTATATTGTGTTGCGAGCTACTGACTGCACAGTAGGTAGACTGTCGGGGGCGTAACGTAAAATAAACTACCTACCTATACAGTAGAAACTCCATTATCTGGCCCTCAGTTATAAGTACGGATTCGCGATTATCCAGACTACCGATCGCAATACATAATTGTTGAGAAATCGTACCTACAAACGTAGGTAGGTAGGTACATAAATATTTAATTTCATTATTAAGGTAAAATTATTTTAATGGTAGGTACAACGTATGTTGGATGTATCTCTTAATAATTTCTTAATAAACATTGATTTTCGTTAATATAATATACTTATTTGTTATTTTTAACCCGCTATTCTTCATACATTCGATTATCTGGATTTTCGATAATCCGAATGCCTGACGACAACAATTAGTCCGATTAATCGAGTTTCTACTGTCTGTACTAAGTAATAAATTTTGCTAATGAACGTCTGTGTTGAGAATGCTGTCTGATGCCGCTGTCTGTATCTGTATGCAAGACTAATTAGGTATTATAAATCTTTGTTATTTCAGAACATGAAGTTGACTTAGAGGCGCTGTCTTTGCTCGATGATGAGCAAATCCGGGTGCTAATACCAGCTATTGGCCCACAAGCCAAATTTAAAAGAGCGCTTCTGAAGTGGAATGCTTCTAAGCTAAATTCCGATGTAACTGAGTGTAGTAAAGTAAGCAACCAATAAATTATCTATACTCGTAAAAATGTAGGCATGCCTTGTCATCGATTTTTTGTGAACATAGGTAAATATTTTTTTACAGATTTATGACAATCTTGAAAACCTTGTGGAAGTGTACGGAGAGAGTATTGGTGGACTTACAAATTCACCAAGAAGTTCGGCATTATCATCACCAAGCACCTCATCGTCATGCAAATCCATGTCCCTCGATGTAAGTTATCTATCAATTATCGAATTATTAAATTATAGATTTGTATTATTGATTATGTACCTATTATTATTTTAAAGGGTCAGTGGGTCGTCTTAGAAGTGTTGATATTCAATTTTATAGCTGTTTTTGTCAAATTTAAAGTGCTATTAAATACATCCCCTGGGTAACACGATAACAATTTTATTTGATTACTAGCTGCGTTATCAATAAATATTTTAAACTAAACTAAACACTAGGCCAATGAGGCGGTCTAAAACTAAAACTGAACTAAGTTTAAACTAAGACTAAACTAATTCTTAACTAGGTCTTAATAAGGTCTTTTGTAAGTCTAAGACTATACTCTCATACCTATACATTAACAATCTTCCCTGTTTTCAGAGTCTCACAACGCTGCTCGAAAAGACTCCCGATGGCCTACAGCTTCTAAAAGAAAGGCAACAACCATTGGGAGAACATAACCGTAAGGTACTAGTTCGAGAAATAGCTACACACACACTTCGAGCAAATCCGAAGGCCCCCGTAACAGCCGAAACATATATTAAATAGAATATATTAAATAGAATCGCGAAAAAAAATCAGCTGTTCCATACATTTTGACGAGTTAATGCGAACATATTGTAGGGAACAGCTGATTTTTTTTCGCGATTCAGGGTTTGGTCCCCTAGTATAAGTTGTTCTGTTATTGATAATATGTATCTTTAAATTATCTAAGTGTAAATATTTTAGATTGTTTCCCATTTATTTTGCAGTACCTAAATATTTAAAAAAATATAAGTTTAATACATATGATTATTTTAGAATAAATAAACGTCTCAAAGAAAATATTTTTTATTTCACGCCACCTGCTACTGTACACGTACAATACTCGCTACTGTACCTGCACAGTTACAGGTAATGTGAAGGATAATATTTTTATGTGTATGCTCAGTTGCGGGTATGGTTAGTGCCCAGTTACAAGTAACGTGAATAATAGTACTTTTTAATGTGCATGCATATTAAAAAGTACTGTCCTTCACATTACATGTAACTGTGAAATCAATTACCCGCTACTGTGCATGCACATTGAAAAGTACTGTCCTTCACATTACATGTAACTGTGAAATGCATTACCCGCTACTGTGCATGAACATTGAAAAGTACTGTCCTTCACATTACTTGTAACTGTGAAATACATTACCCGCTACTGTGCATGCACATTAAAAAGTACTGTCCTTCACATTACATGTAACTGTGAAATACATTACCCGCTACTGTGCATGCACATTAAAAAGTACTGTCCTTCACATTACATGTAACTGTGAAATACATTACCCGCTACTGTGCATGCACATTAAAAAGTACTGTCCTTCACATTACATGTAACTGTGAAATTAATTACCCGCTACTGTGCATGCACATTAAAAAGTACTGTCCTTCACGTTACATGTAACTGTGAAATTAATTACCTGCTACTGTGCAAGCACATTAAAAAGTACTGTCCTTCACATTACATGTAACTGTGAAATACATTACCCGCTACTGTGCATGCACATTAAAAAGTACTGTCCTTCACATTACATGTAACTGTGAAATACATTACCCGCTACTGTGCATGCACATTAAAAAGTACTGTCCTTCACATTACATGTAACTGTGAAATTAATTACCCGCTACTGTGCATGCACATTGAAAAGTACTGTCCTTCACATTACATGTAACTGTGAAATTAATTACCCGCTACTGTGCATGCACATTGAAAAGTACTGTCCTTCACATTACATGTAACTGTGAAATTAATTACCCGCTACTGTGCATGCACATTGAAAAGTACTGTCCTTCACATTACATGTAACTGTGAAATTAATTACCCGCTACTGTGCATGCACATTAAAAAGTACTGTCCTTCACGTTACATGTAACTGTGAAATTCATTACCCGCTACTGTGCATGCACATTAAAAAGTACTGACCTTCACATTACATGTAACTGTGAAATTAATTACCCGCTACTGTGCATGCACATTGAAAAGTACTGTCCTTCACATCACATGTAACTGTGAAATTCATTACCCGCTACTGTGCATGCACAGTAAAATCAACTGTTTGCTTAAAGTTGTATGACAGTTATAGGTACTATCATAGTTCAGTTATACCTACTGTTTTTTTACTGTCTGGAGGAAGGAGAAGGAAAATCTGAATTTTCCTTTTACTGTTTTACTTACTGTTTTACAAACAGTAAGAATAACCGGCCAGAAAACAGTAGCAGATGCACAGTAAAATCTACTGTCATAACTCAACTGTTTTTTTTCAGTTAATTTTACTTATTTGGACAATAGGCTCCATTTTTACTGACCAAAACGGTGAATATTACCGAAAAATCGGTTGGTATTACCGATTTTTTTTTTCAGTGCAGACATGACGAAACAATAAGGGTTCCGTTTTTTGCCATTTGGCTACGGAACCATAAAAATGCGAAGACATGCTATACCCACTAACTAACCCGCACTGTGGCCGCGAAATGAATTACGACCCTTTTCCTTCACGCACAATACTTTGTATAATTTATGCCATCACCACTGCTCTCAAAAACGGGAAAGGAAAACATCGTAAGGAGCTTATCCTAAGAGGCTAACGGCCACAATTTCGACCACGACAAAGGGCCCCTATATTTAGATATAGGGGCCCTTTTAACGTTCAGTTGACCCCTGACAGATGGTGCAACAGAAATCATCTTTTAACGGTCCCCTAACCATGTTTAGTATCCCGTAAATTTAGGAGATGTTGGGGTATACGGGCTTAAGACAAATAATTTGAATTTTTACATTACGGGGCCATTCCACTTCCAACAGTGGGAACATTATAGGCTGGTCATAATCCATACTTCCATACTAATATTACAAATGTGAAAGTAACTCTGGCTGTCTGTCTGTTTGTAACGGGGACGTGTGTGTACTCGGGATTTTCAATATAAACGCGATAGGTTTTATACTCGGTATAATATTATGTTCACATTTTTATGGAAGACTAGCTTCTACCCGCGACTTCGTACGCGTGCGAAGGTTTTCCCGCGCAAATCCCGATCCCGTGGGAATTTCGGGATAAAAAGTAGCCTATGTGTTATTCCAGGCTGCCAACTATATACTTACCAAATTTCATTCAGATCCATCCAGTAGTTTTTGCGTGAAAGAGTAACAAACATCCATCCATCCTCACAAACTTTCTCATTTATAATATTAGTAGGATATTAGTAGGATTGTTCTAATTACATTTTCACGTTATTTTAATATTGAGTCTCCTTCTGCGAGCGGTCCGGCGTGGTAAAACATAGTGTATTACATTCTCCTTGCGGCGTGGTCTCTTGTTTCTCCTTCGCATGTCCAATATTGCGATCTAAATTCAAACATTTCTAACTATGCCAGCCAGTGCGATAGGCTGACCGCTCGCATAGTAGACCTCCACAGTACACACCGGCCTCATCTACCTTAACTTAAGACCCAAGGAAATTACGTGTAACACTATTATTTATAACCAATTTACAATGTAAATATTTCATTTAATTACATATTCAAATTGGTGACGGATAGGCACTGATGACTTCTGACAAAATTTAACGACTCTCAACGATCATCACCATCAGATTAGCTTTTTCCCAACGATGTTCAGGTCGAGTTCTAGTCTAACCAGATAAAATTGAGTATTAGTGTTATGCATGGAGTGTCTATCTATCTAACCTCCACTACCCAGAAGCGGGGCAACACTATAAACATAACACTGGTTAAACAAACAAACACTCACTCACTCCTGATTACCTATAAGGCCGTTTGTCCACCGCCGCCGCGCCGTCACCGGACCGTCACCACAGTATAAAAATAATATTATTCTGTGCCGTCACCGAGAACGAGATTATTTCGCGCCGAGTTTAAGATGACATGACGGCGATCGTGTGTCCACCGCGCCGATATATCGGTGGCTCAGCATTTTTCCTCAAAATTTTATCTTTGGACACATCCTTTGTTTTATCCCACAAACAGTCTTTACTCTCTACAACTTCAATTAATGTATAAATATCGTATTTGAATTTCTTAGCCATTTTTTTTACAAATTTTATGATACACAAAACAAAAACCGTGCGAACGGCGCGGTGCGACGATAATGTGTGGACAAGAACAAACGTGTTTTGTATTGCCGGCACATCGGCCCGTCATAAAACCGTGCCGAGTTCTAGCGGTCACGCCGAACTACTCGAAACATCGGCGGCCGGGATGACGGCGCTCGACACATGGCCATAGTAAATGTATCTATCGCTAAATCGACGCCGTCATCTCGTTCTCGGTGACGCGACGGTCCGGTGACGGCGGCGGTGGACAAACGGCCTAACGACTGTCAAAGATCAGCCGGGACCAACAACTGAACGTGCTTTCCAAGGCACACAGGAATCTGGGTATGTTCAGATGGTTATCCATCCACATACCGACCTCAACAAGGGTTGCTCAGGGTTGAAAGTTGACTCGTATGGCTATTTATTTATTTATTTAGTTGAATATAAATAAAGTAAGTTAAATATAATTTACATGCCACAGGTTTACACAGCTGCGGGTCCCAAACTAGGCACAGCCTGTATTTTGGTGACCCATACAACTCATTTAGTCTATCTGACACTGTCCTGCTAGCGCATTAAAACTAATACATAAGTGTATTAGTTTTAATGCGCTAGCAGGACAGTGTCAGAAAACAGAAAATATACTTTTCAACACACTTGCTCATAAAATGGCTCTAATTTCACCGCAATTAGGCACATAATGACACCTGTAATCAAACTGTGACTTTTTCTTTACTATTATTCACAAGTGAGTTATAGGTTTTTTTTTTTTTTTAAATTGGTTGAGTTGCTTTGTTTTTAAAAAAGTTTCGAAACAAAAAATATCGTGTTCAATAGTACAAATAAATTAATGTACCTACCTATTGCTTGCTAGTTTCATGCAACTTCGTATTTAAATAGATAAATTTCAACTTGTACGTTTTTAATAAATACAACTTTCACTCAAATATAACTTTTGTATTTTCTATGATAAAGAAAACTTTGATTTACCCATTTTGTACGTGGCTAAAACGCTATCCGATAAAAGCCAAAAAAAAGAAACCTCATTCTTTTAGTCTATGGCCGATCTGTTAGATGCGTGCGCATAGGAAAACTGATTAATTTTTCCCGCCATTGCGAAAAAATTTTCACAACTCGTTTTCACTGTTGAAATTATAGTTATTTTCTTCACAAGTGTGTTGAAAAACGTCGTATGATACACGTGTGTATTGATGATTACCGTCCTCGGCTCTCTTAAGACCCTCACCTAACGGCTCAGGTCACAATGGCGCCTCAGCGGTAATCACCAACATTACACACTTGTACCATAATGTACTATTATAAACAGAAAATATTATAGAAGAAACGAATAATTTTGACTTTAAAAATAAAACACATAAGGTACAAAAACAACAGATAGGTGAGTAAGAGTGGGTGTGTGTGTGTGTGATAGTGAGTGAGGGTATGTATTACAGCAGAGGTATGAGGGTATCAACATGGGTTATAAAGAAAGCCTTCTGTTTCCTCATAAGTCCGGTCCAACAACCATTCCTTTAGTTTGGTTTTGGCCTCATAGTAGTTGTTGGGTATAGTGAAGACTAATTTCCACGAGCTCCTTAAATTTACTTGGTGATTTATTGAGCATAGCATGATATAATTCAGTTAGCTAGCTAGGCTGTCCTCTACACAATCTTTCCATACCTAAATAAACTTTATTGTAGTATACAACGTGTAATTTAAAGGGTATATACATACCGAGTGCACGAAAAACATGACAGTGCATGATAACAAACGATATAGCAAGGGTTTTGTAATCCTATGTCTACATGTGTGGAGCATATTAGAAATTTCAATACATTGATACCAGAGACCGAATTTTTCTAATTAAGAAGAACGAAGAGAATTATCGTTTTATTGGCAAGTGACGTGGAAAGTGATGAGCCTCATAGTGCTGTGACACGTTTGTTATTATTGGTATTCAAGAAACATATGAAACCAATAATTTGGAGTCAATTCTGTGAGTCACTTATTTTGAGCTGAAACTTTGCATATAGACTCTATACCAGATGTTGTCTTCAGTCCTTTTGGATAGATATGGGGTTTCTGTTACACGTTGTATACTCACGTTTACTTAAAAACAAAACAAAAGAAATCGCTTCGCCGACAGTGCATCACTGCCGTGACCAGGATTCGAACCTGGGTTACTACGGCCACAACGTAGGGTCCTAACCACTAGACGATCACGGCTATCGGAGCTGGTACTCTAGGCAGTGAAATGAACGATCAATTTGCTCCGAAACTGGATCACTTTCACAACTGTTACGGTTCATTGCGCAAAGTAATCATTATTTACGTTGGTTTTGAAATGCTTGAGGTATCATTAACCATTAACTTGAACATAATATGAATTCAGACTTAATTTTTGGCCTAGTGATTGCTAAATGATTTTTTTTATTATCGTGCAAGTTGTACCCGTAACTTCATTTGCGTCGTAAGTTTTTCTCACGTACATCCCAATCCCGTGAGAAAGTAGCCTGTGTTATTATTATTATTCGTTATTGTTATTATTATACATACAGAGTTTCATTCAGATCCAGTAATCAATCATTCCATCAATCAATGTATTTATCTGTTTCATTCAGTACTTTTTGCGTGAAAGAATCATCAACAAACATCCATCCATTCACCCTCACAAGCTTTCACATTCAGGTATACAGTATACTATTAGTCGGAATTCAGATAAGATTTTTCGTTGTACAGACCATCATATGTAAACCAAACTTTTACCTGAAGAACATCTGTTCGCTCCAATAAACGGCTATAGAGCAGGTATGGCGCAGTCATAAGGAGAGATCTGCTTGCAATGTTGCGTAGGTTTCGTAAGAATACTACTATTCGTATTGCATTCTGAAAGTTCATCACCTTCCTGCCTTCCCAGTTACTTTGGGCCGGCGCAACACTTTTTAACCGACTTTAAAAAAAGGAGGTTCTGTATTCGACCAGTATGTACGAGTATGTATATGTATGTTTGTATATTCGCGATTTTCCCAGAAACAACTGATCCGATTTAGTTCGTGTTTTCGTTGTTTGAAAGCATATTTTACAAGAAAGGCTACGGTACTTCAGTCGTGTGAAGAAGAAGAGAAGTTTTATTGGAAGTTTTGAAGTCACTTCAATTTTTTGTAAAAAAGTTTTTATTGTTCTTCCATTCTCCCCTGTCAGACGTCAAAGCATCATTTACTCCTTTTTAGGGTTCCGTAGCCGAATGGCAAAAAACGTCCATCCGTATGTTGTACGTCCACAGCCATTTTATTCCGCAAACTATTAGGACTATACATGTGAAACTTGGTAAGTAGATGTATTCTGTAAATCGCTTTCCGATTTTAAGAATAAATAAATAATAATGGCAAAAAACGTCCATCCGTATGTTGTACGTCCACAGCCATTTTATTCCGAAACTATTAGGACTATACATGTGAAACTTGGTAAGTAGATGTATTCTGTATATCG
The DNA here is from genome assembly GCA_943138885.2 of Tholera decimalis. Taxonomy (NCBI): domain Eukaryota; kingdom Metazoa; phylum Arthropoda; class Insecta; order Lepidoptera; family Noctuidae; genus Tholera; species Tholera decimalis. The sequence goes on along the minus strand of OW964550.2, from coordinate 43,757,064 downwards.
CTTTCCGATTTTAAGAAAAAATAAATAAAAAGTATTTAAAATAAAGGGGGCTCCTGAAAAAAATATTTTCAGTTTCAGTTCCATTTATTTTTGCATAAATAGCGACGAAGTAAACGTCAATTATGGAGTTCCGCAAGGGAGTGTTCTGGGCCCGACAATCTTCTTAATCTACATAAATAGCTTATGTAGTATGCCTAACAGTGGAGGGCGGATTATTTCATACGCGGATGATACTGCCGTTATTTACTCTGGATCCTCATGGGAAGAGGTGAAAGTAATTGCCGAAAAAGGCCTAGTTGCTGTTTCTAAGTGGCTGAACACTAATCTTCTAACTATCAATATTTCAAAGACCAACTTCATCTGTTTTTCTCCCACTCAAAGGTCTCAGCCCTGTGAAGATTTTCATGTCAAGATACATATCTGTGATGGTCATATGCCTCAAGATTGTGACTGCCAAAAACTGGAGAAAGTAAGGTCAACAAAATATCTCGGCATAGTTATTGACCAGACGTTATCATGGCATTCACATATTGAGGTAATCATGAAACGAGTGAGGAAGTTCATTTGGATATTTAAAACTCTAAGCTACCTGATGTCCTCACACCTCTTAAGCAAGATTTATGTGGCTTTGGTACAGTCAGTAGTAGCGTATTGTATACCAGTCTGGGGAGGAGCTACTAAAACAAAGTTTCTGGACCTCGAAAGAGCTCAGCGATCACTTATTAAAGTGATGTATTTTAAACCGTTCAGGTTCTCGACATGCGACCTTTATCAAATTAGTGACCTGCTATCGATTAGGCAACTATATCTCCTACATATCACTCTAAAACTTCACAAGGCCCTTCCAATAGATTCAACTATCCTTAATAGAAGAAGAAAAGATATTGTGGCTCACTCCCCATGGGTCCGAACTGCCTTTGCTAGCAGACAATATCCAACGCAATCTGCTTTTATTTATAACAAAATCAATTTTAAACTGAACATATATCCCCTCCTATTATACAAATGCAAGAAAGCACTAGTTAAATGGTTAAAATCACTAACATACGAGGAAACCGAAATGATCTTAGCCAGAGCTAGATAGTTTTCCTCAAATTCGTACGTAGCGTACATCCACAGTTATTACTCGTACAAATATGTCAACATCTCGACCACAATACCACACACACAAACACACATATACACACACACACACATATACACACACACACTACACAGTCACATAAAAGTCCTACTGAGCTACTTATTTAAATTTCATCTATTATTTTATGTCTTTTCCTTTGTTTAATTTTGTTTAAAATTCTTTACTAGCATACTTATATTGGTCTCACCATTGTTAACCGAGATATATATACTATTACGGGAAGATGCGAGACAGTCCCAACACAAGTACTCTCGTAACTTACTGGGACTGCCTCAATTATGAAACCGATACTTGTGTAGTATCTATAGATTGAGCTTACAGACTAACTGACAAAGGCTTGCACTGACGGGACGGGTCTACTCAAATCTGTTTGGTCTTTCCTCAAAAGGCCATTTCAGACTAATCTACATAATCCTCATAAACGATTGTGAATATGTGCACTATGTAGGTTTTTTTTTTTTTTATTTTATTTATTTATTCGAGTAAAACATAATAAATTGTCTGGCAGTTTGAGTGCTTTTTGCGGCCTACCTAAAGGTCCTTACCTTGGTATTGTTCGTCAAATCGTTAAGCTCCTTGTTCTAAGTTGAGCTATACGTCATTTGACAAATGCTTGCACTGTATGGACAGGCCCACTCAAATCTGTGAGCATCTTTCTTCAAAAGACCGCCTCAGACTGAAACCTACAAGGTTCCCATGTAATTAATTCAGTGTAGATTGTATGGACTTTAAAAGAGACGGACCCCTGAGTTTGTTTCGGTGTTTCTTCTCAGGGTAGTCAGTTAGGAAACACCGGCCTCATCTAGTTAATATTTAAGGAAAAAAATGACGTGTAAAAGAGTTATTTAATAACCAATTTGCAAAATAAAGATCATTTATCATTTATCATTTATCATTTATAGATAGGTCTTAAAAATGACATTGAGGTTTTTAAAACCACTATTTCATAAAGTTAATCGTTTCAAAGATATACGCTTCCAAAGTGGTAAAATGTGTGTTCCCCTCTAACTTCTATAATAATAAAGTGAAAAATCCAAAAAAAAAATATGCTTACCTTAATGTAATCTTTCAACGAAAATTGGTTTGAACGAGATCGGGTCAGTAGTTTTTGAAATACAGCATATTTTCTAAAACCGCAAATATAACTTTTTAATTCATACAAATACTAGAAAAACAAAGTTATTTGGCGTAGTTACTACGGTACCCTTCATGGGCGAGTCTGACTCGCACTTGGCCAATTTTTCTTTCATATCATTCCTCACATAATCCAATCCAACTTTTCTTTGGACTTCTCCATCTACCTCTCCATCTATCAATATTCGAACCCATCACACTTTTCACATCACAGTTACATGCGTGTCAGCCCTCCTCATCACATGTCCATAGCAAGATAGTTAAATATTGAAATGTTTTTACTAACATACATGTTATATATAGGTATATAAGGTGTTTTACGAACAATTAATATGTATGGTATGTTTCCGAATTAAAGAAATAATACAGGAACTAGCGACGACATCGAGCGTCTGGCTCCCTGTCTATACGATGTAGGTATTTTCCGAAGCACCCGTGCCCGAGAGCACCTGCGTCGCCCTAAAGGACAGGGAGCCGTGCCCAAGGATCTTCTACCTATACAAGTTCCTTGGCCGTGCCTCTTACCAAGTGTCGAGCACTGGCTGGCTAGTATAACATGTATAGCAACTAAACAATATGTATAGCAATTCAAATATGAATAGGAACGTCAATGACCTCTACCTGTCAAAAGTCACTTGAAAAGTACGGGTTACAACAAACCTTATTTGCGAACATTAATAACGATTTATTATAATTTGTTTAACAGAGTCTCAAATACAAAAACTATTTAAAGTAAAAATTAAAATTATGTTTTATTTTTTCTTAGTTTCATTGTTGGTACCAATTCGACTGAAAGTAAAAAGGATGCATGGCACAAAGGCCCAGAAGCCATGACAAAATGAAAAAGACTGCTTTTTTTCGCTCAATATTCGTAAATAAATATTTTAATACATTGTTGTACTACTCACTCCGATGCACATTAAAACGCACTGTAATGTCGAATAGACTTGCCCAATCTAGCAAAAAACAGAGATTTGTGTAAAATAAGTCTTTGCCCCGCAGTTGGACAAAGCTAACCTAGGTCTTCTTTATTCTGAACCAATAAAGAACAAAGGTATCTTGTTCTGATATTCAAGTTAGGTCTGTAACTGTTTCGATGTGTCATTCAATTGTAATAATGGCCAGAGGGATGTTTTATTATTTCGTTTATAGTCGGCGAACGTGGGGTGGGCTAGCCGTAGTCACGTTTTTATTGGGTAGTAACCTATTTGTATCTAGTGATGTAAATGGTAGATAACAAATAGGTACGTAGTTAACTAGGAAACACATATCTCATCTAGTTTGTATTAAGGAAAAAAATACGTATAAAAGTGATATTTAATAACTGATTTGCAAAATAAACTAAACCTAGATTTAATAAGATTAGGAATACACACCCGGTGTCTGTGTTTCCTGAACGCTATAACTTGGGAGTCTTTAAGTCAAGAGTGAATAGGTTACTTCTAGGTAAGCGTGCTCCATCTTCATGTCCGTAAGGATTGAGGAGCCACATCAGATTTTTAAAATCTGATCTCATCATTATTTAGCAGCTATGTAGCTTATTTTGCAGCACGAATTCTAGATTTAGCAGGAAAATATATCACTAGTTATTTTAATGCAAAAGTGGCTCCTCGATCTAAACGTCTGAATTGAGGAGCCACCTGGAACTCGTTAAGTAATAGATGAATATTTATGAAAATTTTGTATCATTTAGTAGTAATTTTGTATATTACCGTCTAAAAATTTAGCTTCTGTAGCGCTAAAATGAAATAAATTACAATACTTTTAATATGGCTCCTCAATCTAAACTCAAGAGGTGATTTTCTATTGGATGTGAGCGATCAATTAATATATTGGACATAATGATCATTTAGCAGGTATTGTGTTTGTTTTTGCAGTATAGGAATAAAATAGTAAAACAGAGTAAATTTTGAATATGAACGCATTTTGTTTGGCTCCTCAATCCTGACGTTCTAATTATATATGTTTGACTGTAGCCACCTGAGATTTCAACGGAATCTAAAGCCAGAGATACTAACATTTAGCAGAAATGTCTGCTAAATATACCTGCACAGTTCAGCAATGTATATATTTTGGATTCTGAAAAAACAATACTTAACTATTTTCTTGTAAATTCAGTGTGTTTGACCAAATTTTGGGGGTACCTATAAATTAATATGTCACTTACGTACCCATAATAATATTTATTTACTAACAAAACATTCATCAGCGGTGAAGTATTCTCGTTTGTACATGATTAATGTTCATGTAAAAAATAAATAATTAACTTGGATTTCTTATATTATAAAGTTAATCATTATGTTTGTGTCACCATAATTAAATTGTGGGGATTTTAATATGTCCAATATCGTGCAGTGACTGATTCAAAATCATATTCAAAATTTACTCTGTTTTACTATTTTATTCCTATACTGCAAAAACAAACACAACACCTGCTAAATGATCATTATGTCCAATATATTAATTGATCGCTCACATCCAATAGAAAATCACCTCTTGAGTTTAGATTGAGGAGCCATATTAAAAGTATTGTAATTTATTTCATTTTAGCGCTACAGAAGCTAAATTTTTAGACGGTAATATGCAAAATTACTACTAAATGATACAAAATTTTCATAAATATTCATCTATTACTTAACGAGTTCCAGGTGGCTCCTCAATTCAGACGTTTAGATTGAGGAGCCACTTTTGCATTAAAATAACTAGTGATATATTTTGCTGCTAAATCTAGAATTCGTGCTGCAAAATAAGCTACATAGCTGCTAAATAATGATGAGATCAGATTTTAAAAATCTGATGTGGCTCCTCAATCCTTACGGACATCCATCTTCGACCACATCATCACTTACCATCAGGTGAGATGGTGGTCAAACGCGAGCTTATCCTACTAATATTATAAATGCGAAAGTTTGTGAGGATGGATGGATGTTTGTTACTCTTTCACGCAAAAATTACAGAACAGATCTGAATGAAATTTGGTAAGTAGATAGTTGTAATTTTGGAATAACACATAGGCTACTTTTTATCCCGAAATTCCCACGGGATCGGGATTTGCGCGGGAAAACCTTCCCACGCGTACGAAGTCGCGGGCAGAAGCTAGTTATCAATAAATAAAAAAAAAATAGAACTTATTCGAAAAAGAGTTCTTATGGAACGGCAGAGTGATTTTTCACTTTCACTATAGAAAACCCAAAACTGTTCTTCCTTTTTTTCTGGAATCTTTTTACAAAAAAGCTACTGCTTTTTACTATATTAGTAAAAAGCAGTAGGTATTTTGTTATGTGTAATTGTGTACTCAGTCTCAATCAAATTGGCTCTTTAAATTCCAAGATTAAGGTAAAATACAGTAAGTGGTAAACGACCTTAATACAAAGCAGTTCGAAACAGAAAATAAGAAATGTTGAAGGTATTCAAAATTTCGTCGCCATACTGAGTTTGATGAATAGATAGCATCAAATCATGCTATGATTCAAATAAGACTCCTCCAACTGCTTCAGCTTAAAGAAATGTCATTTCTTTTGGTTTTTATTATCGTTATTTACGTTGAAGGCTATATTTTATTAAAAATTCGAAAACTGAATGTCGCAAACATTCACCAATCCGTATGGGCCTTCGTGGTGGATTAGGCCTATGTCCCAGAATTCAGAGCTTTATAGGCTGAATTATTATTATAATAAACTAATACTTCAGACGAATATCTAGTGTTAAATCCGCCAAGACCTAGATAATCATTGATCAATCTTGAATGCAGTATGCAGCACCTATGATGAGCTGGATATTATAATTATTATTTACTTTGAAACCTTATTTTTTAAATTGTTTCTTTGCTGTATATGGGATACAGACCCTTCGTAATTGTAAACCACTTTGTATACTAAATAAATTCTCTATGTTTAAAACTGCTCTTGTTCTGTTGTTCCAGATCTCAAAGATGCTGAGTGATGTACAGTAACACAAGCGATGCAGAGCGCGATGCGGCGGAGGAGACGACGCTCGCAGCGCTCGTGGCGCTCTACGTGCTCGTGTCAATCATAGGTATTATAGGTGAGTGTGTGTAGTACAGCCATGACTTGCTGGTGTACAGTAACACAAGCGATGCGGAGCGCGATGAGATGAAAGAGACGACGTTCGCATCGCTCACGGCACTCGTGACGCTCTTTTTGCTCGTGTCAATCATAGGTATTATAGGTGACTGTGTGTAGTACAGCCATGACTTGCTGTTGTACAGTAACACAAGCGATGCGGACCGCGATGAAATGGAAGAGACGACGTTCTTGCTCGTGTCAATCATAGGTATTATAGATGAGTGTGTGTAGTACAGTCACGACCTGCTTCTTCTTATCGTGTGGGTAGTAAGGTCTAACGACCCCATACACCCTAGTGTCAGAGTTTCTAGACCGCCTCAAGGGTCTCTGACGGGGTCTATTTTGACGACCGCCATTTGGCGACCGGGACCACCGGCTTATACGTGCCTTCCGAAGCACGGAACCATCTTTTTGTCTGACAATCAGGTGATTCATGCCTGCAATGTCCTTGCCAAACAGGAAACAACTTTACAAAGTATGCTTCCCGCGGGAATCGAACCCACGACCACCGGGTCACAAGGCAAACGCCTAAACCACTTGACCACGGAGGCAGTTGTCGACCTGCTGATGTACAATGACACAAGCTATACAGAGAGCGATGCGATAGAGGAGACGACGCTCGCATCGCTCGCAACGATCGCGTATGTGTGTATCAATATGTTACTAAAATAGATGTATGGATTAAGAAAAATGTTGTTCTGGTCCTTAAACCAGGCCGTGGATACTTTCGAGATACATTCGGGATACGTTGAAGAGTTTTTAAGTACTCCTACAGCCCCCGGTGCAAGATTGCGAGGGAATACGGGGTGGATTAAGTCAGTTAGAATCTGAAAGACCCCCTCGCCCTCCTACCTCCTCCGGACAAAGAATATTCATGAGGATTTCCGGGTTTTCGTCTTACATTTATGTTAATTGTATATAATGATACTGATTAATTTTTATACCCACAGGCAATGTAAGCTTGATGGCAGCGCTGGCATCAGGCGGCGCGTCTCGACTGCGGACGCCGCAGATGCTAAGCGCGTGCGCAGCTGACTTCCTGGTGTGTGCAGCCAGCGCGCCTCTAGCAGCCACACGAGCCGCCAGGGTAGACGAATTGCCTTGCCAGGTCACTTATTATATTGAGGTAATTAAAAATATTTTTTTTATTCTGGATGAATCTCTTGACCTCGGTCGTAAACCATGAGGTTTACGATGAAACGAGATAAAAAAAAATCTGGACTAAAATAATACTCTGGACTAGAATCCCCTGTGTTGTAGAATCTAGTCACTTCCGAAGAATGAGAAGATTTAATTAGTTGATCTTTAAGGGCTTGTTTATAGTAACTTCTTTTTGTAGTTAATTACTATGTATGTCTCAGTTCAAAAGAAAGAAAAAGACATATCATTGCTTTTTAGGAGCAACATAGTTTTTCTTCTATTATGTAATTAGTATCTTAACCAAGTAATAAATATCCTAACATAAGGAGCTCTGTAAATTAACCATAACTCCATACCAACCGACTTACAGAAACCGGGTAAAATGTTTTTCTTGTGTAATTATGACGGTTTTGACACATAACGGATGGATGCATGACGATTTTAAATATAACGAGGGCAAGCCTTGATACCCAAAATATAAGATATTAAATTATATTACTTACTTAGTTATTGGCTGCAACTCTTAATTAAACATAATTATGTATTAACTTTAAGGTCTATGCATACCACCAGTTTACCTTAATGGTATGCCATTAAAGAGGGCATACAAGTTTAACTATCTAGGCCATGTACTTACCCCTGACCTGAAGGACGATGAGGACATTGAACGTGCGCAGAGGGCATTGTCGGGTCGAGCGAACATGCTGGCCCGCAGATTTTCTCGTTGTTCAGCGGAAGTTAAAATTACTCTTTTCAGAGCGTACTGCACTACGTTCTACATGAGCAGCCTGTGGGCTAGGTACACTCAACAATCGTATAGTGCCCTCCGTGTGCAGTACCATAACGCATTCAGGGTTCTGTTGAGACTGCCCCGCTACTGCAGTGCGTCAGGAATGTTCGCGGACGCACATGTGGATTGTTTCTTTGCCTCAATGCGTAAACGCTGTGCATCCCTGGTGTGTAGGGTGCGTGGCAGTAACAACAGGATCCTGTCCCTAATCGCGAGCAGGCTGGACTGTTCGTACGTGAATCACTGCTCCACCATTTCCCATGGAATGGTGTTGCCGCGGTAAAGCGTCCTACAGTTCGGCCTGACATGACATGTAGTTCTTAAAATTATTTTTTAGTGTATTTCAGTTTTAAGATTAAATTATTATTATATTATTACTCACATATGATAAGTGCTACTAACAAATGAGTCATAGTAACTTGTAAAATAAATTGAATTGAATTGAATATTGTAAACATGCTATTTACTTTTACTTCAAGGTGCCTCATATTTTTTTATAAACGAAAATACTAATAACGTCATGATTTTTTTGGTTTTTAAAATGAATATACAATAAACAATAACCCATATGTCATGCCAAGATTCATTCAATCCGTTCAGTAGTTTTTGCGTGAAAGAGTAACAAACATGCATACATCCATCCTTACAAATTTTCGCATATTATGAAATATTAGTAAAATGGTTGATTTATTTGCCCACAGTCATTCCCGGTGGCAGCCAGCACTTTATCGCTCGTAGCGATCGCCGCAGACCGCTGCGGCGCGGTGCGACGCGGCGGCACGTCACTATGTGCGCGGGCGCACTTAGCTGTCGTCGCCGTGTGGATCATGGCACTGTTACTTGGTAAGTCATGTAACACGATGTTAGTTGTAAACTACAGCAATCCTGTCTGGGTGGTGGGAATTTTCTCACGAGATACCGCGGCCCCGGACAACAATGAAAACAGAAGGAAAAGGGTGGGTTTTCAAGTCTGTAGAAGTCTGACACTCTTTGTTCCACCCAGTACGGAAGGAGTCAATTGATGATAAGTGTCAACGTTTGTACTCCCACATAATTAAAGGCCTGTGCACACCACGTTTTTTAAACGCGGCACGGCGCGCTTTTATCCTACAGAGCAGAGCAGCTTGCGTGTGTATCGCGTCTGTATCGCTACAAACGCGCGTCTGTATTGCTACAAACGCGTGTCAACGGCGCGTTTAAAAAACGTGGTGTGCATAGGCCCTAATAGATATTGACGCGGTAAAAATCACACTGTTTGGGGGAGGCCTATAATAAAAATAATATTTATTTAAAATAACAAAACCCACTGTGTAAGTATAGATGTCTTAAACTAGCGTTTGTAAAAACAAAGTACTAGGTGATATTTTAAAACACTTCTTACAGACGATGACCAACGAGAAATTAGTTGCCTAATTGATCATCCTTCCTCGATATATCTCAAGGTAGTTAACGTTTTCAGAATGCTATTGCCACTGACCTGTATTCTGCCGTGATTCTTTAAAAGGCAGTCTGACAATTTACCGATTTTGAGTTAAACATTAAGCTACATCAGGAAAAAAGGCACGTCGACCTATCTAACCCCTTTTTCTGAATCTTTTTGCTTTTGAGATATTTTTTTCATAAAAAGCTGTGAAGTGGTTTTGATACCAGTGCCAAATTTATAAAAACTCAAAATCGGTAAATTATCAGATGACTGCCTTTTAAAAAATCACGGCAGTATTCTATGCATCAACAATGCCACCTAATTATGCTTAGGTAAATGTCCAAGCACCTCTTTTCTGGTTGATAAAACTATTGAATGACGCCTCCGGCTGTGGGTGGAACGGAAGAGTGTCTTTTACTGCAGGCAGGGTTTTTTTTTTTTTTTTTTGTGTGTGGCATCTCGCAGGTCAACCTCTGAGGTTGTCGGCTGCTTAACCGGGCTTGCCTGTGGTTGCCTTAATTAATAAATTAATTAAAGCCTCCAGCCAGGGCTTATTAGAAAACTTACAAACTAGGCGACTACACGCTAAGGGCACCCCCTGTGGGGTACGGACCGCTGCAGGCAGGGATGTCCAAGCACCTATAAGTACCGGCACGTAAGTCTAGCGCTGAACGAACCGCGGAGGGGATTGCTGCGCATGGGTACTGTCGCGCACGCAATACAATTATTAGCTAAATAACGTTAATGACATTATTTTAATGTAATGTCAAATAGTAGATCTAGCGCTGAACGAAGTGTAGAGGATAGCTGCGCACGAGTACTGTCGCGCATGCAAATAATATTACCTATACTTTAATAAATAGTTTATCTCCAATGCCAATGTCCAAGGATTTATAGTAGGGACCTAAGATATAATTTTTAACAACTTTTGTGGGGAGTATAAAAATAAAAACATTATTTGTTAATTTGGAAATTTTTATATTAGATTTAAGTCTAATCTGAATCAGAGAATCTACAGTGAATCTGAATCTACAGAGAACCATTCTCAAATTTACAGTGATGCTGTCCGAATGACTGAGTAAAGTATTTGTAGCTTCGTCAATCTCACTTTTAATTTGTTTCAAAGAATCAATTAATTCGTTAGAATCCCTTTTTAAAAAGCAATTCACGTCATAAACCATTTTCCTTGCCTGTCTTTTCAAAACAGTATTTCTTCTAGGTATATTAACTTTAAAGTCACAAACAAACTAAAAAAAATAATTTAACAAACAAATTCAAACTTAACAAAAAACAACAACAAAAATTAACAGCAATAACAATACAATTAATGACGCGACTGTACACGGGATGTGCGCGGAGCGTCGTATCGGCGCGGGGAACATAATGCGGCTGGAGAGCCAATCGGCGCTACGCACGGCCGCCCTTCAACCCGCTAGCCCCCCTCAGGTACCTTAATTTTTACTTCTGCGCAATAACGGTCACCGCTAAAGTTTCGTGCCGCGACTTATACAAGGAAACTATAAATCGTAACGCAGCCATAAAAAAGCCATTTTACGGTCATCTCTTAAAATACAACGTCCAAATTGGCTTCCTAAAATCAACAAAAGGGCTGTTGTAATCTAGCAGTAAATATATTTATTACGATGTTTTACTGGCATTATTTGAAATTCATGAATACAGGACCCTAAACACAATCCTTTTATGTCTTCGTTTGTTTCTTGTTCATTAGTGAAATGTGTTCCCTTCTTTGTATAATATTGTGTCTTGAAATTGTTTTCTGATACTTTTTTCGGAGCCTGCTATGGGTGGAGCGGAGGCCTGTTCCTTCAGTTATTCATGCGTGCCTGGTCACGGTACCTTAGAACATTATATTCAGACTAATGGAAAAAATTAAGTCGACTTAATCGAATGCTGCTTGTCCTTCTATCTCAGAATATGATCAAAATACAGTGAAACCTTTGTCACTTGTTCTTTGTTCTTGGGGCTCTTTGTAAAAGGATCTAGGGTTTATCAGTTATATAGAAGATATGAAACCTTACCCAGATTCTCAAATAGGCGAAGTTTGAAATGTCATTTGTCTTTTTTTAGAGGTAGATCTGCTTAAGACATTTGTATCACTATAAATAAATTTTGAAAAAGTCTAATAAATAAATCTCAATTTAAAAGGTTTGAAAATACCCAGTAATAGAGGTATTTCAATGCAAAAGTATCGAGACCTCATTGCATTGATTTTTCACCTATCCAGGCCGCAATTAACCAGGTTCCACTGTATTAAGAAGCAAAATATTGAAGACCTCACTTTGAATATAGGTACTAATTAAACTTTATCTTTCTCAGGTGCAGCAGCATTCACAACAACGTGCGTGTCATGCCCGCCTCTAGCAGCGGCGCACGCGCTTCTAACTTACTGCTTCCCTGTAATGGCCGTCGCCAAGTGTCACTGGGCAGTGCGGGTGAAACTCACAGCCCTCTCCCTCACCGCGAGGGCAGCCCACGGCGAGCTACCCCTCCCCGTACCCCTCATGAGAAGGCCCACACACGTCATCATCGTCGCCGGCGTAGGACCTCGAGAACGTCGAGACGCCGTCGACGTTGGTGACGTCAGAAGAAAGAAGCTGCAACCTAGCCTCCTTGGACCCCAGCCGCAGACTTCGACGCTGAGGTCCCGGCGGCGGCTCGGCAATGTCCTTATGGGCATCGCTGCAATATTCGCAGTGTGCTGGTGTCCGCACGCTGCTATAGTGATAGCCAGCGCATTTGGCTTGCACGTGCCGTTTTTATTGGCGCACTTTGCCCTGCTGCTTGGGTACGCGCACTCTGCGCTGAACGCTGTGGCGTACTGGGTGTTGAACCGGCATGCGCTCACGTCGGCGTGTGTGGCGTGGCGACTGCCGCAGCTGCGCGTGCGCGAGGAGAGGCCGTCGTCCACAAATGAGGCGGCACTAGGCGCTTTCCATCCTCGCCTCGCCCGCCCCGCGCCCTCGCCCCGCCCTCCCCCCTCAAGCTTCCTGTATTGATGTCCGTCTATCTTCTAAGCTCTGTCAATCTGTGATTCCTGTTTCTCAGTGCCTCGTATAGTGTAAGGCGCCCCTCCCCGGGAAGCCGCTCGTTTCGTCGTTATAAACGTGGTTGTTTGAGATTTTATGGAGAATAATATCCGTGAAGCAATAAAGTGTATGAAACACTTATAGTCGTTTTATTGTGAACGTAAACGATTGTTGACGTATCGTATCACTGGTGGAATGGATGTGATTTATCCTTGGTAGAAATCCCTACTTTATGTGCTGTTGCAAGTTCTTTTAAGGTGATAAAATGTTTTATACTTTTTAGAGATAGTTGACGGGTTAGGAAACCAGTAGGTACTTTATGTAACTGTATCTTAAAACACAGTGTTAAGCTAATAATTTTCATTATTTATACAACAAGTGAACTGTGCCGATCTACCATTTAGATTTGTCAGCAGTAATAGTTGTAGTGGTTTGTAATCTGATGTGAGGGGGAGTGTGTGGCGATTTATTTATTCTTTTATCCTAGCATTGGAACGCCTCGCACCAATTACACCATTGGAGAACGTCGCAATCTATGGATTTCGAAAATCCTATGCGCGGCGGTGAAGTGGTGGACATCAAATGGATTGTTGGACCGTTGCATCACGTATTAACGAAACATCCGGTCACCGCTTCTTCAGGGTTCAATATTTGAATTCAAGTTAAATCTGAAACATATACGGAAATTTTTATAATATTGACCATGTGATGTGTAAAGATGTGAGCATTAGGGTTTGTGTCTGTGTGGAAGAAATGTTACGTGATCCTTCAGAAGAAATGCCAGTTGCTACGCTGACCGTCGTGAACACAGAAATGGCTACGTCAATTAACTACCAACATTATTTGTTCTATACAAAACATCCTGAACGACATTTCAAGTACTCTTTAAAGCCCACTACACTCCAATTACAAAAGTTCCGGCATCTTGTGCCATTCCCACGACCGGGAACTACCCCGCCGGGACACATTACTGAACTTAGATGTTGAATTTCGCACAACGGGGACCAATGTAAACCGTTTTGTGGAATAGGGTCTTAAAATGTAAACAGATAGAGGTTAGAAAGGGTTCCTACTTAGTGGTTAAGCCCGTATGTGCCATTACATTAAACTAATAACCAAATTAACTATCTGTGTTTTCCCGAACTCAGGATTGCACTACAAAGAGAGAAATAGTCTTAAATATTGTTTTATTGCATGTCTAATTCCGTTAAAAATAAGGGCTAGGTATCTTGGCACCGACTTCAGCCATGTGAGTAGATACCTAGCCCCTCACCAGATGATAAGTGATATGATGTGGTCGAAGATGAAGCTCGCTTACCTAGAAGTCCTATTACCTTTTGACCTATTAACTTTTGACTAAAAGAGGAGATAGCTATCAGGAAACATAGACTAGCAGGGAACTCCACGTTTTAGCTGTACGCATAATTAAAGTATATCCGAAACGTTTTGTGCGTATGGCTGGGATGTCCACCATATAACGACGGCGCTTCGCCATTCGTCTTGTAGTCCGATGATGGAACGGGCTTGGTGGAATTAGATTGTGCAATTCTATCGCACACTCCCCAATATGTAATTGATAGAAAATATCAGTAGTCAGCCATTACGAGTCTGACAGATTCTTCATCAATCCCGCGGCGGAGGTTGTTGATGCTTATACCTCTCACTCCGTGACAAACTTGTATTATTCTGCGTCAACTTTATTAAAAAAAAAAAAATACCTTGTAATCTTCTGTTTAACTTTGTTAATGTTATAAGTATCTGGGGGCACGGTAGTACCCCCGCCAAGTCGAGCGCAAAGCAAACACTGCCGTACCATCCTTTTCTGGAACCATTTCGGCGTATTTTCAGGCCCCTATTTGGGGACCTTTGGATAGATTTAGAACACTGAAATTATCGTTATCTAGTTAGCTACCAGCACACACTTAAACCACAAAATTTCATGTTTGTAGCTCGTTTATTTACTAAGTTATGCAAAAGAAAAGTTTTACTATTTCGACATACATAGACTCACTGATCATCAAAATAGAACTAGTACTTTCCATAAACCTAGAGAGCTGAAATTTGGCATAGAGGTAGGGTTTAGTGCCTATATGAAGGGAAAACTATCAAAACTAGGATCATGGAAAATCTGGAGTACCTTACGACCCTGAGGAGAAACCGTAACAGACCAGCCAAAGTATTGAAATTATCGACATGCTATGTTCACAAAGTTTATTGAGCGTGGTTAAACCTTTCTTTTGAAATTAAAAAATTAAAGGTCTGAAGTATCTGATGAAGAATAAGAGCTCAGCTGAACTATGGGAGATATGGAAATGCGCCTTGACAAAAGTTATTCAGTGTGACGATCCCTTTCTACTGATGTGTATAAAAAATTGAAGGTCTGAAGTATCTAATGAAGAACCCTAAGAGCTCAGATGTACTAGGGGAGATATGGAAATGCGCCTTGACAAAATTTATTCTATGGGACGAGCCCCTTCTTATAAATGAATATGAAACTGGATTCTAAAAATTAAGAAACTAATCAAGTAAAAATAGCTTTCTGCAAAAAGAAGTGAAATCCCACCAAAAACATGCTGTAAAAAAATAGCCAAGTCTTGCCTAAGCTGCTTGTTTCTCTATAAAATGTAATGAAATCTCTAAGCAAAGCGAAGCTAAGTCTAAGGATCTTTACTGCGATTTCTTTATTAATATTGTAAGATTTTATGTGACTTGGCCGTTGACTTCGATGTATTAACTAGTAAAAGTGCATAGAGTATGTTCAACGGCCAGTTACATAAAATCTAACTATTGGCCAGTGCAACGATACTGGTGTGTCCGGAACTGTCCACGGTACGTGGAGCCTAACCGTTGCTTACAAACAACAATAAACAAAAGGCCTATAGCCTCTGAGGCTTTATGAATACATTATTACCACTAACCTTCTGTGCTGGGTTCGCCAAGCTTCGACCTTCCCAAGGCCACGCCCCAAGTGTGGTATGTATGTAATATGAGGTGAGTAATTGAAAGTGTGAAAGTCAAGTGTGTGGACGTTCACAAGGCGCCAGTCTCCAGATGGCGCGGTTCCAACAGCATCTCAGCCTAAACTCGTTTCCAGCAAATGCGCGTGCCACGCGGTGAGGCAATAAGGCGATATGTTCCGAGAAATATCCCTGGATTCTCGTCAATCCGGGATTACAAAGTTCACTTAAACACTGTTCACAATCAATCTGCTAATATCACGTGAGATCCAATTCGATTTCCAACTATTTATTTCCAACAAAGGCGCGTGCCACGAGGTGGCCACAACCGGCGATAAATCCAAAAATATCCCAGGGTTTTCGTCAAATGGGGATTTCACTTCAACCAATAGATAATTCGCGACCCAATTATCGGTTTCAACAGGCGATTCCAAACGATATTTCAATTACAATTACAAGAGGGTCCCGACGACCGGCATTTTTTCCAAGCAGTCTATCTGTCAAGTCAGAGTAATGTCAAGTGTCAACATCAAAAAGACAATAGAATGTTGCCACACCAAAGATCGTTCAAAAAATACATTTGGGACGCAACAAATTACTTAAAAACTATGTAACTAATAAATTAATCGTTTAAAAATCACTAGAAAAACACGCTTTTATAAATGCAAGTAAAAACAAAAAAAAAATGTTCGCGCTTTTCCTTTTTTTGTAGTTGCCGTTTTCTTTGTGTTGCTGTTTCTTTTTTTGTAGTTTTTGCCATATTATTCCCACGAGTAGTGAACAATTAAACGATATATCCCCCAGAGGATTTGAAAGTGACATCTATAAAAAAATAAATCTATGGATTACGCGGTAATTAAAAAAGGTTAAGAAAACCGATAACGGATTTTCTTTAGGTTTGTTATAACCTTGAAACCTGATCGTGTTCAAAGTCCATTACGTGGCCTATCTCACAAGTGCAAACACGACTATGATACGATATTCTATCATGGAATGCCAGTGCCTATCTTCCGGCTTCATCATCAGACCTTGAAACCTAATCGTGGTCAAAGTTCATTAGAAGACTTTTCTAAGAAATTCAAGATACCTATGATACAATTTTCCATCATGAAGTTATCCAGTTCATATCTTCCGGCTCCATCATCAGATCAGTTCAACAGTACCATATTATTGTATTCATCAGAACTACATACAGCTGCCAATTTTCATTACGCTACGACCTTTGGAAGATGGTTAAATCAGTTACCTTAGATTCCATTACATAGTTAGTTACATACAGGTCGACCTAATAAAAGCGTGTTAAAAACAATTGGGCACACTATGGAAATACCTTGAACAATAAATTAACACCACATAACCACTTTAATATAAAACTCTCAGGAATGCATTTACCACAGTTATTATATGTGTTGCAGTCTTTTAGTTTCACGCATAAACAGTACTAAATGTATGCATTTGGTTTGTCCAACAAACAATTTAAACTTCCTAATGCCATAGCAAGGGAAAGTTTTGACAACGTGTAGCACAAGCCGGAAGTGTGTCATTAAGAGCTATACTGAAACCACGTCACTAATTCCTATCTCAATGAACAACGTTGACCCTATAGAAACTCCACACGTCTACTAAGTGAAGTTTTAAACTGACAAGTTACGATATACATATTAACAACTCTATTTCGAAGAGACTAGTTAACACTTCCCATGACCCAAGGACCAGCTTATCTAAACATTGCAGTGCAACGTGGCAATACCGCCAGTCTCTTGGGTACGTCACCAGTCGACAAAGTTGAGGTCATATTTATTTATGACTTGCTTTAGTTTTTTGTTCATTAAGTGGAAAATGATTAAGGGGAGTCTACCATGAAACGAGCGAGCCCAGAAGATGCCTGTTCATTCTTGCTATAAAAGCTGACGGGTCATATGTGATAAGGAACACAGCCGCTTGCATACTTTAGATATGCGCACTTTAAAATATCAAAAGTAAAAAATACATTCCCGTTTGAACCCAATTGAATCGAATTAAAAAAATACCATTAATATTTAATTAAAATACCACCACATTCTAATATCGAATTATCTATGAAAAAAAAAAAAATCTACTCAGAAAGTACCTACAATTAATTTTTAGTTAGGTAACCACACACTACCAATCGCAGTTTTGCATGGTACTATTGCATAATAAACCACATCATTCTTTGAGTTCCAAAGTAATTTCTAACTGTATTTAATTCAAAACTAGATCAAAGACTGATAAGAAAAATCTGACCAACTGAGAGTCTGACTCACGCGCAAGGGATTCTGAACGAATAATATTTTGTAAAGAAAAATAATTTAAAGACCTCTCCTGACTTGATCTGCGGTTTTATTCAAAATTTCATCTCTAGTGGATTTGAAGAAAAAGGCAATTTTCATATACATTCATTATAACTTCTTAAATAACTTCCAAATTCTTTATTTTAAAATGATTCGATCAATCTTAGCCCCTTTTAAGTTGCTTTTTCATTTAATAGGTATATCACAAGGCATAATTTAAGAATGTTTGGTTCATTTCCTCCAACCGTGAACCAATACGAAGACTGTGCCTTCAAATAAGTGCCAAATTTCAAATTTCCACTAAATCAGCCAAGTAGTTTGAAGGAAAATTGACAGACGTCTATCTGTCAATTTTTCTTCAAACTATAGCTATTTTCTACGATTTGATTATTTAACCAAAAGATTTCGTTTTTTATTCCAGGTCACGTGCTCATCATCAATCCAAACACGAACCTTACTATCGGGCGTCACTCATGGCATAGTCTTTGCTGGCATAACCCTGGCAGATTCCAAGTTTGCTTCTAGAAAAAAAGTCATGATGATTGCGTTCCTCTTAATACCGCTGGTTTCCAGTTTAGGGGCAGTCTTCAATCAGAATAATATAGCGAGCCTGCTATTATTGTCTGTGGGCATGATGATGACGAATTTGTGTATGACAATTATGGCTGTCTAGCCAGACAGGGTATAAGGGTTCCGTTCATACGTGTACACAGACCCCTGAAAGACCATTGAAGCTTTTTACTCGAACAAATTGGAATTGAATCTTCACTACAATGCAATCCATTTACATTTCGATCTCAAATAATAATATCAGGACTGCATAGGCCATCCGGTAAGGATCAGGCGTTTCACGCAGGCCTCAATGAGTTGTCAGACGGGTCCCCATAGGATCATTGCCAGCCGGGGCTGCAGGAATATTCTAACGAGTTACCGTAGCCCCGGAACGCAATGGTAGCTGAAGGAACAGGGTTTCACGCGTTTATCCTCTGTACCTATACCAATTAGTAACGTTACCAGATGGTGACGATGGAAGTGGGGCAAATTACTAATGAAATTTTAACTAACGGATGTAATTTGTTAATTTTTTCTCTACATCGGAAAATACCTTATCACCGCACGTATGACACTGAAAGCTATGAATCAATCAAACTGATCAAAGTAAATAAGAACAACTGGATCGGTTTGATTGATTTATTTCTGTTGTATGTGTAACTGTTAGGAAAAGGTTTGTCTGAAATATATTTTTTTTAATCCCCCGTAAAATAAATAGCTGTGGTGGCCCACTGGTGGTGGTGGTGGTGGTGGTTACGGATCCAACGTGCCGTAGCTGTAGTAATGTGCCTACATAACTACGACTAACTTATAATATATTATCATCGTCACTGCTCACAAACCGGCAAAACCATTGCGGAGGGACGTCTTCTACACCTGGACAAAAGAAGCCTGCGAATGGTGGCGGGGACCATCACCGGGACTGCTCACTGAACAAACACTACCACACCATAGGTACAACGGACAGTCTCCTGTGCAGGGCATGCATAGGGGTGGAGGAAACGGTGGGACACGTGCTCCTAGAGTGCACGGAAATCACCGACATACGGAAACAAACCCTTGGGTCATTGAATTCCCTTAAAGACATCCTGAATAGACCGAAAGACCTGATCTACTTCTGGAGGAAGGTTGGCTGGATGGAGTGACGGCCGACACGACTCACGCGCAATGGTCTCGTGCAGAGACTAAGTGCGGAAACCAGACTACAGAAGAAGAAGGACACATTGCGAGGAAACTCGTATACTCAAGAACCAAAAAGTCGATAACGTGATATTGTCCAATTCGTACTTGGCCCGCGTGTTGCCGTCACGGCCCATTCCCTCTCAAAGTGAGAAGGCTTGTGCCCTATCAGTAGGAACTGGAATTATTAATTTAAAACAATGAATACACATGTATGCAAGATGAGATCATATGGCTTGCATTATCAAAAAGTTATCAGGTCTTATGCAAAAGCAAGCTTTTAACTCCACAAGCTCTAACTTCGAAACCTCTACATTTTTCAGTCAAGTATGTGACTTGGCTATTTCGCTACCATCACATGGGCCTAAGGTGAAAAATGTATTCACTATTCATTACACGAAAAAAATTTTGGTGGGATTTGATTTCTCTTTGTAAGTAACTTAAAATATATTTTTTTTAATTTTGGAAATTTCTCATTTATAAAACGTACATACAAATTTTCAGACTTCATCTTTAAAAAATTTCGAGATGAAGATATTATTTAGACAAGATATCATATCCCGAGAATTTTGTTAATCTTTACTAATATTAAAAAGAGATAATGTTTTTGTAAGTTTGTATCTCCGGAACAAATGATCCTATTCTAAAATTGTTTTCACTGGTACTAAGGTAAATTACGGTGAATGCTATAGGCTAAAAACTATTTCGAAATTCACGCGGATGAGTCACGGGCGCAGTGCTAGTCTAGTATAAGCCAAACCCAAGTTATAAGTGTTCAAAACAACTACGAAGCCCTACCAGAAAAGGTAGGTTAGTATCCTTGCGCTTCGCTTGTATCGTCTTTGGTGGATATATTAATATTATTGAAATGAAAAACCAAATTCAACATTAGCCCAACCGAATCTTTTATTAAAACAATTTTCCTCATGAACTCAAATATTTACCATAAAACTTAATTATGCCAAAACATAGCTGATCCCTATTAAGATGGGCACATAACACAAACATTATAACCTCATTAAAGATAACAATTATGAAGCAAACACACTCCAAGTATGCACCAAAGTAAGAAGAAACTTAAGATTAAGCTATTTTCTTATTAAAATACGTACGGACACGGTTCAAATAATAATGGACATTATTTAATTACCAAAATATTAAAGGA
Organism: Tholera decimalis; assembly: GCA_943138885.2. Taxonomy (NCBI): domain Eukaryota; kingdom Metazoa; phylum Arthropoda; class Insecta; order Lepidoptera; family Noctuidae; genus Tholera; species Tholera decimalis. The sequence goes on along the minus strand of OW964550.2, from coordinate 43,736,136 downwards.
TTTTATGTGATAAAATATAAACCATCGTAGAGGTCATGTGAAAATGGTTATTAAATTGTTCGTTATAATGAAAATGTTTAGTTAAGTGTTGTTAACTGGAATAAGGAGCTCGTGGCTGAATAATAACAATGGGATTGGTCGATGACTTGCCGAAATCGCTCTACGGATGCGTCATCATCATAACATATCAAAAGTCGTTTGTAAGAGAAAGAAGATAGATAGATAAAATATACTTTTTATAATATTTGTTTTTCAATCCTTACTTCCTTACTAATATTATAAATGCGAAAGTACTAGTAGTAGTAGTAGAGTAGTTACTTCACACGTTCATATTGCACCTCCCACACTATCCCGTTCCCGTTCCGTATCCCGTTGGTATAGTGGTCAGTGGCCCTGACTGCTATGCGCAAGGTCGTGGGTTCGATTCCCACCTAGGACAAATGTTTGTGTGATGAGCACGGTCATTTGTTCTTTGTCTGGGTGTAATTTATCTATAATATGTATGTATTTAGAAATATATATGTATGTTTATCAGTTGTCTAGTACCCATACCACAAGCTCTGCTTAGTTTGGGACTAGATGGCGTTGTGTGAAAAGTTGTGGAATATTATTTTTATTATTATTACTCATGGTTGACTGGTAGAGAATGCCTACGGCATTAAGTCCGCCTTTGTACCTATGTGCATAAAGTGTAAATAAATAAATCTATACTAATATTATAAAGCGGAAAAGTTTGTTTGTTTGTTTGTTTGTTTGCTTGAACGCGCTAATCTTCGAAAGTACTAGGTGGATTTGGATGCAATTTGGTATAGAAGTAGCTTGAAGCTTGAGGAAGGTTATAGGCTACTTTTAACGCGACGGCAAAAAAGGAGAGTTATGTTTTTACCGTGATAGAATCCACGGGAGCGAAGCCCCGCGTGAGTACTAGTAAATAAATAAAGTAACTCTGTCTGTCTGTGTGTTACGCAATCACGCCAAAACTACTGAACCGAGTTTAATGAAATTTGGTACGGACATAATCTATGCTTTTTAATGTGAAAAAAGGGCTTTAAGGGGATGAAATAGGGGATGAAAGTTTGTATGGAAATTACGTCATTTTTAAAGTTAGAAGCTTGAAACTTATTTTTTAGACTTTTGATTAGATATTAATTAATAATATAATGTATGAGTTTTTTTTTAATTACGAATGAGCCCGCTTTTGACCTCGATCGCACCCTGATGGTAAATAAGATGAGGTCTACGATCGAGCGAGCCTAGAAAATGCCTATTCACTCTTGCATTAAAGGCTGACGGGTCATATGTGGCAGGGAACACAGAAGCCGGTCTCAGCAGAATAATTAGCCTAAAAAATTAAAAATGCTGCTGAAAGCCACTATTCCGCGTGGACGAAGTCGCGGGCACAGCTAGTGTAAAATAAAACATCATCTCATGTCTGTCATGACTCATGAGATATGTGTGCATAATTGTATTTACGCTCAATTATATTATTTTGTGACAGTAACATGACAAGCACTATGTAATCTTTACTCCATAATATCTCAGGGAACCGGACTGCTTTTCCTTATATAGATAAAGTACTTATTAAGTGAAAATGTATTGTAACGTGTACTTTAATGCATTGTTTTGAGCAAATAAATAATTAAAAATACTTTACTGTACACCAAAAATTGAAACACACTTACATAATCTTATTGCTTATAACTTTGGTTACAATGGTGGTTTTATCACAGAGCGATATCTTCCAGACAACCTTTGGAAGGACTGTAGAAGCTTTAATTGAAATGGGGAGGGCTACATTAGTGTACTGCAAATACTCATAACGGAAAAAAAATATATATACAGTATGTTACCTAACAGAGGGTTTCCGTTAACCCGCAATAGTATAGCATCCATACATGCTAAAAACTATATTACCATTCGAAAACAAAATGTTTTTATTTTTTTCAATATTAAAATATTTACTAAAAATGTTAAATTGATACGTACAAAAAACACTCTGTACACGCGTACTTGAAGGACGGCAACGTCGCAATTTATTTATGAATGCGTACGCGTGTACAGAGAAAAACAAAGAAATAATCATAAATTTGAAAGAAAATGATTGGCAACAGAGCTTTTAAAAGCAGCGTGACTGTGCTTGTCTTACTGACACCGGCAATGTATTCCACAACCGAATAGTCTGCACCGTAAGAGAATGGTCGAAAAATTTAGTGGAATGTGTAGGCATCAAAAGTCTCAAATTCTTTGATGATCTCAAATCTCTACCATGGGTGTCATGAAGGAACTTTCGTTCTTTGAGATAAAAGGGAGTAAGACAAGGTATCTTGTTACCCAGCAACTGAGTTGTGGAGGTCAGACAGTTAGTCGCTCTATGTGAAACTCTAGTACCTACTCATTCGCATTCGGTTAGACTGAGAACTGACCGTTGCATAATTAGCAACAAGCTAAGCTGATCATGCTGATACTAGCATATACAAGATGAGTAATTTAATAAATAATGTACATTAGTCATCGCTCGTGACTTCGCGGCAATCTCTACGGAAATCATACATTTTCCCAAGATAAAAAATTGCAAATTGCTCTCTAAACTATAATGTTACATATCTGTGCAAAATTTTATCACATCAATTTTGTAATAATGAATTCATTAAATTTGACAACTTGTTATTGTACTTTGTTTTGTCATTGTGCTTTGAGATACTCCAGTTCAACGTATGGTCAAACATAGATACACACCAATGGTAACGCACTATTTTAGATCCCATTAAATTAATCAACACCAAAGACGTCTCAATCCAAAATTGGCCAAACAAGTTGCACAGACATCCTTCGACCTTGTTCCCCAATATGTCGGGGTCGATGTTTAGTCTAGTCACATGCAGCTGAATACTAGAGTTTTACACGGAGTGACTGCCTGACTGATCTCTATAACCCAGTAGCTGTGTAACACGATACCCCTTGGTTAGACCAGTGTCAGATTTACTGGCTTCTGACTGCCCGTTACGACGGTCAAAGACGTAGTAATGACAGCCGAGAATAACTGCTTAACCGCGTTCTTTTCTAGGCACGGATTTATCTCTATATGCAAAGCTGATCTCCCATCACGGATCGACCTCAGCAAGGGACACGACTCAGCAAAGACAATGTTTGTGCAACTTGTTTGGCCAATGTTGGATAACATTGTCCAAACAAGTTGCATAACCCTTTAACGGTTATAAGGGTCTAGATGAGATAGAAAGATATGGTTTTCGGATTTGTGTTACATAAGATGCCTAAAATAAAAATTGATATATATATTTTTTTAACTTTTTTTTTAATTGGTGGTATGAATATTCCCTCTACCTGTTTGAGAGTAATGAAATAGCGGTATGTGTTTTCAAGAAACTAAAAAAACAACATAAATCTTACATAATAACTTTATTAAAATCACACAATTAAATACCAATAAGAAAATAGAAACAAAAATAAAAGAAAATTACATTAGTTTATGAAAAGTCGAAAAGCATGGTGTTATGCATAAAGGCACTCCATATTTGCTACACTTGATCTTAGATCGCTTATCCTTTGCCTTAGTGCTGCAATATCGGCATCTTTGATACGACGGTATATCATTTGGCATGTGATCACCAAGATTGGAAAAGCGAATTTCCGGTGTAACAATGTGAATTGCCTTTTCGTAATTTTCAAATACAGCAACTTTTTTTCTTACGACGTAGTTGACGCCATCAGCACGACGTTTTCGGGAAGAATAATAACCAATGAGTCCTCTGGTTAGAGCTATACGATAATCCAGGTTGTACAGGTTGTGGACAATTTGGTTGCATTCGCATTATTTCCCTGGAGTAAAAATGAAATAACTCCTCAATATCGTTATTTCCGAGTACTTTCATTTTCAATCAATCTGCAAATAAATAACAAAAGCCATGCAAAAACCACACCAAGCCCCGAGGAAAAGCAATAATAAGACCACCAAAACCTTTATTTCTTAGTCGCAAAGCAATAAAAACAGTTACCATAACCATAATAAAGGAATATTTTCTTTAACCTTATTAGTAGAAAGTGGATACTTCACGGTTAGAGGGAATATTCTTCCCACCAAAAAAAAATCGACGCAAATGAAAATTTGTGGCAGATACATAAAAAATACGTCTCACATCCATGAAATAACATTCAAAAGCACAAAGTCTAGAAGAACTTACCTTTTTTCACCACTCTATTGCAAAGATATGTAGCGATTTCTCTCGCAGTACAAAAAAACGCCAGTTTTGAACATTCACCTCAAGAAATTTGAGAAAAAATTAATCTGTCAATGTCAAATAAAAACAGAAACAAACGTCATAATGTTACTTTAGTGTTGTCTGGTCGATAAATAAAATTGCAAATAGAAATTCTGTTTTTTTTTATTGGTTTTTATTGGTGGGAAAAATATTCCCTCTAACTGCAAAAGGGATAAACATTGTCATAAAATCAATACGAGCTTGCAAACATGACCAATGTATACATAACTAGTGTCATACTTCCCTATTCTCAAAATAACTCAGTCAAGCTGTGACGTGAGCAAACATCATCAGCGAACCATTGTGTGACGTCATCATGTTGTTGCCGAAAAATTCCAGTCACGTCAATTTAAGAGTTTATCGTTCGCGTCGATTTCACGGGTGTAATACAATAGACATATAATGAATGTATAAAAAATGTAGGTAATAAATCTTACTGTTACGAGCTGGGGTTCGGGATAGAAATAATTAACGCTAATTAAACCAAAATTAACACTTTAATTAAATAAACACAAAATCAAAATTAACACAATTATTCACTTAAATCTCAACACTTAAATCGCACCGAAATTCACTTGTAAAGCTTCGATTATATCGCCTTGGATCTTCAAATAAGACTGCCATCTGCGTTCCTGTGCGAGCTATTTATACCCCGGTCTATGAGTTCTAGAATATTCTTATAAAATCGACTCACTGTTTATACTGCCTAGAATATTCCAGGAAGCTACTCGAGATACACAGTACTGCTACTCGCCGCTAGATGGCGTTAGTGTCACGAACATTATAGATTTCTGTCGAAGTTTCTCGACGTACTTCGCTAAACGACTGGCATAGGTACCAACTATTGAAGATTAAATAAAATAAAAACAACATGGCTAAATAATAACAGGATTTTGGTCAGATTTCAATTTTAAGCTACGTTCTAAGTGGTTAGTCCATGGCTGTGTGACCACTTAACATGTTATAGAGATTTCTCAGTGCCTTGGAAAGCACGATCAACCATTTGTCTTAGCTATCATTTTTGCAATTACCTGATAGTCTGCACGGGTCAGAAGCCAGAAAATCTATTACCAATCTTTACAAAGAAGTCTTGGAGATCATTTGTCCTCAACATCCCAGTAACTGGGTACTCAGAGAGGGTAGACTGGAAGTCGACCACATCATAGTCGGAAAAAAGGTTAAGCAGATGGTGACCGATCAACCTGAGACATAAATATGTACGTACTACGTATTTAGTATATATTATGTCACCTACCGAACAAAAACGTGGTTTTTAATGAATCTACAATTTTTTTACCAAGAGTTGATTAATAAAGAAACAACAGCAACCTTATTCCTCCATCTCCCTTTCACTATCGGTCTACCAGACGTACTGCTGGGTACCACAGAACAGATAAAAGAGGTTAGAAAGGAAATAGTTCCTGATTTGTATTAGAACGCGTGTCGCCGCTTGTCTCCCACTCTTTATCTCCACTACAAGCAAGAGACCCATACGTATGCGCATTACGCACACAAATAAACTTCACACACTTAGATCACGAGTTTGCAACTGATTGTCACACTAACGCAAAGACTGTGTTTAACATGCACTCACACACGCGTTAAAGCAATTTATTTCCCATATACGTTAAGGTAACCAAAAGGTCGATAATCAATATCGGTAAAAATAAAATTATTGTAATTCTTAAAAAATTTGTTACTAAAGTTTTGCAATTTTTTGCTATAGCTTGAGAAGGGCGGGGTAGTAATAGTGTGGAAATAAATTAAATAATATTGTCAAATTTACGGGGCACATCCGTCACAGCCACGATATTCGAATTTTCTTTCGATGTTTGTATTTTTTTTGGTAATTGCAGTTCTGTTTTACGAAAATACCACCCGTACGAACCTGGGCTGTGTGTTCTCGCGATAAACGTTATTCGCGCCATATAAAGCCATCAGTTAAAGCTATTACGTAAATAAATGACACAGGTAAAAAGTACAACAATCTTTTAATAATGAACAATAATTTAAACTAATTTCAATGCAGATTTAATAATAATATCCGCAAAAATTATCCAGGTTTGATGTCATTTAATGTTTAGTCTTTAAGTCAAGAGTGAATAAGTTACTTCTAGGCGTGTTCCATCTTCAACCAAACCATCACTTACCATCAGGTGAGATGGTGGTCAAACGCGAGCCTATTATCAATAAAAAAAACAATAAAGTTTTATAGAATATAAATTACACACTACTTACTGCAATATTTTTGTATGGAGAAGTTCCTGTTTTTAAGTATCTATTGCCTGACTTTTATTATATAATAATTTTCTGCAAAATTTTCAGATCAAATTGTACTACATTTAGTAGGTATCCATTCATTTCTACCGGTTGCCCCAATCAACAATTTTTTTATATCTGGATCTGTTGGAAACCTAGCAATAAAACGTATGTTTATAAACAGCTAACCTCAAACAAATTTTTTGACGAAAACCTAGTAACTAAATTAACAATAGTTGGTGGTAATAAACAAAGGTATTTTCATTAAAATAATACTGATAATAATCATTTGAATACATTCGTTATATCGACAGTGTTTACAACTTGGTACAACACTATTGATACGCATGGAATTTCGCGGTATTCAAGCATTGGCTCGGCACACGCGACTCTCGCAATAACGCATTACATTGCGCGATCGCTTGCGTAGTACAAGATGTTACCCATGTATTGCAAGCAATGTATGATTTTGCATCTGATCGCGATTGTGTCGTTTTTTTCTACAAATTACATAATACTATTGTAATAATTACAAATATCACTAGTATTTTAAGGTTTTTGGGACTTACCGGTGAAAAGAAATCCCTTCTCGGGTTACACTACACACCTGGCTTCTTTTCCGACACGATATGACAGCGCAAGACAGCATAATGATTTTTTTTCGCGGAGTTTCGTTCGTCGTCACAATACAAGTGCGACTATTGACCGGTGAACATAATTTTGGTTGAAGTATGAGCGTTCAAACTATGAGCGGCGCGCCTGCCCCGCCCACAAGGCCATTCTAACTTCTTTTATCTGTTCTGTGCTGGGTACCATACACACTTGCTTGATATACCGTCTTGTCGTACCAAGCGCTTCTCCTCCACATTTATTGTGCACACAGCCAAGCTGTGGAACTCCCTTCCGGCTTCTCTGGTCCCTGCCACTTATGACCTTTCAACCTTTAAAGCAAGAGTGAATAGGCATCTTCTGGGTTCGTTCGTTCCATCGTAGACCTCATCCATCTCTTACCATCAGGCGAGAACGGGGTCAAGAGTGGGCTCATCCTGAAAAGAAAAACTACTTATGTATTTAAGACTCGTAAAAAAAAATACGAAGCCTCTTTAGCATAATTTCAGCACTAAAATCCATCAGGATATTGCAACAAAATATTAATTGTTTGCATCGGAATCCAATTAATTGGACACTTAAATGCATTCAATTAATTGTATCACGGCTAACGTGACGGCTGCAAACTTCAATTTATGTTACAATTAATTTGAGAATTCGTAAACAATACGTTCTGTGTGATGGAAAATTCAAATTAGTAATCATCGACTTTTGATTCATATGATTGATTTTGATGATTCGCTTAAAATTAAAAATAATCTCTTTTTTGCATATACATTTTACAAAAATATTCTATAAGTACTATGTAACAACGCCCTTTTTGTGTCTGAATTTTTTTTTATGTACTTTATGCAAAACAAATAGTACAAAGACAGATTTAATGTTTCAGGCATTCTCAATTCAAAACGTATATTTATAACTATAACTAGCCTCTGCCCGAGGCATCGCCCGCGAGAAATTTTTTTCTTTCTTAAAATCTATAAGCGTTTGTCGCTCTCCAGCCTTTTAACTACCTCTACTCCAAAAATCACATCAATCCGTTGCGATGTGAAAGAAGGACAAACACATTTTCACATTTATAATTCTAGTTTGTCATCACAATCAGATGGTCTAAGAACGCATTGAGGACTAATTATATATGAGAATGAACACTAACAGAGGTAAAGTTTCACAAAAGGAAACTTCTCTAAAACGCCCGCTTGGTCCCATGGCCTAGTTTTACTTTGATTATCCGGAGATTGACAGTTTTTCCGACATACTTCGTTGAATTTTTTTTAACATATGCAAAAAAGGTTTTTATACGTTAGTTTTTTTATTGTTCTTATTTCAGGACTCCGTCAATTAAACGGATCATTTTAAAAGACAAGTTTTTCTGTTTAAAAAAATCTTAATTTTACGTTCACAAATTGAAATTACGCAGCGCATAAATTGTATTATTTAAAAATAATACACTCTTACAAAATACCAACACCCGGATTGATTTATTTCTGAGGGCTTCGGACACGGATAAATCTCTCACGGAAGATATAACACTAATTTTTCTTATTGTTAGATTTTAGGAGAAAAATCAGCTAAACTTTAAAAAATAACGTACAATGACACAATTGTACTGTCCCTTACATTTATAGACAATGTGTAACGGAAACCCCATATTTATCCAAAAGGGCTGAAGACAACATCTGGTATAGAGTCTCATGCACAGTTTCAGCTCAAAATAACTGACTCAAAGAATTGATACCAAATTATCGGTTTCATATATTTCTTGAATACCAATCATAACAAACATGTCACAGCACTACGAGGGTCAATAACTTTCCACGTCACTTGCCAATAACACGATAATTCTTTTCGTTCTTCTTAATTTGAAAAATTCGGTCTCTGGTATCAGTGTATTGGTATTTGTAATAAGTTCTACATACGTAGACTTAGGATTACAAAACCCTTGCCATATCGTTTGTTATCATCCAAAGAAGCCATGCACTTGGTATGTATATACCCTTTAAATTACACGTTGTATATGTATGCAACCATACATAAAACAATATACTACACAGTAGCAAATAATTATGTATGTAGGATCACCTTCAAAGAATCTAAGGACTTCTACTACGCCGCAACCTTGTTTGTGCTGTGTAAAGCTGTAGTCACCACACATTAAACAACAGATTCTTAATTCAACTTTATGAGAAATGATAACCCAAACTTATATTGGAATATAATGCGTCGAGGAAGGTTTTGCTACCAATGTATGTAAGTGTGGGTTCTTTATTCGAATTATTTATTGAGGATTTGAATAGAGAATTTGCTGATCAATTTTAAAACTGATCATAATTACCTATGTATTTTATATTATTATGTTCAATTAATATCATTTATGATGTTTGTACACTGACACCCCTAAATATGTCTCCTTTAAGTTTTGTCCATCCAAAGGTTGTCTGTAAGAGATCGCCCTATGCGATAAGACCGCCCATTGTACACTAGTCTTACTTTTTGTATCCACTGAAATATCGTAAGGTGAACAATAAAGAATAATTATAATAAATAAATATGGTAAGATTTTTTTTAAAGAAATAATACTTATTATGTTTTAATTATTATGCACGGTGCAGGTAAGGTTTGGAAGGAAAAAGGGGAGGCCTTTGCTCAGGAGTGGGACACAGATTAGGCTAAGAAAGAAAAATCTTATTATGATGGCTACTCTTAATTGGTTGCATTTTTTGGTTAGTAAGTAGATGCCAAAACTTAAAATATCTGACTTTTGTCGTTCTGAACTCTTGTTTTGCATTAAAAATTAGCTTTTTAGGGTTCCGTAGCCGAATGGCAAAAAACGGAACCCTTATAGTTTCGTCATGTCTGTCTGTCTGTCCGTCCGTCCGTATGTCACAGCCATTTTATTCCGAAACTATTGAAACTACACATGTGAAACGTGGTAGATGTATTCTGTAAACCGCTTTCCGATTATAGAAAAAAAGAAATAAATACTTGAAATTAAGGGCGGCTCTCCATACATGGAACTGAAACCGGAAATATATATTATTTTTTTCTTTCACCCTATGCGTGTGTGATATTCATAGACAGGTCTTAAAATGATATTGAGGTTTCTAAAACTACTTTTTCATAAAATTAATCGTTTAAAAGATATACGCTTCCAAAGTGGTAAAACGTGTCCCCCCCCCCCCCCTCCTCTAACTTCTATAATAATGGGGTTAACAATTTAAAATAAATACGTGTTGTAGATCTTAATATAAACTTTCAAGCAAAATTGGTTTGTACGAGATTGGGTCAGCAGTTTTTGAGATATAGCATATTTTTTAAACCTCAAATATAACTTTGTAATTCATACAAACACTATGAAAAACAAAGTTATTTGGCGTAGTTACTACGGAACCTTTCATGGGCGAGTCTGACTCGCACTTTGCCAATTTTTTGGTTAACGTATTTTGATCTAAATTCCATCACCACCTTAGTTTTTCTACCAAATCTAATTTGGCCCGGCAAATGGAATTAACGAGACCAAACCTACACTACATCCCTACGCGTACCATGAAACTACTCATTTACGCCTATACCATTAGCCGGAATTCCACAAGGAACATGATACATACATATATGATACCGAATACCACAATAAGGGCCGAGTCACTGAACTTCGTCCTTCGACAGATGAAATCGTTCGATAACTTCTCGAATAACGCGGTAAGTGGTAAAATCGTATGACCTACTTGTGAACAAAGACATTCATTCAAATTAATGTTTCCGGAGATACTGCAGATTGTCGATGGGTTTGAGGTACGAAAAAAATCATCACGTCGTTTTCAACTCATTCTTATTAGGTATTTCTTTACATACTAGCACTTCGACCACGACTTTGTCTTCGTCTGTGTCATATATGTATAGGTAATACACCTTACTACCATTGAAAAATTCTTTAAAATAGGATCGTTAGTTCCGGAGATACATGCAAACTTACAAACCAATTTCAACCCAAGCCAAGCCAATTCCAAACCAAGTCAATTTTTGCCTCTGTAAATAAATATTATTAACAGAATTAGAAATTCACTTATATAGAAAATAGGTATGGTGAATAACAATGTACTTTGCCAGTAAGCCTAATATTAAAAGAAACATTACAAATTATGCTTCGAATAAAAAAATACTCGTATACACTGTTACTACATATATTTCGTTTTCAGTTACGCATCACTAGGACGATGCATGAGTAGAACACAAATTTAGTTATTTATTTTTATTTTTATTTATTTTCTCCCAAAAGATACATAAAACAAAATTTCTTTAACAAATGTATAAAACATACATATTATAGTAGAGAAAAGCCGAGGATTTTAAATATTTCTAATGTTATATAGTAAAAAAAAAAAATTTTTTGTGCGCTTACATTGCAAAAGCTGGCTAAACTTTACGAGATACAGAAAAATGTACTACGGAATCGAATATCTTACAAAGATCTACAAAAAAGACCGCAATGAAAGCGGAAAGCGGAAGAAATAAGTTTATGTCAATCTCCTAAGAATAATCCACAGTAGGTAACCATTTTTATCGATTTCTTTTTACAAGAAGAAAATGAGTTGAATAAGAAACTATTTTAATTATTACAGTATTATTTCTTATGCAATTAGTTACGTTACATAAATTGAATGTAGACAAAATTGCCTTTCTTATAAGATAATATCAGAGATTTAAAATACGTATGTAGAGCAGCAGTACGTATAGCTTATCCATAATAATAAAAATATTATTAATCATTCCACAATAACACACACATTAATTTCTATTAGGACGGCGGACGGATTGTGCGTCGCAGACCGGGTTTCTTGTTGTAGAAAAATAAGGAAAATAATTAATAGGTAACCAGCGTTCAAAAGAATGGTGAAGGAGCATTATTTCTCCCTATAAATTTTGCCCTTGTTTCTCAATTATACATTTAATATTTATTAGTATATGATTTTTGTATTGTATGTATTTGATATTATTATGTTCAATTAATATTATGATGTTTGTACACTGACAGCTCTTAATCTGTCTCCTTTAAATTTGTCCATCCAAAGGTTGTCTGCAAGAGATCGCCCTGTGCGATAAGACCGCCCATTGTACACTAGTTTTTTTATATATCCATATAAATATTGTAAGGTAAATAATGATAAATTGTTTACACCGACGGACCGTCAGTAATCCACCATCCAGATAAGTCTCTCTGAGTTGGTAATGGTTTTACCTTAGTAGTTCCCGTCAGTTTGTGTTCAAGTGTCGAAACAACCACTAATCTCACTCACGGGGCTCTTCATTTCACGGAGCCCTACTTCTCAAGTGCTTTCTTCATTAATTCTCAAGAATATGTAAGTCTTTGTGGTAATGAACACGACGAGATGTGAGTGGAATAGTCTTAGAAGGACACACATTGATCTTATTGGCGAATAGATGTTCTTATTTATTTTTTATGGATCTCACTTGTTGATACTTAAGCGATGATGTGATCCAACATAAAACACACTTACCTAGAAGAAACCTTTTCTCTCTTGAGTTAAAGATCCCCAGCTATCAGGAAATACAGACTCCGGCATGGAATTCCACTCCTTAGCTGTACGCAATATGAAAGTATTCCCAAAACCTTTTGTGCTTACGGGTCATAGAGGCCAGGCGTGTAGCAATCGCAACCGAGGTGTGTATAACCTGCTATATGTGGGTTTGAAAAAAATGCATTCACTATAAAGGAATTCCAACTCCGGGAATTATATAAGAATCATAGCAGGATATTCTGAAGTCTGCCTTGCTCACATGGTAACAAACATGAACATTCAAACTGACACATTTGTAGATTTATATTAAGAAATTTGGATTATTACATTCAAAATTAAAATTTCTATTGAAAGATTCTTTATTATCAAGCAGTAGATACTTCCACAACCAAACAAACAACTTTTTTTTTTCTTTTATATTACTCGTTTTTTTATCGTTAACAGGCTTGCGTTTGACCATCATCTCACCTGATTTTAAACGATGATATGGTCGAAGATGAAGCACGCTGGCCTAGAAGTAACCTATTCACTCTTGACTTACAGATTCCCAGGAAGACTCGTACTAAATAAGAAGATTTTTTATTAAAATCTGCTGGTTTCAAAACCGTAATAATATATTTCCTTGTTTTTAATCTGAATTTATAATTATGACGAAGTAAATGATTAACGATACATCAAGCATTTCAAAGCTGACGTAAAATAATGATTACTTTCCGCAATGAACCGTAACAGTTGTGAAAGTGATCCAGTTTCAGCGCAAATTGATCGTTCATTTCGCTGCCATGAATATCAGCTCCGGTAGCCGTGATCGTCTAGTGGTTAGGACCCTACGTTGTGGCCGTAGTAACCCAGGTTCGAATCCTGGTCACGGCAGTGATTCACTGTCGCGGCGGAGCGAATTCTTTTGTTTTTTTTTTAAGTAAAAATGTTGTATACTACAATAACGTTTATTTAAACATGGCAAGATGATGCAGAGAACAAAAAGCCTTGTTAGTAACCCAAAATCTAATTATATCATCGAGAAAATAAAATTTTAGGAGCTCGTGGCTAAAATAGTATCAGACGTATCGTCCATGGGCAAGAAAGAGGAGGGTTGGTTGTCCGCCAGCGAGATGGGTAGTCGACTTTGTTGCCAACGCGGTTATATCCTGGATGAGACTGTGACAGAAACGTAAAGCTTGGCATAAGCAAAAATGGCCTTTACCCAGCAATTAGTGGAGTCAAACTGTGGATAATGATAATATCATATAAGTAGATCTTTAAGGTTGCCGTGGTTGGCCCGTATATAAGTGACGGTCAAAAGATATCCAAATTCCTCAGAATCTTGGAAAGCACAGTAAGCCGTCAAACCTGGTCCATCTTTGTCATTTGTTAAATTTTATCAGAAGTCAGTTAATCACAGCGCAGCGTGTGTCGGCCGTAGTAAAGTCGTCTCGCATACTGCAGCACTTTGGACACGTCTTTAGACATGGTAACGACTTCATAGAGGCCGGTATGGTCGTATTATAAGGAAAATGAAACGAACCAGATCTATTTGTTTTTCCTAGGTGGGAAAATCTTCCAATGACTTCTCCCGCTGTGGGTGAAGCGGAAGGGAGTGTCAGACTTCTACTGACTAAAAACCCACCCTGTTCCTTCAGAACATTCCTACAACGGCGTAAGGCAGTAGCCCTATAGGGCCCCGTCAATGCTGCTGACTGCTCTTTGAGGCGCGTGTGGAACACGGCGCGCTTCGGACTCGGGCCTGGTCCTTACCGAACGGTGAGCTACCCCTGCTCATCGTCCGCAGGGAACCCGATCACTCGCCAAATCACCTATGTACTGGACTGGCCAAGTGAAGTGCGCTGACTGTCTAACAATAGGAACAGATGGTTGGAAATCATGCGGAGAGCTGTGTATGCTACTGACCAGCAAGAGCGAGGCCACAAAGAAGAAGATCGTGTTCAATTTCAATTTAAATTACAGGTTCTCCGTAGAATCAGATTAGCTGAGACCAACATAATTGAGACATGGCAAGGCATGTGATGTATTATATTTCTCTGCCAAGTGAAGTGATTATTACATGTAGGTGGAAAATAAACATCAGTACACTTAAGCTCATCACTTTCGTAATTTATTTATTAAAACTTTATGCAACACAAAATGTACAAAGGCGGACTTAATTCCATACATATTCCATAGCAATTCTCTACCAGTCAACGATGGGTGGTGAAGAGATAACATGCCAGGTGCATAAAAAATAAACTAAGTAGATAATATATTCAAAGTAAAAGTTTTATTACAAATGTATATATACATATATAATTAGAATAAACTTACAAACATATTTTTTATAATACATACCAAAAATATATTATATATAAAATAAAAACTCATAGAAAGGGGGTTATGAAAATTCTGCTTCCGCTATTTGTTAAGAAAATAATCCCGCAACTTTCTCTTAAATGCATATTTACTGGTGGCCATCCTGATATCGAGAGGTAGTGCATTCCACAGAAGAATAGACTGTATAGAAGGAAGAGTGAATAAAATCAGAAGTATGAGATGGACAGAGTAAGAGAAGATTATTGGAAGAGCGCAGACTTTTAGCGTGTGAAGAACATAGAAATTGAAAATGAGAAATAAGGTAAGAGAGGGGGGTAGGAGAGTTTAGCAAAGAGAAAGGCGTAGTCAAAGCGCGCAATCTTTTTCTCTGGCGAATGGGCATACATTTGACCTTGGTTCTGTACCTTGATACGTGGTCATATTTTTTTAAAGTAAATATGAATGATTTATAGATCAATTACATCTTACTATCTTACTTTTTACTAATATTATAAATACGAAAGTTTGTGAGAATGGATGCATTTATATAGATATTTGTTACCCTTTCATGCAAAAACTACTAACGGATCTGAATGAAATTTGGTAAAGAGGTAGTTAACATCCTAGGATAACACAAGAATACATTTTATCCCGGAATTCCCACGGATTTACACAGGAAAACCCTCCCACGCGAACGAAGTCGCGGGTAGAATCTAGTATTTTATTTGCTATTAATTTTATGAAATGTAGCGCAATATTCTGAATGAAGTCTTTATCAACTTTTATTTATTTTATAACGTGTAACGGAAACCCCATATCTATCCAAAAGGGCTGAAGACAACATCTGGTATGGAGTCTCTGTGCACAGTTCCAGCACAAAATAACTGACTCAAAGAATTGATACCAAATTATTGGTTTCATATATTTCTTGAATACCAATCATAACAAACGTGTCACAGCACTACGAGGGTCAATAACTTTCCACGTCACTTCCCAATAACACGATAATTCTATTCGTTCTTCTTAATTTTAAAAATTCGGTCTCTGGTTTCAGTGTATTTGAATTTGTAATAAGTTCTACACACATAGACTTAGGATGACAAAACCCTTGCCATATCGTTTGTTATCATCCAAAGAAGCCATGTACTTGGTATGTATATACCCTTTAAATTACACGTTGTATACTTTATTGTACACCTTACAATATTTCTATGGATAAAAAAAAATTAAACTAGTGTACAATGAGCGGTCTTATCGCACAGGGCGATCTCTTACAGACAACCTTTGGATGGACAAAAATTAAAAGAGACAGATTAAGGGCTGTCAGTGTAAAAACAACATAAATAATACTAATTGAACATAATAATATAAAATACATACAATACCAAAATCATATACTAATAAATATTACATGTATGACTGAGAAAGAAGGGTAAAAGTTATAGAGAGAGGTAATGCTCCTTCACCATTCTTTTGAACGCTGGTAGCGTTTGAGCACGCCTCACTTCTATGGGTAATGCATTCCAAAAACGAGCTACTTGTATAGTAAAAGATTTGCCAAAGAAAGGAATGCATACGAATACTTTTGTTACTTTTATACCTATGAAACCAGTTAATTACCTTTTATCCCGGAATTCCCACGGGGTCGGATTTACGCGGGAAAATTCTCCCAGGCGAATATAGTCGCGAGCAGAAGGAAGTATATGGTAATTATAACCTTCATAATAAAGACTAATCAACAATTTTAATAATACTAATAAAAATATATTTGTTAGACCCAATATAATTAAATATCATTTATCTACATCTATACTTATAATAAATCTGTAGAGAGGTCAATTCTGTACATGAAATATATTTCCAAAATAACTATCAGGGGGTGATTAAGGATTGATACTCATGCCAAAAATGCAATCAGTTAAATTTTTGTCTGTCTGTCTGTCTGTCTGTCTGTCTGTCTGTATAACCGTTATAGAAACAAAAACTACTCGACGGATTTTAACGAAACTTGGTACAATTATTTTTCATACTCCTGAGCGGGTTATAGTATACTTTTCATCACGCTACAATCAATAGGAGCAGAGCAGTGAAGGGAAATATTGGGAAAACGGGAGAAGTTACTCCATTTTTTAAGCTTCCGTCGCGTGTGCAACCTTAATGGTTAAAGCTACACAAATCATTTCATGACGGAAATGTTCTCCTTAAAATTATATAAAAAATATCCCACGACAGCATATGTCTAACTTTTATGGTTGACTCACAATAACACGTGTAACTCCCGATAGCTTAGCAGTTCGAAGCTTTCTGATTATATTTGTCTACTCTTACGTTTATAACACTCTCAGTCACCCCTAATTGAATAAGTTAACATTATTAACTATTCCATAAAAAAATTGGCCAAGTGCGAGTCAGACTCGCCCATGAAGGGTTCCGTAGTAACTATAATATAATATGCAAATTTATTTAACGAAAAAAAAACCTTACAAATTTCTTAAAACTAGCTTATTTACATTTTTTACAACTGCGCCAAATAAATTTGTTTTGAAAAAAAAAAACGTTACAAATTTCTTAAAACTGGCTTTTTACAACTGCGCCGAATAAATTTGTTTTTCATAGTGTTTGTATGAATTACAAAGTTATATTTGCGGTTTTAGAAAATATGCTGTATCTCAAAAACTGCTGAACTGATTTCGTTCAAACTAATTTTGGTTGAAAGTTTATATTAAGATCTACAGACACATATTTTTTTTAGATTTTTCACTCCATTATTATAGAAGTTAGAGGTTGTGTCCGCCACACACGCATTTTACCACTTTGGAAGCTTATATCTTTTAAACGATTGACTTTATGGAAAAGTGGTTATAGAAACCCCAATGTCGTTTTTAAAGAACTGTCTATAGATACCACACATGCATCGATTTCATGAAAAAAAATATTTTCAGGTTTAGTTCCATGTATGGGGAGCCCCCCTTTATTTTAAATATTTTTTAATTTTTTTTCTCAATATCGGAAAGCGGTTCACAGAATACATCTACCTATCAAGTTTCACATGTATAGTCCTAATAGTTTCGGAATAAAATTGCTGTGACAGACGGACGGACGGACAGACAGACAGACAGACAGACGGACAGATATGTCGAAACTATAAAGATTCCGTTTTTTGCCATTCGGCTACGAAACCGTAAAAAGAATCATATAAATCGGTATAGAAACACCAAAGTTATACATGAAATACGCTTATAATAATAAGCCATCGCGCGTGAATACTGAATCATGCTATAAGGATTATTTTTGAGAATCGGTCGCCGCGCTCGACGCGTCTCGCGGTCGAAGCGTTCTCTAGGTACTTAAGCCTCATGTGAACGTGATCTAAACAATATTACCAATACATTAACTTACGCTGACGGAGTCGCGGGCACAGCTATATTGTATCATTACGCTAAGGCCAATAGGAGCGGAGCGCCAATGAAGAATGCTTCAAAATCGGGGTTAAATTTAACGTTAGCCCAAAGTAACTATTCCACGCGGACGAAGTCGCGGGCAAAAGCTAGTACTAACATAATTCACGAATAATGAAGAGTCTTCTTTGAAAAAGATACCAAAGCATTTTCTTTGCGTCGTTTAAATTCTAATATTATTTCATCAAAGAAATGAAGATAAAAGATAACATGTCGCTCCATTTTGATTTCTTTTGAGAAATATTTAATACTAGTTTCTGCCCGTGACTTCGTTCACGTGGAAGGGTTTTCCCGCGTAAATCCCAATCCGGGGGAATTTCCCCGAGATAAAAAATAGCTTATGTCTTATTTCAGGATTTCCACTATCTACATAACAAATTCCATTCGGATCCGCTTTGTAATTTATGCGTGAAAAACCAACAAAAATCCTCAAAAACTTTCGCATTTATACTATTAGTAAGACCAGCTGTATTTGCGACTTCGTTCGCTTTTTTCAAAGTTTTTTTTAAGTTCACATAGGAAAAGTTATCGTCATTTTACGATATGTCATTCAATTGAAACAAAGTACATGTTGTACAGTGTACATCCACACTCTGAATTATACTCTGTCTTTCTGCTAGAACTAATTGAATATTCATTCAGTAATTTCAGATATATGCGTAACCAAGCATACAGAAAATAATCGTGCAAATAGTTGATTTATGTTCAATTACCTTCTTTAATAACAGCCTTTCGTTTTTATTACTTTTCTTTCAATGTAGACCGGGTTTTGTTGTTTTATTAAATGTATAAAGGGAGATACATAATGTATTAGCTTATACTCGCGGCATTGCTCGCGTAAAAAGATTTTTAAGATGTATCTCAGTCACTCAGTGATAATGTAGCATTTTACTTGGGAAAGTTTTCTTTAAACCACATGAATAATTTCGGCAATAACCTCGTACATACTTACTCAGCCACAAACATTACATCTTAATAATATTATCGTAAAATTTAGCATAGATATATTATATACTAATAATATTATGAAAAAGTTATTAATTGTATGTCTTTTTGTATTGTTACAACCCCAATCTATCTTGGACACGGAAATAGACTAGCTACTTTTCACCCCTTGAATACTTGGTAATCTTGGGAAGATATCAAACTTTAAAGGCCCATTTAGATGGAGAGAGTTTCTCGACTCGAAGATACGATTATCGAAAGAACATTAAAAAAGTTTCTTCATGTAAACATTCACGATTGTCGCCCTTCCGCTTAGGCGACGATTGCCGCGCAATAGAATATATCTGCCTCCGTATAAACAGAACCACAAAGCGAGAATTGTTTTTCGAGGTTTGGTGCTAGTCCCCAGTCAGTAAGTATGTATAAATACGTGTTTAGTAAATACTCAGCAAATTAGAGGTTTTCTCAAAAATGTGTCCAAAACGTTGTACCAAGGCAATTTCGGAACGTAAACAATTTCAGGCCCAGCTCCAGTCCCCAAAGCTGATTTTACTTTTTTACGTTATAGCAAATTACTGACTTCTCATATTTTTAATTTTTGCTGTTATTTCCTTTGGGCCAAATTTCTCAACTCCCAATTTTATTGCAAATGTATTAAAATATGCATTTCTTGCATCACGATTTTTATAATGCACATTCCTTGTATCCCACAAACCCCCTTTTTCTATAAATTTCAATAAACTTACAGGTCTACTGAAAAGTTTCTTTTGAAATAAGCAGCACCTTTGTGTTATTTTATCTGTATTTGTATTTTTTTTTATTTTTAAGTGTCATGTGTGTACATTTATAAATAAATTGTTGGCAGTCAATGACGTAGTTTATTACATCTTTGTCGGCAGTACCAAATTTGAAAGATTTTCGTGGCATTTCGAGAACAATATCGTAGAAATTACTGAACTCGAAAGGCAAATCTCACACTTAAAACGGTTCAAACCGATTTGTACGATACTCGTATGAACTTGAAAACGAGAACACTATTCGAGAACTCGTAAGCAAGAATCTTCTTACTATAATTTTCGCCGTGTAAACAGTCACAGTTATTTTTCGCTGGGCAATAAATGCTTGCGAATCTCGTATGACATAATCGTAGGCGAGAATTTAGTTCTTGCCTGTATGTAAGCATTATGACACATTAATCTTTTAGTGCTATGGTTGAGCACTATTTTTAGAGATTTTATGCATATAAGGTAGCAGAGATTTACTTTAGACAGCACTTTGGAGAATAAGTTAGGGAGAGCAATGACACGGCGTGAAGTCACAGTAATGAATGTGGAATGAATGTTCTTTATTAAAATAGAATTGTGTATAATATATACACAATTCTATTTTAATAAAGAACATTCATTCCACATTCCAAACATTAACATTACCAATTATATAATTGGTAATGTTTACATAAGTTAAACAGTGGTCACTGTGTGAGCGCGCTCTCAGGGCATGCGTGTCGTATGTATGTTTACATTTATTTAATTTATTGTATTTAGAAAAGTATTCCTCTTTGTTCATTGTATTGACGGTTCTAGGTGCGCGTGTCTCAGACGTTTGTTTGTGATCGGCAGCTTCTCAAAAGCGAAGGGTAGGTACGTATGCTACAATCTTATGGCGTTTATTGCTTGCGATAGTAGCGTACGATTTCTCGCCAAGAAACGTTCGAGAAACTCTCTCCATCTAAATGGGCCTCTACGCGTGCAAAGCTGCCAGCTGAAACGAGTAAACAATAAACACGTCTTTGTTTTACTGTAAAAGAAAGGCAATTTAAACATAATTTACATGTTCATGTAAAGTATACGAGTTTCAAACTTTGCTACGAAGTTATAATCACATGGAAATCGTATATTAAAAGATACTGAAGTATCGAGGAGACTTGTAATGAATTGAATATTGAGGAGAGAGGAGAAGACAAGAATACTTGAGTAACTTTATATTCAATGCATTTTAAGAAGCTGAAGAGCCGATAAACGTCATTGTTGAACTTAATATGGGATAATAAAAGATATTATCCCATATTAAGTTCAAAAAGACGTTACCCGACTGCGCGACGAGAAAGGTAATGTGTTTTTAACCGACTGTGTATGTTACGCCACATATGTAGGTACACATATGTGGCGTTGTAGAGGCCAAACGCGTAGGCCGATTTTAATAATTATTCTTACGTCAAACGATTTGTCTTAAAATTGTGAGTGTCACTAAAGAGGGGATGGGATACTACGATGGCAAATAACCATACTACCACACACGAAATGTGGTAACTTATCTGCTCACATCTGTACGATACCTTTAGAGTGGAAACTTTCACACGCGTCATCGGGAACGGAGGATCCTCCGACCGGGGCGAAAGAAGTAGTTTATTTTCTCGATAGTCCTCTCGCTCATTCTTAGAATTTTTCGGTTGCTTAACCAGACTTGCCCGTGGTGACCTTAATTATAATAATTAAAGCCTGCAGTCGGGTCTATCTGTCTATCTAGGGACGAGCTGGATTGGACAAGGACGAGTGTGGTTGTACTCGGGCTGCGGTTTATATTCAAATTGCATGGAGATCTTTGAAAGTGATAGATTGGATTTGACTAACTTTAGATTTGTGTTGTTGACCAACAACATTGCGGTAAGAGGTTATGTGAACCAGTTTACTACTTAAAAAGCCAGACAAAGTGAGCCAATGTCACCACCCACCACCACCACGATTCTTTGTTAACATTAATTTGTATTAGTAAGTCTCAATGTCAGTCCCATCGCTGATACTAATTGATAGGTGCTCGCTGGATTATTCCAGGAATGGTTCAGAATATAAACAGCTCAACTCTCTCACTCTCAACAGCACGATACGAGCTGCTCGTATATTTGAGCCATATGCTGCTAACATTACACGGTTCGACAATCACAATACTCATAAATGTTCATTATTTATGTAGGTAAACTGTGACCTATTTCCTCTAAATAACCTACCTAAATGTACCTAATATTCATAGGGAATTGAACCGAAATAATATTATGTGCGGAGCTTTGCTTCTTCTTCAAAATGGGTTGATGGACAAAAGATTATTTTTAAACTAGAAAGAAGTAAGAATATATGCAAATAATAAAAATAATACAAATCACGATACTATTGTGTGCCTGACGCCTAGTTGTCTGGCATTTCTGCTGGACTATAGTCTCATATCTGAAGAAATGTCAGACAAATAGTGCCTGACGTTACTTACTACTGACTTAGTTGAAGATGGTAAACCATTTTTGATGCTGACTAGTTTAAATCAATCAGTATAATCCCAATGCCGGACAGTCTCGACTCCAATGTGTTGGATTCTGTGATTAAATCGTCATAAACGTTTCTTACTCGTCACGCTAGCTTTTTTTAGTCGTTCCATAGCGACCACGTCCGTCTTTTGGCTCCCACTGAGCAACAGCTCTAGCCATTGACAAAAAGGTATCTTTTTATGGCAATTGGTTAGTACTTTGGTTCAACGCAATCATTGTATGTTGTAGTGTGTTTCTTTTTTTAATAACTATTTTTTCCATTCTTTTATTTTCTTTTTTCGAATATAGTTAATAGATAAGGTTTGGCTTTGGTTAATGAAAACGTCCAGCCTAGTCATTAGATCCTCGCATGTACAGGAACCAGTGCATTCACGTGGTAGTCGAAAATTGTGCAATGGGCTACGGGCTGCCAAAAAAAAATATCGGGGCAGCCGAGTTCAGTACAGAGGCCGTTCGGTTTAAAGAAATTTATTTCTCAAAAAGAACATACAAAGTTCATTTAAATATGAGAAACTTAACATTAAATAAAAAATCTTAAATATAAACATTGTCGTTCGATCTATCGAGTACATTTTATTACTGCTGGTTGGCCAAATACAACTTCAATCTATTTTTAACCGACTTCAAAAAAAAAGGAGGGTTACAATTCGTCTTGAACTTTTTTTTTTATGTTTGTTACCTCATAACTCGGAGATGGCTGGACGCTACACGCTCCATGATCTTACAGAGTGTGGACGTGACTGAAATAGGCCTGTAGTTGGCAGGGTCAGCACGACTGCCCTTTTTGGGTACAGGCTGTACGTTAGCCAGCTTCCATGCTTTCGGCACCTTTCCAGTCTCTAGCGAAAGGCGAAACAGGCGTGTCATGATTGGAGACAATTCAGGTGCACAAGTTCTAAGAACAATCGCTGGTATCCCGTCGGGTCCACTAGCTTTGTTCACGTCAAGATTACGCAGCACTCTACGGACGTCCTTCTGATGGATGCGAATGTCCGACATACAAGTCTCATATCCAATAGAAGCATCAGGAGGGTGAGCGCCGCTACTATCCAGACGTGAAACTCCGCGAAGAGAGCGGCAAACAAGTTTGCTTTTTCCTCAGCGGAGTGAGCCAGAGACCCGTCAAGTTTGAGCAGTGGTGGTAGTGAGGGGCGACAGAAGTTCGATTCAACCGACTTTGCCAGGGACCAAAACGCTTTGCTTCCAGCAGGGTATGAAGCGAGTTTGTTCCCAATTCGGCTAACGTGGTCAAACCGAGACCTCCACAAAACCTTCTTGCTGGACTTGGCAGCCCTGTTGAAGGCTCTCTTCTTCTGATCCACGTCATTTGCTTTGCAGTTTCGAGCATCGACCCATGCTAGGTACGCCGCGTGTTTAAGCGCTTCAGCGCGATCACATTCGGTGCCAAACCAAGGTCGAGCTTTGCCAGACATTGTTAGGACAGAGAACGGAATGTAGTACTCCATCCCCTGTCGCAAAACATCTGCCACGGCGTCTGCACACGACGATGGATCATTTGAAGAAAAGCAAGTAGGCTGCCAAGGATAACATGCAAAGAAAGATCGCATGCCTCCCAATCCGCTGACTTGTATCGCTAAACCCGCCGAGTGCCTTTAAGGCTGAGATCGGGCGGAAAGTAGACGGATACAGACTTCACCAGACAGTGGTCGGAACTACCTAACGGTGAGGATATCGTTACCGAATAGCAGTCTGGATCTGTAGTCAGCAGAAGGTCCAAGCAATTGGCTGTGTGCGACTCAACATCCGGCACCTTCGTTGCTCCCTGGACCAGCTGAGTGAGATTTAATGCAAGTGCAAGATTGTGCATTTCTCGCCCAGCATGGTCCGTGCACTGGTATGGGAAGAGCCACTCCTGGTGATGGGCATTAAAGTCCCCCAGCAACACGAGCTGAGCTGAAGAGTACCGCTGCTGGGCCGCATCTGCCGCCTCACTGATGTACTGTGTGAGCCTGGTTGTCTCCTGATCTCCACTGTGCGAGCGGTAGACACAGGCATAAATAATTTTGTCTATGCCCGTGTCCACCAGAGCCCAAAGCGTAGAGAACCTGGTGTCCTCAAGGTTCCGGAGACGCCGATAGCAGATGTCGTCGCGGGCGTACATACATACACCCGCACGTGGTTTAAAATTGTGCTCCAAGGTAAACCCTGGGTATAAAAGATACGACAATGAGTAAATGTCAATGAGTACTTTTTTACAGGTATCGTATCGAATAAATCTCGGATGGCAACTTCATCTGGTTCAATTAAACTGAACCTTCTAAATCTAATGATTTAGACGGTTCTGTTAAACAATAAATAAATAATAATAACGAAACAATTTTCTAACGGCGGACGATTGAGTGATTGATTAGTGAAAAAAAGGATCTGAACTGTGAATAGAAAGACTGAAGGAACGATTCCGAGCTTAATGATTACAGTGCTCGAAACCGTTCCTTCAATCTTTCTGTTCTGCTATTATTATTATTTATTTATTGTTTATAAGGTATAATGTAGTTCTTATAATATACAACGATATCCCACAAACCCGTATTATTTGTATTATTCTTCGTTTTCGTCTCCCGATTAGTTTTTCTCTGGTTGATCGTTATTGTGCTTGACTATTATTTGACTTACTAAATGTGAATGTGTGCCATCTAAAAGAACCTATTGTTAATGTTACGTGCTGTATATCTATTAGCGATTGTACGGAGTAGGAATAGGTACTATATAATATGTTGCAAAGGAATGAATAATATAATATTGTTATAATTTGTAAAGTCACAGTTGTCTTTTTTATAGGACTATTACTACACTAGTGTACCAATACCATTAGTGTTGATGTTCTGTTCTTCTGTCCTACTGTACTGAAGCTAAATTGACGTTACTAACTGACATTGAAGGCTTGACGTATGTGCATTAGGCCCAAAGAAAAGTACTCGATACTTTGAAGAATCGATACTTTTGTTTCGATTCATTTATGAGTACGATACTTTTTTTTCGATATTATTCATGAGTACAGTATCGATACTTTCTTATCGATACCGTGTCCCTAGCCGTCACGCGAGTGCCCTGGCGCAGGTTAGGCATGCCTGCCGTATTACCGAGTGTATTGCTGAGCCTGTGACAATCCCGTACGGAGACAGTACAATAACTATAAAAATTGAAAAGATCTAAATAAATATATGTATGTTGTGCTATAGGCCAAAAAATATTTCGAAATCCACGCGGACAAAGTCGCGGAAGCAGTGCTAGTCTGGTATAAGCCAAACCCAAGTTGTGTTAAAAAAAAACGACGAAACGCTTCGCTTCTCTCGTCTTTGGCGGACTTATTAATTTTATTGAAATGAAAAACCAAATCCAACATTAGCCCAACCTAATCTTTTATTAAAACAATTTTCCTCATGAACTCAAATATTTACCATAAAACTTAATTATGCCCATCTTAATATGGATCAGCTACGTTAGGACGTAGCTGATCCCTATTAAGATGGGCACATAACACAAACATTATAACCTCATTAAAGATAACAATTATGAAGCAAACACACTCCAAGTTTGCACCAAAGTAAGAAGAAACTTAAGATTAAGCAATTTTCTTATTAAAGTACGTACGGAAACGGTCCAAATAAGAATGAACATTATTTAATTACCAAAATATTAAAGGATTTTATGTGATAAAATATGAACCATCGTAGAGGTCATGTGAAAATGATTATTAAATTGGTCGTTATAATGAAAATGTTTAGTTAAGTGCATTGATATATTAAAAGGAGGAAGATACGGTACTAGACACAGCGTTTGGTCCTACAAAGCGTTGGCGGGCGCTCACTCTCAGTCGCGTACCTACGGAACGTTGTTGATCACACAGCTCAAAAAATTCTCGTCTCTTCGTGTTTTTAAGGATTTTTTGGAATAAATACGCATCAAAATGACTTCTTGTGTAGCTAGACAGTGTTTTAATTACACCAGGAAGAAAAATAAGAGACATGGGTCATGGGATCACTTATTACGAACTTACCTAATACATGCAATCTTATTTCATTCATAAGCGCAAACATTCGGCAGCTGAGGTGATTTCGCTCGCACTACAGCGCCGTCTCCTATCTCTATCCTTGTCTATCGTTAACTGTAGGTTTGGGACTGATGACGACACTGAACACAGATGTGTGAGTTACCGTGCATGTTTTCGTGCGCCGAGCCCAGGTTTACTGATTGCAATGTTAGAGAGTAACATATCTTCCTCCTTTTAATACATCAATGGTTAAGTGTTTATAACCGGAATAAGGAGCTCATGACTGAATAATAACAATGAGATTGGTCCATGTTCAAGGTTAAGCAACGCTTGCCGAGTCTATGGATGGGTACATATCAAAATTCCGCTGTGCCTCGGAAAACCGTTGGCCCCAGCGGCCTTAGTATGAGTTTGCGATACTATTATCGTGTTCGAAAACTATAGCATTGTCTCTTTCACACTAATCTAGTACGTGTGAAAGAGACAAAGCGATAGTTTTCGAAAACGACAAAAGTATTTCAAACTCATACTAAGCACACTGTTGTCATTTGTTAAAGAAAGAAGATAGATAGAATATACTTTATTATACATAAAAAATTGAAACATACTTACATAACCTTATTGCTAACTTTGGATACAATGGCGGTCTTATTGCTGAGAGCGATATCTTCCAGACAACCTTTGGAAGGACTTTAAAAGCTTTAATTGAAATGGGGAGGGCTAAATTGGTGTACTACAAATACTCATAACGGAAAAAATATATATATATCGCCGCTAGAGGGCGTAACCAATAGTTTATCATTCGTTTCGCTCCGTATTGAAAATTATTAATAATAGTAAAAGTGACTTTTCTTGAAGTTTAACTTACTCAATTTGAAGTAGTAGTAGTAGTAGTAGTTAGAGTATAAGTAGTGTTTTTTTTTCTTTAATTTAAACTGGAAAACAATAACCCGCTGAAGTGAATTTTGATGTGAACTGAACTGCAGTGTCATCGTCATAACAAACAATCGAAATATAAGAGCTGTTTCTGAAAATTCCCGTGTTTGTGGACCAAGTTAGTGCTTTATTGATCTGTATCTTGACTGTTTGCTTCGTGCTGTACTTTAAAAACCAGCAATCAAATTAGCATAGTCATTTGGAGTCTTGATGTGCTGCCATCTATTATCAGAAGGCTGAGGGGCTTAGACATAGCTATCGCTAATAGATTTTATGCTTTGACACTACTCTTGCGAGCTTTATATAAATATAATGTGTTCTTTAACATCGTGTGGAGAAAAACAAAGAAAAAATCATAAATTAGAAAGAAAATGATTGGCAACAGAGCTTTTAAAAGCAGCGTGACTGTGCTTGTCTTACTGACACCGGCAATGTATTCCACAACCGAATAGCCTGCACCGTAAAAGAATGGTCGAAAAATTTAGTGGAATGTGTAGGCATCAAAAGTCTCAAATTCTCTGACGATCTCAAATATCTACCATGTGTGTCATGAAGGAACTTTCGTTCTTTGAGATAAAAGGGAGTAAGACAAGGTATCTTGTTACCCAGCAACTGAGTTGTGGAGGTCAGACAGTCAGTCGCTCTATGTGAAACACTAGTACCTACTCAGCTGCATCCAGTTAGACTGAGAACTGACCTTTACATAATTGGGAACAAGCTAAGCTGACGATGCTGATACTAGCATATACAAGATGAGTAATTTAATAAATAATGTACATTAGTCATCGCTCGTGACTTCGCGGCAATCTCTACGGAAATCATACATTTTCCCAGGATAAAAAATTGCAAATTGCTCTCTAAACTATAATGTTACATAACTGTGCAAAATTTTATCACATCAATTTTGTAATAATGAATTAATTAAATTTGACAACTTGTTATTGTACTTTGTTTTGTCATTGTGCTTTGAGATACTCGTAGTTCAACGTATGGTCAAACATAGATACACACCCAATGGTAACGCACCATTTTAGATCCCATTAAATTAATCAACACCAATGACGTCTCAATCCAACATTGGCCAAATAAGTTGCACAAACATCCTTCAATCCTGGTCTCCAATATGTTGAGGTCGATGTTTAGTCTAGCCGCATGCAGCTGAATTCTAGAGTTTTACACAGAGTGACTGTCTGTCTGATTTCTATAACTCAGTGGCTGTTTAACACGATACCCCTTGGTTAGACCAGTGTCAGATTTACTGGCTTCTGACTGCCCGTTACAACGGTCAAAGACGTAGTAATGACAGCCGGGAATAACTGCTTAACCGCGTTCTTTTCTAGGCACGGATTTATCTCTATATGCAAAGCTGATCTCCCATCACGGATCGACCTCAGCAAGGGACACGACTCAGCAAAGACAATGTTTGTGCAACTTGTTTGGCCAATGTTGGATAACATTGTCCAAACAAGTTGCATAAACATTGTCATAAAATCAATACGAGCTTGCAAACATGACCAATGTATAAATAACTAGTGTCATACTTCCCTATTCTCAAAATAACTCAGTCAAGCTGTGACGTGAGCAAACATCATCAGCGAACCATTGTGTGACGTCATCATGTTGTTGCCGAAAAATTCCAGTCACGTCAATTTAAGAGTTTATCGTTCGCGTCGATTTCATGGGTGTAATACAATAGACATATAATGAATGTATAAAAAATGTAGGTAATAAATCTTACTGTTACGAGCTGGGGTTCGGGATAGAAATAATTAACGCTAATTAAACCAAAATTAACACTTTAATTAAATAAACACAAAATCAAAATTAACACAATTATTCACTTAAATCTCAACACTTAAATCGCACCGAAATTCACTTGTAAAGCTTCGATTATATCGCCTTGGATCTTCAAATAAGACTGCCATCTGCGTTCCTGTGCGAGCTATTTATACCCCGGTCTATGAGTTCTAGAATATTCTTATAAAATCGACTCACTGTTTATACTGCCTAGAATATTCCAGGAAGCTACTCGAGATACACAGTACTGCTACTCGCCGCTAGATGGCGTTAGTGTCACGAACATTATAGATTTCTGTCGAAGTTTCTCGACGTACTTCGCTAAACGACTGGCATAGGTACCAACTATTGAAGATTAAATAAAATAAAAACAACATGGCTAAATAATAACAGGATTTTGGTCAGATTTCAATTTTAAGCTACGTTCGAAGAGGTCAGTCCATGGCTGTGTGACCACTTAACATGTTATAGAGATTTCTCAGTGCCTTGGAAAGCACGATCAACCATTTGTCTTAGCTATCATTTTTGCAATTACCTGATAGTCTGCACGGGTCAGAAGCCAGAAAATCTATTACCAATCTTTACAAAGAAGTCTTGGAGATCATTTGTCCTCAACATCCCAGTAACTGGGTACTCAGAGAGGGTAGACTGGAAGTCGACCACATCATAGTCGGAAAAAAGGTTAAGCAGATGGTGACCGATCAACCTGAGACATAAATATGTACGTACTACGTATTTAGTATATATTATGTCACCTACCGAACAAAAACGTGGTTTTTAATGAATCTACAATTTTTTTACCAAGAGTTGATTAATAAAGAAACCACAGCAACCTTATTCCTCCATCTCCCTTTCACTATCGGTCTACCAGACGTACTGCTGGGTACCACAGAACAGATAAAAGAGGTTAGAAAGGAAATAGTTCCTGATTTGTATTAGAACGCGTGTCGCCGCTTGTCTCCCACTCTTTATCTCCACTACAAGCAAGAGACCCATACGTATGCGCATTACGCACACAAATAAACTTCACACACTTAGATCACGAGTTTGCAACTGATTGTCACACTAACGCAAAGACTGTGTTTAACATGCACTCACACACGCGTTAAAGCAATTTATTTCCCATATACGTTAAGGTAACCAAAAGGTCGATAATCAATATCGGTAAAAATAAAATTATTGTAATTCTTAAAAAATTTGTTACTAAAGTTTTGCAATTTTTTGCTATAGCTTGAGAAGGGCGGGGTAGTAATAGTGTGGAAATAAATTAAATAATATTGTCAAATTTACGGGGCACATCCGTCACAGCCACGATATTCGAATTTTCTTTCGATGTTTGTATTTTTTTTGGTAATTGCAGTTCTGTTTTACGAAAATACCACCCGTACGAACCTGGGCTGTGTGTTCTCGCGATAAACGTTATTCGCGCCATATAAAGCCATCAGTTAAAGCTATTACGTAAATAAATGACACAGGTAAAAAGTACAACAATCTTTTAATAATGAACAATAATTTAAACTAATTTCAATGCAGATTTAATAATAATATCCGCAAAAATTATCCAGGTTTGATGTCATTTAATGTTTAGTCTTTAAGTCAAGAGTGAATAAGTTACTTCTAGGCGTGTTCCATCTTCAACCAAACCATCACTTACCATCAGGTGAGATGGTGGTCAAACGCGAGCCTATTATCAATAAAAAAAACAATAAAGTTTTATAGAATATAAATTACACACTACTTACTGCAATATTTTTGTATGGAGAAGTTCCTGTTTTTAAGTATCTATTGCCTGACTTTTATTATACACTACTAATTTTTAATTAGTACAAATACTTAAAGGGCTTATTAGAAAAGGTCTTGTTATTATATATGTAAAGTCTTACTATATAATATTGATAAATAGCAAAGTTATTAGCGTTTGTTTATATCCCAAAATGTCACTCAATTTACGGACATATTGTACAGGCCATTCATGTATTCATTAATCGTGATGTCGCGGTCACGCGGTCTCGCTCAAACTTGCCCCGCCTCCAACAGCTGTTATCGTAATTGTAGGTAGCTTAGACGCATGTTTAAGCTTTACGAATTAAAAAAAAAGTAAAATAAAAGGTTCACGAAAAATAATAGGCACTTATTAAATTCAAACTTTACCTACATACTTTAATTGGGCCATTTGCTTGTGTTGTTCAGTATCCAACTGCAGAACTCCATCCTTGGTTCATTATCCACAGTAGTCAATTCTTGACCCTTTCTTTAGTGGTATGGGTGAAATCCAGACGAACTAATGATCGTCTATGCACAGTACTGGCTGATATTAAAATGACGAGCTGCGTCATTCGTACTTCGCCGGGGATCTTCAAAGTAGTCCACTACATCGTCGTAAAGGTTTTGGGCCGGTCTTCCATGTCCTTGGCGATGGGCCGTTGCGCGGAATGATCAGTGGTCGAGTAAACGTTGGTAAACATTTACCACAGTCCGAACCTTTGGCTAGCGAGCATTTGGGTACTCTTCCCTGTACATACGAACAGCGGCCACCAGACCAAAAGTACACACGCAACATAGCCACGTACTCCCGAGATGAAAACTGGTAAGCCATCACGACAGTAAAAACGTAACAACTTATGTTTAAAAAGCACGCGCACACTTCCGCTAACAAATTGACACTGTTTGTTCATTCACTCGTTGTAAAAAGGACCGCTGGCCAGAGGGGGCGTGGCTTGAGCTTAGACGCGAGTTTGCCGGGATTTATGAATGACGATCTAACTGGACTAGCACTGCGCGTAGTATTTTCTAGTAGCAATTGTTATGAATGATTGATTCAATTATGAGTTTACCAGTTATGACAAATTTTCGTAGACAATTTTGGGGTTTCGTTTTTTTTACTTTTGACTACATAAATATGATCAGTAAAGGGTACGGATAGAGCCCCATTTTTTTTTGTACTAATTAAAAATTAGTAGTGTATAATAATTTTCTGCAAAATTTTCAGATCAAATTGTACTACATTTAGTAGGTATCCATTCATTTCTACCGGTTGCCCCAATCAACAATTTTTTT
Source organism: Tholera decimalis (assembly GCA_943138885.2). Lineage (NCBI taxonomy): Eukaryota > Metazoa > Arthropoda > Insecta > Lepidoptera > Noctuidae > Tholera > Tholera decimalis. The sequence goes on along the minus strand of OW964550.2, from coordinate 43,703,632 downwards.
ATATCTGGATCTGTTGGAAACCTAGCAATAAAACGTATGTTTATAAACAGCTAACCTCAAACAAATTTTTTGACGAAAACCTAGTAACTAAATTAACAATAGTTGGTGGTAATAAACAAAGGTATTTTCATTAAAATAATACTGATAATAATCATTTGAATACATTCGTTATATCGACAGTGTTTACAACTTGGTACAACACTATTGATACGCATGGAATTTCGCGGTATTCAAGCATTGGCTCGGCACACGCGACTCTCGCAATAACGCATTACATTGCGCGATCGCTTGCGTAGTACAAGATGTTACCCATGTATTGCAAGCAATGTATGATTTTGCATCTGATCGCGATTGTGTCGTTTTTTTCTACAAATTACATAATACTATTGTAATAATTACAAATATCACTAGTATTTTAAGGTTTTTGGGACTTACCGGTGAAAAGAAATCCCTTCTCGGGTTACACTACACACCTGGCTTCTTTTCCGACACGATATGACAGCGCAAGACAGCATAATGATTTTTTTTCGCGGAGTTTCGTTCGTCGTCACAATACAAGTGCGACTATTGACCGGTGAATATAATTTTGGTTGAAGTATGAGCGTTCAAACTATGAGCGGCGCGCCTGCCCCGCCCACAAGGCCATTCTAACTTCTTTTATCTGTTCTGTGCTGGGTACCATACACACTTGCTTGATATACCGTCTTGTCGTACCAAGCGCTTCTCCTCCACATTTATTGTGCACACAGCCAAGCTGTGGAACTCCCTTCCGGCTTCTCTGGTCCCTGCCACTTATGACCTTTCAACCTTTAAAGCAAGAGTGAACAGGCATCTTCTGGGTTCGTTCGTTCCATCGTAGACCTCATCCATCTCTTACCATCAGGCGAGAACGGGGTCAAGAGTGGGCTCATCCTGAAAAGAAAAACTACTTATGTATTTAAGACTCGTAAAAAAAAATACGAAGCCTCTTTAGCATAATTTCAGCACTAAAATCCATCAGGATATTGCAACAAAATATTAATTGTTTGCATCGGAATCCAATTAATTGGACACTTAAATGCATTCAATTAATTGTATCACGGCTAACGTGACGGCTGCAAACTTCAATTTATGTTACAATTAATTTGAGAATTCGTAAACAATACGTTCTGTGTGATGGAAAATTCAAATTAGTAATCATCGACTTTTGATTCATATGATTGATTTTGATGATTCGCTTAAAATTAAAAATAATCTCTTTTTTACATATACATTTTACAAAAATATTCTATAAGTACTATGTAACAACGCCCTTTTTGTGTCTGAATTTTTTTTATGTACTTTATGCAAAACAAATAGTACAAAGACAGATTTAATGTTTCAGGCATTCTCAATTCAAAACGTATATTTATAACTATAACTAGCCTCTGCCCGAGGCATCGCTCGCGAGAAATTTTTTTCTTTCTTAAAATCTATAAGCGTTTGTCGCTCTCCAGCCTTTTAACTACCTCTACTCCAAAAATCACATCAATCCGTTGCGATGTGAAAGAAGGACAAACACATTTTCACATTTATAATTCTAGTTTGTCATCACAATCAGATGGTCTAAGAACGCATTGAGGACTAATTATATATGATAATGAACACTAACAGAGGTAAAGTTTCACAAAAGGAAACTTCTCTAAAACGCCCGCTTGGTCCCATGGCCTAGTTTTACTTTGATTATCCGGAGATTGACAGTTTTTCCGACATACTTCGTTGAATTTTTTTTAACATATGCAAAAAAGGTTTTTATACGTTAGTTTTTTTATTGTTCTTATTTCAGGACTCCGTCAATTAAACGGATCATTTTAAAAGACAAGTTTTTCTGTTTAAAAAAATCTTAATTTTACGTTCACAAATTGAAATTACGCAGCGCATAAATTGTATTATTTAAAAATAATACACTCTTACAAAATACCAACACCCGGATTGATTTATTTCTGAGGGCTTCGGACACGGATAAATCTCTCACGGAAGATATAACACTAATTTTTCTTATTGTTAGATTTTAGGAGAAAAATCAGCTAAACTTTAAAAAATAACGTACAATGACACAATTGTACTGTCCCTTACATTTATAGACAATGTGTAACGGAAACCCCATATTTATCCAAAAGGGCTGAAGACAACATCTAGTATAGAGTCTCATGCACAGTTTCAGCTCAAAATAACTGACTCAAAGAATTGATACCAAATTATCGGTTTCATATATTTCTTGAATACCAATCATAACAAACATGTCACAGCACTACGAGGGTCAATAACTTTCCACGTCACTTGCCAATAACACGATAATTCTTTTCGTTCTTCTTAATTTGAAAAATTCGGTCTCTGGTATCAGTGTATTGGTATTTGTAATAAGTTCTACATACGTAGACTTAGGATTACAAAACCCTTGCCATATCGTTTGTTATCATCCAAAGAAGCCATGCACTTGGTATGTATATACCCTTTAAATTACACGTTGTATATGTATGCAACCATACATAAAACAATATACTACACAGTAGCAAATAATTATGTATGTAGGATCACCTTCAAAGAATCTAAGGACTTCTACTACGCCGCAACCTTGTTTGTGCTGTGTAAAGCTGTAGTCACCACACATTAAACAACAGATTCTTAATTCAACTTTATGAGAAATGATAACCCAAACTTATATTGGAATATAATGCGTCGAGGAAGGTTTTGCTACCAATGTATGTAAGTGTGGGTTCTTTATTCGAATTATTTATTGAGGATTTGAATAGAGAATTTGCTGATCAATTTTAAAACTGATCATAATTACCTATGTATTTTATATTATTATGTTCAATTAATATCATTTATGATGTTTGTACACTGACAGCCCTAAATATGTCTCCTTTAAGTTTTGTCCATCCAAAGGTTGTCTGTAAGAGATCGCCCTATGCGATAAGACCGCCCATTGTACACTAGTCTTACTTTTTGTATCCACTGAAATATCGTAAGGTGAACAATAAAGAATAATTATAATAAATAAATATGGTAAGATTTTTTTTAAAGAAATAATACTTATTATGTTTTAATTATTATGCACGGTGCAGGTAAGGTTTGGAAGGAAAAAGGGGAGGCCTTTGCTCAGGAGTGGGACACAGATTAGGCTAAGAAAGAAAAATCTTATTATGATGGCTACTCTTAATTGGTTGCATTTTTTGGTTAGTAAGTAGATGCCAAAACTTAAAATATCTGACTTTTGTCGTTCTGAACTCTTGTTTTGCATTAAAAATGAGCTTTTTAGGGTTCCGTAGCCGAATGGCAAAAAACGGAACCCTTATAGTTTCGTCATGTCTGTCTGTCTGTCCGTCCGTCCGTATGTCACAGCCATTTTATTCCGAAACTATTGAAACTACACATGTGAAACGTGGTAGATGTATTCTGTAAACCGCTTTCCGATTATAGAAAAAAAGAAATAAATACTTGAAATTAAGGGCGGCTCTCCATACATGGAACTGAAACCGGAAATATATATTATTTTTTTCTTTCACCCTATGCGTGTGTGATATTCATAGACAGGTCTTAAAATGATATTGAGGTTTCTAAAACTACTTTTTCATAAAATTAATCGTTTAAAAGATATACGCTTCCAAAGTGGTAAAACGTGTCCCCCCCTCCTCTAACTTCTATAATAATGGGGTTAACAATTTAAAATAAATACGTGTTGTAGATCTTAATATAAACTTTCAAGCAAAATTGGTTTGTACGAGATTGGGTCAGCAGTTTTTGAGATATAGCATATTTTTTAAACCTCAAATATAACTTTGTAATTCATACAAACACTATGAAAAACAAAGTTATTTGGCGTAGTTACTACGGAACCTTTCATGGGCGAGTCTGACTCGCACTTTGCCAATTTTTTGGTTAACGTATTTTGATCTAAATTCCATCACCACCTTAGTTTTTCTACCAAATCTAATTTGGCCCGGCAAATGGAATTAACGAGACCAAACCTACACTACATCCCTACGCGTACCATGAAACTACTCATTTACGCCTATACCATTAGCCGGAATTCCACAAGGAACATGATACATACATATATGATACCGAATACCACAATAAGGGCCGAGTCACTGAACTTCGTCCTTCGACAGATGAAATCGTTCGATAACTTCTCGAATAACGCGGTAAGTGGTAAAATCGTATGACCTACTTGTGAACAAAGACATTCATTCAAATTAATGTTTCCGGAGATACTGCAGATTGTCGATGGGTTTGAGGTACGAAAAAAATCATCACGTCGTTTTCAACTCATTCTTATTAGGTATTTCTTTACATACTAGCACTTCGACCACGACTTTGTCTTCGTCTGTGTCATATATGTATAGGTAATACACCTTACTACCATTGAAAAATTCTTTAAAATAGGATCGTTAGTTCCGGAGATACATGCAAACTTACAAACCAATTTCAACCCAAGCCAAGCCAATTCCAAACCAAGTCAATTTTTGCCTCTGTAAATAAATATTATTAACAGAATTAGAAATTCACTTATATAGAAAATAGGTATGGTGAATAACAATGTACTTTGCCAGTAAGCCTAATATTAAAAGAAACATTACAAATTATGCTTCGAATAAAAAAATACTCGTATACACTGTTACTACATATATTTCGTTTTCAGTTACGCATCACTAGGACGATGCATGAGTAGAACACAAATTTAGTTATTTATTTTTATTTTTATTTATTTTCTCCCAAAAGATACATAAAACAAAATTTCTTTAACAAATGTATAAAACATACATATTATAGTAGAGAAAAGCCGAGGATTTTAAATATTTCTAATGTTATATAGTAAAAAAAAAAAAATTTTTGTGCGCTTACATTGCAAAAGCTGGCTAAACTTTACGAGATACAGAAAAATGTACTACGGAATCGAATATCTTACAAAGATCTACAAAAAAGACCGCAATGAAAGCGGAAAGCGGAAGAAATAAGTTTATGTCAATCTCCTAAGAATAATCCACAGTAGGTAACCATTTTTATCGATTTCTTTTTACAAGAAGAAAATGAGTTGAATAAGAAACTATTTTAATTAATACAGTATTATTTCTTATGCAATTAGTTACGTTACATAAATTGAATGTAGACAAAATTGCCTTTCTTACAAGATAATATCAGAGATTTAAAATACGTATGTAGAGCAGCAGTACGTATAGCTTATCCATAATAATAAAAATATTATTAATCATTCCACAATAACACACACATTAATTTCTATTAGGACGGCGGACGGATTGTGCGTCGCAGACCGGGTTTCTTGTTGTAGAAAAATAAGGAAAATAATTAATAACCAGCGTTCAAAAGAATGGTGAAGGAGCATTATTTCTCCCTATAAATTTTGCCCTTGTTTCTCAATTATACATTTAATATTTATTAGTATATGATTTTTGTATTGTATGTATTTGATATTATTATGTTCAATTAATATTATGATGTTTGTACACTGACAGCTCTTAATCTGTCTCCTTTAAATTTGTCCATCCAAAGGTTGTCTGCAAGAGATCGCCCTGTGCGATAAGACCGCCCATTGTACACTAGTTTTTTTATATATCCATATAAATATTGTAAGGTAAATAATGATAAATTGTTTACACCGACGGACCGTCAGTAATCCAACATCCAGATAAGTCTCTCTGAGTTGGTAATGGTTTTACCTTAGTAGTTCCCGTCAGTTGGTGTTCAAGTGTCGAAACAACCACTAATCTCACTCACGGGGCTCTTCATTTCACGGAGCCCTACTTCTCAAGTGCTTTCTTCATTAATTCTCAAGAATATGTAAGTCTTTGTGGTAATGAACACGACGAGATGTGAGTGGAATAGTCTTAGAAGGACACACATTGATCTTATTGGCGAATAGATGTTCTTATTTATTTTTTATGGATCTCACTTGTTGATACTTAAGCGATGATGTGATCCAACATAAAACACACTTACCTAGAAGAAACCTTTTCTCTCTTGAGTTAAAGATCCCCAGCTATCAGGAAATACAGACTCCGGCATGGAATTCCACTCCTTAGCTGTACGCAATATGAAAGTATTCCCAAAACCTTTTGTGCTTACGGGTCATAGAGGTCAGGCGTGTAGCAATCGCAACCGAGGTGTGTATAACCTGCTATATGTGGGTTTGAAAAAAATGCATTCACTATAAAGGAATTCCAACTCCGGGAATTATATAAGAATCATAGCAGGATATTCTGAAGTCTGCCTTGCTCACATGGTAACAAACATGAACATTCAAACTGACACATTTGTAGATTTATATTAAGAAATTTGGATTATTACATTCAAAATTAAAATTTCTATTGAAAGATTCTTTATTATCAAGCAGTAGATACTTCCACAACCAAACAAACAACTTTTTTTTTTTCTTTTATATTACTCGTTTTTTTATCGTTAACAGGCTTGCGTTTGACCATCATCTCACCTGATTTTAAACGATGATATGGTCGAAGATGAAGCACGCTGGCCTAGAAGTAACCTATTCACTCTTGACTTACAGATTCCCAGGAAGACTCGTACTAAATAAGAAGATTTTTTATTAAAATCTGCTGGTTTCAAAACCGTAATAATATTTCCTTTTTTTTAATCTGAATTTATAATTATGACGAACTAAATGATTAACGATACATCAAGCATTTTAAAGCTGACGTAAAATAATGATTACATTCCGCAATGAACCGTAACAGTTGTGAAAGTGATCCAGTTTCAGCGCAAATTTATCGTTCATTTCGCTGCCATGAATATCAGCTCCGGTAGCCGTGATCGTCTAGTGGTTAGGACCCTACGTTGTGGCCGTAGTAACCCAGGTTCGAATCCTGGTCACGGCAGTGATTCACTGTCGCGGCGGAGCGAATTCTTTTGTTTTTTTTTTTTAAGTAAAAATGTTGTATACTACAATAACGTTTATTTAAACATGGCAAGATGATGCAGAGAACAAAAAGCCTTGTTAGTAACCCAAATTATAATTATATCATCGAGAAAATAAAATTTTAGGAGCTCGTGGCTAAAATAGTATCAGACGTATCGTCCATGAGCAAGAAAGAGGAGGGTTGGTTGTCCGCCAGCGAGATGGGTAGTCGACTTTGTTGCCAACGCGGTTATATCCTGGATGAGACTGTGACAGAAACGTAGAGCTTGGCACAAGCAAAAAAGGCCCATACCCAGCAATGGGTGGAGTCAGGCTGTGAATAATGATAATACCATTTATGACTCGATCTTTAAACTTGCCGTAGTCGGTCCGTATAATTAGGTCATGGTTTAAAGACATCCAAATTCCTACGTATCTTGAAAGCACGGTAGGCCGTCAAACCTGTATATCATTTTGTGCATCTGTTTTCTTTTTTCTTTGACCGTCGTTAAATTGTATCAGAAGTCAGTTAATCACAGCGCAGTGTGTGTCGGCCGTAGTAAAGTCGTCTCGCATACTGCAGCACTTTGGACACGTCCTTAGGCATATTTTTAAGGATGGGAAATCATCTAATGGCTGCCTTCCGATCTGGAGCGAGAGGGTGTGTCAGATTCTTACTGACTAAAACCTATCCGTGTTCCATCATATGCGCTTCGTGTTACGAGGCCGCGGTAACTCTTTCGAACAATTCCGCAACGTCTTTAGGCATGGTAACGCCTCCATAGAGGCCGCTATGGTCGTATTATAAGGAAAATGAAAGGAACCAGATCTAATTTTATTATTCCTGGGTGGGAAAATCATTAAATGACTCCTCCCACTGTGGGTGAAGTGGAAGGGAGTGTCAGACTTCTACTGACTAAAAACCCACCCTGCTCCTTCAGAATATTCCCGCAACCGCGTAAGGCAGTAGCCCTATAGGGCCTCGTCAATGCTGCTGACTGCTCTTTGAGGCGCGCGTGAAGCACGGCGCGCCGCCAACTCGGGCCTGGTTCTTACCGGACGGTGAGCTACCCCTGTTCATAGTCTGCAGGGAACCCGATCACTCGCCAAATCACCTATGTACTGGACTGGCCAAGTGAAGTGCGCTGACTGTCTAACAATAGGAACAGATGGTAGGAAATCATGCGGAGAGCTGTGTATGCTACTGACCAGCAAGAGCGAGGCGACAAAGAAGAAGATCGTGTTCAATTTCAATTCCAGGTTCGCCGTAGAATCAGATTAGCTGAGACCAACATAATTGAGACATGGCAAGGCATGTGATGTATTATATTTCTCTGCCAAGTGAAGTGATTATTACATGTAGGTGGAAAATAAACATCAGTACACTTAAGCTCATCACTTTCGTAATTTATTTATTAAAACTTTATGCAACACAAAATGTACAAAGGCGGACTTAATTCCATACATATTCCATAGGAATTCTCTACCAGTCAACGATGGGTGGTGAAGAGATAACATGCCAGGTGCATAAAAAATAAACTAAGTAGATAATATATTCAAAGTAAAAGTTTTATTACAAATGTATATATACATATATAATTAGAATAAACTTACAAACATATTTTTTATAATACATACCAAAAATATATAATATATAAAATAAAAACTCATAGAAAGGGGGTTATGAAAATTCTGCTTCCGCTATTTGTTAAGAAAATAATCCCGCAACTTTCTCTTAAATGCATATTTACTGGTGGCCATCCTGATATCGAGAGGTAGTGCATTCCACAGAAGAATAGACTGTATAGAAGGAAGAGTGAATAAAATCAGAAGTATGAGATGGACAGAGTAAGAGAAGATTATTGGAAGAGCGCAGACTTTTAGCGTGTGAAGAACATAGAAATTGAAAATGAGAAATAAGGTAAGAGAGGGGGGTAGGAGAGTTTAGCAAAGAGAAAGGCGTAGTCAAAGCGCGCAATCTTTTTCTCTGGCGAATGGGCATACATTTGAGCTTGGTTCTGTACCTTGATACGTGGTCATATTTTTTTAAAGTAAATATGAATGATTTATAGATCAATTACATCTTACTATCTTACTTTTTACTAATATTATAAATACGAAAGTTTGTGAGAATGGATGCATTTATATAGATATTTGTTACCCTTTCATGCAAAAACTACTAACGGATCTGAATGAAATTTGGTAAAGAGGTAGTTAACATCCTAGGATAACACAAGAATACATTTTATCCCGGAATTCCCACGGATTTACACAGGAAAACCCTCCCACGTGAACGAAGTCGCGGGTAGAATCTAGTATTTTATTTGCTATTAATTTTATGAAATGTAGCGCAATATTCTGAATGAAGTCTTTATCAACTTTTATTTATTTTATAACGTGTAACGGAAACCCCATATCTATCCAAAAGGGCTGAAGACAACATCTGGTATGGAGTCTCTATGCACAGTTCCAGCACAAAATAACTGACTCAAAGAATTGATACCAAATTATTGGTTTCATATATTTCTTGAATACCAATCATAACAAACGTGTCACAGCACTACGAGGGTCAATAACTTTCCACGTCACTTGCCAATAACACGATAATTCTATTCGTTCTTCTTAATTTTAAAAATTCGGTCTCTGGTTTCAGTGTATTTGAATTTGTAATAAGTTCTACACACATAGACTTAGGATGACAAAACCCTTGCCATATCGTTTGTTATCATCCAAAGAAGCCATGCACTTGGTATGTATATACCCTTTAAATTACACGTTGTATACTTTATTGTACACCTTACAATATTTCTATGGATATAAAAAAAATAAACTAGTGTACAATGAGCGGTCTTATCGCACAGGGCGATCTCTTACAGACAACCTTTGGATAAACAAAAATTAAAAGAGACAGATTAAGGGCTGTCAGTGTAAAAACAACATAAATAATACTAATTGAACATAATAATATAAAATACATACAATACCAAAATCATATACTAATAAATATTACATGTATGACTGAGAAAGAAGGGTAAAAGTTATAGAGAGAGGTAATGCTCCTTCACCATTCTTTTGAACGCTGGTAGCGTTTGAGCACGCCTCACTTCTATGGGTAATGCATTCCAAAAACGAGCTACTTGTATAGTAAAAGATTTGCCAAAGAAAGGAATGCATACGAATACTTTTGTTACTTTTATACCTATGAAACCAGTTAATTACCTTTTATCCCGGAATTCCCACGGGGTCGGATTTACGCGGGAAAATTCTCCCAGGCGAATATAGTCGCGAGCAGAAGGAAGTATATGGTAATTATAACCTTCATAATAAAGACTAATCAACAATTTTAATAATACTAATAAAAATATATTTGTTAGACCCAATATAATTAAATATCATTTATCTACATACTAACATAATTCACGAATAATGAAGAGTCTTCTTTGAAAAAGATACCAAAGCATTTTCTTTGCGTCGTTTAAATTCTAATATTATTTCATCAAAGAAATGAAGATAAAAGATAACATGTCGCTCCATTTTGATTTCTTTTGAGAAATTTTTAATACTAGTTTCTGCCCGTGACTTCGTTCACATGGAAGGGTTTTCCCGCGTAAATCCCAATCCGGGGGAATTCCCCCGAGATAAAAAATAGCTTATGTCTTATTTCAGGATTTCCACTATCTACATAACAAATTCCATTCGGATCCGCTTTGTAATTTATGCGTGAAAAACCAACAAAAATCCTCAAAAACTTTTGCATTTATACTATTAGTAAGACCAGCTGTATTTGCGACTTCGTTCGTTTTTTTTAAATTTTTTTTTAAGTTCACATAGGAAAAGTTATCGTCATTTTACGATATGTCATTCAATTGAAATAAAGTACATGTTGTACAGTGTACATCCACACTCTGAATTATACTCTGTCTTTCTGCTAGAACTAATTGAATATTCATTCAGTAATTTCAGATATATGCGTAACCAAGCATACAGAAAATAATCGTGCAAATAGTTGATTTATGTTCAATTACCTTCTTTAATAACAGCCTTTCGTTTTTATTACTTTTCTTTCAATGTAGACCGGGTTTTGTTGTTTTATTAAATGTATAAAGGGAGATACATAATGTATTAGCTTATACTCGCGGCATTGCTCGCGTAAAAAGATTTTTAAGATGTATCTCAGTCACTCAGTGATAATGTAGCATTTTACTTGGGAAAGTTTTCTTTAAACCACATGAATAATTTCGGCAATAACCTCGTACATACTTACTCAGCCACAAACATTACATCTTAATAATATTATCGTAAAATTTAGCATAGATATATTATATACTAATAATATTATGAAAATGTTATTAATTGTATGTCTTTTTGTATTGTTACAACCCCAATCTATCTTGGACACGGAAATAGACTAGCTACTTTTCATCCCTTGAATACTTGGTAATCTTGGGAAGATATCAAACTTTAAAGGCCCATTTAGATGGAGAGAGTTTCTCGACTCGAAGATACGATTATCGAAAGAACATTAAAAAAGTTTCTTCATGTAAACATTCACGATTGTCGCCCTTCCGCTTAGGCGACGATTGCCGCGCAATAGAATATATCAGCCTCCGTATAAACAGAACCACAAAGCGAGAATTGTATTTCGAGGTTTGGTGCTAGTCCCCAGTCAGTAAGTATGTATAAATACGTGTTTAGTAAATACTCAGCAAATTAGAGGTTTTCTCAAAAATGTGTCCAAAACGTTGTACCAAGGCAATTTCGGAACGTAAACAATTTCAGGCCCAGCTCCAGTCCCCAAAGCTGATTTTACTTTTTTACGTTATAGCAAATTACTGACTTCTCATATTTTTAATTTTTGCTGTTATTTCCTTTGGGCCAAATTTCTCAACTCCCAATTTTCTTGCAAATGTATTAAAATATGCATTTCTTGCATCACGATTTTTATAATGCACATTCCTTGTATCCCACAAACCCCCTTTTTCTATAAATTTCAATAAACTTACAGGTCTACTGAAAAGTTTCTTTTGAAATAAGCAGCACCTTTGTGTTATTTTATCTGTATTTGTATTTTTTTTTATTTTTAAGTGTCATGTGTGTACATTTATAAATAAATTGTTGGCAGTCAATGACGTAGTTTATTACATCTTTGTCGGCAGTACCAAATTTGAAAGATTTTCGTGGCATTTCGAGAACAATATCGTAGAAATTACTGAACTCGAAAGGCAAATCTCACACTTAAAACGGTTCAAACCGATTTGTACGATACTCGTATGAACTTGAAAACGAGAACACTATTCGAGAACTCGTAAGCAAGAATCTTCTTACTATAATTTTCGCCGTGTAAACAGTCACAGTTATTTTTCGCTGGGCAATAAATGCTTGCGAATCTCGTATGACATAATCGTAGGCGAGAATTTAGTTCTTGCCTGTATGTAAGCATTATGACACATTAATCTTTTAGTGCTATGGTTGAGCACTATTTTTAGAGATTTTATGCATATAAGGTAGCAGAGATTTACTTTAGACAGCACTTTGGAGAATAAGTTAAGGAGAGCAATGACACGGCGTGAAGTCACAGTAATGAATGTGGAATGAATGTTCTTTATTAAAATAGAATTGTGTATAATATATACACAATTCTATTTTAATAAAGAACATTCATTCCACATTCCAAACATTAACATTACCAATTATATAATTGGTAATGTTTACATAAGTTAAACAGTGGTCACTGTGTGAGCGCGCTCTCAGGGCATGCGTGTCGTATGTATGTTTACATTTATTTAATTTATTGTATTTAGAAAAGTATTCCTCTTTGTTCATTGTATTGACGGTTCTAGGTGCGCGTGTCTCAGACGTTTGTTTGTGATCGGCAGCTTCTCAAAAGCGAAGGGTAGGTACGTATGCTACAATCTTATGGCGTTTATTGCTTGCGATAGTAGCGTACGATTTCTCGCCAAGAAACGTTCGAGAAACTCTCTCCATCTAAATGGGCCTCTACGCGTGCAAAGCTGCCGGCTGAAACGAGTAAACCATAAACACGTCTTTGTTTTACTGTAAAAGAAAGGCAATTTAAACATAATTTACATGTTCATGTAAAGTATACGAGTTTCAAACTTTGCTACGAAGTTATAATCACATGGAAATCGTATATTAAAAGATACTGAAGTATCGAGGAGACTTGTAATGAATTGAATATTGAGGAGAGAGGAGAAGACAAGAATACTTGAGTAACTTTATATTCAATGCATTTTAAGAAGCTGAAGAGCCGATAAACGTCATTGTTGAACTTAATATGGGATAATAAAAGATATTATCCCATATTAAGTTCAAAAATGACGTTACCCGACTGCGCGACGAGAAAGGTAATGTGTTTTTAACCGACTGTGTATGTTACGCCACATATGTAGGTACACATATGTGGCGTTGTAGAGGCCAAACGCGTAGGCCGATTTTAATAATTATTCTTACGTCAAACGATTTGTCTTAAAATTGTGAGTGTCACTAAAGAGGGGATGGGATACTACGATGGCAAATAACCATACTACCACACACGAAATGTGGTAACTTATCTGCTCACATCTGTACGATACCTTTAGAGTGGAAACTTTCACACGCGTCATCGGGAACGGAGGATCCTCCGACCGGGGCGAAAGAAGTAGTTTATTTTCTCGATAGTCCTCTCGCTCATTCTTAGAATTTTTCGGTTGCTTAACCAGACTTGCCCGTGGTGACCTTAATTATAATAATTAAAGCCTGCAGTCGGGTCTATCTGTCTATCTAGGGACGAGCTGGATTGGACAAGGACGAGTGTGGTTGTACTCGGGCTGCGGTTTATATTCAAATTGCATGGAGATCTTTGAAAGTGATAGATTGGATTTGACTAACTTTAGATTTGTGTTGTTGACCAACAACATTGCGGTAAGAGGTTATGTGAACCAGTTTACTACTTAAAAAGCCAGACAAAGTGAGCCAATGTCACCACCCACCACCACCACGATTCTTTGTTAACATTAATTTGTATTAGTAAGTCTCAATGTCAGTCCCATCGCTGATACTAATTGATAGGTGCTCGCTGGATTATTCCAGGAATGGTTCAGAATATAAACAGCTCAACTCTCTCACTCTCAACAGCACGATACGAGCTGCTCGTATATTTGAGCCATATGCTGCTAACATTACACGGTTCGACAATCACAATACTCATAAATGTTCATTATTTATGTAGGTAAACTGTGACCTATTTCCTCTAAATAACCTACCTAAATGTACCTAATATTCATAGGGAATTGAACCGAAATAATATTATGTGCGGAGCTTTGCTTCTTCTTCAAAATGGGTTGATGGACAAAAGATTATTTTTAAACTAGAAAGAAGTAAGAATATATGCAAATAATAAAAATAATACAAATCACGATACTATTGTGTGCCTGACGCCTAGTTGTCTGGCATTTCTGCTGGACTATAGTCTCATATCTGAAGAAATGTCAGACAAATAGTGCCTGACGTTACTTACTACTGACTTAGTTGAAGATGGTAAACCATTTTTGATGCTGACTAGTTTAAATCAATCAGTATAATCCCAATGCCGGACAGTCTCGACTCCAATGTGTTGGATTCTGTGATTAAATCGTCATAAACGTTTCTTACTCGTCACGCTAGCTTTTTTTAGTCGTTCCATAGCGACCACGTCCGTCTTTTGGCTCCCACTGAGCAACAGCTCTAGCCATTGACAAAAAGGTATCTTTTTATGGCAATTGGTTAGTACTTTGGTTCAACGCAATCATTGTATGTTGTAGTGTGTTTCTTTTTTTAATAACTATTTTTTCCATTCTTTTATTTTCTTTTTTCGAATATAGTTAATAGATAAGGTTTGGCTTTGGTTAATGAAAACGTCCAGCCTAGTCATTAGATCCTCGCATGTACAGGAACCAGTGCATTCACGTGGTAGTCGAAAATTGTGCAATGGGCTACGGGCTGCCAAAAAAAAATATCGGGGCAGCCGAGTTCAGTACAGAGGCCGTTCGGTTTAAAGAAATTTATTTCTCAAAAAGAACATACAAAGTTCATTTAAATATGAGAAACTTAACATTAAATAAAAAATCTTAAATATAAACATTGTCGTTCGATCTATCGAGTACATTTTATTACTGCTGGTTGGCCAAATACAACTTCAATCTATTTTTAACCGACTTCAAAAAAAAAAGGAGGGTTACAATTCGTCTTGAACTTTTTTTTTTATGTTTGTTACCTCATAACTCGGAGATGGCTGGACGCTACACGCTCCATGATCTTACAGAGTGTGGACGTGACTGAAATAGGCCTGTAGTTGGCAGGGTCAGCACGACTGCCCTTTTTGGGTACAGGCTGTACGTTAGCCAGCTTCCATGCTTTCGGCACCTTTCCAGTCTCTAGCGAAAGGCGAAACAGGCGTGTCATGATTGGAGACAATTCAGGTGCACAAGTTCTAAGAACAATTGCTGGTATCCCGTCGGGTCCACTAGCTTTGTTCACGTCAAGATTACGCAGCACTCTACGGACGTCCTTCTGATGGATGCGAATGTCCGACATACAAGTCTCATATCCAATAGAAGCATCAGGAGGGTGAGCGCCGCTACTATCCAGACGTGAAGACTCCGCGAAGAGAGCGGCAAACAAGTTTGCTTTTTCCTCAGCGGAGTGAGCCAGAGACCCGTCAAGTTTGAGCAGTGGTGGTAGTGAGGGGCGACAGAAGTTCGATTCAACCGACTTTGCCAGGGACCAAAACGCTTTGCTTCCAGCAGGGTATGAAGCGAGTTTGTTCCCAATTCGGCTAACGTGGTCAAACCGAGCCCTCCGCAAAACCTTCTTGCTGGACTTGGCAGCCCTGTTGAAGGCTCTCTTCTTCTGATCCACGTCATTTGCTTTGCAGTTTCGAGCATCGACCCATGCTAGGTACGCCGCGTGTTTAAGCGCTTCAGCGCGATCACATTCGGTGCCAAACCAAGGTCGAGCTTTGCCAGACATTGTTAGGACAGAGAACGGAATGTAGTACTCCATCCCCTGTCGCAAAACATCTGCCACGGCGTCTGCACACGACGATGGATCATTTGAAGAAAAGCAAGTAGGCTGCCAAGGATAACATGCAAAGAAAGATCACATGCCTCCCAATCCGCTGACTTGTATCGCTAAACCCGCCGAGTGCCTTTAAGGCTGAGATCGGGCGGAAAGTAGACGGATACAGACTTCACCAGACAGTGGTCGGAACTACCTAACGGTGAGGATATCGTTACCGAATAGCAGTCTGGATCTGTAGTCAGCAGAAGGTCCAAGCAATTGCTCAACATCCGGCACCTTCGTTGCTCCCTGGACCAGCTGAGTGAGATTTAATGCAAGTGCAAGATTGTGCATTTCTCGCCCAGCATGGTCCGTGCACTGGTATGGGAAGAGCCACTCCTGGTGATGGGCATTAAAGTCCCCCAGCAACACGAGCTGAGCTGAAGAGTACCGCTGCTGGGCCGCATCTGCCGCCTCACTGATGTACTGTGTGAGCCTGGTTGTCTCCTGATCTCCACTGTGCGAGCGGTAGACACAGGCATAAATAATTTTGTCTATGCCCGTGTCCACCAGAGCCCAAAGCGTAGAGAACCTGGTGTCCTCAAGGTTCCGGAGACGCCGATAGCAGATGTCGTCGCGGGCGTACATACATACACCCGCACGTGGTTTAAAATTGTGCTCCAAGGTAAACCCTGGGTATAAAAGATACGACAATGAGTAAATGTCAATGAGTACTTTTTTACAGGTATCGTATCGAATAAATCGTGGATGGCAACTTCATCTGGTTCAATTAAACTGAACCTTCTAAATCTAATGATTTAGACGGTTCTGTTAAACAATACATAAATAAAAATAAAAAATGCTAACTTTTGAAGGAGCACAGCTTTATAACAAATTACCGTCCTGTATAAGAAATGTACACTCTTACAATGCATTCAAAACTCAACTTAGCCAGCACATCATTGCGGATCAATCACTTCTGGAGAAATGAATGCATTGGATGGGTAACTACTGTATTGTAATACTGATAACGAACATATTGTAATCTTTACTTTTAGCATTGTTCTCAAGTAAGTGACTTATGTCTTTATTGGGAATAAAGTTTCTTTAAACCGAAATAATAATAACGAAACAATTTTCTAACGGCGCGCGTTAGTGTCACGAACATTCTAGATTTCTGTCGAAGTTTCTCGACGTACTTCGCTAAACGACTGGCATAGGTACCAACTATTGAAGATTAAATAAAATAAAAACAACATGGCTAAATAATAACAGGATTTTGGTCAGATTTCAATTTTAAGCTACGTTCGAAGAGGTCAGTCCATGGCTGTGTGACCACTTAACATGTTATAGAGATTTCTCAGTGCCTTGGAAAGCACGATCAACCATTTGTCTTAGCTATCATTTTTGCAATTACCTGATAGTCTGCACGGGTCAGAAGCCAGAAAATCTATTACCAATCTTTACAAAGAAGTCTTGGAGATCATTTGTCCTCAACATCCCAGTAACTGGGTACTCAGAGAGGGTAGACTGGAAGTCGACCACATCATAGTCGGAAAAAAGGTTAAGCAGATGGTGACCGATCAACCTGAGACATAAATATGTACGTACTACGTATTTAGTATATATTATGTCACCTACCGAACAAAAACGTGGTTTTTAATGAATCTACAATTTTTTTACCAAGAGTTGATTAATAAAGAAACAACAGCAACCTTATTCCTCCATCTCCCTTTCACTATCGGTCTACCAGACGTACTGCTGGGTACCACAGAACAGATAAAAGAGGTTAGAAAGGAAATAGTTCCTGATTTGTATTAGAACGCGTGTCGCCGCTTGTCTCCCACTCTTTATCTCCACTACAAGCAAGAGACCCATACGTATGCGCATTACGCACACAAATAAACTTCACACACTTAGATCACGAGTTTGCAACTGATTGTCACACTAACGCAAAGACTGTGTTTAACATGCACTCACACACGCGTTAAAGCAATTTATTTCCCATATACGTTCAGGTAACCAAAAGGTCGATAATCAATATCGGTAAAAATAAAATTATTGTAATTCTTAAAAAATTTGTTACTAAAGTTTTGCAATTTTTTGCTATAGCTTGAGAAGGGCGGGGGGAAGGGCAGGGGTAGTAATAGTGTGGAAATAAATTAAATAATATTGTCAAATTTACGGGGCACATCCGTCACAGCCACGATATTCGAATTTTCTTTCGATGTTTGTATTTTTTTTGGTAATTGCAGTTCTGTTTTACGAAAATACCACCCGTACGAACGTGGGCTGTGTGTTCTCGCGATAAACGTTATTCGCGCCATATAAAGCCATCAGTTAAAGCTATTACGTAAATAAATGACACAGGTAAAAAGTACAACAATCTTTTAATAATGAACAATAATTTAAACTAATTTCAATGCAGATTTAATAATAATATCCGCAAAAATTATCCAGGTTTGATGTCATTTAATGTTTAGTCTTTAAGTCAAGAGTGAATAAGTTACTTCTAGGCGTGTTCCATCTTCAACCAAACCATCACTTACCATCAGGTGAGATGGTGGTCAAACGCGAGCCTATTATCAATAAAAAAAACAATAAAGTTTTATAGAATATAAATTACACACTACTTACTGCAATATTTTTGTATGGAGAAGTTCCTGTTTTTAAGTATCTATTGCCTGACTTTTATTATATAATAATTTTCTGCAAAATTTTCAGATCAAATTGTACTACATTTAGTAGGTATCCATTCATTTCTACCGGTTGCCCCAATCAACAATTTTTTTATATCTGGATCTGTTGGAAACCTAGCAATAAAACGTATGTTTATAAACAGCTAACCTCAAACAAATTTTTTGACGAAAACCTAGTAACTAAATTAACAATAGTTGGTGGTAATAAACAAAGGTATTTTCATTAAAATAATACTGATAATAATCATTTGAATACATTCGTTATATCGACAGTGTTTACAACTTGGTACAACACTATTGATACGCATGGAATTTCGCGGTATTCAAGCATTGGCTCGGCACACGCGACTCTCGCAATAACGCATTACATTGCGCGATCGCTTGCGTAGTACAAGATGTTACCCATGTATTGCAAGCAATGTATGATTTTGCATCTGATCGCGATTGTGTCGTTTTTTTCTACAAATTACATAATACTATTGTAATAATTACAAATATCACTAGTATTTTAAGGTTTTTGGGACTTACCGGTGAAAAGAAATCCCTTCTCGGGTTACACTACACACCTGGCTTCTTTTCCGACACGATATGACAGCGCAAGACATCATAATGATTTTTTTTCGCGGAGTTTCGTTCGTCGTCACAATACAAGTGCGACTATTGACCGGTGAACATAATTTTGGTTGAAGTATGAGCGTTCAAACTATGAGCGGCGCGCCTGCCCCGCCCACAAGGCCATTCTAACTTCTTTTATCTGTTCTGTGCTGGGTACCATACACACTTGCTTATATACCGTCTTGTCGTACCAAGCGCTTCTCCTCCACATTTATTGTGCACACAGCCAAGCTGTGGAACTCCCTTCCGGCTTCTCTGGTCCCTGCCACTTATGACCTTTCAACCTTTAAAGCAAGAGTGAACAGGCATCTTCTGGGTTCGTTCGTTCCATCGTAGACCTCATCCATCTCTTACCATCAGGCGAGAACGGGGTCAAGAGTGGGCTCATCCTGAAAAGAAAAACTACTTATGTATTTAAGACTCGTAAAAAAAAATACGAAGCCTCTTTAGCATAATTTCAGCACTAAAATCCATCAGGATATTGCAACAAAATATTAATTGTTTGCATCGGAATCCAATTAATTGGACACTTAAATGCATTCAATTAATTGTATCACGGCTAACGTGACGGCTGCAAACTTCAATATATGTTACAATTAATTTGAGAATTCGTAAACAATACGTTCTGTGTGATGGAAAATTCAAATTAGTAATCATCGACTTTTGATTCATATGATTGATTTTGATGATTCGCTTAAAATTAAAAATAATCTCTTTTTTACATATACATTTTACAAAAATATTCTATAAGTACTATGTAACAACGCCCTTTTTGTGTCTGAATTTTTTTTTATGTACTTTATGCAAAACAAATAGTACAAAGACAGATTTAATGTTTCAGGCATTCTCAATTCAAAACGTATATTTATAACTATAACTAGCCTCTGCCCGAGGCATCGCTCGCGAGAAATTTTTTTCTTTCTTAAAATCTATAAGCGTTTGTCGCTCTCCAGCCTTTTAACTACCTCTACTCCAAAAATCACATCAATCCGTTGCGATGTGAAAGAAGGACAAACATATTTTCACATTTATAATTCTAGTTTGTCATCACAATCAGATGGTCTAAGAACGCATTGAGGACTAATTATATATGAGAATGAACACTAACAGAGGTAAAGTTTCACAAAAGGAGACTTCTCTAAAACGCCCGCTTGGTCCCATGGCCTAGTTTTACTTTGATTATCCGGAGATTGACAGTTTTTCCGACATACTTCGTTGAATTTTTTTTAACATATGCAAAAAAGGTTTTTATACGTTAGTTTTTTTATTGTTCTTATTTCAGGACTCCGTCAATTAAACGGATCATTTTAAAAGACAAGTTTTTCTGTTTAAAAAAATCTTAATTTTACGTTCACAAATTGAAATTACGCAGCGCATAAATTGTATTATTTAAAAATAATACACGCTTACAAAATACCAACACCCGGATTGATTTATTTCTGAGGGCTTCGGACACGGATTAATCTCTCACGGAAGATATAACACTAATTTTTCTTATTGTTAGATTTTAGGAGAAAAATCAGCTAAACTTTAAAAAATAACGTACAATGACACAATTGTACTGTCCCTTACATTTATAGACAATGTGTAACGGAAACCCCATATTTATCCAAAAGGGCTGAAGACAACATCTGGTATAGAGTCTCATGCACAGTTTCAGCTCAAAATAACTGACTCAAAGAATTGATACCAAATTATCGGTTTCATATATTTCTTGAATACCAATCATAACAAACGTGTCACAGCACTACGAGGGTCAATAACTTTCCACGTCACTTGCCAATAACACGATAATTCTTTTCGTTCTTCTTAATTTGAAAAAATCGGTCTCTGGTATCAGTGTATTGGTATTTGTAATAAGTTCTACATACGTAGACTTAGGATTACAAAACCCTTGCCATATCGTTTGTTATCATCCAAAGAAGCCATGCACTTGGTATGTATATACCCTTTAAATTACACGTTGTATATGTATGCAACCATACATAAAACAATATACTACACAGTAGCAAATAATTATGTATGTAGGATCACCTTCAAAGAATCTAAGGACTTCTACTACGCCGCAACCTTGTTTGTGCTGTGTAAAGCTGTAGTCACCACACATTAAACAACAGATTCTTAATTCAACTTTATGAGAAATGATAACCCAAACTTATATTGGAATAAAATGCGTCGAGGAAGGTTTTGCTACCAATGTATGTAAGTGTGGGTTCTTTATTCGAATTATTTATTGAGGATTTGAATAGAGAATTTGCTGATCAATTTTAAAACTGATCATAATTACCTATGTATTTTATATTATTATGTTCAATTAATATCATTTATGATGTTTGTACACTGACAGCCCTAAATATGTCTCCTTTAAGTTTTGTCCATCCAAAGGTTGTCTGTAAGAGATCGCCCTATGCGATAAGACCGCCCATTGTACACTAGTCTTACTTTTTGTATCCACTGAAATATCGTAAGGTGAACAATAAAGAATAATTATAATAAATAAATATGGTAAGATTTTTTTTAAAGAAATAATACTTATTATGTTTTAATTATTATGCACGGTGCAGGTAAGGTTTGGAAGGAAAAAGGGGAGGCCTTTGCTCAGGAGTGGGACACAGATTAGGCTAAGAAAGAAAAATCTTATTATGATGGCTACTCTTAATTGGTTGCATTTTTTGGTTAGTAAGTAGATGCCAAAACTTAAAATATCTGACTTTTGTCGTTCTGAACTCTTGTTTTGCATTAAAAATGAGCTTTTTAGGGTTCCGTAGCCGAATGGCAAAAAACGGAACCCTTATAGTTTCGTCATGTCTGTCTGTCTGTCCGTCCGTCCGTATGTCACAGCCATTTTATTCCGAAACTATTGAAACTACACATGTGAAACGTGGTAGATGTATTCTGTAAACCGCTTTCCGATTATAGAAAAAAAGAAATAAATACTTGAAATTAAGGGCGGCTCTCCATACATGGAACTGAAACCGGAAATATATATTATTTTTTTCTTTCACCCTATGCGTGTGTGATATTCATAGACAGGTCTTAAAATGATATTGAGGTTTCTAAAACTACTTTTTCATAAAATTAATCGTTTAAAAGATATACGCTTCCAAAGTGGTAAAACGTGTCCCCCCCCCCTCCTCTAACTTCTATAATAATGGGGTTAACAATTTAAAATAAATACGTGTTGTAGATCTTAATATAAACTTTCAAGCAAAATTGGTTTGTACGAGATTGGGTCAGCAGTTTTTGAGATATAGCATATTTTTTAAACCTCAAATATAACTTTGTAATTCATAAAAACACTATGAAAAACAAAGTTATTTGGCGTAGTTACTACGGAACCTTTCATGGGCGAGTCTGACTCGCACTTTGCCAATTTTTTGGTTAACGTATTTTGATCTAAATTCCATCACCACCTTAGTTTTTCTACCAAATCTAATTTGGCCCGGCAAATGGAATTAACGAGACCAAACCTACACTACATCCCTACGCGTACCATGAAACTACTCATTTACGCCTATACCATTAGCCGGAATTCCACAAGGAACATGATACATACATATATGATACCGAATACCACAATAAGGGCCGAGTCACTGAACTTCGTCCTTCGACAGATGAAATCGTTCGATAACTTCTCGAATAACGCGGTAAGTGGTAAAATCGTATGACCTACTTGTGAACAAAGACATTCATTCAAATTAATGTTTCCGGAGATACTGCAGATTGTCGATGGGTTTGAGGTACGAAAAAAATCATCACGTCGTTTTCAACTCATTCTTATTAGGTATTTCTTTACATACTAGCACTTCGACCACGACTTTGTCTTCGTCTGTGTCATATATGTATAGGTAATACACCTTACTACCATTGAAAAATTCTTTAAAATAGGATCGTTAGTTCCGGAGATACATGCAAACTTACAAACCAATTTCAACCCAAGCCAAGCCAATTCCAAACCAAGTCAATTTTTGCCTCTGTAAATAAATATTATTAACAGAATTAGAAATTCACTTATATAGAAAATAGGTATGGTGAATAACAATGTACTTTGCCAGTAAGCCTAATATTAAAAGAAACATTACAAATTATGCTTCGAATAAAAAAATACTCGTATACACTGTTACTATATATATTTCGTTTTCAGTTACGCATCACTAGGACGATGCATGAGTAGAACACAAATTTAGTTATTTATTTTTATTTTTATTTATTTTCTCCCAAAAGATACATAAAACAAAATTTCTTTAACAAATGTATAAAACATACATATTATAGTAGAGAAAAGCCGAGGATTTTAAATATTTCTAATGTTATATAGTAAAAAAAAAAAATTTTTGTGCGCTTACATTGCAAAAGCTGGCTAAACTTTACGAGATACAGAAAAATGTACTACGGAATCGAATATCTTACAAAGATCTACAAAAAAGACCGCAATGAAAGCGGAAAGCGGAAGAAATAAGTTTATGTCAATCTCCTAAGAATAATCCACAGTAGATAACCATTTTTATCGATTTCTTTTTACAAGAAGAAAATGAGTTGAATAAGAAACTATTTTAATTAATACAGTATTATTTCTTATGCAATTACTTACGTTACATAAATTGAATGTAGACAAAATTGCCTTTCTTACAAGATAATATCAGAGATTTAAAATACGTATGTAGAGCAGCAGTACGTATAGCTTATCCATAATAATAAAAATATTATTAATCATTCCACAATAACACACACATTAATTTCTATTAGGACGGCGGACGGATTGTGCGTCGCAGACCGGGTTTCTTGTTGTAGAAAAATAAGGAAAATAATTAATAACCAGCGTTCAAAAGAATGGTGAAGGAGCATTATTTCTCCCTATAAATTTTGCCCTTGTTTCTCAATTATACATTTAATATTTATTAGTATATGATTTTTGTATTGTATGTATTTGATATTATTATGTTCAATTAATATTATGATGTTTGTACACTGACAGCTCTTAATCTGTCTCCTTTAAATTTGTCCATCCAAAGGTTGTCTGCAAGAGATCGCCCTGTGCGATAAGACCGCCCATTGTACACTAGTTTTTTTATATATCCATATAAATATTGTAAGGTAAATAATGATAAATTGTTTACACCGACGGACCGTCAGTAATCCAACATCCAGATAAGTCTCTCTGAGTTGGTAATGGTTTTACCTTAGTAGTTCCCGTCAGTTTGTGTTCAAGTGTCGAAACAACCACTAATCTCACTCACGGGGCTCTTCATTTCACGGAGCCCTACTTCTCAAGTGCTTTCTTCATTAATTCTCAAGAATATGTAAATCTTTGTGGTAATGAACACGACGAGATGTGAGTGGAATAGTCTTAGAAGGACACACATTGATCTTATTGGCGAATAGATGTTCTTATTTATTTTTTATGGATCTCACTTGTTGATACTTAAGCGATGATGTGATCCAACATAAAACACACTTACCTAGAAGAAACCTTTTCTCTCTTGAGTTAAAGATCCCCAGCTATCAGGAAATACAGACTCCGGCATGGAATTCCACTCCTTAGCTGTACGCAATATGAAAGTATTCCCAAAACCTTTTGTGCTTACGGGTCATAGAGGCCAGGCGTGTAGCAATCGCAACCGAGGTGTGTATAACCTGCTATATGTGGGTTTGAAAAAAATGCATTCACTATAAAGGAATTCCAACTCCGGGAATTATATAAAAATCATAGCAGGATATTCTGAAGTCTGCCTTGCTCACATGGTAACAAACATGAACATTCAAACTGACACATTTGTAGATTTATATTAAGAAATTTGGATTATTACATTCAAAATTAAAATTTCTATTGAAAGATTCTTTATTATCAAGCAGTAGATACTTCCACAACCAAACAAACAACTTTTTTTTTTCTTTTATATTACTCGTTTTTTTATCGTTAACAGGCTTGCGTTTGACCATCATCTCACCTGATTTTAAACGATGATATGGTCGAAGATGAAGCACGCTGGCCTAGAAGTAACCTATTCACTCTTGACTTACAGATTCCCAGGAAGACTCGTACTAAATAAGAAGATTTTTTATTAAAATCTGCTGGTTTCAAAACCGTAATAATATATTTCCTTTTTTTTAATCTGAATTTATAATTATGACGAAGTAAATGATTAACGATACATCAAGCATTTCAAAGCTGACGTAAAATAATGATTACTTTCCGCAATGAACCGTAACAGTTGTGAAAGTGATCCAGTTTCAGCGCAAATTGATCGTTCATTTCGCTGCCATTAATATCAGCTCCGGTAGCCGTGATCGTCTAGTGGTTAGGACCCTACGTTGTGGCCGTAGTAACCCAGGTTCGAATCCTGGTCACGGCAGTGATTCACTGTCGCGGCGGAGCGAATTCTTTTGTTTTTTTTTTAAAGTAAAAATGTTGTATACTACAATAACGTTTATTTAAACATGGCAAGATGATGCAGAGAACAAAAAGCCTTGTTAGTAACCCAAATTATAATTATATCATCGAGAAAATAAAATTTTAGGAGCTCGTGGCTAAAATAGTATCAGACGTATCGTCCATGGGCAAGAAAGAGGAGGGTTGGTTGTCCGCCAGCGAGATGGGTAGTCGACTTTGTTGCCAACGCGGTTATATCCTGGATGAGACTGTGACAGAAACGTAGAGCTTGGCACAAGCAAAAAAGGCCCATACCCAGCAATGGGTGGAGTCAGGCTGTGAATAATGATAATACCATTTATGACTCGATCTTTAAACTTGCCGTAGTCGGTCCGTATAATTAGGTCATGGTTTAAAGACATCCAAATTCCTACGTATCTTGAAAGCACGGTAGGCCGTCAAACCTGTATATCATTTTGACCATCTGTTTTTTTTTTTTTTTTGACCTTCGTTAAATTGTATCAGAAGTCAGTTAATCACAGCGCAGTGTGTGTCGGCCGTAGTTAAGTCGTATCACATACTGCAGCACTTTGGACACGTCTTTAGGCATTTTTTTAAGGATAGAAACTCAACTAATGGCTGCCTCCCGATCTGGAGGGGGAGGGTGTGTCAGATTCTTACTGACTAAAAGCGATCCGTGTTCCATCATTTGCCCTTCGTGTTACGAGGCCGCGGTAACTCTTTCAAACAATTCCGCAACGTCTTTAGGCATGGTAACGCCTCCATAGAGGCCGCTATGGTCGTATTATAAGGAAAATGAAAGGAACCAGATCTAATTTTATTATTCCTGGGTGGGAAAATCATTAAATGACTCCTCCCACTGTGGGTGAAGTGGAAGGGAGTGTCAGACTTCTACTGACTAAAAACCCACCCTGTTCCTTCAGAACATTCCCGCAACCGCGTAAGGCAGTAGCCCTATAGGGCCCCGGCAATGCTGCTGACTGCTCTTTGAGGCGCGCGTGAAGCACGGCGCGCCGCCAACTCGGGCCTGGTTCTTACCGGACGGTGAGCTACCCCTGTTCATAGTCTGCAGGGAACCCGATCACTCGCCAAATCACCTATGTACTGGACTGGCCAAGTGAAGTGCGCTGACTGTCTAACAATAGGAACAGATGGTAGGAAATCATGCGGAGAGCTGTGTATGCTACTGACCAGCAAGAGCGAGGCGACAAAGAAGAAGATCGTGTTCAATTTCAATTTAAATTCCAGGTTCTCCGTAGAATCAGATTAGCTGAGACCAACATAATTGAGACATGGCAAGGCATGTGATGTATTATATTTCTCTGCCAAGTGAAGTGATTATTACATGTAGGTGGAAAATAAACATCAGTACACTTAAGCTCATCACTTTCGTAATTTATTTATTAAAACTTTATGCAACACAAAATGTACAAAGGCGGACTTAATTCCATACATATTCCATAGGAATTCTCTACCAGTCAACGATGGGTGGTGAAGAGATAACATGCCAGGTGCATAAAAAATAAACTAAGTAGATAATATATTCAAAGTACACACTACTACATATATAATTAGAATAAACTTACAAACATATTTTTTATACTACATACCAAAAATATATTATATATAAAATAAAAACTCATAGAAAGGGGGTTATGAAAATTCTGCTTCCGCTATTTGTTAAGAAAATAATCCCGCAACTTTCTCTTAAATGCATATTTACTGGTGGCCATCCTGATATCGAGAGGTAGTGCATTCCACAGAAGAATAGACTGTATAGAAGGAAGAGTGAATAAAATCAGAAGTATGAGATGGACAGAGTAAGAGAAGATTATTGGAAGAGCGCAGACTTTTAGCGTGTGAAGAACATAGAAATTGAAAATGAGAAATAAGGTAAGAGAGGGGGGTAGGAGAGTTTAGCAAAGAGAAAGGCGTAGTCAAAGCGCGCAATCTTTTTCTCTGGCGAATGGGCATACATTTGACCTTGGTTCTGTACCTTGATACGTGGTCATATTTTTTTAAAGTAAATATGAATGATTTATAGATCAATTACATCTTACTATCTTACTTTTTACAAATATTATAAATACGAAAGTTTGTGAGAATGGATGCATTTATATAGATATTTGTTACCCTTTCATGCAAAAACTACTAACGGATCTGAATGAAATTTGGTAAAGAGGTAGTTAACATCCTAGGATAACACAAGAATACATTTTATCCCGGAATTCCCACGGATTTACACAGGAAAACCCTCCCACGCGAACGAAGTCGCGGGTAGAATCTAGTATTTTATTTGCTATTAATTTTATGAAATGTAGCGCAATATTCTGAATGAAGTCTTTATCAACTTTTATTTATTTTATAACGTGTAACGGAAACCCCATATCTATCCAAAAGGACTGAAGACAACATCTGGTATGGAGTCTCTATGCACAGTTCCAGCACAAAATAACTGACTCAAAGAATTGATACCAAATTATTGGTTTCATATATTTCTTGAATACCAATCATAACAAACGTGTCACAGCACTACGAGGGTCAATAACTTTCCACGTCACTTGCCAATAACACGATAATTCTATTCGTTCTTCTTAATTTTAAAAATTCGGTCTCTGGTTTCAGTGTATTTGAATTTGTAATAAGTTCTACACACATAGACTTAGGATGACAAAACCCTTGCCATATCGTTTGTTATCATCCAAAGAAGCCATGTACTTGGTATGTATATACCCTTTAAATTACACGTTGTATACTTTATTGTACACCTTACAATATTTCTATGGATATAAAAAAATTAAACTAGTGTACAATGAGCGGTCTTATCGCACAGGGCGATCTCTTACAGACAACCTTTGGATGGACAAAAATTAAAAGAGACAGATTAAGGGCTGTCAGTGTAAAAACAACATAAATAATACTAATTGAACATAATAATATAAAATACATACAATACCAAAATCATATACTAATAAATATTACATGTATGACTGAGAAAGAAGGGTAAAAGTTATAGAGAGAGGTAATGCTCCTTCACCATTCTTTTGAACGCTGGTAGCGTTTGAGCACGCCTCACTTCTATGGGTAATGCATTCCAAAAACGAGCTACTTGTATAGTAAAAGATTTGCCAAAGAAAGGAATGCATACGAATACTTTTGTTACTTTTATACCTATGAAACCAGTTAATTACCTTTTATCCCGGAATTCCCACGGGGTCGGATTTACGCGGGAAAATTCTCCCAGGCGAATATAGTCGCGAGCAGAAGGAAGTATATGGTAATTATAACCTTCATAATAAAGACTAATCAACAATTTTAATAATACTAATAAAAATATATTTGTTAGACCCAATATAATTAAATATCATTTATCTACATACTAACATAATTCACGAATAATGAAGAGTCTTCTTTGAAAAAGATACCAAAGCATTTTCTTTGCGTCGTTTAAATTCTAATATTATTTCATCAAAGAAATGAAGATAAAAGATAACATGTCGCTCCATTTTAATTTCTTTAGAGAAATATTTAATACTAGTTTCTGCCCGTGACTTCGTTCACGTGGAAGGGTTTTCCCGCGTAAATCCCAATCCGGGGGAATTTCCCCGAGATAAAAAATAGCTTATGTCTTATTTCAGGATTTCCACTATCTACATAACAAATTCTATTCGGATCCGCTTTGTAATTTATGCGTGAAAAACCAACAAAAATCCCCAAAAACTTTCGCATTTATACTATTAGTAAGACCAGCTGTATTTGCGACTTCGTTCGCTTTTTTTAAAGTTTTTTTTAAGTTCACATAGGAAAAGTTATCGTCATTTTACGATATGTCATTCAATTGAAACAAAGTACATGTTGTACAGTGTACATCCACACTCTGAATTATACTCTGTCTTTCTGCTAGAACTAATTGAATATTCATTCAGTAATTTCAGATATATGCGTAACCAAGCATACAGAAAATAATCGTGCAAATAGTTGATTTATGTTCAATTACCTTCTTTAATAACAGCCTTTCGTTTTTATTACTTTTCTTTCAATGTAGACCGGGTTTTGTTGTTTTATTAAATGTATAAAGGGAGATACATAATGTATTAGCTTATACTCGCGGCATTGCTCGCGTAAAAAGATTTTTAAGATGTATCTCAGTCACTCAGTGATAATGTAGCATTTTACTTGGGAAAGTTTTCTTTAAACCACATGAATAATTTCGGCAATAACCTCGTACATACTTACTCAGCCACAAACATTACATCTTAATAATATTATCGTAAAATTTAGCATAGATATATTATACACTAATGATATTATGAAAAAGTTATTAATTGTATGTCTTTTTGTATTGTTACAACCCCAATCTATCTTGGACACGGAAATAGACTAGCTACTTTTCACCCCTTGAATACTTGGTAATCTTGGGAAGATATCAAACTTTAAAGGCCCATTTAGATGGAGAGAGTTTCTCGACTCGAAGATACGATTATCGAAAGAACATTAAAAAAGTTTCATCATTTAAACATTCACGATTGTCGCCCTTCCGCTTAGGCGACGATTGCCGCGCAATAGAATATATCTGCCTCCGTATAAACAGAACCACAAAGCGATAATTGTATTTCGAGGTTTGGTGCTAGTCCCCAGTCAGTAAGTATGTATAAATACGTGTTTAGTAAATACTCAGCAAATTAGAGGTTTTCTCAAAAATGTGTCCAAAACGTTGTACCAAAGCAATTTCGGAACGTAAACAATTTCAGGCCCAGCTCCAGTCCCCAAAGCTGATTTTACTTTTTTACATTATAGCAAATTACTGACTTCTCATATTTTTAATTTTTGCTGTTATTTCCTTTGGGCCAAATTTCTCAACTCCCAATTTTCTTGCAAATGTATTAAAATATGCATTTCTTGCATCACGATTTTTATAATGCACATTCCTTGTATCCCACAAACCCCCTTTTTCTATAAATTTAACTGAAAAGTTTCTTTTGAAATAAGCAGCACCTTTGTGTTATTTTATCTGTATTTGTATTTTTTTTTAATTTTTAAGTGTCATGTGTGTACATTTATAAATAAATTGTTGGCAGTCAATGACGTAGTTTATTACATCTTTGTCGGCAGTACCAAATTTGAAAGATTTTCGTTGCATTTCGAGAACAATATCGTAGAAATTACTGAACTCGAAAGGCAAATCTCACACTTAAAACGGTTCAAACCGATTTGTACGATACTCGTATGAACTTGAAAACGAGAACACTATTCGAGAACTCGTAAGCAAGAATCTTCTTACTATAATTTTCGCCGTGTAAACAGTCACAGTTATTTTTCGCTGGGCAATAAATGCTTGCGAATCTCGTATGACATAATCGTAGGCGAGAATTTTGTTCTTGCCTGTATGTAAGCATTATGACACATTAATCTTTTAGTGCTATGGTTGAGCACTATTTTTAGAGATTTTATGCATATAAGGTAGCAGAGATTTACTTTAGACAGCACTTTGGAGAATAAGTTAGGGAGAGCAATGACACGGCGTGAAGTCACAGTAATGAATGTGGAATGAATGTTCTTTATTAAAATAGAATTGTGTATAATATATACACAATTCTATTTTAATAAAGAACATTCATTCCACATTCCAGACATTAACATTACCAATTTTATAATTGGTAATGTTTACATAAGTTAAACAGTGGTCACTGTGTGAGCGCGCTCTCAGGGCATGCGTGTCGTATGTATGTTTACATTTATTTAATTTATTGTATTTAGAAAAGTATTCCTCTTTGTTCATTGTATTGACGGTTCTAGGTGCGCGTGTCTCAGACGTTTGTTTGTGATCGGCAGCTTCTCAAAAGCGAAGAGTAGGTACGTATGCTACAATCTTATGGCGTTTATTGCTTGCGATAGTAGCGTACGATTTCTCGCCAAGAAACGTTCGAGAAACTCTCTCCATCTAAATGGGCCTCTACGCGTGCAAAGCTGCCGGCTGAAACGAGTAAACAATAAACACGTCTTTGTTTTACTGTAAAAGAAAGGCAATTTAAACATAATTTACATGTTCATGTAAAGTATACGAGTTTCAAACTTTGCTACGAAGTTATAATCACATGGAAATCGTATATTAAAAGATACTGAAGTATCGAGGAGACTTGTAATGAATTGAATATTGAGGAGAGAGGAGAAGACAAGAATACTTGAGTAACTTTATATTCAATGCATTTTAAGAAGCTGAAGAGCCGATAAACGTCATTGTTGAACTTAATATGGGATAATAAAAGATATTATCCCATATTAAGTTCAAAAATGACGTTACCCGACTGCGCGACGAGAAAGGTAATGTGTTTTTAACGGACTGTGTATGTTACGCCACATATGTACACATATGTGCCGTTGTAGAGGCCAAACGCGTAGGCCGATTTTAATAATTATTCTTACGTCAATCGATTTGTCTTAAAATTGTGAGTGTCACTAAAGACGGGATGGGATACTACGATGGCAAATAACCATACTACCACACACGAAATGTGGTAACTTATCTGCTCACATCTGTACGATACCTTTAGAGTGGAAACTTTCACACGCGTCATCGGGAACGGAGGATCCTCCGACCGGGGCGAAAGAAGTAGTTTATTTTCTCGATAGTCCTCTCGCTCATTCTTAGAATTTTTCGGTTGCTTAACCAGACTTGCCCGTGGTGACCTTAATTATAATAATTAAAGCCTGCAGTCGGGTCTAACTGTCTATCTAGGGACGAGCTGGATTGGACAAGGACGAGTGTGGTTGTACTCGGGCTGCGGTTTATATTCAAATTGCATGGAGATCTTTGAAAGTGATAGATTGGATTTGATTAACTTTAGATTTGTGTTGTTGACCAACAACATTGCGGTAAGAGGTTATGTGAACCAGTTTACTACTTAAAAAGCCAGACAGAGTGAGCCAATGTCACCACCCACCACCACCACGATTCTTTGTTAACATTAATTTGTATTAGTAAGTCTCAATGTCAGTCCCATCGCTGATACTAATTGATAGGTGCTCGCTGGATTATTCCAGGAATGGTTCAGAATATAAACAGCTCAACTCTCTCACTCTCAACAGCAAGATACTAGCTGCTCGTATATTTGAGCCATATGCTGCTAACATTACACGGTTCGACAATCACAATACTCATAAATGTTCATTATTTATGTAGGTAAACTGTGACCTATTTCCTCTAAATAACCTACCTAAATGTACCTAATATTCATAGGGAATTGAACCGAAATAATATTTTGTGCGGAGCTTTGCTTCTTCTTCAAAATGGGTTGATGGACAAAAGATTATTTTTAAACTAGAAAGAAGTAAGAATATATGCAAATAATAAAAATAATACAAATCATGATACTATTGTGTGCCTGACGCCTAGTTGTCTGGCATTTCTGCTGGACTATAGTCTCATATCTGAAGAAATGTCAGACAAATAGTGCCTGACGTTACTTACTACTGACTTAGTTGAAGATGGTAAACCATTTTTGATGCTAACTAGTTTAAATCAATCAGTATAATCCCAATGCCGGACAGTCTCGACTCCAATGTGTTGGATTCTGTGATTAAATCGTCATAAACGTTTCTTACTCGTCACGCCAGCTTTTTTTAGTCGTTCCATAGCGACCACGTCCGTCTTTTGGCTCCCACTGAGCAACAGCTCTAGCCATTGACAAAAAGGTATTTTTTATGGCAATTGGTTAGTACTTTGATTGAACGCAATCATTGTATGTTGTTGTGTGTGTCTTTTTTTTAATAACTATTTTTTCCATTCTTTTATTTTCTTTTTTCGAATATAGTTGATAGATAAGGTTTGGCTTTGGTTAATGAAAACGTCCAGCCTAGTCATTAGATCCTCGCATGTACAGGAACCAGTGCATTCACGTGGTAGTCGAAAATTGTGCAATGGGCTACGGGCTGCCAAAAAAAAATATCGGGGCAGCCGAGTTCAGTAAAGAGGCCGTTCTATTTAAAGAAATTTATTTCTCAAAAAGAACATAAAAAGTTCATTTAAATATGAGAAACTAAACATTAAGTAAAAAGTCTTAAATATAAACATTGTCGTTCGATCTATCGAGTACATTTTATTACTGCTGGTTGGCCAAATACAACTTCAATCTATTTTTAACCGACTTCAAAAACAAGGAGGTTTACAATTCGTCTTGAACTTTTTTTTTATGTTTGTTACCTCATAACTCGGAGATAGTTGGACCGATTTGGAAAATTCTTTTTTTGTTTGAAAGGGTATACTTTCTAGTTGGTCACATTGTCGTCACGTTTGGATCTGATGATGAGATCATGGAGAAATCGAGGGAACTCTTCAAATATTATAGGCACACCTATAGCGTTTTGGGTATTTCTTATAGTACCTTGTGCAGTTGCTCTTGAAAAGCACCATTTGAGGAAGTGGAACTGATGATGAAGATCCCAGATGGCCACCAAAACTACTCAATAATAAGTATTTCGTTGATTGCGATTAGATTACTTGAATATGGATGTTAAGCACTTTATGCTCGTCACAATGCATATGGTGATGTAGAGCTGATGGTGATGTACCAGGAGAACTCCTCAAAAATTAACGGCTCTGCACCGGGAAAAGCAATATTTTGTAAAAGGTGATAAGTAGTTGATATTTTGGCTTTTGTAACTAGATAAATTACAAACCGACCCACTAAAAAGCGTGAAAAAATACTTTTTAGCAAAAAATAGAACCGACGTCTATATAAGAACACTACAAAGGCAAAAATAACTTTAATTTCGGAAGGCGGTGTCTTTAGTTTTGTATATATTTTCGTTTTTGACACCGCCTTCCGAAATTAAAGTTATTTTTGCCTTTGTAGTATTTTTATATGGAAGTCGGTTCTATTTTTTGCTAAAAAGTTTTTTTAAATATATTTATTGATATGGAGTCCCTTATTTCTTTTGGTAACTTATTATAAAGCTGCGCTCCCTCAAACTGAATTGTTCTTCTTCCATACAGTGTTTTAATCGAAGGTAGTTCTATACTATCCCTATTCCTAGCGTAGTAGTGGTATGTTTTGCGTTTGAACGTGATTTGTTGCTGTTGCTTATTTATATTCTTACGGGGTTCAGTGTATTTTTGTAATTTATAGATATATAATTACATTGTATTTTTTATGTTGGTCCTATTGGTATACCTACCAAAGACTGACTAACTAATAACCTCTTGATTGCGCATACTCGTACAGTGCCCCGACGCTCGAAAACTATTAGAATTTTGTCTCTTATGTATCGGCTACGGTACACGAACCATTTTAGTTGTGACCAATTGTTAGATCTATGTGCACGATAAATAATTACAAATTGTTATATTTTTATGCCATTTCCATTTTTGCCATTTCTTGGAATGTGAGAAACATTCCAAGACACACTACGAAATACAAATATTTTTAAAGGAGTTTCATGTCAGTGCTTCTCCACAGGAAATTACCAATTCGAACCGTGCACTAGCTTTTAATATTTTATAATTTCTTATTTGAGTTTATGTTCCTTGGTACGGTACCGGTATCTAAAATGTCTACACTTGTTTATTAAGTAAAAATCCGAAGACTTCCGTTTGACAAAGACTTTTTTTACTACTTATTGCACTTTCTTACACACAATTACACGCTACATTACAATATCTTTGGGCAATTACCTACCCTACATTTCTCATAACCTGACCAAGTATAAACTACTGTTATTTTATTGACATTCACTTTTCATCGCGTCTTTTTAAATAATCCATGTTACATCAAACTGTATATTGAGAGAATGCAACTGAAATTTTCGTTGGTAAAATCATCAGCTTCGATAGCCGTGATCGTCTAGTGGTTAGGACCCTACGTTGTGGCCGTAGTAACCCAGGTTCGAATCCTGGTCACGGCAGTGATTCACTGTCGCGGCGAAGCATAATCTTTTGTTTAGATATTTTAAAATTATATTTATAGCCATTTTTCTATGAATCCCTTAAACAATACTACAACAAATGAGGAATAGGATTTATCATTAGCTCAGATTAATACGAGCTCTGGTATTCCCTGTCTTCCTCTATGGAGCAGAAATGTGGACCATCTTGACCTGGGATGACAAAGTGTTAATGAATTAAGATGAGGTGCTGGATGTGAATGTTTAAGGTACTTTTTTAAGGTACTGCGGAATGCACCAAGCAACGATCGTGACCAGTTCTAAATTTTAAAGCGTATGTACCCTAATGGTGTAACGCTTAAAAATGGTGTCAGACTTGTGATCAGGAAGTACCGGGTTTGAACTCCACTGCCGCAATCCCACTCCGGGCAAAAGCATATTTAGCGGAAAATCACGCTTGGGTATCGACCTTGCGTGGACCCAGAGGACACGGTGGAGCATACGGTGGAGGTGTGCTTCGATTGGGCAGAGCTTCGCCGTGTCCTCGTTGAGGCGATCGGCGGCGGTAACCACTCGCGCCCGGCCCTGGTTCAGACCATGTTGCGGAGCGAGAGCAGTCCGGCTAGCGAAGGAGGAGGCCGAACGCGCGAGAGAGAAACAACTCTCTTCCTCACGTCCCAGCCGCCACGGTAGACGCACCAGGCGTCGGAGATCGCAAGCCGATCTCCGGTCACCGTAGGCGCAGGCTTGCGGACGGCGAGCAGGAGTAGCTCACCGTCCGGTAAGGACTAGGCCCGGGTCAACGGCGAGTCGTGTTCCACGCGCGCCTCAAAGAGCTGTCAGCACCAGTGACGGGGCTCCATAAGGCCATTGCCTGCCGGGGTTGCGGTAATGTTCTAACGAGATACCGCGGCCCTGGAACTTGAGGGCAACTGAAGGAACAGGGTGGGTTTTTAGTCAGTAGAAGTCAGACACTCCCTTCCGTTTTACCCAGAGCGGGAGAAGTCATTCCATGATTTTCCCACCCAGGAAAAAAAGGCAAAAGCATATTATTTAGATTAAACTTTTCATAAAACATATATCTAGGTTAGCATATTATAGCATATGTGACAAAACTTAAATAATGATTAATCAAAAACCTTTTAGCAAAAAATAAAACCGATTTCCTTATCAAAACACTACAAAGCCAAAAATAACTTTAATTTCGGTAGTCGGTGTATTGGTTTTGTATTTTCATTTTTTTGACACCGCCTTCCGAAATTAAAGTTATTTTTGGCTTTGTAGTGTTTTGATATGGAAGTCGGTTTTAATTTTAGCTAAAAAGTTTTTTTTCCCGCTTTTTAGTGGGTCGATTTGTAATTTATCTAGTTACAAAAGCCATGATGTCAACAACTTATCACCTTTTACAAAATATTGCTTTTCCCGATGCATTGCCGTTAATTATTGTGGAGGTTTCCTGGTACTTGACCATCAGCTCTACACCACCATGTGTATTGTGACGAGCATAAAGTGCTTAACATCCGTACTCAAGTAATCGAATCGCAATCCACGAAATACTTATTATTGAGTAGTTTCAGTGACCATCTGTGGTCTTCATCATCAGTTCCTCTTCCTCAAATGGTGCTTTTCAAGAACAACTGCACAAGTTACTATTAGAAATACCCAAAACCCTATAGGTGTGGCTATAATATTTGAAGAGTTCCCTCGATTACTCCAGGATCCTATCATCAGATTCTGATTTCATAATAATAGGAACAACTAGAAAGTAAAATAAAAATCCAAATCGGTCCAGCCGTCTTCGAGTTATGAGGTAACATACATAAAAAAATAAAGTTCAATACGAACTGAGAACCTCCTCCTGTTTTTGAAGTCGGCTAAAAATCAGCCAATTTCGTTCCCACTGGTGAGACATAAGCATCCTCTCTATGATAGGAAATAAGCCGTAATCCGGGTTCAGTGCTGGTTGGTGGATATCACATATCTTCGGATTTCTGGTCCTAGGTTGCCAGTTTATCCGGTTTTCCTTCACCAATTTGAGGGCAATATTAATAATATTAATTACACAAAGTACCACTACGCCACCACTCGACACTGATATTCTTTTAAATTATATTGGTCAGTTCTATAGAATATTTTGTTTAACGAATTTGCTAACCAGTATTTAATTTTAAATTAGGTAGGTAAGCAGATTTTCAAACAGTTTTCATGAACAAGGCTTCTAATCATAAAAAATATCATGTTATGTCACTATAACCTTTAGGTCACGTCCCATAACAAATACACATTCTTAGAAAAATATTTTCTCCACACTAGGAGTTTCACCAGTGTCGTGAATACATTTTTACAAACACTCAGACCCGGAAAGATTATTCGAACCCTTGACACAAAGCGCAGCAACTAATCACTCAACCATTATGCCAACCGCGTTTTCAATTAAACTGGTCTTTGTGTTCACAAACTCTTACATCGGGTCTTGCGCAAATCGTGAACAAATTATAAGTAAAAGTACTCCAGTTTAAACGATACAGTTTGATATTTCGGCTACACAATCACCAGCTCCGGTAGCCGTGATCGTCTAGTGGTTAGGACCCTACGTTGTGGCCGTAGTAACCCAGGTTCGAATCCTGGTCACGGCAGTGATAAACTGTCGCGGCGGAGCATAATCTTTTGTTTAGATATTGTATTTATTTATAGCTATTATGCTATGAACCACTCAAACAATATCTGGAAGAAATGAGGAATCCGAATTATAAAAACCAACCGTGTTATTTTATATAGATTATTGGATTACAACAGAATATTGGACGAATGGCGAGCCGTTCAACAAATCATCTTCTGTTTCATAAGAAATATAATTATTAATATCGGGTAAATTTAACTATGATTTTTCCAGGAATATATTGTATAGATACTCAATACATTTATTTGCATTCCACAATGTGAACTTAGGTGGTAGGTACATACAAGGTACATTCATTGTTTTAGATCATTGTGGACCCTGTCGGGCATCGATGAGGAGCGCGTGGTTATACAGAGTTGATACGACAGAGGGGCATTAAATTACACTACGTATACTATACGTGTTTAGTGTTAATTTGATACAGTTAAAAAATAAAAAGAGCCAAAAAAAAATTTTTTTTCATACAAACTATATAGCTTACAAATCAGAGTAAAACGCAACCACCCTTTGTAAATAAATGTGACTGACCTTAAATACCTAGGTAACAAACTGGCAACGTAGCGCGGCGTGTGTTATCTCTTGTCTTGGTCAGATTTATCGCTTTAAGGTGCATCTCATCAAAATCATTTGCGACTAAACTACTTCTCCTATTTAATTGATTTTTGATACAAAGCTTGAAAATGGTACCTAGTATACGCAGGTTAAAGGAAAGCCCCTCGGTCATATCAACTCTGTATAACAGCAACCTTATGGGTAAATCTTTCAGGTTAAGCAACGTTACCGTGGTTTGTTCGTGTACCATCCAAACATACTCAGATTCCTCCATACCTCGGAAAGTATGTAAAGCCCTTGACCCCCGCTGTCATTTTAACATCTTTGCCAGTCTTGCTACGGGGTCTCGTGTTAGCCAGCTACTAGATAGTGGAGGTAAGATAAGTTGCTCCATAGTCCGATTAGGCTGAAAGCCAAACCCAAAGTACATAGTTGAGACAAAGTCTTAGCAATCGAAGGATGATAAATATCGAGCTCTATTTTGTTGCGTGAGTAACTTCGTTGGCGTGGGAGGATTTCCCGATCCCGTGGGTATTCCGGGATGTAAACTATCTACTTACCAAATTTCATTGAAATCCATCCAGTAGGTCCGTAGATTAGCGTGTACAAACAGACAAACAAGCAGACAGTGTTTTTTTATTTTTTTCCGTGTTGCCGTTTCTTAACCCACCTTAATTATTATTTTCGTATAAAATTTACATGTACAGACACACTTTTTCTATTGTTTTATTATATGTAAAGATAACATAATTAGCCTATAGTTACTTTCACAGAACAGATAAAAGAGGTTAGAAAGGAAATAGTTCCTGATTTGTATGAGAACGCGTGTCGCCGCTTGTCTCCCACTATTTAGCTCCACTACAAGCAAGAGGCCCGTTACGTATGCGAATTACGCACACAAATAAATTACACACACTTAAATCGAGAGCTTGCTACTGATTGTAACTCACTGTCGATAAACATGCGCCGAAACATCAAGAATTGAAGTGTGGAGGACGCAACGCATGCAGTACATTGTAAGCGGACTTGGTCATTGTGTTGATTAAGCGATTACACTTCGGGCAATGTATATTTTTTGTAACTTGTTGCAATAATGCTGTTAATTCAATCACTTACCATCAGGTGAGATGGTGGTCAAACGCGAACCTATTTTAAATAAAAATAAAATAAAAAGAATAATTCCGAACGAATTTCAAAGTGATCAGAATATTTTTATGTTTTTTACAAATAAAATTGTAATTAAATGTTATTTTCTACTTACCGATGGAAAGATATACCTCCTCGCTGTATACTTGCGGTCTAACTTTTTATTTTATATGTTATAATTGCATAACACGGCATTTTAAAGTAGAGCTCTGTGTTCCGAAGTAATCCGAAGCGCACTAAACGCGGTGAATGAATTAATCGGTCGAGCTATGATTTTCGTATCATAAATGTGGCGTGCTTGCCACGCCACATTACCGTTCCAACCTTATTCATCTATTCCGTGGTTACTTTCGTACTGCTGGGGCACAGGCCTATCTATGAGAGGGACTGGCGTTATAGTCCCCTCGCGGGCCCAATGCAGGGTGATGGATATCACATGTCACTAGTAATCAGCTGCATCCAGTTACACTGGAAGCCGACCCTGACATTTATTTATTTATTTATTGACACACCAACGACTTATTCACTAGTTATTTAACAAATGAAAAAGACACGGATGAAATAGTTTGTGGTGAATTCGTCACTTATAGGTGTGCACAGCACTTGTATAAACAGTAAATTAAATTAAATCAAAAATTAAGATAATTTTATCTTTATTTTTAATTTAATTTAAATCTTGAGCTAAGTTGCATTGAAACGAAGCAAAGATAACATTGGAATTTCAGTGAGTCAGAATACATAACACTAAATAACACTAAATTATTACAATATCATTAAGTTTGATTAATATTAATTATAACATTAACAACACAACAAGTTGCTGGCATACCTTGAAGACAATGAGCTCCTCAGTGACCACCGGTATGGCTTTCGCCGTGGTCGGTCCACCAGAGATCTTCTTGGGTATGTCACGCAATGTTGGGGCGAGGCCATTGAGAAACACGGTGAAGCCCTTGCGGTAACCCTGGACATCTCAAAGGCCTTTGACAGGGTCTGGCACGCTAGTCTACTGAGCAAGCTTCCCACTTTCGGTGTCCCTGCTGGCTTATGCAACTGGATTTTTGACTTCTTGAGTGAGCGGTTGATCCGAGTGGCCATCGATGGCTGCTCATCGGATCTTATGGCAATGAATGCCGGTGTTCCTCAAGGGTCTGTTCTTTCTGCAACTCTGTTTCTGCTGCATATCAATGACCTACTTCAGCTGGGAACAGTTGGGTACGCAGATGACAGCACAGTCTCAGAGAGATACTTATCCAGTTCTAGAGCTGACAGGGACGTAATTGCCACTCTCAGAAAGGCCATAGTAGAGCGAATGAATTTGACCTTAAATCTTGGTTCCCAATGGGGTGACGACAATCTGATAAAATTCAACGCTCTGAAAACACAGGCATGTCTTTTCAGCACTAAAAGAAAATTTTATTAAAGAAAAGTTTTATCTGTATGGGACCAACCATATACAACAAGTTGCCTGATTGTATAAAAAACGATTCGATTAAAAACTTAAAAAAGAAATTAGTGGCTTTATTGATAGAAAAATGTTACTACTCAGTGAATGATTTTTTAATGGATAGAACTTTTTAATTACCTACATAAGCATATTTAATATTTGTAAATAAATATTCATTCTGACGTCCTAAAATATCAAAGGAATCTAATTTAATGTATTTAATTGTATTATTTTTGACTTACCTTTATCATAATTGTAACTAAGTTAATTTTGACATACATAAATGTACTCTTTTTGTCTGACATTTTCAATAGATGTAAAACATTAATTTGATTTAAATTTTAATACTGTCAATTAACTGTGACATTATAATTTGACATGCAGCAATATTTTTTTTAGATTATAATTGTATTCATTACTATTACTAAGTTGACATTTTCGTATTATATCTGGTTTATAACTAATTGTAAAAAATTTTGCGTGCCTGTTTCAAGGCAGAATGTACATGGCTCACTTCTGACTGTATTTACCATCTGTATTTTTATTGTACCTACATTCGTGCAAATAAATTATTGATTGATTGATTGAAAAGGAGCCCTTTTGAATTGACCCCTACTTTCCGAAGTACATCTGTGCCAGTTACCAATCGCCTGGAGCTTTTGGGCATGGAGTTGACGTCAGACCTCAACTTCGGCTCAACCATCGAGTCCAGAGCTCAGACTGCAGCAAAAAAGCTGGGAATCCTACACAAGGTGAGGCGGTACTTCACGCCTGGACAGCTTCTAAATCTGTATAAAGCACAAGTCCGTTCCTGCGTGGAGTATTGCAGCCACTTGTGGGATGGCTCTGCAAAGTACCAACTTGCTGCATTGGACTCGATCAAGCGCAGAGCTAAAAGGCTTATAGGCGACGCGGTGCTGGTGGACAAGCTTCATAGCCTGGCTCATCGGCGAACCGTTGCTTGCCTGTCGGTTTTCTACAGATTGTACTTCGGGAAGTGTGCGCAAGAGCTCCATGACCTGATTCCTCCATCTCCCATTCACTACCGGTCTACCAGACACACGGCTGGGTACCACCCACTCTTGGTTGATATACCGTCTTGTCGTACCAAGCGCTTCTCCTCCAAATTTATTGTGCGCATAGCTAAGCTGTGGAATTCTCTGCCGGCTTCTGTGTTCCCTGCCACTTATGACCTTTCAGTCTTTAAAGCACGAGTAAATAGGCATCTTCTGGGCTCGCTCGTCCCATCTTAGACCTCATCTATCGCTTACCATCAGGCGAGATTGAGGTCAAGAGTGGGCCCATCAGTAAAAAATAAAAATAGCAGAAAATGTAAAAAGAAATTAAAACAAATAAATAAAAGATAAATTATTTCTTAATACATTAATTACAATTTTTATAAATGGTTTGGAAAGGCTAAGCTGATGATTTTTATAAGCGTCACGTGATCACGTTACGTGAAATTTCATCTCACAGTAGCGACTTCATATTTTAATTATGGGACAACGGAAAAAAATACGTGTCCAATATTTTTTGGTAATAGTTACGTACTAAAAGGATTATTTTAAGAAAATAACAGACCAGCAGCAGACCAAGTTGCTTAAGGCTCTGCGTTTTTAACAAAATCCATGTTCAGCTTGTTGTCTAACACGGAAATTTTTCGTCGTTGTAACATTTCAGAAAATTATATTATATTAGAAAATTATGTTATTATCATAACACATACTCTGAATTTTTAGTTTTACTTGTTTAAACAGTTTTTAAGATTTAACTTCCTTTAAATGAGTTTAATTTTTCTGTAATGTGTACTGAATGACGAATTTATATAAATCTGCTATTAAAAAGTTACTACTTTAATTTACGGTCCATAGTTAGTTTGTTTTTACTATACAGCGAAAGTGTAATTTGTAATTTACGTAGATTTAATTGGTTTGGGACAAAAATTATCGATATTAAAAACGATAAAAATCGATTCAGTAAACGAGTCTGAACAAACTAATTTCAGGATGTGCATTAATTATGTTACATGTTGTATAAGTATAAGTAATAATATCGTAGGTGTAAAAACATTACCTTTACCTACCACTTAACTTTTTTTTTCAAGAGAACTAACAAAGTGTGTAGAATTCATAGATAGATAGATAGATATACTCTTTATTGTACACCATAACAGAATTAAATGAGAACTTAAAAACTACAAAGGGTGTTACAATGGGCGCTACATAATTATGCTTGTGTCTGTAGTGGGTTCACGGTAATAGTGTAATGGGTGGGTTCGAACCCGTGACCTCTCGATTACAAGTCCGACATCTTACCCACAAGCAATTTCTTCACAAGCAATCAGCGTACCGGCTCTTGCGCAAATCGTGACAAATTGGAAGTAAAAGTACTCCAGTTTAAACGATACAGTCTGATATTTCGGCTTTACAGTCATCAGCTCCGGTAGCCGTGATCGTCTAGTGGTTAGGACCCTACGTTGTGGCCGTAGTAACCCAGGTTCGAATCCTGGTCACGGCAGTGATAAACTGTCGCGGCGGAGTTTATCTTTTTGGGGCGTTGTTGAAGAAATATACCGAATCGTGTATGAAAAGCCCTAATTACTGATATAGTTATTATATATTCTATCACACACAGGAGTAATGCTTAGCGATTGTCATTTTGTGCTAACTTACTTCAACTTATATCAGTCACTAAATTGGTTTTTTATGGTACGCGTTATTCCTGACGCAGTCATATTTTCTCTCCTTTCATTTATTAAAAAAAAAAACAGAATAGCTGTTTATTTTTAGATTTAATTTGACGAGAGATGTAGCAATTACGTATAATTTATAATAGGCTATCAAACTATTTTTGTTCGTCATTGGAGTAGAAAATCACTTTTTTATTTTATTTTAAAAACACTACTTTTTATATATTCCATTCAATTTCCAAGCATAGTTACATTTAAATGAAGAAGATAATCTAAATTAATAAGACTATTAAATCTCCAATCAGTGCTCTTTAAACCACAACAGATTAATCTCAATGCAATAAAATCTACATATACAACGTGTAACGGAAACCCCATATCTATCCAAAAGGACTGAAGACAACATCTGGTATGGAGTCTCTATGCAAAGTTTCAGCTCAAAATAAGTGACTCACAGAATTGACCCCAAATTATTGGTTTCATATTTTTCTTGAATACCAGTAATAACAAACGTGTCACAGCACTATGAGGGTCATCACTTTCCACGTCACTAGCCAATATCACGATAATTCTCTTCGTTCTTCTTAATTTGAAAAATTCGGTCTCTGGTATCAATGTATTGAAATTTCTAATAAGATCCACACGATCATGTAGACATAGGATT
This sequence comes from Tholera decimalis, assembly GCA_943138885.2. Classification (NCBI taxonomy): domain Eukaryota; kingdom Metazoa; phylum Arthropoda; class Insecta; order Lepidoptera; family Noctuidae; genus Tholera; species Tholera decimalis. The sequence continues at coordinate 43,658,942 of OW964550.2, read as the reverse complement.
ACAAAACCCTTGCTATATCGTTTGTTATCATCCAAAGAAGCCGTGTACTTGGTATGTACACGTTGTATAAAAGCGAAATACCACTCACTGATTAATCACGAAATCTCAGAAACTACAAGTAGCTCTCAAATTTTGCATGGGGGTTTCTTTAAGTAAGTAGATGCTCGCTAAGACGGGATTTTGCGAAATTCCCACGGGATCGTGATTTACACGGGAAAAACTTCCCACGCGAACGAAGCGGGCAACTGCTAGTTATATCTGTTCTCTTTAAATTATAATGTTTATTGGAGCTCCTTCCGCCTGTGACACAGGAATAATCCTAGTACAGGCATTAACATTGTAAGACTTACATAGTTTAATTTTCTAATTTACTTATTATGGTTATTGAATAAAGATTATTAGTATTCATTTATTACATTTTACATACATATTGCATATATACATACTGCTTTTTGGATCAAGCCCTTGATCCAGCTGCCCAACGAGAGCCTCCTAAGATGTCTGTCGAGGCTCTTAGCTATTATGCCATTGGCTGAGACGACTATCGGCACAATGATTGCTGTATTCACATGTCGACAACCTCGCGAGCCAGATCAAGATACTTAAATTGCTTATCTTTCTCGGCTTTCACCGGCTTTCACGACATATATAAATAAATTTAACTTGCATCTCGATATGAGTAACCAACTATGTTGGAGAAGTCAGCGTCTAGTCTACCAGGATGCAGCTGAGTACTATTGTTTGACAAGAAGCAGCTGCCTATGTGCAACCCAGTAGCCGGATAATAATTACGATACCCATTGAATGGACTGCTGTCAAATATAAGCTTCTGAATAACCGTAATGACTGTCAAGAATGTAAAAATGACAGCCGGGAGCAACAGCGCAACGTGCTTTCCCATGCACGGAGGAATCTCTGTTTACGCGGGAAAGCTATAGATTGCGATTCCAGAAGTTTCGGTTACACAAATTTGATTGGGAACGTGGCGCTTGGATTGGAATGAAAGATAAGAACCAAGCGTCGTATAGGAAGGAGGCACTTACCTTGATATTCCAGGATTGACTGCCAACACTCTGAATCACGGTTCACCACCACAATATTACTTCTGCTACGAATTTATCACACAAGGCACGTGTGTATGCTCGAACGCGACCAGACAGCCACTAAATGTTCGATCCTCTCAATAGAAGGATCTAGAACGGTATAGTTCCTCTCTCTCACTCTCGAGTAGCCAAAGGTTTAGTGCAAGGGAGAGGAAAACGGGTGGGGAATTGTGTCAACCAATTAGCTATTTAAGCGTGTTGCCAATAATTAAAATATAAACGAAAGGAATCGTATATCAGCGCAACCAATCTCCATATCTTAAAATTAGCAAGTGTTGCTTAACTTTGAATATCAACCCTTTTTTTCTGAGTGGGAAAATCATCAAATAACTCCTCCCGCTGTGAGTGGAGCGGGAGTGTCAGACTTCTATTGACTAAAAACCCACCCTGTTCCTTCAGTTGCCTTTATGATCCGGGACCGCGGTATCTCGTTAGAACATTTCCGCAGCCCCAGCAGCCGCTTATGACCTTTCAAGCTTTAAAGCAAGAGTGAACAGGCAGTCTTGTCGTACCAAGCGCTTCTCCTCCACATTTATTGTGCGCACTTCCAAGCTGTGGAATTCCCTGCCGGCTTCTGTGTTCCCTGCCACTTATGACCTTTCAACCTTTAAAGCAAGAGTGAACAGGCATCTTCTGTGCTCGTTCATTCCATCGTAGACCTCATCTATCGCTTACCATCAGGCGAGATCGAGGTCAAGAGCGGGCACATTTTAATTAAAAAAAAATGAGTGTGGCACTCGGGGACTGCCGCGGTAAAGCTATTGCATAGCATTTTTTATCAACTTATGCAATTATAATTATTTATTTATTTTATTTATGCAGTATTTTTTATATTAATTCAAGTTACACTTTTTGAGCGTGGTGACCGATAAGAAAACTTTTTTTTTTCTTTTATTGAATAAATGAGAAGTTAATATTTTTTAAAATATTTTTATTATCTTACAATACATGTAGGTTATTTAGGAATTTTTATCATTAAAACTATAGGTTTTTTAGCAGCTAGTCTACACGCATGCGTCTAGTCGCACGCACACAAGCACCGTGCCGAAGTCTGCCGAACTGAAACGACGTTAGACGATGCACGGCTTTCAACGCCGCACCGCTGTGCCGGTCGGAGTGGGGGGTGTTAGGTTTATTTTCGTTACGGAATTTCTTGATTCGGTCGCCGCGCTCAAAGCCCGTGATAAAAGCTATGCAATAACTTAAACAAACAAAAAATATGTATGCTGATGTCTGCTCTTTGAGGCGCGCGCGGAACAAGATGCACTGTCGACCCGGGCCTGGTCCTTCTCAGGCGGCGAGCTACCCCTGCTCGATCAACCTGCGTGGTAGTTATAAAATATCCATGAGTTCCTCCTTAGTGAAAATAGGATCCTTTAATTAGCACAATGAATACTTGTCAGGGTTTGGAACAGCTGGTCTAAATCACTGTTCCCCTGTTACTAGTTATAATTAGTTCCTTAATTGGCTTTGTAGAGGATTTCGTTACGTGAGTCGAATTTCAAGAGGTGTTAGATTAAGTGCGCTGAAGCCATATGAAAATTGGCAGCCGAATCCGAAGTACGTGTCGAGGTAGGTACGAATAATATTAATCGTAAACGGAGATTAGGTGGGTGACTCATTAATGCTGAGCAACATGGGGAATATAGGCATACCAAAACGCAGTTTGGTGTTTATATGGGGAACATGATCATCAAAACCTGTGGAGATTGTAATAATGTTCTTTATGAGAACATTATTTTATGGCAGTTTAAGTATAAGGAATCATTGTCAGAAGCCAGAAGGAAAACAATATAAGGCACAGACATGTATACACACAACAATAATTAATTTTATATTAACCTTTAAAAAAATCCTATTAGGGAAAATCAAACAAAGCGCTCTTCCTCGCTCCTACCTATTTTAAATTGTTCTGTGCCCGTGAGGGCCTATAATTGTTGTTCCACCCGTATTTGTATATTATGGGTACTTGAAACGCTACAATACTATTTTGCTAAATACTTATTAGGTGTGGTATTTGATCCTCTTGAAAAATTGTTTTGTTTTACTGACTTTAACTTGTTGCACGGTACAGAACATTAGCCTCATTGAGCTGCATAAAGTTAGACTTAAGACGCACCATAGCTTGGTTGTTACCTATAACCTATAACTTTAAGAAACAACTTCAGAAGCCAGAAGGAATTTCAAAATATAAAGCAGAGATATGTATACACACAACAATAATTAATTTTAAATTAATCTGAAATAAAATCCTATTATACAAAATCAAATATAACGCTCTTCCTCTCTCCTACCTATTTTAAATGTTGCTGTGCCCGACAGGGTCCATAATTGCTCCATCTAATTTTATTTCACCTGTATGTGTGTAAGTAATAAATAGGTACTTGACATGCTACAAAACTGTTTTGTTAAATACTTGTTACATGTGGTATTTGTTCCACTTGAAATATCATTTGTTTTGCTGACCAACTCTATTCGCGTAAACTTGTCACCCGGTACAGATCAGATTAATAGAACTTTTAGAGGAAGATGGGCACAGTAATATAGGCTACCTTTTATTCCGGAATTCCCACGAGATCGGGATTCATGCGCGGAAAACCACGTTGGTAATATCGACCACCCACGCGAAAGAAGTTGCAGGATAATCAGTACTAGCTATAAATACTAAAAGAAATAGGTACACATCATTGATATACTAAAAATCCAAGATGCACAGTCTCGAAGAAAAGTGACGCTCGAAACTGTCGCCAAACACTCACCACCTACGTAGTAATAGTAATGCTATAAGTATAAAATATGTTTTTGCAAATTCCATCTTATGAAAAGTCTTTAAAGTTGTTTTTACAAAGCAGTGTGCGAAAGACAATCAAATTTTACGACTGACGTTGCTCGATAGGACAAGGTCTTGAGTGGATACTTACACCTCATACTAATTTTTTTTTATAAGACATTTTTGTTAGTATTATAAGTTTATGAAATTGTGTTCTAAAGACGTAATTATAGCGTAAATGTTTTTGGGTAAAACATGTGTATATCAATGAAACAAATATTAACTGTTAAAATCGTTTAATTTTTTTTTTTTAATTCAGTAAAGCTTATACCTTTTGCCGTGATATACATAATATCTTCATCAAAAAAATTTGCCATACAAAAAATCTCTCGCAAATGCGAGAGATTGTTTTTAAAGGTAGGCTGACTATTGATGTCTGTTATCCGCATCGTATTTGGTCACAAGAAAAACTAAAGTATAAAAATAAGAAGTTTTTAATGAGATTTGTATTGCGCCAAAACAACACTCACACACACTTTTATCATTAACATATCGCATATTGTGAACCCATAGGTTATCCCATGATGAATCGATATACTTAAAATATATTTTTATTCTATTATTAAATCATTTAAATTATTCCAGTATGGGGAGGGACGTTTAAAATTGTAATAGTAAGAGCGGAAGGCGCACAATGGGCAATACTTAAAGTGATGTCGTTCAAAAAACGAATTTATCCCACTGGACTGCTATACTCGGAAGCTCAAGTACTTACAGTTCCCAATATATATCCTTCGTACCATACTACGTAGACACAGATTGTTACAAGTAAGCCCAGCAAATAAGCCAGCCAGCAAGCAAACGCACTGGGTTTCCCGTTTTGTAAAGTTCCCAAATGTCACACTAAACTTACGTCTAGATACTTTTAGGCATTAAGTTCTAGGATCTACAATAGATCAAATAAAACTATCCCAATTTAGAAGCTTATGTGACATAAGGTCAAACAAATTTTAAAACCATGGCTTCAGTCTTTGAGCTATGACGATATTAAAAAAATCATTTCGTCAGTACAGTAAATTAAGCTATTCAAAACACACAATCATGTTAACGCACACGCGTCCAGAGTTCCAGACACACACGCACCCACACACACACACGCAATTACGCACATACACTCAAACTTACACACACATACACGCTTCTATTTCTTTTGTTCTCAATACCTTCTAATGTTACTTTTTGTTCGTAATTTATTACATAAAAATTGAAATGTGTTTTAATGTATAGCGTAGGACACTGATTCCTGTAACACAGGCTCGCTTAGCATAGGAGTCAGGGGCTTCACTTGAAAGATGTAATATTTTTATGTTCAATAAATTATTTCTTTATTTTATTTATGAACATTAAAAAAACCGTAAAATTGACGACCTCTTCTCCTTCAGTATATTATATAACGTATACATATTTGCCAAAAACTAAATTAGTATTAATTATTGTAAAATAGATGTGTTTAACTTTTGGTGTACAATAAAGTTTATTTTAATCTATTCTAAATACTAGCTTTTGCCCGCGACTAGACGACGTAGAGGTTTTTCCCGCGTAAATCCTGATCGCGTGGGAATTTCGGGATAAAAACTATCCTATGTCCTTCCCACGGTCCTAAACTATTCCCATGCCGGCGTGAAAAGGTAACACACAGACAAACAGAGTTACTTTCGCATTTATAATATTAGTCTAGACAATATGGACAATAAAGCATAAACTTATTAATAAAAAATAAATAAATACAATAAAAAAAATCGACTCCATTATTTGTTCAACAGGGTAATTTTTATTATGCGACTAAAATAAAAAAGATGCCATAATACATTGTTTTGACACTGAAAACGCGGCCATTGAAATTTGACGCGATACTATTTGAAATGAGCGCATCGTTTAGAATTAAGCACTCATTTTATGCGGATGGTTTTGAGACGTTGAGTGTGCATCTTGGGTTTTTAGTATATCAATGGTACACATCCTTAAAACCAAACACGTTCAACATCTGCGAAAATTACAAAACTAAAACAAAACACAACACGTATTCGACAATCGAATAAACGTCACAATAAATATTCTATTATTGTGATTACTTTGTAAAATACTTGGTATTTACTCCCCAACAAAATTGGAACGATAACAAAAGATGATAGCACTACAAGTTTACTATTTGTTCAATGTTATGTTTAGTTTGATGACCTTACGCTGGATCGAAGGTAGGGTTGGCAAAAGTTTGGTGCAAATTTAGGATCAGTGGAACGTTAAGGCTTCTGGGTTGAGGGAACGTACCAAAAAGATACCGTGGCTGTGAAACGCATGGGTACTGAATGAACAAGGTGGTTTTTGAGTCAGTAGAAGACTGTCAATCCCTTTCTGGCCACCTGAAGCAATTTTTTTGATATTTGAGACCTATTATTTTCGGATGAAAATAAAAATTTTCATCCGAAAATAATAGGTCTCACACTCAAATGCTATTCTAATACATCGTATCATATTATATTATCACTAGCTGTGCCCCGCGGTTTCACTCGCGTATAATGCTACCACTGTTATTAACTCGCTGATTTCTGAATATTAATGAATAGATGTTAAAATTTAAGTATAACTATCTAATTCGCACTGGATAGAGAATCGCGAAGTAAAGATAGTTGTTAATTATATTGTTAAGAATAGATTTACAGTATTTCGGTATAGACAATATTTTAGTCCTACTTTCTTGTGGTATAAGTATGTTTTGGTTTTCCCTGCGTCAGGATCTACATAGATAAAGCAACATATAATTGGCCATGTGAAAAAAAATTGGCCATGTGCGAGTCAGACTCGCCCATGACGCGTACCGTAGTGGCTACGCCAAATAACTTAGTTTAATCATAGTGTTTGTATGAATAACAAAGTTCAAACGATCCATATTTTCAAAAACCTGGTCAAAGAACATAGCCTTTACGTATATCTCAGCATTTCGCCAGCGCACGCGATTATAGTAATTTAGCGGCGTATTTTCTTCCGACTTATTTCACTAATATCCTTATTTTAGGAAAACCGAGAGCAGTAGCGTAATACTAGATAGCCTTCCTCATGAAACTGCCTATCATAATCAGAAAGAATTTTTGAAATCCACCCTGTACTTTTGAAGATTAGCGCGTTCAAGCAAACAAACAAACAAACAGACTTTTCCGCTTTATAATATTACTAGTACTCACGCGGGGCTTCGCTCCCGTGGATTCTATCACGGTAAAAACATAACTCTCCTTTTTTGCAGTCGGGTAAAAAGTAGCCTATAATCTTCCTCAAGCTTCAAGCTACTTCCATACCAAATTTCATCCAAATCCACCCAGTACTTTCGAAGATTAGCGCGTTCAAGCAAACAAACAAACAAACAAACAAACTAACAAACTTTTCCGCTTTATAATATTAATAATATAGATAAGTATAGATAGTTACATAATTTTGGTAGAAGCAAATGAACTTGCATTCGATGCGGTCACATTAATCTTAATATAATATTGCTATACAGTACAGCATCTCCATGAAGGGGTCGAGAGACGAATCTACCACTCCAAATAATCGCTTCTGTCACACATGTCCCCTAAATAAATTACTTGAAATGTTAGCCTGCACCATCCCACTGCTGATGATTTCCAAATTGTTCTGTCCGAAGCCAAAGTGGACCTCTGGTCGATAGTTTGGGCCTGCTGGTCCCGACATCATCTAAAAGGTCTGCCGCGATGGTTTCTGGCTGTGTCAGGGTTTCAGAAAGTGGCTCACGACTCATTGAGCATTCGGTTAACATGGCCTGCCTAGGCACACTTCAACTTAGCGGCCTCTTGAGCAATGTCAAAAATTTGCATCTCTGAGCGCAGTGTGATGTTGTTTATAATCTGTAAGCTGATCCCTTAGTAAACAAAGATTAAAAATACATAGATTGATAAACACTCCCCTCCTTTGCGTCGCGCAGTTTTTTTAAATTATTTTATTGATAATAGGCTCGCGTTTGACCGCCATCTCACCTGATGGTAAGTGATGATGTGGTCGAAGATGGAGCACGCTTACCTAAAAGTAACCTATTCACTCTTGACTTAAAGACCCCTAGGTTATAACTATCGGGAAACACAGACTCCGGCAGGGAATTCCACTCCTTAGCCGTACGCACAATGAAGGTACTCCCAAAACGTTTAGTGCGTATAGGTGGGATGTCCACCATGTAACGATGGCGCATCGCCGTTTGTCTTGTAGTCCGATGATGGAACGGGTTTGGCGGAATTAGATTATTTATATTGTATTATTATATATTGTATTGTATTGGGTAAAAAATAATAATTGCCTTAAGTTCCAAACATAAACAGCCACAGAAACCTACACCTTGAAACAAAAGACAATGCGAAGTCCACCAATCTATTTCAAACCTCACTTAGCCACATCGTAAACACTTCAGCATCCAACGACGCGACGCCTCTACGTAATTGCGTATTCATCAAACTAGTCACAAGTACGCTAATGGACTATAAAGTGCGTCCAACAGCCACTAGATTGCCACTACAACTCAAACAGGATGTCCCGAATAACTTCGGACGCTTGGCCACATAGTCCCGAAGTGCCTCACCGACTTAGGACTTTGGAAAACAAACAGACTAACGGCCTCTAACCAGTTTAAACTGGATATTGTTCATACGGTTTACGCTCGGGAATTTTTGTTCGATTAATTTGCAAGTTTCAGCGGTTTTCAGTAGGTGGTAAAGTTATGAAGAATTTATGGGTATAGTGAAGTTTTGTAACGGTTTATTTTACTTACGTAAAGTGTGATTAAATTCTTGGAATTATATCGTAGTCAATGCAAATAAAGGATTGCATCATTACCAAGAATCAGCAACACGATGTATCATAAGATATCATGAAAAATAAATCTTAGGGTTTTCCCTAAAAGTAGAAGTGTAAAAACCTACTGAACTTGGAAATGGGCACCACAATGATGACCACGAACCTACCACACTGGCAAAGTGCAGGTTTCTGGATATGATCTTTGAATTTTCCTTATGGTATCAGGTTTAATCCACGAGCTACAACTCGTACTCGTAAGTCGTATCTGTAACCAATGAGCCACCATTGCTTTCACAGTAGAGAAACAGAAAGCTATTGATATTTCTTCAGTTTATACCAATGTAGGAATTAGTCGACAATTATGATTATAATATCATTATGTACTGTCTACTATATCGTTATTATAAGCTTTGAGTTATTGCGTAATACCTAGTGTGTGGTGTAAATGAAATATAAAAATCCTTTTTAAATTAAAAATATTTTTCAACATACATTTTTAGGGTTCCGTAGCCGAATGGCAAAAAACGGAACCCTTATAGTTTCGACATGTCTGTCCGTCTGTCTGTCTGTCCGTCCGTCCGTATGTCACAGCCATTTTATTCCGAAACTATTAGGACTATACATATAAAACTTGGTAGGTAGATGTTTTCTGTGAACCGCTTTCCGATTTTAAGAGAAAATTAAAAAAATATTTAAAATAAAGGGGGCTCTCCATACATGGAACTGAAACTGAAAATATTTTTTTTCATGAAACCTATACGTGTGTGGTATCTATAGACAGGTCTTTAAAAATGACATTATGGTTTCTAAAATGACTTTTTCATAAAGTTAATCGTTTAAAAGATATACGCTTCCAAAGTGGTAAAATGTGTGTCCCCCCCCTCTAACTTCTATAATAATGAAGTGAAAAATCTAAACAAACCATATGTTGTAGATCTTAATGTAAACTTTCAACCAAAATTGGTTTGAACGAGATCGAGTCAGCAGTTTTTGAGATACAGTATATTTTCAAAAACCGCAAATATAACTTTGTAATTCATACAAATACTATGAAAAACAAAGTTATTTGGCGTAGTTGTAAAAATTGTAAATAAGCTAGTTTTATGAAATTTGTAAGGTTTTTGTTTTTTTTTTTTAATATATATTTTAAATAAGTATATTATATTTATTATAGTTACTACGGAACCCTTCATGGGCGAGTCCGACTCGCACTTGGCCAATTTTTTATATATCATTTATACAAGGTATAACAGATTAAGCGTAATACCTCAGACACCCCAATTAGAATATTAAATTATAAGTCTAAAACAACATCCATTACTAAATAAATTGAAATCAAACCTAGATTTTTTTTATAAAATAATTACCCTTACTCAACGCAAAACGTATGTGCGTCATACAATATCCTTACGCAGATGCATACACTCATGCAATATTAGCGCACGCACACGAGCGCATTTCCTTGAATTAAGGATTGTATTAATTTGTCATGATACTGTGTTTCCATTTTAAGTTAAATGAAAGATTTTTCCGCCAAAATTTAACACCTATTTTTTATGACGGAAATCGATTCAGAAGCCGCAACTACTTTCAGGAATTGCGTTTATTCTGTCACATCGTAACTTAAAATTGTATCTACAAGAAAATAGCAAGGGTCACCGTCATAGTTGGCCACGACGAAGAGTATCTATAAAAAAAGTAAAGAGAAAAACATAAAGAATAAAAAAACTGATTCATTCGTCCGTATCTGCTTCTTTTGTGACATTCTTAACTACGTCATACACCATACGCCATATTTTATATCAAAACTAGTCGGTAATATGAAAATGAAATTATCTTCCACCCATTCCCAAAGTCATATCACATTTTAGAAGTAAGATTTACAGAGCTTCCAAAGTGGCAGGTTTATGAAAACGTAGACTAGTTTGAAGTCAAGATATGCGAGTTATTGCGGGTTTGCTGCTACGTACCGTCTGAGAAATACGACGGTTGAAATGCAATAAGCGACAAGTACTTTAGAAACGAACACCCTACCATTCTTCGAGCTCATTTATAACGAAACAGGGTGGCTTTTTGTCGATGTCGATATCGTAAACGTTGCATACGTAGGTATTTGAAATGTTAAGAGAATGATCGACATAAGGTACGTATACCGTCACCGGACACGGAAGTTTCGGGAGGTACCTGTGTCTGATGGGAAAGGAAGAAACGCCTGGGTGTCACCACTGCGAGGGTCGCCCTGAGGACACAGTAGAGCATACGGTGCAGGACTGCCCCGCTTGGGCAGAGCACCGACGTGTCCTCACGGTGGCGATAGGCGGAGACCTCTCGCGCCCGGCATTGGTCGAGGCCATGCTGCGGGGCGAGAGGGAGTGGGAAGCGGTCGCCTCCTTCTGCGAAGCAGTCATGCTTCCGAAGGAGGAGGCGGGCCGTGTGAGGGAGAGGATGGCGTCCTCCCTCCAGCCCAGCCGCAGTGGTAGACGCCCACGGCGTCGGACGTCGGCCGACGATCTCCGGCCACCGTAGGCGCGGGCATGCGGACAACGAGTAAAGGGCAACTCGCTGTCCGACCATCCATACCCGGGTCGACGGCGCGTTGTGTTCCACGCGCGCCTCAAAGAGCGTCAGCAATATGACGAGGCCCCCCTGTAGAGGGCCGAAGCCTGCCGGGGTCGTGGGACTTATCCCATTACCGTGACCCCGGTACGTAAAGGGTTATTGAAGGAACACCGTGGATTTTAGTCAGTAAAAGTCTGACAGTCCCTCCCACCCTGCCCGGGGTGGGAGGACTTATTTGATAATTTTACCATGTTAAAAAAAAAAAGTATCTTATCGCACAGGGCAATCTCTTAAGCCCGATTTGAAATTCAATAAGTACAGTAGCCAGTTAAGAACTCAGACAGTTAAGTAATAAGTAGTAAGTTGTAAGTAGCGTCCAAACGTAGGCGAGTGAGTAGTCATAAGTTGCCCGAGAAGAAGAAAAGAAAATAGCACGTGTTCGCGGCCGCAACCTACAAATTTATGGACTGTATTAAACTCGCCCGTCTACATGCCAGCCAGTTAAGTTGGAGGGGTGCGGGAGACGCGAGAGAGTCTACTTCTACTACTACTACTTCGCACTGGACTCGCCGAAAAATAGGATCGCGATCTATTTAACTCAACTTAATCAACAACTTACTATTTAACTCGCTTTTGCCGTTCAAACTACAATAACAACTTAACTCGCCGATGACGCAAGTTAACTCGCTACTGTACTTATTGAAGTGTAAATCGGGCTTTATAGAGAACCTTTGGATGGACAACAATTAAAGGAGACAGATTAAGGGCTGTCAGTGTACAAACAACATAAATAATATTAATTGAACATAATAATATAAAATACATACATACAATAAAAAATCATAGAGTAATAAATATTACATATATTTATAATTGAGAAAGAAGGGGAAAACTTATAGGGAGAGGTAATGCCATACCATTCTTTTGAACGCTGGTAGCGTTTGAGTACGCCTCACTTCTATTCCCTTCCCTTCCCCTCCACCCAGAGGAAGAGAAGTTATTTGTTGATATTCCCACCGAAAAAAAAGTAGAGTACAAATCGCTGTATCCTATAAATTGAACCACAAAAAATCGTCCACCGCCATATCACAGTAATACAAAATTTAATATACTTGAATTTACTATACCGTTTTGTATATAAACGTATATCGTAGCACGCACCAAGTTTAATATAAATAAAATAAATTAATTAAAATTGATAACCTCTTATCAGCAAAATGTGGAAGGTCGTGGTTATAGCCTTGTTATCTGCGCTGTGTCATATCAATTCCCGTAAGTACATACGATTTGTAATGTTTAATCCATATTACTCTTTATTATTTGCCTGCAAAAATATAGTAACCTCACTAGATTTTGTAACTTTATGGAGTCGAAGCTCTCGGACCAAGGGTCCCTTGTGCTCGACGCTCGAGTTCTTATAAACCCTAACTGAATGCAGTCAAGTAACATAACAGATATGTGTTGATATACCAGATATATTATATTATATTAAGTAATAGGTATACTCACTAATGCTAATCACATTATAGTCTTATATTATCTTAATTTTTATCGTTATTATTTTTCTTCGCTGTTCGCTATAAAGTAGCGCACAACGTCCTGTTAATAATAGTATTATATAATTTTCATTTTTTAAGACAGTACGATTAAAGACATTTTTCGTGTATTTAATGATTTTTCATGTATTTAATTTTTTTCTTGTAATTTATACAACGTGTAATTTAAAGGGTATATATACATACCAAGTGCATGGCTTCTTTGGATGATAATAAACGATATGGCAAGGGTTTTGTAATCCTAAGTCTACCTGTGTAGAACTTATTACAAATTCAAATACACTGATACCAGAGACCGAATTTTTCAAATTAAGAAGAACGAAAAGAATTATCGTGTTATTGGCAAGTGACGTGGAAAGTTATTGACCCTCGTAGTGCTGTGACACGTTTGTTATGATTGGTATTCAAGAAATATATGAAACCAATAATTTGGTATCAATTCTTTGAGTCAGTTGTTTTGTGCTGAAACTGTGCATAGCGACTCCATAACAGATGTTGTCTTCAGCCCTTTTGGATAGATATGGGGTTTCCGTTACACGTTGTATACTCACGCATGATGTGTTCCTTTATAAGTGGAGAAACACAAGGTGATATAGTTTTATAAGATATTTTAGCATGTAAGTGTATTCTTTGTTGGGAAACCTAAATAAATAAACATTATTTTGCATGGCGATGCCTATCTGACCTCGATATCCCAGTATCTGAGTAACACGATACCCCTCGGTAAGACTGTTGCCAGATTGCCTGGTTTCTGACAAGTCATAACGACTTTCATAGATAGACATAATTTCGTTGCTCCCGATGTCCCCCATCTACGGATCGACCTCGAAAGGCATTGCTTAACCGTAAATCGACCGGTGTGGCTGTTTTTAATTAGCCATTAGCCAGCCACGGATCATTCGAAATGAAAATATGATCAATCTATCACAATATTTATTTATTTATTTACACTTTATGCACATAGGTACAAAGGCGGACTTAATGCCGCAGGCATTCTCTACCAGACAACCATGAGTTGTGAAGAGATAGAGTGGAAGGTGCAATATGTACGTGAAAAGTAAAATTAGAAAACATATTTATATTATAAGTAATAGTAATAACACAAAAACCCTAGTATCTTAAAATAAAATAGAAATAAACATAAATAATATATATGAATAAATACTTATATAAATACATACAAATATATATATATACTTAAGAAGCAAATGAAAACTAAATGTGAAAATTCTGATTATTGGTGTAGAAAATAGATTCGCAATTTCTTTTTAAATGCATAGCGACTGTCAGGCGTCCTGATTTCGAGAGGAAGTGCATTCCAGAGGAGAATCGACTGGATATGAAAAGAAAAATGAACAAAGTCAGAAGTATGAGAAGGACAGAGTAAGGGAAGATTATTGGATGAACGTAGATTCTTCTTGTGTGAAGAACATAGAAATTGAAAGTGAGACATTAGATAAGAAGGAGGGCTGGGAGAGTTGAGTAAAGAGAAAAGCGTTGTCAAAGCGCGCAAACTTCTCATTCTCGTCATTTCCTTAAATTAAATATGAACCGAATGCAGTTATTGAGGATACGATCAAGCTTATCGAGCAAGACCGCATTCAGGTCAAAGTAGCACACGTCACCATAGTCGATTAATGGGAAAATTAAAGTCTGCACAAGCAATATACAGTATGTTAACTAACAGAGGGCGTTCCCGTTAACCCCCAATAGTATAGCATCCATACATGCTAAAAAAATATTACCATTCGAAAACCAAATGTTTTTTTTTTTTAATATTAAAATATTCACTAAAAGTGTTAAATTCATACGTAAAAGAAATACTCTGTACACGCGTACTTTAAGGACGGCAACGTCGCAATTTATTTATGGATGACGGGCCGCGTGTGTAGCGATCTAATCGATGTGCTTATACTATTGCGGGTTAACGGGAACGCCCTCTGTTAGTTAACATACTGTATAATAACGTTTTCCCTATAGGCTAATCCCCACAGCTTCACGCACCGTGAATATTATACGGACACAAATAATCCCATCTGCCCAAAGGTACCCATTGAAAACGGCTGAATCATCTACCCTTAATACCCGGAAAGTTGAATGGTGGAACCATGAACATGCCTCAACACCGTGACTCTCTACTATTTATCAATATGTGCGCTAGACGTATGAGGGCCTTTAATGGGTTCTTTATAATAAAAGTAAGAACAGACTTATTTATTCTTTACGAGCATTTTTGCGTGTTTTTTACCGCACCCTACCCTATTGGTTCCAGCATATATGAGGTGTGAGATATCCTTATTCTCATAAGAACGCAATAGTTCATGACTTTCTTTCTTTTCCTTGCGTGACCGGAGGGCTGGCTCATTCTTCGCCCAAAGAATAAGCATTTCCATACAACGTGGCAATGCTGCCAGTCTTCTGGGTACGTTTTCGGACGACAGCGATGAGGAGGAGTACTTTGACGCCTAAGCTTGTTTTTTTTTTAATTTTTTTTTATGTACATAGTTAGGTTTAGTATATTTGTATATATTATACAAGTTAATTAAAATTGAATATTAAACAACCTAGTGTCATTAAAAATAGGTTTTTATATATGTATATATACTTTCTTTCATTATATTTGGACAAAAAATAAACATATTTAATAATTTTGGGAGTATAACAAAAAACTAGACGTTAACGTAGCTAGTTAATTTTTTTTGTTTTTTGTGGTCGACATTTATGTCGACCACATTTATCGAATTAACATTTAATTATATCAAAGTGAACAGACAAATTATTGGTTTAATAAATTAGCTTTGTTAAAAATCGATACAATTAATGATTCTGAACAAACAAATATGGATGTGCATTAATTATGTTAGGTACATGTTGTATAAGTATAACAGTTAAAAGGTCGCTAACTTCCGCATAAATTATAAAAACAGAAAAACACCTTTTCTTGCAAAAAAACACTATTTTATTTACGCTTTGACCTGAGCTTATAGAAAAACTCGTTGTACTTTGCAATTCGCACCTCGAATTCTTTTTCAGCGTAGGTTTCAAAAGGCGAAAGAAAACACGTTAGTTTTTATAACATTTTATGGAAAAACTACATCAAACGAATTGTTTTCTTACCCTCATTTCTTCTACCTTTATACAATAAGCTCAATTTATTATGAAAAATGTGCTTATATTTTATTTTCAAGGGTTTTTAAGAGCTGCCGCTCGCGTTTACCCCGCGGCGTCTGGGTTCATTTGAAAAAATATGAAAGGAAAAAATATATATTCAACCCCATATGAGATTTTAATGATAACAATTTTATTCGGCTCTGGGATAGACATGTTAAATATAATAAATGTTTTATTTTTACATGTGTTAATGTAGGTAAAAAAGTAAGGTTAATTGCGTTATTATTCTAAGGTTAATATGTTATCCGAGACCAAGGGTTTTCTCGTTAAAAAGTTACTCTTTTGCTTTTTCATCCATTTCTATCTTTCATTTGAGAAATTATATTTATTTTGTATTTTATTTTTACTAATATTAATATTGAGCCACCGAGATACAGGCTGTGCCTATTTTGGGGCCCGTTGTTAAGTGTTTTGTATTCTGTGAGGATGGATGTATAAACCACTGAGCGGATCTGAATGTAATTGGTAAGT
Source organism: Tholera decimalis (assembly GCA_943138885.2). Classification (NCBI taxonomy): domain Eukaryota; kingdom Metazoa; phylum Arthropoda; class Insecta; order Lepidoptera; family Noctuidae; genus Tholera; species Tholera decimalis. The sequence goes on along the minus strand of OW964550.2, from coordinate 43,642,458 downwards.
AGATAGTTGATATCCTGGAATAAAAGGTATGCCACCTTTTATCCCGAAATTGTCACGAGATCGGGATTTACGCGGGAAAACCCTCCCACGCGAACGAAGTCGAAGAAGACAGTTAGTTGCTAGTTGGTTATAAATAACTCTATTAATTGTCTTTTAAATGTTATATGTTGTCTATTTTCAAATGTCAATAAGTATTAAAAATAATACCAATAGTAAACATTATAAATAAGAGTAAAGAAATTGTGTTAAACATCTAAAACGTTTGTGATTGGACATCTCTATAGAGATGTATAATATATTATGTATATTTGCAACAAATAAGTAGAAAGTCATAAATTCAAATTAAGCTACGGAATTGAGAATTTAAATTAAGAATTTGCTGATCATGAATAACGTTTATTATGAAAAATTAAGGAAATATTCTATAATTATGATTAGTAGAGGTAGTACAGTTGTCGAAATACGGCCATTATTTTTTTATTTGAATGGTATTATGAAAATACTAGCTGACTCGGTAATCGTTGTTTTGTCATATAAATAATTTCTAGTGGAAAAAGTTGCCTATGATCTATTCTGACCTACCAAATATACTCGTACACATATAATTTCATAAAATCCTTCAATCCTTTTCGGAGGAGTTCTATAACACACTGTGACCAGAGATTTCTATATATTAGATTAGCTCACTGCACTCATTCAGCCGACAACCTCAGGGGGTGACCTGCGAGATGCCACACACACAAAAAAAAGCACTCATTCTCCATACAAACTTTAACTGCGCCAAATTTTCAAGTCCTCTGTCCGCGGAATTTTAGTAAAAAGGGACCTACAAAGTCAGCTTTACGTTTTAATAGGTATATGATTTCTATTAAAAAAATTCTACGTATACTATAAAAGAATACTTCTTAACAAAATAATGCAGAAAATAAATTACAATTTCGAGAACGAAATAATAATTACAAAGACTAAAATAGAATGTTTCCAAGATAGGAGTGGCTCCCATCGAGAAATAGCACCAGAAACAAATGAATATTGATGTTCCACACAGCGGTAGTAATAAATAGCCACACTAACAAAAGATAATAAATATCACGAATGTATGAGAATAGCATTGTTAGAGTATTTCACAAAATAGAACAGTATTTTACTGTCCTACTTTCTGACCTAACCTAACAACCTCACTTTTTCATTATTTGTCATTCTACTAACAATAAATATCTATGCTTTTATCCAATTACGGACTTTCAAATACAGATTAAAGAAACTATTTTACAGGTTTTCATAGTTTTTCAACTAAACAGAGTATAATTGGCAAAGTAGCAAAACATGTATTGGCTTTGTTTCATTATAATTTCATATCAGTAATGTAAAGTTATTTTCCGATTTTCACATGAGCAAAGCCGCTGACAGAGGCTAATCTAACATAAAACATTAATCTATACCTTTATCTGTAACATATTATAAAACAAGACCAATTAAGCACCTTCAAGATCGGCTTGTTCTATTGTAGATTTCACCTATCGCTTTCTATCACAATACCTCGAAGTTTTGAGCTAGCTCATGCAAAAGAAAAAGATTTGGTACCTATCAATCTATTAAACGAAACCGTCTGATAATTGATATCCTGGCAGCTAAAATATGACCAGTTTGATTAACCTACCTTAACAACAATTTATATTTTTGCCCTGCAGTGGACTACAGACTGTGTCAAGAAACGCCGAAGGAGAAGCATTGCCTGATAGAGTACAGCGTGCGATACCGTTGGCCACATCAGGTCAGGTAAGTGCGGGTTTACATTATACAAGTTACTAGACTAACTCAGTGGAGGAGGAAGTGGAAAGTTCAGTGAAAAGATCTTAGATTAATCAGTTATCAAAAATACTTAAAATGATTTCACAAAATGTTTTGCCATACACGATAGCCTCTTTGGGCATATCTGTGTGTTGGCAAGTTGTAAGCTATCCTTTATAACGATGTTATTGTATAGAAACGTTTATATTACTGTTACATTTTTTTCTAATTCGTTTCGTGGAGAAATGTCATAACATTTCTCCACTTTAATTAAAGTTTTGAAAGTCCTTCCAAACGTTGTCTGGAAGATATCGCTTTCAGCGATAAGATCGCCATTGTATTCATAGAATAAGCAATATTGTTAAGAAAGTAGGTGTTTTTAAATTTTGGTGTACAATAAAGTATTTCTATTTATCTATATATTTGCAAATCCTTTGGGAGTTTGTTAACAAAATAAGCTATTACATACTCAGTCACCGTAGTCACGTTCACATTATTAATACAAAAACTATTCGTGTTTCAGTAAAACAGCAACTCTTTATTTTAGTTTGAACAGATAGTTGTCTCACTCTAGTTATAAGTTGTGGCACCAATATTGTTAAAGCCTCGTCGACATCAAAATGCCCGTCCATTACCGCCATTGTCGAGCCAGAGTAATCCTATAGTCGTAAACGCTGGTACTCCGTATCGCGTTTTAGTGTTTCGTGAAAGCGAAACGTCATGTTCAGATTCTGTAACACGTTGTGAATGAAACCTCTCACAGTGAACCGTAAATCTTTCGCTGTTCTACACAGCTTTTTGTTAGGAAAATCATCTAATGACTCTTCCCTCTATGAGTGGAGTGGAAGGGAATGTCAAACTCTACTCTGGCTAATACCCATCCTCTTCCTTCAAGTACCTTCATGTTGCGGTTTCGCGGTATCTCGTAAGAACATTTTCGCAACTTCGGGATATTTTACACAGCTAATGTTGTTTTTCAAAAGGCAAGGCGATAGCGAAACAAATATCCTAGCCATGTGTAACTAGACCGTACATAGAAAGTGTACTTGCTTCAGTTAACGCAGCACAATAGAGAACTAGATGTAGGTAGTAGATATTTGCATATGAAGTATTGGAAGGACATTACAGTCTCGTATCAGTATGTTAACGATCAGGTTTTGTGCCAAAAAACTTTAAGAAAAAAAAGTTTATCTTACATATACAACGTGTAACGGAAACCCCATATCTATCCAAAAGGGCTGAAGACAACATCTGGTATGGAGTCTCTATGCGCAGTTTCAGCACAAAATAACTGACTTAAAGTATTGATACCAAATTATTGGTTTCATATATTTCTTGAATACCAATCATAACAAACGTGTCACAGCACTACGAGGGTCAATAACTTTTCACGTCCCTTGCCAATAACACGATAATTCTTTTCGTTCTTCTTAATTTGAAAAATTCAGTCTCTGATATCAGTGTATTGGAATTTGTAATAAGTTCTACACACGTAGACTTAGGATTACAAAACCCTTGCCATATCGTTTGTTATCATCCAAAGAAGGCATGCACTTGGTATGTATATACCCTTTAAATTACACGTTGTATAACTACATGGGCAATTATAAGACAACAGAACCAAGTGCACTGTGTCAATTTGTCGTTTCCTGTGGAGAAAAACTGGCAAGAAAATACAAAGTAACTATTTTAAAAATTGAATTGATTTTTACAAGTAATTATAAGTAGGACATAGTAGACCATTCAACATAGTACCTACATGTTTTCGCTTTCGATGATATCATTCACTGTTAAAAGAGTAGTGATAATGATGAACATTTCACATAGTAATGTTCCTGTTTGTCATCGAACTTACAACTTAGGTACAAATAGAAAGTCGTGTCTGTAGCTACAGAGCCAACACTGCTCTTAATGACTGACATTTTATTCCGATCAATAGAGATTTGAGCGGACTAAAAATAATAATCAACTCAACGCTTTGAAAGTAAACTTAATAAAAAAGTTCTGGGACCTTCATTTTAATGAAATGAAATTAGGTAAATATTTATTTTGTAAATGGTTTTTAAATAAAACTTTTACACATCATGTTTTTTGAAGTGAAAACTTCTTTAGCGGCGTTGTCTACTTTTTTGTAATGGGTAAAAAATGTTAAACTCGCGTCAGGACACGTGACCTGATCGAAAATTCGTAAGACGGACGAAGAGTAGACAGCCGGCGCGGCGTAGGAGAGGAAGTATCCCCCTCTCTTTCTACGGCGCGGCGAAAATGTATGCCTGGGCCTGCTGTTTCGTTTAGGTGGCGGAGGACGCTTGCGCGAATGTTCGTGTGTGTTAACATGAAAGTTGATTTTTCTAAGAGATAAACTTTTTAATGTAATATAAATTGTCATGTTTTGTGTACGATAGCTCCATAAATAAATATTGTATTCTACCACATAAATGATAGTACTTTTATACTGATAATTAAAGCAATTCGTGCAAAGTTATTCCCTAACCATTCCAAAATATAAAAAATGCACAACGTTAATATTCAAGTTTTCACTTCTGCCGGCACTCCCGGAGTGCAACCCGTCGTTTTGTTTTTTTAATTTTACATTCATAGAGTTTACATACATGCATGCACATCCGAATCGAGGTCGAATACATCCTCCTTTTTTGAAGTCATTTAGTAATAGGACCTCTTTTGATGATTTTTTTTTCTTTTCCTTTTTCAGATACGTCTATAACTGGCACACGAGAACCTGCTTTGAGATCAGATGGTCAGCTTACTGCCACGAGGTTCCATCTCCAGCCACCAGCAATAACTTCGCTTCGGAGAGAGAATGTCTTGATGCATGTGGTGGATGGGCATAGCTCAGAACTTTTTGTGATAATAAAACAGTTGTGTTTGATAGCAAGTGATTTTTTTAATTATGTTTACTACTCAACTCTGGCCTTTTTCAATTAAAACGAAACCTGAGAGAGCACCAAAGATTGCTGAATTTTATAATATTTTCAAGATTTATTGTGCAACTGTTGCTAGACTATATTTCAGGTTAGAATAAATATAGACATGCATTTTATCTTAATTTAGCTAATATGAAACCTGGGTGTTTAGGACCCCCAGTATTGGATAACATATATTGAATGCGCATGGCAAACATAAAATATTAAAAATATAAGAAAACATAATAAAATATGGCTGATATATTTATATTAATAGGGCGGCGCCAGCGGTGCCTACCCAACGAGCACATTAGTGGAAATAGCAGCCTATTTTGTTACTTTCGGCTGTAAAATAGCAGTTTAAGGGTTCAAAAAGCAGTTCAAAGTTGCATATCTGCATCCATAAACGTCTATAGCTATAAAAGTTACTTAAAGTACTATAAGCTGAATCAAATACTACCCTAGCCTTCACAGTAGTTCACGGTAGAACTCATTTACCACTTACACCTTTATATGAGAGTTACGAAGGTCTTTCTGCCACGCACAGCTGTACAGTGGTTTCCATTGTAACTTTTATAGGTTATAGTTATAGTAACCACTATTATACAACTATAAGTTTCATTATAGAAATAATAGATACTCTTATGCATACTATAGTTACAAAAAATTCATCAGTGTTACTAAAAACTACTACTGCCTTTGGTAGCAATAGTCATTCCTTGCAGGCTCAATCCATTCGCCATTTTACAGCCGCTTTTGTAACTATTATAAAACATTTAATAAAAGTGGAGGTTATCGCAGGAAAGTACGCAAGGTTTATGAAAACCTGCTAAAATCGTCAAACATTGCTGAACATTCAAGTGAATCTGCTAATCATCTAATACTAAAGTATTTTAATTTTTAAGCTTTTAATTTTAAAGAAGATTAATCTCAACATTTCACAAATCACAAACTTAATAAAAAAAAGCCTATTCTTGGGTTCTTATTGTATAAAGATATCAGTCTCAACATTTGGATTCGGCGCAGTACCATCACAGGATCCATTAACCTCTTTAGCCAAATTACGGTTTTTTTGTACAACGTTCTCATCATCATTAGGCAATATCTTTTCAATCGGAATATTGTCTTCGTTTGACAAATTTTCTTTATTCTGATCTAGCGATATTATTAACTATTTTAAAAGGCATTCTGTAATAAAACAATAATAGGTAGTTAATTGAAATGTTTAAACTTCATATCGTATAAGTAGGTATAACTAAACCATAAAGTAACCGGATCTTATTTCTACCGACAACAAAATAATGTAAACTATTATTGAGACGTTTGATGATTATCTATTTGAAAAATAACCTGTATCATGTTTATGTAGAAATATCGTGTGTAAAGTCAAGTATCGTAATTAAAACACCGTAATCTTGGATATGTTTTTAAAGTTGAGAAGCGTATAATGTCTATGTTAAGTGAACGTTTTTGAGGGTAGACCACGGATCTCCAAAATGGAAACTATTCGAATAAGTACGTAACTAGATCTTATAACCTCAAAAACAGGAAAATAGAAGCTTTTTGTAGCTGTGAGTTGCACTAGGGGAACAAAAATCACTGGAAGCATTAGAAGGGTGAAAATTAGCGCTATGATTCTCAAAAGGGAGTTATTAGAGCTAAAACTGCAGGTTATGACTACATTACAATGACGCCATGATTTTTTAAGAAACTTATAATTCACTTACAAAATTGAGTTGATATACATTGGTTTTTCAGTTAAATGTGCATTAAATGTACCGGTAAACAATCGGCCACTTGCGAATAGTAAGTTATCGACACGTAAAAATACGGAAATAAAATTTATTCTGTATAACAAATAAAAAATATCACATATCTTTTGTTAATTTTTTAAATATCATAAAAGCGCGTTAAAATTACTCGAAAATTATCTTATATATCTACAGTAATCTGGACAGCGTTTTAAGTATCTTTATATATCTTGCTAATACAGAATACAAACTTTTACTGAAGTACTTTTGTTTTATTTTCATGATGGCGACGAAAACACTTTACCAAAATATTACAAATAATGTCAACTGAAGATATACAATAAAGAACTATAATCAATTCATTCGTTCAAAGTAGTTCAAAATCATTCAAAAGTAGCACTACGAGAGCTTTAGTATAGCGTAAATAAATCGTTATAGCTATTATGCAACCGTTGTGCAGGTTAAATGGAACTTTAGGCTGCATAAAATGGCGCCCAAATAGCGCTAAAGCGGCTGCTTTAAGTCTGTAGTAGACGCTCTAGCGCTTACGTCTAATACCATAAGTAATAATCGGATACGCTCCAAAGCCCTAATGCAGCCCATTTGTGCTAGTTGGGTAGGCTCAAGGCGCAGAACCTGGAAAGACGCATGATCAACTCCAATTGGAAAAAATAAGTTCTACGCACTCGCAACGCAGATAAGCGTTACCGATGCCCGATGGTGGATGGCCCAATATGGAGTTTCGCCTATCAGAACCGGATAAAATTAAGCAGTTTTCAAGGGTGTTATTATAGTAAGTCACAGCTTTTTTTGTAAGGATGGCAAATCATCCAATGATTGCCTCCCGAACTGGGCGAAGAAGTCGCTCCACATAGAGTGGGCGGTGGCATGGTCAGTCTTTGATGATTTTCCCCCCGACAAAAAACGTTTGTTGGTAACTTTCTAATTTGCATTTTTTTTACATTAGATGCGATTGTTGTAACCGAGAAAATGTGGAAAAAAAAATAAGTTTCTTGATCAGCCATATCATATCCAAATCTTCAAGCTTACAAAACTGACTGCACCAAATGTTATTTTCATTCAACAAAATCAAAAAGTCGGAGAAATCCAGCTTTTGATTTTGTGAACTGAAATATTCTCGAGATATTTTTCAGTCACAGTTCATATTGGTATTGTATTAATGCTGTAACAACGTTATGTCAGAATTCTTGAGAAAAAGATATTACGTAGTATTCCACTGCGTACTACTCAAGGACTGAAATAAAGTTGACACAATAATATCATGCCGTATCTCAGGACGACATATTGTAATATTGTTTATGAAAAAGTACACGAACTTATCTTCTAATATTTTGTATAGGACAAACAATTTTTTGGTTCCCTTTCTTGTAATTCTTTGAGATTTCTATTAGGAACTTTTTGATATTCATTTCAATTAACTGATTTTATTTGTTTTGGGTACGTATCATTTATTCTTGTTATGCCTTTTTAAACGACTTCAAAAAAGGAGGAGGTTCTCAATTGGTCTTGAACGTTTTTTAGGGTTCCGTAGCCGAATGGCCAAAAACGGAACCCTTATAGTTTCGACATGTCTGTCCGTCTGTCTGTCTGTCCGTCCGTCCGTATGTCACAGCCATTTTATTCCGAAACTATTAAGACTATACATGTAAAACTTCGTAGGTAGATGTATTCTATGAACCGCTTTCTGATTTTAAGAGAAAATTTAAAAAATATTTAAAATAAAGGGGGCTCCCCATACATGGAACTGAAACTAAAAATATTTTTTTCATGAAAACTATACGTGTGTGGTATCTATAGACAGGTCTTTAAAAATGACATTATGGTTTCTAAAATGACTTTTTCATAAAGTAAATCGTTTAAAAGATATACGCTTCCAAAGTGGTAAAATGTGTCCCCCCCCCCCTCTAACTTCTATAATAATGTAGTGAAAAATCTAAAAAAACCAAGATGTTGTAGATCTTAATGTAAACTTTCAACCAAAATTGGTTTGAACGACATCGAGTCAGCAGTTTTTGAGATACAGTATATTTTCAAAAACCGCAAATATAACTTTGTAATTCATACAAACACTATGAAAAACAAAGTTATATATATATATATATTATATTACCGTGGCCCCGGTATGTAAAGGGTTATTGAAGGAACACCGTGGATTTTAGTCAGTAAAAGTCTGACAGTCCCTCCCACCCTGCCCGGAGTGGGAGGACTTATTTGATAATTTTACCACGTTAAAAAAAAAAAAAAAAAAGTATGTTATATTTATTATAGTTACTAAGGAACCCTTCATGGGCGAGTCCGACTCGCACTTGGCCATTTTTTTATGTATGTTACCTCATAACTCGCAGATGGCTGGACCGATTTGGAAACTGATGATGAAGACCCCAGATGGCCACCGAAACTACTCAATAATTTAGATTATTTGAATATAGATTACTTGAATATAGATGTTAAGCAATTTATGCTCGTCACAATGCATATGATGAAGTAGATCTGATGGTGATGTACCAGGAGAACTCCTCAAAAATTAACGGCTCTGCACCGGGAAAAGCAATATTTTGTAAAAGGTGATAAGTAGTTGACATTTTGGCTTTTGTAACTAGATAAATTACAAACCGAACCACTAAAAAGCGTGAAAAAAACCTTTTTATCAAAAAATAGAACCGACTTCCATATAAAAACACTACAAAGGCAAAAATAACTTTAATTTCGGAAGGCGGTGTCAAAAAAAAAAACAAAACAAATGACACCGACTACCGAAATTAAAGTTATTTTTGCCTTTGTAGTGTTTTTATATGGAAGTCGGTTCTATTTTTATTTATTAAGTTTAAGATCTTTCGTGATTGTAGACACAAAATCTAATATTTTTTGCGATTTTTACTAAACATGTACTTTTTTGCTGGGTGGGAAAATCGTCAAATGGCTCCTCCCGCTGTGGGTGGAGTGGAAGGGAGTGTCAGACTTTTACTGACTGAAAACCCACCCTGCTCCATTGCAAGTTGCCCTTGCGTTCTGTAGCCGCGGTATCACTTTAGAACATTCCCGTAACCCAACGCAATGCAACCCATGGCAATGACCCTACGAGGCCCCATCACTGCTGCTGACTGCTCTTTGTTTCAATTTATTGGAAACGATTATATCAACAGGCAATTTATGTATAAATCACTAGATTGTAGTACGTTATTTTCAAAAGTGGAACACCGCACGTCTCCCGCCTAAGGCTGCGTTTCCACCAGAGATGTGCGAGGATGCGTAGCGAGGGATGTGTTTGTAAAGAACCAATAGAATCGCTTCATTTACCTCGCCTCGGTCAGCACAGCTCTGGTGGAAACGGCTCAGCGGAGCTAAATTTTTGCGCATACAAAACAAGCGAGGGATGTGTGCGAGGGATGTGCGCGAGAGATGTGTTGCGAGGGACGTGTTGCGAGGAATGTGTGTTGAGAAGGATATGTTGCGAGGCTTGCGCATCCTAGCACCACACATTAATGCGCATTTTCACAGCTCCGCTACACATCCTCGTAGGCACATTTTCATCGCAGTGCTTTGGTGGAAACCCCCACACATTTTCACAGCACTGCTAGACATCCTTGCACGACACATTTCCATCGCACATCTCTGGTGGAAACGCACCCTAAATCCGCATTCTAATTCGCATTCTAAAATCTAGAACAAACCTCGTAATTAGTGAAACAAAACACGAACAGATCCAGTAAGTAGGACAAAGTTTAGAATGATTCGTAGTGGTATGAATATAAAATGGAGCAATCAGCATGGATAGCAGACGAGGCCGGGGCGCGCCGACTAATAGACTTCTGACATATTTTCCACAGAGTAGATCGGGGACAGAGGCAGTGGGTAAAAGAATCGAGAATCCTTATTTTTGGTAACAAAGTGTTAGGGTTCTTCAGCAATGTTCAATGTTTTTTAATGAGAGACAAAAATTAAACTGATGTGTAGAAGATACACCCAAAATCAATTTTATTAAATTCTGCTAGAATGTAGATACGCCTACTATTACGTCAGACATTATCCTAAGGGAACGTACCCTCAGTATCAAATGTATTAAACGCTAGAATCCATAATTTAATCCACCCCCTTATAGCAAATTAAATCCATGTCCTTGCAGCCTTTAAGTCGTGTTCATGTAGCTAGGATGACCACCGATCTCTATCTATGAAAAAAATATTGACGAAGTTTGAGTTTCTAGAAGCAGGCAGTTTTCAATTTCAACTGACTTTGGTATTATAGTGATAGACATTTTTCATATTAATATCTTTCCGGCAGACAAACATACATGACCAATATTTCACATAGAGTTACCCCTTGAGCATTAGCCGTTTACGTCCAGTTCAGCAACCCGACCAATAAATTAAATTAATAATAACTCATAGTCTTCAGACATTGTCTAAGTTTACACATGGACATGTACTAACGACCCTGTCCTTGACACGTAGTCTCTACGTTCCCCCTGCTCTGTGCCGTCACACCCTAATCCCAATCGAGGCTTACAGCCAGTGTTTTGTCGCTGTCGCGGCAACAGGCAGCTTTTACCGGCCTTTTACCGGATTTTTACTCATATTTTTTACCGCGAGTGGAATATTTTTCGGCATGGGGAACAAAGTTGTGACTTTCACGGAACAACAGCTAGAGGATTATCAGGTAAACGGTTTGTTTGTGGCCAGTTCCAAATTCTTTTTTCAAACATTTTGGCGCGAAGTTGTGATTGTGACGTTTGATTTTGTTTTTTTTTGCTGTTTGGTTTCTTTTTGCGGTTTCAAAATTTTGTGTACTTCACTAATGTATGGATAATTGGAAACCGAAACTTTATCATTTATTTGTTTTTAACAGGACTGTACATTTTTTACAAGGAAAGAAATACTTAGGTAAGATTCTAGTCTCTGTAATTCTCAAATAGAAAGCCGATACACAATTTTGAATGCTGAAAACCCTAATATGGGGCACGGCAGTTCCCCGCCGAGTCCAACAAAACAAACAAACAAAGATGCAGCCGTAACATACTATAAGCAAGCCGTCTAACTTGTGAACATCCAAAAAGTGTAAATGCTGTAATCTGCATGAATATTATAATCATCTTATAAGAATTGCAGAATGTGAGGTGAACACATTTCCCTCAAAACACACATTATCATAGTAACGTTCTTAAACAACTTTAGGTCGATAGATCTTATTATGTATTTAATGAGTGGAAACGCTGGCTTGTCATTAAAAGAAAAAACCAGAATGGTTTCTGTATGCAATGTATTTCTTTTGATATCCCATAACAGCAACATTATAACATGCTATATTTATATTACTACATTTTTAACAAATAAATAACGAACTATCTTGACTATCCATGGAAAGCACGTTTACTGAAAGAACAACGTCACTTCGAAAAATGAATAGAAAGATCTCCATCTCGATCCTAGACCCAGTATAAGTTTGGCAAAGTCGCAAATATAAAGACTCATTATACTGGTAAGAAATTAATACTTTACATACTTACTTCATTTTGCTGTTATCTGCGTGACTGCATTTCGGTACACAAGGTGTAACAGATTAAACGCAATACCTCAGACACCCCAATTAGAATATTAAATTATAAGTCTAAAGCAACATGCGTTACTAAATAAATTGAAACCAAACCTAGACATTTATTTTTATAAAATAGTTATCCTTACTAAACGCAAAACGTATGTGCGTCATACAATATCCTTACGCAGACGCATACATTCATGCAATGTTAGCGGCCGACACGCACACGAGCGCATTTCCTTGAATTAAGGATTGTATTAATTTGCCATGATATTGTGTTTTCATTTTTTAAATGAAAGATTTTTCCGTCAAAATTTAACACCTATTTTTTATGACGGAAATCGATTCAGAAGCCGATTCTGAACCAACTACTTTCAGGAATTGCGTTTATTCTGTTACACGTTGTATACAATTATGTTTCTTAAAATATTTGAATTGTTTTCATAATACACACACACTTAAAGATTTAATAGATATCTTTAATTGTTTTAAGATGTTAAAATAAGACGCGCAACACGTATATCATAATTATATTGCACGTTTTCGTCCTAAGCCGGAGCGGATCAATAGTCTTTCTAATATTTTAAATGCGAAAGTTTGTGAGGTGATCTACATCCATTATAGATGTATGGATTTATGGATATTTGTTACTCATCACTTACCATCAGGTGAGATAGTGATCAAACGCGAACCTATTATCAATAAAAAAAATTAAAAAAAGAATTCCAACGAGACCGGAATTTACGCAAACAGTTTGAGTACTTGTGTGGCCTACCCAAATGTCCTTACTATGGTATTGTTCGTCAAATTGTTGGACAGGTCCGCTCAAATTTGCGTGGTTATTTCCTCAAAAGAACAACATAGACATGAACCTACATGTTTCTCATATACAAATACAAATTGTATGGACTTTAAAAGAGACTATGACCTCTGAATTTGTTTCGGTTTTTCTTCTCAAAGTAGTCAGTTAGGAAATACCGGCCTCATCTAGCTAAACTAAACTTAACACGCAAAAAATCATGACATGTAAAAGTGATATTTATAACCAATTTACAAAATAAATATTTCATTTCATTTCATTACGAAGCAAAACCCTCCTACGCAGACGAAGTCGCGGGCAGAAACTAGGTATTTATATTTAACACTTACATAAATGTATTTTTCAATCTATTTAAATAATTACAACAGAAGAGCTTGTAGCTGAAAATATACACATAAAAATAAATATACGGCCGTTATAAGTTTCGCCATATTAATAAGCCATAATAACAAATCGAGATATTTCCACGCCCTTGAAACCACGTTAAGGCGTAAGTTATATTTGTCTATATATATTCTACATCTATTGTATACTGTGACCAGTCTGGGTAGGCGGATTAAGTTACCCAGCTAATGGGTTGTAGAGGTAAGACAGGCAGACACTCTATACACTCTATCTAAGTAGTCCGCGTACAGCTACGAGTAGTTTGAAAGCCGAACTGAAAAGTGTTGGGAAAAAACAACCATCTTTTTTATGCCTTATCTTCTATTTTATAACATCAAAGTACAATAAAAATGAATGATTTTTAGTTTGTAATGATTTGATGTTTTATTGGATAATTATGACATGTAATTAAACCTGAACTTTATACCCATCTACTTATGTATCTTTTTAACAAGCCTACAAAAAGATTGCCTTCACAAATTCAAAAGAATCCAAAGAATTATTAGTAGAAGAAACTTACATGCTAATAATAGTGTTCAAATTACTTGATTGTAACTCACGGCTCAATCTTTAAGGTTAACCAATGATGGCCTAAGTTGGTCCGTGGATCTTAATATATCAGGTGAGATGGTGGTCAAACTCGGGCCTTATTATTATCTGAATTTCTCCGCGACTTGGAAAACATGCAAATCTGTTGATCCCGGCTGTCATTTCACATTTTTGACGTCATCACCTTAAACGATAAGGTCCGCTATTGTGTTAACCTATAATCTTTAATTGTAATTCTATTTACTTAACACATAATATATGGTTTACACAACAAACAGTATTCCAATCTATTTTAAAAACAATCATGTTCTTTTCCAATGAAGTAGGAAGCCTTAAAATGTACAATAAATAAACACAAATGGCTAAATTGTATCAAACCCCAGGGCCTAAGTACCAGGCGCACAAAAATAGCTAAGAGGCTTATGTTGTGACGCACTGCCATACTCCATGAAACCCGTGGCTTCCATCACGTGCTGATTAATTAATCGCTTTTATTCGATAGCTTGATTAGTAAGTAGTAACATTGGATTAGTGTTATGCAATATCAGTTGTTTATTATAAGGGAAGGACTTCCGAATCAATTAAACGCCGTTTAATGAGATTTATCATACAAGGAAGCAATGGCGCAGCGAGGCCTTAGTGGCTTAGGTCCTGAATTACATAATTCAGGGCCTAAGCCACTCCACCCACATAGGTTCGAACCCGGAAAAGCAAACTCAACTTCGTACTTCGTGTTGTTTACTTGTAAAAAAAATCATTAATATTTACTACATTTTTAATTACCAGCAACCTGGCCCGGCTTCGCACGGTTTTACTCTGCTAATTCAGATAATACCTAAATACATCATACACCAATGTCCAATACCTTCACCATGAATCATTCTATCCATTGCAAAATGCAGCATGCCGCATGAAAATCTGTTTAGTAGTTTTTGAGTTTATCAGTCAATAAATCATTTATTCTCTTTCTCTGATAAAGAATCTTTTAGGGAGTGAGGATTTGAATTGGGCCGTGGAACACACTCTACCCTTTCGTCGCTTGTCTTTAAGTAGGTTAACATCAAACTGCAGCTGAGAATGTTTTTTCATTAAAGTGTGTAGTATGAAAGTTTGCCTGACAGATAGAGTATCCCATACTTCGTACAATTCAGTGGTCGGAAAACGAAATGGGAGATCAGCACCAACCTTGAGTATGGGTATGGCACGCTGAGCTCTTTCTACTTCAACCATGTGCATTTTAGCGGAACCACCCCATGATGTGATGCAGTAGTCAATTAGCGATTGGCATAATGCGTAATAGACCATTTTAATCGTCTTCCGTTCTGCCGTGTTCTTTAATATACTAAAAACGTAGATAAACTTTCGCAATCTGGTCACAAGGCTCTCAATGTGTGGTTTAAAAGATATCGCGATATACAACGTGTAATTTAAAGGAAATATACATACCAAGTGCATGGCTTCTTTGGATGATAACAAACGATATGGCAAGGGTTTTGTAATCCTAAGTCTGAGTGTGTAGAACTTATTACAAATACCAATACACTGATACCAGAGACCGAATTTTTCAAATTAAGAAGAAAGAAGAGAATTATCGTGTTATTGGCAAGTGACGTGGAAAGTTATTGACCCTCGTAGTGCTGTGACACGTTTGTTATGATTGGTATTCAAGAAATATATGAAACCGATAATTTGGTATCATTTCTTTGAGTCGGTTATTTTGAGCTGAATAGAGACTCAATACCAGATGTTGTCTTCAGCCCTTTTGGATAGATATGGGGTTTCCGTTACATATTGTATAAGTTTATCGCGAACATACCGACACACTGCACTGATGCGAAGGGAGACATTGTTTTATAATATACTAACAGTGAGGCTTCGCTTCTGTGGGCTTTGTCAAGATAAAAATATAACCCTCCTTTTTCTGCAGTCAGGTAAAAACTAGCATTTTACCTTCCTCAAATTTCAATATACTTCCATACCAATGTCATCCATATCCACCCAGTACTTTGGAAGATTAGAACGTTTAAACAAACAAACAAATAAACTTTTTTTGTTTTATAATATGAGTATAGATAGTATAGTATAGAGATTAATGTCATTTTATAAGAGATGGACGACACAACACTTAACTAGCTATTACACAGAATATTATTTCTGTGATGAAATGGAAGCCCGACTAAATGAAAATTGTATTTGCTAGTTTTACCAAAACAAAACATTTCATGGAGCTGTCGAGGCTTAACTTTGTTAGGGACAAACACAGAGTATAATCCCGCTTAGTACCAGTCTGTTATTATAAGTGTAGTTTGTATTTTGATGTTATTTTTAGCTTTGTTTACCTATTGGAGTTAGAAAAATGAAAATATTTAGACCTAAAATAGTTTTTAGCAAAAAATCAAACCGACTTCCATATCAAAACACTACAAAGCCAAAAATAACTTTAATTTTGGTAGTCGTTGTTTTTTTTTTTTTTTAATTTCTGCTAACATTTATTTAGGTGCGGCAAAGCATGGTTCCTTTATGCCTACGTATCTATTTAGTGACTTATCAATTTCAATTTCAAAGAAGAACCTTCTTTAAAGTTACAATTTATATCTCATCTTGGTTATTCTCATGGGGAGCAGGCGAGTTGTACAAACAGGTACAGTTTTTCACACAAATCTGTAAGTCCTTGAATATGAATATGAACCAATTTTGTATGTGTAGAGAGTATTGCCACATACAACGTGGCAATGCTGCCAGTCTTCTGGGCACGTTTTCGGATGACAGCGATGTTGAAGAATACTTCGATGCCTAAATGTATTTTGGTATTGGTTTTATGTACCTACTTTGTTAAGTTTAGTATCTATGCGGTCGACCCTTCATGACTGAAGATCACGATCACCAATCAGCCACCATCAATCACCACCCAGCGATTTGTTAGGCTTTTCCTTTTTTTGTGATCAGAGGCTGATCGGACCACTTCTTCGAATCTATGGGAGCTGCTTTGCTTCAGTTGGTCCGACTATCTTAATGAGGATCCCACGTTGGCACAGATGATCAGCTTTTCCAAGTTTTCATCTTGGCGGCGGGTAATATGACAGAAATAACTGAAGATTCTGCGTCGGGATACTGTGGAAAAGCGATCTGTGTTGCCGAGCTCTTGTAGTATAGATACATTTGTGCGGAACGGAGTCGATGGGATTCGGAACATGCGTCGCCAGCACCAGATTTCAAATGCATCTATTTTCTTCCTTTCAGCCTCTCGGATTGTCCATATTTCGGTACCATACAAGAATATGAGAAAAACCACCGAGCTAATAAAGCACTATTAAGGTCGCATTAAATAAAATCAATTAGTGATATAAAACTGTTTGCGTTACATGCTCGCAATGTCTAGTCTTTGTAACATGGCATCTAATTAGATAGATTAGATAGATATACTCTTTATTGTACACCATAACATTATTAAATAAGGACTTAAAAACTACAAAGGGTGTTACAATGGGCGACATTATCGCTAAAAGCGATCTTTTACAGACAACCTTTGGATGGATTTGACACAGCAGGAGAAAATAAATACGCGGGTAGTCCATGGTGTACTATTCACTTATATACAATAAATAAGTAATAACCTACATACTCAATACACATATACATACATAAAAAGAACAAAGCTGAGTTATATAAAAAATAGTAATAAATTAAAGCGAGAGATAGAGATCTTTTACCATATTTTTGAAAGAAGGAAGGGTTTGTGCTTGTCTTACTGACACGAGAAGAGTATTCCACAGTCGTACTGCTTGAGCTGCGAACGACATACCAAATAAATTGGTGGAGTGACTCGGTACCTCTAGCCTCAAGTTTTCCGATGACCTCAGAAATTTGGCATGTGTGTTATGGAGGAACTTAAAATGTTCTTTAAGATAAGAGGGGGTCTTAGGATTGAACAGAATACAGAAGAGCAGAGACAAGATGTGTAAGTTCCGGCGAAGATGTATAGGAAGCCACTTGAGTTTCGTACGAAATTCGGATACGTGATCATATTTGCGCAAACCAAATATAAATCTTATGCAAAAATTTTGAAGTCGTTCAAGTTTATCAAGTTGTGCCTCTGTGAGATCAAGATAACTGACATCAGCGTAGTCTAGGATGGGATGTAAAAGGGACTGTGCTATCGCAATTTTAGTGGCAGTTGGTACTCACCTCTTGTAATTGCTTGCAAACCATGTGCCTCACTCCATTCGCAAACTGAAGCCAAGTCCTGGTTTATCATATTTATTGCAGCATCTAAATCAGTATAAGGCGCTTGTCTGTAAATTTGCAAGTCATCAGCATAAAGGTGGTAGGAGGATTGAAGCTTTTTGGAAATAGAATTTATGAATATTGCGAAGAGTAAAGGAGATAACACGCCACCCTGAGGAACACCGGCTGCAGTACTACACCATGAAGAGCAGGACTCATCTATGCAAATACGTTGCCGGCGGCCATACAGGTAACTACGAAACCAGTCAATCGCTGTTGGAGATATGTTAATAGAGAATTAGGAAAGTTTGGAAAGTAAATATTACAGCCTCGGTCACCAGTCACCACAGCCTTTCATGCGGCCGTAGCACGGGTCGCATAGAATGGCAGGTGAATATTAACGACATTATGCGACGAGCTCTTGTTACCGTCGGCGTTCCGGCTGTATTAAAACTTAATGGCCTGGCACGCGACGATGGAAAAAGACAGGACAGCATGTCTTTATCCCATCTTCCTAGCTCGTCTTGCTGTGCTGGCGCTGCCGCTGCAGCCGCTGAGAACTTCAAGCGGCGGAAATATAATAACCTTGTTATTATAGGAGGAGGAGGTTATATTTTCGAGCCATTTGGGGAGGAGACCTTGGGATCGTGGGGTCCGAGTGTTCACAAATTATTTAAAGAACTATTCAGGCGCTTAGTTGACACTTCGCGTGACCCAAAGGCTGGCTTTTACCTTGGACAGCGGTTAAGCATTGCCATACAGCGTGGCATTGCCGCCAGTTTTTTGGGCACATTACGAGTGGACAGCGATGCGCACGAATTTCTGGACGCCATATTTTAGTTTATTTTTAGATATATACAATTTGTAACGGAAACCCCATATCTATCCAAAAGGGCTGAAGACAACATCTGGTATGGAGTCTCTATGCACAGTTTCAGCACAAAATAACTGACTCAAAGAATTGATACCAAATTATCGGTTTCATATATTTCTTGAATACCAATCATAACAAACGTGTCTCAGCACTACGAGGGTCAATAACTTTCCACGTCGCTTGTCAATAACACGATAATTCTCTTCGTTCTTCTTAATTTGAAAAATTCGGTCTCTAGTATCAGTGTATTGATTGAAATTGATTTCTAATAAGTTCCACACATGTAGACTTACGATAATAAAATCCTTACCATATCGTTTGTTATCATCCAAAGAAGCCATGCACTTGGTATGTATATACCTTTTAAATTACACGTTGTAGTTTAGGGTTTTTATTTAAGTGTATATTCCATTATTGATAAAATAAATTAAATTAAATTACATACTGAAAATATTACGTAAGACCGTACTGAAGATGCAGTAGTTACTAATATAGACTATCTGTGTTATCAGTAATAACAATCAAAGAGGCTAATATAACATTAGCTTTTTCAATTAATATCATAAAGGAAAATCGGATCAGCAGCATTAGTGGGATTTAATGAGGCCTCGCAAAGCAAAGTTTCGTAATCTGTGTAAATTACAGTTGATTAGCTAGACAGGCAGGTCTTGTATATATTGGGACACAGGCAGGTCGTAAATTATACACAGCTAGGATACTACTCGGCTTTCAATCGAGCGAAGCCAATGCAGCCACATCGTATTTGATTCCGATGTAACATAATCAGCCCATAACGTTCCAACTACTGGGACATAGGCACAGTATAAAGCCCCCTCAGCTTGCGATTTCACTCACTTGCCCCTCAGTTTTTTTTTAGGCTAGCGTTTTGTTTTTTTTTTTCATAGGTTAGGGTGAGGTTATACCAAACCAAAATAAAAGAAAAAAAATGCAAAGGCCACCGCCGCGGCGGTGGCCTTTCGCAAGCTGAGGGGCTTAGACTGTGACATAGGCATCCCCTCTATGAGCGGGAATAGGCCGTAATCTACCACGCCGGCCCAGTACGATCTGGTGCATGTAAGAGACGGCGTCTTAAGATTTTGTCACCATTTAATTATTTTTTTTTATTGATTTTGTTTATTGTATTTATTTTATTTATTCTCAGTTTCTTTCACCATTTTGACAGCAGTGGTGATGACGACAACTACACAAAGTAATATCCTTGCCTGGGTTTGACCCTAAACTCGATGCTGATATAAATTTGCCCTAATAGGGATAAGGCGATACCCTTGCGTCACCATATATGGCGTAAACTATATAATATAACATATTTTCACGCACAAACTTATCAGATTTAATCACCTTAATGTGACATATCACTTAAGAAAAACCATATTATTATATTAACTAGCTTGCAAGAAAATGTAAGCAGCGAAAATTACGCTTATACAATGACGGATTTCCTCATTTTCTTATTATTGAGTCATTGCGGATCTGAACATGTTCGAACAAATGTTCTTTCAGGTTTTTAGCTACTTGCAAAGTCATTAACCTTGATGGTTTAGGTGTCAAAGTTCAAGCACATATACTCGATTGGTTTAGACAAAATAATGTGAAGGGGCCTAGGGTGTGATTCATTCTTGCATACAATTGGACTGTTGTAGGAAATGATTTTGTGGGTTGAGTCAGGGGACAGTGGTCCCAAAATGACGCATAATACGAAAAATGTTAGCTTTATGATGAACTTCTAAAATAGGGCGAGTCAGACGAGTGTGGTGAAAATTACTTATATACAATCATGTACTTGGCTACATTTGTGATTAGAATTAAATAAGTGACATTTACTTTAATACACCAATTTTATATTAATAAAAAACAAATATTATGAAAGCAGCAAGGCCCAAATATACATAAGACTGATATTAAAAAATATACTTCACTTTCACATAGGTCAATCTGCGACGTCCGACGTCCGTGGATGGGAGGCGATATTTTAGGTACCGAAGGCCCTCTGTACTTCGGAAAGCATGTTAACACGTTCGCTGACAGTACGTCGTTAGGCGGGAAATTAAAATAGTGTGTTATGGATAGTACGTCGAGGGACGGGCTACTTATTTTTAAGAGTACGTCGTCTCACGATAATTTTTCATATAAGTATTATGAAGAGCAGTATCCACTGTCATATTATGAGCAATTTCATATTTCTTGCTGCCGTAATACGAGTATTTTGTGGGTAGTTTCATAATGCTTGCTTGCGCACAAGTACTACGTTGATTTGTCATTTAGTATGGAAAATTCTACTGTCGTAATGTGGTGTCAAGGTAAGTGCTCACTGTCAGCGAACGTGTTAAGCCGTTGGTTCCAGCTGTCAATTGTACGCCTTTCGCAGTCATTACCAATAGTCAGAAGCTAGAATATCCGACACAAATCGTGCCAACCAGTAACTGGGATGTGGAACTAAGACACGCAGTCAATCTATGTAAAATACTGTTACTCAGCCGCTATCCAGATGTACTGGAAACCGACCCCAAATAATTGGGTAAGGTTGAAAGCTGAAAGACAAGCAAGATGATGAATCAATGTTTCTTTGCGAAAAAATATCAATTATTGCGAAAGTAAATCAAGATCGCGGGATCAATCCCAGACAGGTGCATCCCAAAGGTTGACTGGTAGAGAATGCCTTGGTGCATTAAGTCCGCCCATGTAACACAATTGTATATAAAGTTTTAATTAATTAATTACTTTATGTAATTTTCATCATCACCGTTGCTCTAAGGTGAACGAAAACATCGTGAGGAAACTGGGATTGCAGGAATGTTGTAATGAGATACAGCGGCCCCGGAGCTTGAAGGAAGAGGGTGGGCTTTTAGTCAGCAAATGACTGACACTCCCTTCCACTCCCTAGATAGGGAAGAGTCATTAAAAAAAATTTTAACGAAAAAAAAATTGCCCAAGTGCGAGTCAGACTCTCCCATGAAGGATTCCGTAGTAACTATAATAATATATATTTATTTGACAATAAACCTTACAAACATCTTAAAACCAGCTTATTTACAATATTTACAACTACGCCAAATAACTTTGTTTTTCATAGTGCTTCTATGAATTACAAAGTTATATTTGCGGTTTTAGAAAATATGCTTTATCTCAAAAACTGCTGACCCGATCTCATTCAAACCAATTTTGGTTGAAAGTTTACATTAAGATCTACAGTGTAATTTTTTTTTATATTTTTACTCCATTATTATAGAAGTTAGAGTGGGGGACACACATTTTACCACTTTGGAAGCATATATCTTTTAAACTATTAACTTTATGAAAAAATGGTTTTAGAAACCTCAATATCATTTTTAAAGACCTGTCTATAGATACCACAAACGCATAGGTTTCATGAAAATAAAGCAGTTTTAGTTCCATGTATGGGGATATAAAAAAAATAAAAATTATTTATAATAAAGGGAGCCCCCCTTTATTATAAATAATTTTTATTTTTTTTCTTAAAATCGGAAAGCGGTTCACAGAATACATCTACCTACCAAGTTTCACATGTATAGTCTTAATAGTTTCGGAATAAAATGGCTGTGATATACGGTCGGACGGACACACAGACAGACAGACAGACAGACAGACAGACGGACAGACATGACGAAACTATAAGGGTTCCGTTTTTTGCCATTCGGCTACGAAACCCTAAAAAGGACCGAAAAATCCGATGTAACGCGACAACCACTATCCAGCGCCAGGCGAGTGTGGTGGATTGCGGCCCATCCCCTCTCATAGAGAGTAGGCCTGTGTGCAGCAATGCGAACGTTATAGGCTAATTATATTATTTTATGAAAATATATTTGTAAGCCCATCATTATTAAGTATCTTCTTCAATTCACTACATGGTATAAAACAAAGTCGCTTCCCTGTCTGTCTGTCCCTATGTATGCTTAGATCTTAAAAACTCCGCAACAAATTTTAATGGGTTTTTTTTAGTAGATAGAGTGATTCCTGAGGAAGGTTTTAGTGTATAATAAGTTAAGGTTTTTGTGTAGATTGAATGAAATACGACGATATTACTTCAACATGTCGGAAAGAATTAAACCTATCGGAAGCTTTAATCGAAAACGCTGCCAAAACCTTTTGAGTTATAAAAATACAATGTATGGTGGGATTTTATCTCTTTTATAGATCTACAAGTTTTCTGTATAAAGTTAAAATTCTTTAATATTTTTGAAAGAAATGAAGCTAACATGTCGCTATATTGAGAACTCTCACAAACTACATCACCAATCGATAGGCTTTTATTTCATTCTTCCATAGAATGAAAATATTACATAAAAAGGCTTTCGAGGAATGTTGCGTAGAGTTCCCAAATTTATATATATATATATATATATAGGAACATTGGAATTATTCAATAAAAAAATTATGCTAAAAAACCTTTTCCCTTATTGATGATTTATTTTGGCAATGCATGGCATATGGCCAGACCTTAAAGTTCCTGAGTTGTGGGACGGTTCTAACAACATACCGTAGCCCCGATAGGCAAGGGAAACCGAAAGAACAGGGTGCGTTATAGTCAGTAGAAATCTGACACAGGGAGTATCAGATTTTTACTGACTATCCGCTTTAAACAGAGCGGGAACACTCCTTTGATGATTTAACCCCGAAAAATAAGCTTTTTAAGTCACGTAAAGTGCCAACCACACTTCGAAATTTAACAAGAAATAAACATGTTCGCCCTGAATGTGTAATTTAAATACCGTGAACTATTTTTAGACAACATAACTACCTCGATCAATACGAGTGATAGGTGTCTACTAAACTTGTTTGTGTACTGTACTTGTTTAATTTTTAATTAAGTAAGAACTCGTTAGGTACTGTATACAGCTGTCTCGTATATTACTTTTGTCCTTCACTAAAGTCAAGGTTAGTTTATTTTCAAGACTAACAAAAGTTAATAGAGTGCTCAGTATACCTATTGAGCACTCCATTAATTTCTATGGTGCATACAGTATGGAATAGAGCAGGTTTTCAGAAAGCGCAATACATTTAATAGGAAAATAATGCGTAATAATTTCATTAATAATTAAACCACCCAATCTCATAATAATTATTCATTCTGTTATTGTATCGAGACTCTTTATACAAAATAACCGGACAAGTGCGAGTCAGACCCACCGAGAGTACTGGGCGGGCAGTATTTTGATGTCATTATAAGTAAGAATTTATGCGTCATAAAAATAAATAAACATTTTTTGGAAAATGCAGATCACTTTAACTAGTAACTACAATTTTAAATTTCACCTTATAAGGTTATATTTTTTATTTAATCGCGGATCATTATTTATCATCAATCAATCATTGAAATTGTACTATAACACGATGTTACTTGTCAAGTTTCATAGACTTAGGTCAAGGGGACGGACCTCTAAAGGTCAACCTTTAGACGGACGAATTTAGATTTTTTAGAGTATCCAAATATATGTTTTTTGCAGTATAAATGATCGTATCTTTTTTTTACGTTAATTTAGAAGTATGATTTTTTCACAGCTTCAAGGGACTGTAGACCTGAGTATACAGTTCTTTTTTATTCCAATTCGATATCACTCCACGAGTTCAATGGTCTTGACAGAAAGACAGACAGATTGACAACAATTTGATCCTATATGGATTCAGATTTTTCCAAAAAATGCAATAAAGTATAATAGGTACCGGTACATTCGGTTAAAATGAGTGATAAAACTTACGAAACTGTTAATTAACATTTATATGACAAAATAAAAGAGATATAATATATTATTATAATAAGACCTTTATACAAAAGAAAACCAAACCAATATCAGTGGAGCAGCGTTACGATAATGATGTCCACATTCAATACGGACATGGACTAAATACAGGCATCGATCGAAAGAGTCACAAATCAGTTTGAGGTTGAACTTAATTTTCTGTTCTGTGGTCGAATTCATTCATCACTTGTGAGAAAATCACCCATATTCTTACACGTAAGTCATATCCTCGATTTGACTTAACCTCCACTAAGCTGCTGCGTCGTTTATCAAATACTATCTGTTGAAATGAATGACAACAATAACAACTTTTAATCAATCTGCCTTTACCAACTACATATGTTGTTACAATTATATTATAATATTATTATCTAAATACCAAAACGGAGAAACTTGATAACATGATACCCCTTAAAAGACACCAGATTTGCTGATTTCATGCTGACAGGAGTGGTTTCGATGTTCAATGAATTCCTGAGTTTGTTTCGGTGTTTCTTCTCAGGTTAGTCAGTTAGGAAACACCGGCCCCAACTAGTTTAAATTTACGCAAAAATGACGTGTAAGAGTGTTATTTAATAACCAATTAGCAAAATCATTTAATGGATGGATCCTCAAATCGACTTTAAGCATTGCTTTTCCCTAAAAATCGACCCGTGTGGTTACTTAGCCACGATTATTACTAACACAGAATATACTAAATTTTACTTTCAAATTAAAGCCGCTTTTATCGAAAGCCGCATCTAACTTTGCGTACGTAATATTCCATGAAATATGAGATTAGTAATTTTGTACCACTTCAAGCCGTTCCATATTTTTTCCGTACATTACGTGTCATTCACTGGGGGTAAGAAAAAAAGACAAATGAGGACGTTTCTCATTTCAGGGAGTTGACATAAAACCGCGCTGTTCCTTTTACAAATTAGAAATGAGGATGAAAATAAAAATGGTACAAACACGACATTGACAATGATTAATTTTGACAGAAAATTATTACGAGATTCTTTGAAACGAACAAGTGACAGTTACAAAATCTCGCTGAATTTTGTAACTAGGCGATATTTTTTATCTTCCAGAGCAATGAAAAACTCATAAAGAATTGTACATAGCGGGTATAATCCTTTAAGAAACTATATGTATATCAGGTCTAGATTTTGAAAAATCTCTCGAAAAGTCATAAAATTTAAAAAAAGTATAAAGTAAGTTGTAATGTAACTATCATTCCTGCTCTCTTCATTGCATTGTCTCTATGGTTTTCCTTTCCTGAAATATAGACGTTTGAAATATTGGCAGGTTTTTCAGGGAAATTCCTAAAGGTAACTATTGTATGGAAAAAGTATCATAATCGAAACATCTATACTTCAGTGACAGGAAATGATAATAGATATTAATCACGCTTATACATTTTTAAAGATCCTCTTAAACTGGCAAAGTGGGAGTTTTTTGATACAGTAATTATTTATTTACATTTATATAGACGAACTATAAGCTACGAGTATATTGTACGGTTTTTATCATAACTCAGCGATTAAGCCATAGAGCTTCGGAGTCTTTTGTCTATGTACCTTTTTGATTTTTCCCTCCTTCTTTCACAAAACACTAACATATATATTTTTTTAATTTTACAGAGTATTTAAACGCTTCAGAGAAGTGAATCCCACCTTAGTGCCTAAGAGAATGACGGAGAACCAGCCTCATACCATAGTCGTGCCTTTGGAGGAGATAGAAAAGCTGCCAGAACTAAAAGTACGTAGTAGTAAGACATCTTATTTATATTATGCCATCGTCTTATAGATTGAGAAGACTAGCGTAGTTACACTGTCAGGATCCGATGGGGCCATTGTTTTGAAATTGTGTGTAAATTGAGTGATTTTGTGAACGATGTTGCGGTGTAAATTGTTACCTGAATGAATGTTAAGACACATTGTGTCTTCATTACAAACTCTTCTTACTTCGTGGGTTATTGCAACAAGTATTAACAATTATGTAGCTACACCACCTAACCTATAAATCAATGTCATTATTGTTTTTATTTTTAAATGAAAACCGTAAGTTTTACAGGTTTCAGGGCAAATGTTTAGTTATCAGTAATAAATATACAATAAGATGCTGCATATTGCATGCTTGTTAATGACTTTTATTGAGTGGGGCAAAAGTCTATAAAGTGGCTGGCATTCTCTTTTGTGGTTACTTTAATTTAATTTTATATGGGTCATAAATGCAAGAAGTGAATTTTATAATTTTGTTTTTATTGACTAGCATGTAACGTTTTATACAAACTCTCTTTCACTTTATAGCACTTTGGCTCACATACGAGTATTTTGGTAGTGAAACCAGAATCTGTGGGTTGAAACCATCCAATTGCATCGTGGGTGTAACAACTAGGTACGGTATGTCAACACTATTAATCTAATCTAAGTAATTGGATTAGTACTACAATATCCATTTCTGCAAACATCCCAACAAACAAAAATTGCTCTTGTAGTGATATTGCCAAAAATAATATTTTTATAAGAGCCGTATTATCGCTAATAAGGGTGCGTTTGGGCACAAATTATAAGGACAATAACCTTATACCCCCCTTATAGTTGCTTTTTTGTCCGCTTTTTTTCCTTATACGTGTTATATTATGACAATGAAGATGGCCAATATGCTTGTAGGAATCATATAGAAAGCGTTAATACGGGCGATCAACCTTATACGTGTTTTATTATGGTCCGATACAAGGGAGTTAAACTCATTGCGGCAAATAAAAGGCTCTTAAAAAGCCGTAAGCCCTTATAGCCGTCTGCTTATGATTCTGCAATAAGTCTTTTTCTTAGTAATTTACATTTTCGAAACAGTTTGGCGAATAAAGAGAAACGTCAACCATTTTACTGAAAAGTGAACGGTAAGTTATTATTTTATGTAGTTTATCTACCTGATTTATATGCTCGTTTATAGTGAAAAGTGGATGGGAATTCAAATGCATGATAAAATGTGGTACGCTGAGTGTTGTAGTATCAACCCGCCCTTGAATTTAAGCGGTTTTTGTGCTATAAACTTTACTAATTATTTAGTCATGTTATATACAGTGCTTTTATGAGAGCAAAACGATTCGCACATCGTCTACAAGGGATCTATGAGAGTGAAGACTTTTTAATGGCATCATTTGCTGCTTATGCTATCGCCATTTTACACATCGTTAGGGTTCCTTTCTCACGAACAAAATCCTGTACCTAGTCAGTCTTGTTCCCATATGTATAAAATGTATGTTTCACTATGGTTGGGTTGGCTGGAAGAGATCTCCTTTAGGGATAAGCTTGCTTTAGTGCACTAGTTTTAAGTTTGGAATATAATTATAAGTACACAATAAAGAATAAAATTATATATATAATATGTTTGTCCGCACATATTGGCAAGAGTTGACAAATTCCTACAAAGAAGAGACCTTAATTTACATAATATGCGATGGCCATAGAAGTGGACCCATTTTATTTTAAGGAATGTTTTAATTGTACCGACATATCCGACCCTTTCTAGTTTACCTTTACACTTTGTAAAAACTATATTCTAATTACTATGTTACAACATGCTAAGTTTCTCTACTGTTTTATTATTAAACTAGCTGTTTCCAGAGAACCTGTTCGCTTATGTTCATTTCTAAGATATTTTTTTTATTTTTAAATTGTTGCTAGAAAGACTGATGATTGAAGACCTGTCTTAGGTAAGGTTTAAAAAACGAGTTTTGATAGTAAACCAAGTAGTAGTAGTAGTATACCAAGAGATAGCTTCCAAATCAGGCATCTTTCACAGGTTATGTTCAAACAGCAATTTCTGTTGTTAACCCACCAACTTTTTCGCAGGCTAACTGAGAGAACATTGAGGTCAGTCCTTAAGCCAACAAATACAACATTTTAAATTAGCCTTCCTTTAGACAATGCTCGATTTAAGAGCCACTCTTCTTCTAAATACGGCGGCATGATAGCCTATAAAAATGATGAATTTAATAAAAATACGTGATATTAAAATTGGTTGTTTTATTTTACAAAATATGGATTAATGGTGTAAAATACAATACCGAATTATTTTCTAAATTTCACAATTTACATTTAATGTCAGCACATGAAAGTCACATAATTTTTTTGATTTACTATGAATTTAATCTTCACATTTATAAATATTAATTAATGAAGACTTTAAGGGATAGTCAAATGCGTCAACTAAATTATCCATGCAGTATCCTTCTAGTTGTATGTCTTCAGTTTCACTTCAGGGCACTTCATAGTTTTGTAAGGTTTTTTGTAATCGCGTAAGTAATCCATTATGCAAATAATGTCCAGTACCGATTTCAGTAATGCATATTTCTACTTTATTTGTTTTGAGCAATGTAGATACGCGCATCCAATGTCATTTTGTTTGGCATTACATATTTTTAATAAGTCACTTAAAGCGATATGGGAAATGTTGAATTTCACTGCCCATTTTCTGATATCACTATGAATATCAATATTCATCAACTCTTCATTTAAAAATGTCTGTCAGGTATAACTTTCGCTACAATTATATTCTTCCTCACTGGTTTCCTTTTCATTCTTATTTTCTATAAAATAATCCTCTGCGGAACCACTGGCTGATTCGTTAGTACATTTGGTTTGGTGGTGTAATGCTCACAACCATGTTTTCATAGATTTTTTACTTTTCTTCTGTGTGTCCAGTCTTTTGAATCCATTTTTTTTTGCTCCATAATAAATTTACAAAATCTCCTGTACTTCAAAATGGCGAATCTAGTTATGTAAAACATTTTAATGTAACCATATAGACAATAATATCTATATAATCACTGTACATGGGAATATGGATTGCTTTCATCCTTGTAAAGATCATATAAAATGTTAGCATTTGTTTGTTGGATAGACGTCTTATCAAATGCTCCTATAAGTTAAAAAGCATCATAGATACCTTGTGCATTACTTTTCTAAGAATAATTAATTGGCCATATTAAAAGCCTTTATATGACTTTGAATATTATATGGCTAAAAAGCAATGTAACTAGCCTCTATAAGAAGAACACATTTTGAACCCTTATTGTAGCCGTATTAATTGGATTTATTAACGTATACCCAGCTAAATTATAAGAATAAAGGTAATATTAGCCAAATCTTCTAATAATGTGTCACTATAAGGCACATTGACATAATAAATGCTCTTTTATAACAAGTATAAGAATTTAGAACTTATAGACTTAATTTTATAAGCTTAGTTTGTTTGTTGGGATTAACGTGAATAAAACAAAATGTGGGTATGAAGTAGGTATTATTATCATGAGCAAATCTGCTACATAACCCGCCTTGGATTCGCATGGGTAGAATTTATTTTACGGTGGGTATCAGAAAAAGAAACGTTTATCCCGTACCTTGTCCTGACGATATCGATCATAACAAAGAACAACCGGACAAGCCCGCATCTAACGACGCACAATGTAAAGGATACACTTAGCAGAATCTTTTCATTTGAAAAATTATATTTATTAGAATATGAAAATATATCTCAAAAACTGCTGACCCGATCTCGTTCAAACCAATTTTCGTTAGAAGTTTTTATTAAGATCTACAGCAAATTTTTTATTTTAGATTTTTGGTTCCATTATTATAAAAGTTAGAGGGGGGACGACGACACCCATTTTAGCAATTTATATATTATATCGTATATCTTAGCATATATCTTTTAAACGATTGACTTTAAAAAAAAGTGATTTTAGAAACCTCAATGTCATTTTTAAATACCTGTGTATAGACACCACACACGTATAGGTTTGATGAAAAAAAATATTTTTATTTTCAGTTCCATGTATGGAGAGCCCCCCTTAAAATTAAATACCTATTTTTTTTTGTCTAAGAATCGGAAAGCGGCTCATGAATACATCTACCTACCAAGTTTCACATGTGTAAGTAGTCCTTATAGTTTCGGAATAAAATGGCTGTGACATACGGACGGACGGACAGACAGACAGACATGACGAAACTATAAGGGTTCCGTTCTTTGCCTAAAAATCGGAATAATATTGTGTAGGTACCATTTATACTTAAATGTATATCGCAGAGAAATTATAATAATGGAAGGTGTTAAATTGGCAACTCTGCAGTATGCTTTTCTTAAATATAGTTTGTTACAATATACCTGAGACAATTTAAGGGATATTATAAATATAAAAGCAAAGTTTAATTTAAGCAATCCGGTCTAGGTTTACATCTAAACTAAGCATGATTTTCAATAACTTCCACCGACTGCCAATTGTGAGTTGGGGACGAGCCATACAAAAGAGCCGTATAAAGTTCCATATTAACTACTTACATATTTACGATTTTCAGATTTTTCATTTTGCACTACGACATTGTTTCTTGCCAAATCTTCATTCTTAAGTTTCGAATATTTTGTGAAATCGCAAAATATGCGTCATACACGTTTATCTTCTGATCGCGTAGACTTACAAGTTTGTTTTTTTTTTCACTCCTGAAAGTGACGGTTAACTCAAGTATTTGATATGCATAGCTAAATTTCAGTTTTATATGTTAATTAACAAGTCATGTGAAAATGGTCTTGGCATTGGTTAGACTGAGGGATAGAAGGAAAAGCGGACAATGAAGTGATCCTATTAAAGCTTCCATTTTACTTTGGAAGTACACAACCCTATACAGGCCATTATTTTTAATCTTGTTATAGTTTCATTACACATAGAGCGTAACTCTTAAATATCGCCCATAGCTTTGAAATAGTTCTGTATATCAACTCATTTGACAACATCGACAAACTGTTAATAATTCTTCGAAACCCGTACGTAACAGAATTCTTATCAGATTGTCAATGTCGTCGAGAAAAATATGAACCATTTTTTATTACTTACACGAAAAAACTTTAAGAAAAAGTTCTACCATTCATTACGCAACGAATTCTCTTTTCGGCAAGTATAACTTTGTAACTCGATTTATTGTACCACAATTTTATAACGATGCTATAAAAAATGTAAAATGTACGTCATAAGAAAGTTTTGTAAAAGAAAAATGAGAAAATTGAAACGAAAGCAAAAAAAATATCCGAAGACTTATTGAAGTCAGACAAATATCTTTACGCAAGTTACGTAAGAGATAATAAACGATTTGAAATCCATCCAATTGAGTGATTTTATTTCAATTTTCATTAGTCATTTCGAAATTTGTCTTCGAGTTGTATAGCTTCTTTCGTAGCTGTTTACAACGATGGCTGGTTTTCAACATTAAGCAACGTATGCTGGGTGGGTTCAAGGATGGGCGTCCAAATAAATATCAAGTCGTCTGTCTTTAAATAGCTTTCATTTGTCCTTCGTGGACCACAAGCATCACAGATTGACAGTAAACTGAAAGTCTTGCTGTCACTCTTGCCAAGGTGTATTATGGTGGTATCCAGTAACGGATTAAGGAGACCAGAGGGGCAATTCCTGTTTTTTTTTTAGATAAAATTTACCTTACAGTTTTTACAGCACAATAAAATCTTTTAATATTCTTAGGTTTTAACCAGATTTTAATTTAAACGATTTTTAAGTTCGAGAAAACGCATTCAGATGCTTAGCCCCTGTGTTACTTGAAAGCCAACCAGTAGAATAGAATTTTCTTAACAATAAAACAGCTGGCAATCACTTCTGTATCATGGATGCAATTTTTAAAAACACCCAGACCCGGAACTTCAATTACAAATTGAGGTTCCGGCTTCCGGGTCTGGGTCATACAAAAATCTGTTCCGTTGCGGGAATCAGAACGCAGCACAGCATCGAATCACTCGAGCACTATGCCAACCGTGTCATCAACAGTTACCTAAGTTAAGAAAAAGGCTGAAATGATACAAGTCTTTTTTTCAAATGCGAGACACTCCCAACACAATACCCTCGTAACTTACTGGGACTACCTCAATTATTGCATAAAAACAATGTATGAAATGTGAATAAAGATTTTATTACGAGTTTTATTATTACGTACATTAATAGATAACGTTTAAAAAAATTAATTAATGTGAAATTACTTTTGTTTCAGGAGAATCCATTCAAACGTCGAATATGTCAAGTGTTCTCACACGATGGCTCCGGTAACCTCACGTTCGAAGACTTCCTCGATATGATGTCGGTGTTCAGCGAAGCAGCTCCTAGGGATATTAAGGCATGGTAAGAAATAGGAAACACTTACAGTGCTTTTCGACCAGAGATGTGTTAAGCTACGATGCTTTGACAGTCGTTATGGGCTGTCAAAAGCCAGAATATGTGACACTGTTCTTGTCAAGGCGTATCGTGTAACTCAATTACTGGATTGTGGAGGTTATATAGGTTCTCAACTTCATCCGGTGACTGAAAGACGACCCCGACGCACGAAAGAAAACTGAAAACAAAAGATGACTTAGAACATAAGCACAGATTACTAATAAGTTTTTTTTTTTTTTTTTTTCTCTTTATTGACTATAAGGGATTTTTGTACATAAAAATGACGATGACAATCCCATCGTACCTTATACTAATGTCTAATCCTAATTCATACAATTAACGCTTAAATAAACTTAAAGGAGTATAACATTCTAGCTGCATCTGAACTTGGTGAAGCTAGAATGCTATGAAAGACACCAACATCTAGATAGTTCAGATTAAATTGCCTCACTAATTGTTCTCTTTTGTTTGCATTACACTAATAAGTTACTAACGTAAACATAAGTAGCAGAAGCGTGAATTAAGGCTCAATTCACACCGCCGCGGAATGGAATGGACGCAACTTTTTGCAACGAAATTGTACATAGCATAATGAACTTTATGTCAATTGTATAGCATACAAACGACAGTAATTAGGGGAATTCTCGAGAATGTGCGAGGATAACGCGGAAGACACGCGACATTTTTTTGGCTCCTATTTAGTTTGTATGTTATACAATTGACATAAAGTTCATTATGCTATGGTTGCAAAAAGTCGCTTCCAATCCATTCCACGGCGGTGTAAATTGAGCCAAAGTGTTCTATAAAATATCGGAATTATATTCTGCTAATCAATAGTTAAACATTAGATATCCATACTTACTTATTAATACTAATTTATTTTTTATAAATTTGGCTATCCGTGTCATAAATAATAAGCAAACAGGTAATTTAATACAAAGAAAGAAGACAAGGTGAGGCAGGGAGGGGCAAATTGCGAAATTGCCCTATTTGTCCTAACTGCGCCCAAAAATGTTAGTCTCTAAAAATATAATAAAAACAAAACATAGTAGAACGCTTTGATAAATTTATTACAACTTTTTAATATGCTGTTTGCACGCATATCTATCTAGGTATATCTATACACTAACAGTGGCACGACGCTTTGTTTCCGTGTACCGTATCACGATAAAACATAACCGATAGATAATTTTGCATAATTTGATATAGATAATTTTGCAGTCGGGTACAAAGTATAAATTTTCTTCAAGCCTCAAACTACTTCCATACCAAGTTTCATTAAAATCCACTCTGAATTTTGGATATTACAGCGTTTAATTTAAACAAACAAACTTTTCCCCGCTTTATACGAGTATGTTAGTATAGATAGAGAGAAAATTGAATTATCTGTTTATGATTTTCTTTTAAGCGTAAAATTTAAAGCCACTACTTAAGGAGCTGTTATTCTTAGTTTGGTCTTCGTCATAATTATTATGAGCTCTCTTAATCAGAAAGAATATTATAAAGCACCGTATTTATTAGTTTGTCATTTTAGCATATATGACGTGTATTTTATTAGTACTATTATATATTCGTATTATATTTATTCGTATTAAATATATTATTTCATTCCATTTTCTCGTTCACCTACCACAATGTGTTTTTTTTTAACCCAAAGGTTGACTGGTAGAGAATGGCTTGCTGCATTAAGTCCACCCATGTAACACAATTGTACATAAAGTTTAAATAAATAAATAAATTTACTCGAGTTTTTTCAGTCTCTTGGTCAGACTGGTTGTCTTTTTGACTCTCCGGGCTAATCTCTTGATCTGCTGAACTGATTTAAATGGCACTTTCCCTGAAAGATGGAAGAGGACAAGGGGCGCATAGGCTTTTTTTAATCTCGGAATTCCCACGGGACCGAGCTTTACGCAGGAAAATCCTCCCACAGAAACTAAGCCGTGGCACAGAATAAATAGTACGCCGCGAGCACTTCTAGTTTAAACATTTTAAAAAATGTTCTATCCAATGTCATAATGCCTAATTGTCAAAAATTATTTTTTGAATAAAAACAAGCTTAATCTTTCATAAAAGAAAAGTTTTATAAAACATTTGGTAAAAATGCTTACATTACTTTGTTGCTTATTTACTTGGGCTTTTCCCATAAAACAGTGTAGCAAACTTTTAACTTTGCTTTGTTCGCCATTTCTATTCTTAATTATTTAACAAGAAAAATCTACATTTTATGAATAGCTCACGCGAACCAAACATTAGAGTAACCAAGTTTCAAAGATAATAATTTTTCGTCTCCGTTTTGATAGCTGGCAACATTCAATATGGCGCATTAAATAACAAAGCCTATTTTTTTCACAAAATGTTCGCTCTTACGTGTGTCAATATTCCGTTGTTTTAGTACCTAATTTAATTGCGTTTTTAATACTTATCACGAATTTGTTTACTGAACTAAAAATTTTGATGCCTACGTAAATAAAAAAATATTTACAGGCTTGCTTTTACGGGGTTTTAATTTATTTCGACACTGTGCAAACTGTATGAAAAGCCTTGCGTGGATTTTTTTTTTATTGATAATAGGCTCGCGTTTGACCACCATCTTACCTGTTTGTAAGTGATGATGTAGTCGAAGATGAAGCATGCTATACCTACAACATTATGAAATGACTTTATTATATTTTTTCTGGGTGGGAAAATCATCAAATCACCCACTGTGGGAGGAGCGGAAGGGAGTGTCAGAATTCTACTGACTAAAAACTCACCCTGCTCCTTCTGTTTCCCTTGCATTCCGTGGCCGCGGTATCTTGTTAGAACATTCCGCAACCCCGTAAGGCAATGGCCCTATAGGGCCCCGTCAATGCTGCTGACTGCTCTATGAGACGGTGTGAGGCCGGACGGTGAGCTGCCCTTTTGACCCCTACTCGCCGTTTTTGCGATTGATTGCGATATGAAATGAGACTTAGCCGGTCGCCAGAAACCTCTAAAACGTTACCAGCCAAGGTTTCGCTGAGGGCCGAACGAAAGAATTAAAATCCGTATTATATGACCCGTCAGCCTTTAAAGCAATAGTGAACAGGCATCTTGTAGGGTCGCTCGTTCTATCATCGACCTCGTCTATCGCTCACCATGAGGCGAAATCGAGGTCAAAAGAGCCCAACCAGAAAAAAAAAGAAGCTTAAACTGTAATTTTCGGTTCTCAGGTACGCCTTCCGCATCTACGATTTGGATGACGACATGTATATCGGACGAGACGACCTTCTCGAAGCCACCAGACTCCTCACAAAAGGAGAGCTTCACCCCCAGGAGAGAGAAGAAATCGTCGCCAGTGTACTGGACGAAGCCGACGTGGACGGAGATGGGCGACTTTCATTCATGGACTTCGAACATGTCGTTGTTAGGGCCCCCGACTTTCTCTCAACCTTCCATATCCGAGTTTGATTCTAATAAATATATTCAGAAGTTGTGAAGTTTCTCTTATGAATAATTTATTTTGTTGAGGTTATCTTTTCGTTTTGAATTTTAGGTGTTAAGCTTGTTACGAAGTTACAGATAAATGAAAATAATAATTTTAATTATAAAAATATTGTTGGTCCGAGTGAGTATAGTATCTACTTCTCCATTCACAATTCTGTCCTTACGTAGTAGGAGACAGCAGGAGCTATACAAAACGCATAGCGCTATCCTATTCCCACAACGGAATTATGATGGCATTGTCATGTTAGGCTCTACTCCCGTCTTAGAGCATCCCAAAAACTGGATTTTTCCTTCAGAGCATAAAGACTATAATATAAATTAAGTATTGTCACAATATCAATGACAGTACCATTTCATGTCCAGGCAATAACTTTTTGTTTTCTAAGTAGATAAGTGTAGATAATGTTTAAAGATACAAGACAGAGACACCAAGAAATCTAA
The DNA here is from genome assembly GCA_943138885.2 of Tholera decimalis. Classification (NCBI taxonomy): domain Eukaryota; kingdom Metazoa; phylum Arthropoda; class Insecta; order Lepidoptera; family Noctuidae; genus Tholera; species Tholera decimalis. The sequence continues at coordinate 43,605,705 of OW964550.2, read as the reverse complement.
AATTATTTCCTTCATTAACTCGCTTAAAATACTTACATTACTCTGCGAAAGATAGAATTTAAACTGAGGTTGGTTAACTAAACTAGGTTGTTAATACACTATCATTATACCGATTCCATCACATAGACGTTCTTTTTTCTGCAGCTCTTTGCCCCTAAAAATGTGGGACGAGATGATTTCAATAACATACTTGGTAAAGAATCTTTATCTCTCTTCTTAAATTGTTGTTATTATGTATATCTTTGTTTCTTTTTATATTTACATGTATATATATTGTTACGAACTGGGGTTCGGGATCGAAATAATTAACGCCAATTAAACCAAAATTAACACAGTTATTGTCACTTCAATACTTGTCATTTAAACTTAAATCGCACTGAAATTCACTTGTAGAGCTTCGATTGTATCGAATATTCGCCTCGTAATAAAACTGACTCTCTGCGTTCCTTTGCGATCTATTTATACCCTGGTCTATGAGTTCTAGAACATTCTTTTAAAATTGACTCACTGTTTATATTGCCAAGAATATTCCAGAAGCTACTTGAGATACACAGTACTGCTATTCGCCGCTAGATGGCGTTAGTGTCTCGACTCGATATACTCAGTACTGCTACTTGCCGCTAGATGGCGTTAGTGTTCTAGATTTCTGTCGAAGTTTCTCGACGTACTTCACTAAACGACTGGCGTAACAATATGTTTTGAGAATTTTATTTATTGTTTTTATATTTTATATAGATAAATAGTACACCGTAGACTATCCGCGTATTTATTTTCTCCTATGTGTCAAATCCATCCAAAGGTTGTCTATCAAAGATCGCTTTTAGCGATAAGACCGCCCATTGTATCACCCTTTTTAGTTGTAAAGGCCTTATTGTTTTACTGTTATGGTGTACAATAAAGAATATATCTATCTACTGATTTTTTTGCTTTAATCTTTCGGCCTTCTCTTACATATTATCCAATTAAAAAGGATTACGTCCAAAATCGCTTGCTTAGGATGTTCCTTTTATCCCAGAAATATATTAATTATTATACATACATACCAAGTGCACGGCTTATTTGGATGATAACAAACGATATGACAAGGGTTTGGTAATCCTATGTCTTCATGTGTGGAACTAATTAGAAATTTCAATACATTGATACCAGAGACTGAATTTTTTAAATTAAGAAGATTGAAGAGAATTATCGTGTTATAGGCAAGTGACGTGGAAAGTTATTGACCCTCGTAGTGCTGTGACACGTTTGTTATGATTGATATTCAAGAAACATATGAAACCGATAATTTCGTATCAATTCTTTGAGTCACTTATTTTGTGCTGAAACTGGGCATAGAGACTCCATACCAGATGTTGTCTTCAGCCCTTTTGTATTGATATGGCGTTTCCGTTACACGTTGTATAATAGTATCTATAGCTATAGAACGCTATTTACATAACATTTACATATAATGCCGGTTGGTAAAGAAAAGGGTTATGTTTGCTAATAACTAACTTAATGATAAAAATCAGAGTGACCCAGTGTTAACGGCCTAACTTACTAGTTGCATAATTATAGGTTCGAATCCAATCAGGTACATTCCTTAAGGTAATTTATATTTTCACCACTGTTCTCGAAACGGTGAAAGAAACACATCGAAAGGGACCCGGTATGTTGTAGGTCCAAAAATCCCAAGAATCCCTGTAGTGAGTTAAGGTCCATTCCCTCTCAAACAATCATTGTTTCTTAGTAAGAAGAAGAATTTTATCATAACCCGCTGGTCAATAATATTGTTTGTTTATTGGGACTGAACCAAACATTCGTATGAAAATGTCGACCACGCGTCTTTCAATTTACAACCGTGGCTTACCAGCACTCGAGACGAAAATCCACCACTTCATATATCTGTCCATCAATTGTTTTGAAGTAAGTATGAAAAGTAGGAAATAAACTGCTTGGCTTGGGCTTGAACTAACATTTTGTATTGATAACAGGCTTGTTTGACCACCATCTCACCTAATGGTATGCGATGACACGGTCGAGGATGAAGCACGCTTACTTAGAAGTAACCCATTCGCTCTCGACATAAAGACCCCCAGGCTATAGCTATAAGGAAACACAGACTCCTGCAGGGAATTCCACTCCTTGGCTGTACGCATAATAAATACAAAAAACCTTCAGTTAGCTTGAATCGTCGACTGCGTTGAGGATTCGAATATTAATTCCCTCGTTTCCGGAACCCTTCATTAGGATAGGTTTGAGACATTAGATTAGGGCTCATCTTTTCCACTGGGCATTCGGGGCACGTACCCGGGCATCCGCGGTTGCGGCCCCGTTAATTTTACCAGATCAAAAAAAGATAACAGATATTTATTACTGGAAAACATTCATTTCGAAAATTAAGCGAATGATAATGATAATCTACAATACTGGCTTGCTTATTAGCGTTTTGCTTGGTACTGCACGAAACTGCTCTGGCGAGACCAGATTCAAAAATATGGATGTGCGATTTCAGCATTTTTGTCTATTCCGGAACTTTGTATTTTCTATCTAAATAGTGGTCTCCATTCATAATCCTAATGTGCCCGGGGTCCTCAACAGGTTAAAGACAGTTCCTGATGAGACACTGCAATTATACGCATCAAACCTGTCTCCGTGAAATGGAGAACAGTCTTCTTTTTACACAGAAATGTTATATTTCAGTCTATTATGTTCCCACAGCTGCTGTACATAAATCCCCATTACGTTCAAAATATAGTTAAAATAATTTCTATCATATAATTGTTTATTTTCTAAGTTAAATATTTATAAAATCACAGATTTAACAATCGTTTATTGATTTAAACTAAGGACAATTAAGACCCTATTTCTATTACTATAGATAAGGGTTAACAGGTTAGGTACTTCTACTTCTAGCATGCTTCATCTTCGACCAAATAATATATATATATAAACTAGTACTAAGTTTTTTGAGAAATAAATTACTATTACTATATATATATATATATGTGTAATAATGCATTCAAAATTATTTAAATTACTGTCGAATTTTAACACCCGTACCTACAAATACCTACTAGAAATACCTACATGAAAGTAAAAATGCTTTATAGTACCCCGAAAAAAAGACAGTTCTACATTGACTCTACTCATGAGAATTACTCGTGTATGCAAATCACTGTTACAGCCAATAATTAAAATTCCTCCACTTAATTCTTAATCTCGCTTAAGATTTTATCAGCTAAAATCTAAAGTAGGGACCTAATTACGTTAATTGTCAAAGCTAAGTGAACATTGCCATCTTATTTCATTTTAGTAGGAATTAATTGACTTAAATTGTAACAATTATTAGGAATTCAAGTAATGAGGGCCCACAGTAAAACTTATTTTGAACAATAATAAATGAATAATTTAGTAGGTACAATGTAGTTAAAATAACAATATGGGTAATATTCGTTTTAGAAAACATTTATGTACACAGTTCATTATTAGTGTTTAACGAACTATGAAATAGGTTAAGTCTACAATAAATTACCCGATATACTTAAAAATGTACAAAAATACAATATATTTATAAATAAATTAAAACAATTTCTAATTAATAAGTGTTATTATGATATAAATGAATATTTTAATGATAAATTAAATAAATAAAATATAGTATTGTAATAAATGTATAAAATAGTAAGTAGTTAAAGTAATATTTAATAGTAATACTTTCGTAAACAATATTTTTTTTTGTAAAATTTGTTTTGTTCCAATAAATTATCTTATCTTATCTAATACACATTCTATATAATTATAATAATTGTAATAGGCCTCTTTCTTCTTTTTTAATTTGCTGTGCCCGACAGGGTCCACAATGATCTAAAACAATGTATATCTTGTATATACCTACCACCTAAGTTCACATTGTGGAATGCAAATAAATGTATTGAGTATTGAATATTGAAATCACTAAGTTTTCCTGAATAACTCCTCATAATACATTTTGGCACTAATTTAAAATAGACGCAACGAAATCATACCTCAATGACATTTAAGAACAAAAAAAAACAAAATGATAAATAAAAGCAAAAAGATAAGCTCCGCCGCGACAGTGTTATCACTGCCGTGACCAGGATTCGAACCTGGGTTACTACGGCCACAACGTAGGGTCCTAACCACTAGACGATCACGGCTATCGGAGCAGTTGACAGAGAAGCGAAATTATATACCAGTTTATATCGGCTCTCGCTACCTCTTTCCCTCTCACATTTTGTTATAAAAATACCGAATCGCCACGAAAAAATAAATGACGACATAACGGACCGACCGTGTAATCGGTTTTTATAGAACAAAGTTATCGTCGTCTTTTTGTTATCAAAACTTTTGTGAATTGCCTCAAATTGTATTGATTACGACTAAAATATTAGCATTGACTCAGAATAGTGGATAACGTGACGTAATACTTTGTAAAAATAAATAAAATTATCATTTTAAAACTGTATGTTTTTGTGGTGTTTTTCTGTTCTGCCTAGTCGGCTGTCAGTATTGGACACTTTCTCAAGACCGTATGTAATACCTGCCTAGGTCGTTCTTCAAATATTTAAAACAATATAAAATAAATTATTTTTATATGAGACTAACTTCTACCCGTGACTTCGTTCGCGTGGGGAGGGTTTCCCGGGTAAATCCCGATCCCGTGGGAATTCCGGGATAAAAAGTAGCCTATATGTTATTCCAGGATGTCAACTATCTACTTACCAAATTTAATTCAGATCTGTTCAGTAATTTTTGCATGTAAGACTAACAAACATCCATTCTCACAAACTTTCGCATCTATGATATTAGTAAGATACATAAATATTAAATTTAACATATAAAAAGATAATGAAACTTTCACACTTAACTGTACATTTTTAACTGTAGTATTTCAATCTTAATTATTACACTAGTTTTGCTACATTATTTCACCAAATTAGAAACTTACCTGTTACAAGGCTCCCACTCAGCATAATTAATATGTAACAACACAACATTATCGAAGACACGGTTCGTACAGTGATCGAGTGCTCGACTACTGCGCCGCATGTCGTGGGTTCGATTCCTGCACCGAGACAAATGGCCTACAAGTATTTGTTCTGGGTCCAGGTGCTTGTAAAAATGCACTCACAACAATGATTAGTGTGGTTTTTATTCTGATACAAGGAAAGGTATAAAAAAAATATGTGCCATGGAAGACGACAGCACGGCTCTGATTTTCGTAGATATAGCCTGGAATATGAAACATTGTTTTTGGTTACCAAGATCTAATAAGTATAAGTATCTCATGTGAAATCTACCCATAATGCTAGAGTTCACTTAAAAAAAAATATTTGCTGCTGAAAGACATTATTATTAAACTTCATAAGAGTGCAACATAACTTTTATCACTTTTTTACTAAAAAAACATCAATCTTATTACCTATACGTACCTACAGTAAAAGTGATTTCAAGCAAAACTGTTGCAAAACGTAATAAGATTAAACCGAAGAAATTCCATTGACTTTCAAAAACAAAAACTATTTATAAGTTCCCACCGATTCCCACGAGTTACAAATGAAAATTTTAACAATGGCATATCCACCATTATATTGGTAGAATCCACATCCAAATCCAAATAAATGATATGGAGAGTCTTCATGTTATCATAATAACACGAAGGCTCTGTAGCAACATCTTCAGTAAATAGAAAAGTCACTCATAACTCACACACTTCATGCTATATAGCACACATCATCACAGACCATAGTGCAGTACAGTCATCACATCATATCACACACCACTTTCCCGCCACAATCGGACATCACATTCAGGTTCTAACACATACAACACACTCCTCACATCATACAACACACATCACGCCACAACATAGTTACCATACGCAAACCATGCCATACACTATATCCAAACTGATTACGATACTTTTAATGTTAATGTTAAAACTACCCAACTAGCACAAATGGGCTGCATTAGAGCTTTGGAGCGTATCCGATTATTACTTATGGTAATAGACGTAAGCGCTAGAGCGTCTACTGCAGACTTAAAGCAGCCGCTTTAGCACTATTTGGGCGCCATTTTATGCAACCTAAAGTTCCATTTAACCTGCACATCGGTTGCATAAATGTTCCTTAATAGCTATAACGATTTATTAACGCTATACTAAAGCTCTTGTAGCGCTACTTTTGAATGATTTTGAACTACTTTGAACGAATGAATTGAATATAGTTCTTTATTGTATATTTATTTATTTATTTATTAAATGACACACCAACGACTTATTCACTAAATCGAATACATATAAAATTGTTACAAATACTAATACCGTAGTGAATTCATCACTTATAGGTGTGCACAGCACTTGTATAAGTAATTAAAAAAAAAAATATTAAGCAAATTGAGATCATGATTACATTAATTTAAATTTCATTGAAAAGAGATAAAAAAATACATTCAAATTAATTAATTAAACATAATAATGGAATGTCAACCACATAAATTAAAATACAATAAATACGTATCTCTCAGAACATAATGCCAATGAAAAATATAAACGATAATTTTTCAATTATACAAATTAAATTATTATCAATACAGATTAATAGTAAAAATAAGCTAGGTAGGTCAAATTACAATACATCAAATTCAAAGGGCAAATTATACAAGTAGAATAAACAGGGTCATATTTAATTTAATAAACGTATTATGAAAATTAATTCTAAAATTAATCGTAAAATATATTAAACGCAGTCAGAGAGTCAAGCACTGAGAGCTTGGACATACCGTCTGAATTCATTCAGACTGTTCGAAAATATATCCAAGTTGTTGGTACGTGTGCTCAGTTTGTTGTAACTACTCAAAAACCGGTATAAAGGAGCGGAACGGCCAAGATTTGTTCTATTTTTAGGCATTTTAAATGTTTCTGTTTTAAAATTGGATCTGTAAGCGGTACGACGGGGCACGATTAGACTAATTTCTGAAACTAACTCCGGTACAATTGCCAAGTTATGGACAATCTTAAAAAGCAAAATTAAGTCCGAGCAGCTTCTTCGTTGCTCCAAGGAACTCATTTTAAAATGACAGAGTCTTTGAGAATATCCAGCTTCACGATCACAGTTCTCAGTTCTGTAGCGCAGATATCTCGTAAAATTTTTTTGGATGCGCTCTATTCTGTCGATGTGGACACGGTAAGTTGGATTCCACACGGGAGATGCGTATTCCAGAATACTCCTCACCAGAGAGTTGTAGAGAACCTTAAGGGTTCTGGTTGACTGAAAGTCTTTGCAAGTCCTTTTCACGAAACCTGACATTTTATTTGCTTTAGCAACGATGTTGTCAAAATGACTTGCAAAAGTAAGTTGGCTGTCAAGTTGGACTCCCAAATCACGAATGGTATCAACTCTCTGAAGAGTTATGCCATTTAAGTGATATGCTGATGGCTGAATTAGCTTGTTCCGTGTAAAGGTTATGTGATAGCACTTTTTGGCATTGAGAGTCATCATGTTACTGAGACACCACTCGTGAATTGCGTCCAAGTCTTCCTGGAGCAAGGCAATATCGGTACTTGAAACAATCTCTTTGTATATCTTTAGATCGTCCGCAAACATTGAGCATTTTGAGTGTTTTATTGAGTGTATGATGTCGTTCACAAATACCAGAAAGAGAATAGGACCGAGATGAGATCCCTGTGGTACCCCAGAGATGGACTGATAAAGTGGTGATTGATAGCCTTTTGTAACTACTCTCTGCTGACGTTCAGAAAGGTATGATTCAAACCAGAGTAGCATTCGACCATGCATGCCACAGTTCTTAAGCTTTTGTATTAAGAGCGCATGGTTCACTTTGTCGAATGCACTGCTGAAGTCAGTGTAGATTGAGTCTACTTGTACACGGGAGTCCACAGATTTGCTCAGATCATTAATGTAGTGAACTAAGTTGGTGGTAGTAGATTTATTGGTACAAAAACCATGCTGTTGTGTAGCCAGTTGAGTTTTAAGTAGTGAAGTTAATACGGGACAAACTAAAGATTCGAACAGTTTCGAGAAAATTGAAAGGAGCGATATGGGTCGATAGTTTTTTACATCATCGACCTCCCCTTTTTTAAATACCGGTACGACGTGTGCTATTTTCCACTGCGTGGGGAACTTAGAAGACATAAGGGACTTGTTAAAGATTATTTTTAGGGGTAAAGATAAATATTTGGCACACTGTCTTATGAAATGTGGTGGCAAGCCGTCGGGCCCTGGACCTTTACAAGTATTTAGTTTATTTAATTCTTTGAGTACGTCTCGCTCTGTGAAGTAATGGCTTCCCAATGCAAGCTGCGGGTAGTTTTTACACTTCGTTTGTGCAGCGAGAGTACCAGCTGGAGATACGAAAGTTGAAGAAAAGTGAGAAGCGAATAATTTACTCACATCCTCTCCAGAAGTAGCCACGCTCTGGTTCCAATGCATCTCAGATGGAATGTCATTTGTCTTGACTTTTTTGGCCTTGACAAATGACCAAAATGCTTTCGGATTAAGTCTTATGTTCTTTTCAGTGTTATTGACGTACGTGTTATAACATTTTTTAATCATCACTTTAGAACGTTCCTCTAATAAACGGTATTCATATTTGTCCCTGGGATTCTTGTATTTTTTAAAACGAAGTCTTAGTTTTTCTTTTTCGTTGAGGAGTCTGATCAAAGATTTAGAAAACCAGATAGGGAATTTGTTATTGCGTGTAACATATTTAGGAACGCATTCATCTACTATTCTGTTCAATTGTGTGTATAGCGTGTCTACCATTAAGTCGACGTCCGTCAGATCCGACAACAAACGCGTCCAGTCGATGTTATTTAACCTCTCATTTGCGAGAGCGTAGTTTGCCTTCCAGAAGTTATGTTTGCAAGAACCCTTACTTTTTAATACTGCTGGTGAAATATTTTTGATGGTGATATCAAGAGGAGGGTGATGAACATCTATTAGTGAAATTGGGTTTTTGCATTCACACACAGACCCACCGTGGAAATTACATAAAATAAGGTCTAAAGTTCTGTTGTTACAGTTCCTGATGGCATTAATTTGCATAAAACTATTTGAAGACAAGAAATCTATTAATGAGTAGCCTAATCTACTGCCAAAGTTCTTAGGAATTGTACCCGTTGAGCTGGAGAGAATATTGTCCGTACACCAGTCGATGAAGCCGAGATTGAAGTCCCCAGCAATAATTACGTCTTCTCCAGTTGATTCCATCACCGTATTTACGTTGTCGAGAAATAGGTTGAATGGGACTTGTTGCACAGGTGGTGGCAGATAAACAGCACAGATGTATAGGTTACACGAGCCTTTCTTGCTATTAGTTTTGATCTTAACCCACAGGTCTTCGGCATCAGATTCCCATTTTGCTATACGCCTTGAGTCTATTGTCCTGTTAATGGCGATGAGTACACCTCCACCCTTTTTGTTGCCAAGAGGAGTAGACGCTCTGTCTCTACGATAAATTATGTATCGGGAGTCAAATATTTCACCGTCATTCACACTGTCATCAAGCCACGTCTCTGTACCAATTATAATATCGTAGTTGTTAAGTTGTACATTCATACTGAGATTATGCAATTTGGTTTTAAGACCTCTGAAGTTCTGATAGTAGATGGTGAAAACAACAACTAGATCACGGTCTTATGCGACTTTGGTCCCTTTATAACAAGGAAATAGCTTCTAGGCTTTTTAAATGTTTAGCTTGCTGCCCATCTTCCTTTCTTATTAAGATTTTACCATCTCGGACCCAAACATATTTGTATCCCTTTTCTCTCGCGGCTTTTCTGGCAGCCGCATGAATTTTTTTGTTCAGGGGTGACAGGTGCTCCGATACGAAGACAGGCTTAGCTACGTTGCCGTACCCAAGGTGTTGCGAGTTAAGTTTTTTTTCCGGACGGGCCTTATTAAAATTCATCACTGAGGTTAAGATGGTGTCCCTCAGTAGCATGCTACGCAGCTTGACAATTACTGCTCTGGGGTTATTGTTTTCTGGGTCTAGTTTCCTTACCCGTACTATGGATAGAATGTCGTCTTCTTTAATGGAACAAGAAATTACATTCCCAATCTGCTGCACAGTCTTAACAAGATTCTCTGCTTTGTTCTCCGGTATGCCGTTAATTTCTAGGTTTTGTTGACGCGCATGTTGTTCAACCAAGTTTACTCTTGATGAGAGTTCCGAGACTGTATTCCTGAGATAATCATTTTCTTTGTGAAGGTTATTATTGCAACTCTTACAGGTTTCGAGTTCGGCCTTCATCCGGTCAAACTCTTCACTCATAAACTCGACCGACTGCTTTAATTCACGAAACAACGATTTTATATCACCTAGTTCGTTAGTGATGCTTGCTTTGATGTTGGCTGATATCTCCGATGACAGGACACTCCGTATTTCTTGACGAATACAGTCGATAAGCTCATTTTTCGAACATTGAAATCCTGTATCGGGTGAGCTATCTGTGCGTGGGCGTTTCTGTCTAACACATATATTTGACGATTCAGGAGTACCAACAGCAACTATATTAGGTTCAGAGTGCGCCTGAGTTATGTTACTCCCACTGATTTCTTTAGGCGGAGTACGCGCTGTTCGTGGCATCTTATTTTCTTTATTATAAGACCACAAAGAAAAGACAGCAAAAAAGTACGTTTGCTGGATCGGTACTCCGGTCTACAACCACCACAGTAAAATTGTGAGGAAAAAAAATATCGATTCTTAGTTTAGTCGATTTTACTAATTTACGAAACGCCCAGTGTCCAAAGCCAAGAAAAAACAATCAGTTGCGTTTCTGAACGAAAGATATTGTGTCAGAAATTGCAGAGTGCGATTGGTAGATAAACTTCTCGTGACTCAGCTGCTGTTTGTTTACAAGTGTTTGAAAAAAAAAAGTTAACTGCCTTCGAAGTTTAAGCGAATGTTTTTCACAGTGTATATCTTTAGTTGACATTGTTTGTAATATTTTGGTAAAGTGTTTTCGTCGCCATCATGAAAATAAAACAAAAAGAAGTAAATGTTTGTATTCTGTATTAGCAAGATAAATATAAAGATACTTAAAACGCTGTCCAGTTTACTGTAGATATATAAGATAATGTTCGAGTAATTTTAACGCGCTTTTATGATATTTAAAAAATTAAGAAAAGATATGTGATATTTTTTATTTGTTATACAGAATAAATTTTATTTCCGTATTTTTACGTGTCGATAACTTACTATTTGCAAGTGGCTTATTGTTTACCGGTACATTTAATGCACATTTAACTGAAAAACCAATGTATATCAACTCAATTTTGCAAGTGAATTATAAGTTTTCTTAAACAATCATGGCATCATTGTACTGTAGTCATAACCTGCAGTTTGAGCTCTAATAACTCCCTTTTGAGAATCATAGTGCTAATTTTCACCCTTCTAACGCTTCCAGTGATTTTTGTTCCCCTAGTACAACTCACAGCCACGAAAAGCTCCTATTTTCCTGTTTTTGAGGTTATAAGATTAATTATTTGTATCCTTAAGTGTATTGTAAGGTGTACAATAAAGTATATAATAAATAAATAAATAAATAAGATCTAGTTACGTACTTATTCGTTTAGTATCCATTTTATTAAATGTTTTATAATAGTTACAAAAGCGGCTGTAAAATGGTGAATGGATTGAGCCTGCAAGGAATGACTACTGCTACTAAAGGCCTTAGTTACACTGATGATTTTTTTGTAACTATAGTATGCATAAGAGTTTCTATTATTTCTATAATGAAACTTATAGTAGTATAATAGTGGTTACTATAACTATAACCTATACAAGTTACAATGGAAACTACTATGCAGCTGTGAGTGGCAGAATGACCTTCGTAACTCTCATATAAAGGTGTAAGTGGTAAATGAGTTCTACCGTGGACTACCGTGAAGGCTAGGGTAGTATTTGATTCAGCTTATAGCACCTTAAGTAACTTCTATAACTATAGACGTTTACGGATTCAGATATGCAACTCTGAACTGCTTTTTGAACCCTTAAACCACTATTTTACAGCCCAAAGTAACAAAATAGGCTGCTATTTCCACTAATGTGCTCGTTGGGTAGTGACTTCCGTAACCATTGTTACGGAAGAGGTGAGTCTCCTGACCCAGGCATTGACTGCCTAAAAGGAGACTTCAAATACTGAAATGTAAGAAATAACAATAAACTATATTTATTTATATATCCTAATACGTACGATTTGTATTAAAACCTGCAACCTCCTTTCATAAAACCAGCTTCTCTTCACCATAGTTTTAGTTATATTGATAGCCATCAAGTCAAGCCCCTACGAAGTTCATTAAATACAGGTAAGTTACTTTCCTACCTCATCTGTTGGTGTCAATCACATATTGACGACAACACGATTGGCTATTAGTGGCCGATAATGGGCCTGTGCTACTGACAGACATTCAGATTGGACCATAAGCCTATTATCGTGATCGACTTTATTCTGTGGAAGCTTTGTGTGATACTGTTATTAAGTACGTACTTGAGGTGGAAATCCTAATTAATTTTGCGTCAATGGAAGAAGGAAAGCCAAGAGAAAATCTGTGCCGAATATATGGGCTTTAAGCTTATTACTACATAATTTTAAGAAAGTCTTCCAATCATTTATGATCGCAATACACAACCGAACTTTTCATATCTGTTTCTGATTATTCATAAGGACGATTAGTATTCATTGAGATTTTGTGTAATTTAACTCGCAATATTACAATTATGATTGAAGATGCCTGAAAAAAACTTGCTAACATGCAACATAAAGTTCATGTTTATGTTGCATGCAACCTTTTTCTTTTTATTCGATGAGAAAACATCAAATGGACCTCTGCCGCTGTGGATCTTTTACTGAATATTCGTGCAGATATACGTAACCTAGTCCTAGCTCATAATCGTAATCTAAAGGGTGGGCCCCTTAGATCGAACAGTAGAGCTAGATAGTCACCTAGCTCTGCTGATCTGCTCGTCACGGCGCTCGTCGCGACCGAATACTTTGTTTGAAAGACTAAATTATATTTAATACTATTATGATTTACACACTTTTAGAGTACCTAGTAGTAGATCCGTAGCCGAATGGCAAAAACGGCACCCTTATAGTTTCGTCATGTCTATCTGTCTGTCTGTCTATCTGTCTGTCCGTCCGTCCGTATGTCACAGCCATTTTATTCCGAAACTATTAGGACTATACATTGACTATAGGTGAAACTTGATAAGTAGATGTATATGTGAACCGCTGTTTTTCATGAAACCTATGCGTGTGTGGTATCTATAGACAGGTCTTTAAAAATGACATTGAGTTTTCTAAAACAACTTTTTCATGAAGTCAATCGTTTAAAAGATATACGCTTCCAAAGTGGTAAAATGTCCCCTCCCCTCTAACTTCTATAATAATAGAGTGAAAATCTAAAAAATATATGCTGTAGATCTTAATGTAAACTTTCAACGAAAATTGGTTTTAACGAGATCGGGTCAGCAGTTTTTCAGATACAGCATATTCTATAAAACCGCAAATATAACTTTGTAATTCATACAAACACTATGAAAAACAAAGTTATTTGGCGTAGTTACTACGGAACCCTTCATGGGCGAATCTGACTCGCACTTGGCCAATTCTTACAAAATATCGATTAAACTATTTTAGCATCTAAATTTGAAAGCAATGCCCCACACAACTATAAAACCACTACTCTATGGCCCTCAGGACTGTTTACACGGTTTGTCTGTAGGCTAATGAGAAAGACTTGCGAAGTGTATCGTACCATACAGATATACTTCGCAAGCAGCCGCCTCCTCATCAGCCTGACAAGCGTATGATTACGAGAATCTTATCCTTGATTAATGACGGTTCATTAAATCTAACAAACAAATTAGATACTTTAGTAAAAGCATAGAAAAGTCAAGGTGGCGTGAACAGTAGCTACTCTTCTAATCGAGGGCTTACTAAAAAGTATTAATTATTGGTTTGTGTGCAAAAACAAGAAATATTTGAGGATCAAATGCCTGAACAAAGTTACCTCGTTAAATCAAATATTGAAATTCTTGTTCCTAAAGTAGGATCTGCTGAAATGAATAAATACCTAACGAAATCCGGAGAATCGACAAGATAAGTACTACATATTTGCGGCAAAAATATTACTTTTATGTAAGTGGATAGTTTTGTCTGTCAAGTATTTTAAAAGTAATTTGTGCCACTGAATAGGTACATACCTACACCTAAAAGAAGACAAAGAACTTCCCAAAACTAAAATGTTACGACGAAATATACACACTACACGAATAATATACAGTGTGTATATTTCGAGCAGTGTTAGTGAACTGTCCCACCCTCCGTGGTCCCACCAGTTACTTGAACCCTGACCTACAATACCAACGCTGACCAACCGTAACTATCTATTATGTAGATATATACTTTTCATCTTTGTTCAACCCAATTTCATATTATTTGGGATCGTGTTTAGTGTGCGACAGGTTAATCTATCCTGGTTTGTCAAATTAACCAATTGGGAGTTCTTGAGGTCTCTCTTTGTGTTTGACCAACAGGTCAGTGGCGAGCGGCCTCTTCCTTTTTTCTGTTCTGACAGATTTAGACATGTAACACTTGGTCTTTGCTGTGCCTCATTATATGGCCGAGCCACCTTAGACCGTTAGACGTCCCTCAGCAGTTTTATAGATAGACTAGTATTTGCGTGTTGCGCGAGGTGCAAGCACCTCGCGTGCTTGTGGTGGTGGATTGTTCACTTTTAAAACCCCTAAATGTAGTAAAATGTCAAACATAACCCTAACAGAGCAGCAGCTCCAAATTAAATTAATTAAACTCCAAACAAAGCCCAGTAGGGCTATTACGTATCTCTGTTGAAAGCTCGAAATGATAGTAACTGGTCTCAGTGTCCATCAATTAACTGTCAAAAGGGAAAGGGGGAGTTTTGAAAAATGATTCCTAAGGTTTGCTGTTCGCTCCACTTCGGACCTACCTACCACCAGAAAGCTATTCCCAAAATACGATGGGGGGGAGAGGGGGGAGTTTTGAAAAATAATTTTGATTAACATTGGGCCCCTTAAAAAGAATCTGAAAAAAAAATTATGGGGGGCGAGGGGTGAAGGGGGGAGAAGGGGGAGTTTTGAAAAATAATTTCTTAAGTTTGCTTGTCGTTGCCGCTGAGTTACGCTTCACTCACTCAACCTTCGTTACGCTACGGAGGTTTTTACTTTACCGAGCCTCAAAATTGCCCCTCTAAATGAATCTGAAAAAAAAAATGTTCCAAGTCTCTTCGATTCCGAGATCCGGCTAAAGGGGGGGAGAAGGGGGGCGGGGGGGGGGACTTTGAAAAATGGTTTTTACTTTACCGAGCCTCCTCTATACGAATCCGTAAAAAACAAAAAATACGGGTCTCGTAGTTTCCGAGATACGATAGGGAGGGGGGAGAAGGGGGGTGAAAAGGGGAGGTTTGGCACTTTTCCCATAGGTTTGAGAGTTACTTGTTTACGAATCTGTCAAAATATACGCACCTCCCCATCCACCATCTGGGAGAACAATTATGTCAATGAGTCAGTCAGTCAGTGAGTGAGTGAGTGGTAATCTAGCTTTATATAATATAACTAGTATTTGCGTGTTGCGCGAGGTGCAAGCACCTCGCGTGCTTGTTAAAAAAAAAATTGGTATTTGCGTGTTGCGCGAGGTGCAAGCACCTCGCGAGCTTGTGAAAAAAAAAAAAAAAAAAAGAGGGGGGGGTGATGGGCGGGGGTTGCACAAGTATTTCGACTAAAGCATTGCCCCTCTAAATGAATCTGAAAAAAAAATGTTCCAAGTCTCTTAGATTCCGAGATCCGCCTAAAGGGGGGGAGAAGGGGGGCGGGGGGGGGGACTTTGAAAAATGGTTTTTACTTTACCGAGCCTCCTCTATACGAATCCGTAAAAAACAAAAAATACGGGTCTCGTAGTTTCCGAGATACGATAGGGAGGGGGGAGAAGGGGGGTGAAAAGGGGAGGTTTGGCACTTTTCCCGTAGGTTTGAGAGTTACTTGTTTACGAATCTGTCAAAATATACCCACCTCCCCATCCACCATCTGGGAGAACAATTATGTCAATGAGTCAGTCAGTGAGTGAGTGAGTGAGTGGTAATTTAGCTTTATATAGTATAACTAGTATTTGCGTGTTGCGCGAGGTGCAAGCACCTCGCGTGCTTGTGAAAAAAAAAAAAAAAAAAAAGGGGGGGGGGGGATGGGGGGTTTAGTATTTGCGTGTTGCGCGAGGTGCAAGCACCTCGCGAGCTTGTGAAAAAAAAAAAAAAAAGAGGGGGGGGGGTGATGGGGGGGGGGGTTGCACAAGTATTTCGACTAAAGCATTGCCCCTCTAAATGAATCTGAAAAAAAAAATGTTCCAAGTCTCTTAGATTCCGAGATCCGCCTAAAGGGGGGAGAAGGGGGGCGGGGGGCCGGACTTTGAAAAATGGTTTTTACTTTACCGAGCCTCCTCTATACGAATCCGTAAAAAGTAAAAAATACGGGTCTCGTAGTTTCCGAGATACGATAGGGGGGGGGAAAAGGGGAGGTTTGGCACTTTTCCCGTAGGTTTGAGAGTTACTTGTTTACGAATCTGTCAAAATATACCCACCTCCCCATCCACCATCTGGGAGAACAATTATGTCAATGAGTGAGTCAGTCAGTCAGTCAGTCAGTGAGTGGTAATTTAGCTTTATATAATATAATTTGCGTGTTGCGCTAGGTGCAAGCACCTCGCGTGCTTGTGGTGGTGGATTGTTCACTTTTAAAACCCCTAAATGTAGTAAAATGTCAAACATAACCGTTGCGCTACGGAGGTCGCCGGCTCGCTTCGCTCGCCACCTCCCCCCTTCACTCCACTCAGTCTCGCAGGTTCGCTCCACTCAGGCCCTACGTACCACCGGACAGGTTTCGATGCCTACTATAATATTTGTTCAAACACCTAATAACTATCTCTAACCGTTATGAAGTTACAGCCTTTTCAATTTTAAGGAAGGTTGGGGAGGGGAGGGCATGGCATAAAAAATTTGAAGGCCCGTTTATAGACAGTTTTTTCAGTAGTAAAAATCAAAATAGGGGGTGGTGATGGGGGGGAGATGGGGGGTTTGCACAATTATTTTGACTAAAGCATTGCCCCTCTAAATAAATCTGAAAAAAAAAATGTTCCAGGTCTCTTAATTTCCGAGATCCGCCTAAAGGGGGTGAGAATGGGGGCAAGGGGGGCGACTTTGAAAAATGGTTTTTACTTTACCGAGCCTCCTCTGTACGAATACGTAAAAAAAATATGGGTCTCGTAGTTTCCGAGATACGATAGGGAGGGGGGAGATGGGGGGGTGAAAAGGGGAGGTTTGGCACTTTTGCCGTAGGTTTGAGAGTTACTTGTTTACGTATCTGTCAAATTATACCTACCTCCCCATCCACCATCTGGGAGAACAATTATGTCAATGAGTGAGAGAGTGAGTGAGTGAGTGAGTCAGTCAGTCAGTCAGTGGTAATCTAGCTTTATATAGTATTTTTTTTTTTATCGTGGTGAAATTATCAAATAAGTCCTCCCACCCCGGGCAGGGCGGGAGGGACTGTCAGACTTTTACTGACTAAAATCCACGGTGTTCCTTCAATAACCCTTTACGTTCCGGGGTCACGGTAATGGGATGAGTCCCATGACCCCGGCAGGCTTTGGCCCTCTAAGGGGGGGCCTCGTCATGTTGCTGACGCTCTTTGAGGCGCGCGTGGAACACAACGCGCCGTCGACCCGGGCATGGTCCATGGTCGGACAGCGAGTTGCCCTTTACTCGCTGTCCGCATGCCCACGCCTACGGTGGCCGGAGATCGTCGGCCGACGTCCGACGCCGTGGGCGTCTACCATTCCGGCTGGGCTGGAGGGAGGACGCCATCCTCTCCCTCACACGGCCCGCCTCCTCCTTCGGCAGCATGACTGCTTCGCGGAAGGAGGCGACCGCTTCCCATTCCCTCTCGCCCCGCAGCATGGCCTCGACCAATGCCGGGCGCGAGAGGTCTCTGCCTATCGCCGCCATGAGGACACGTCGGGGCTCTGCCCAAGCGGGGCAGTCTTGCACCGTATGCTCTACTGTGTCCTCAGGGTGGCCCTCGCAGTGGTGACACCCAGGCGTTTCTTCCTTCCCCATCAGACACAGGTACCTCCCGAAACTTCCGTGTTCGGTGAGGACCTGTGTCATGCGGTAGGTCAGGACGCCGTGACGCCGATCTAGCCACTCCTCAAAGAGGGGTCTTACCGCCGCAATTGCGGCGTGCCCGATATAGTATAATATTAGTAAAGAAATTAAAACCATATTTTGTTATGCTCAGTCAAAAACAAGCAGTGGAAGATTATAGCCCTTGACTTCTCATAATTTAAACCTAACTATCAGATAGATTCCGAAAATGGTACAAACAAAAATATAGATATCAATCTATGTTTTTGTTTCTACCATTTTCCGTTACTCCTACTTACTAGCGGACAAATTAAATAATAGTATTCCTAACAAATATAAGCAGCTAGGTAGGTACCTACTTATAAAATTAACAATATTATTTTCAGTAGCTAAGTATTACCGTAGAAAAATATTTCAAGTTTCTCCAAACGCGGGGTTGAACACAGCTGTTGGAGAAATATGTGGATAGGTAGGTACGTAAGCACGAGGAAAAATATTAAGAAAAGAAAATATTACTTTATTTTCTCACATTTTCCATGTTCTGAGCGAAAGACATTGTGCGCCCAGTGAATTTACCCCCTGAGTTTGCCACTTATCTTGAAGTTGGAATATATTATATAATGTGAAGAATGTATTGTCACGGAAAAAAATCTTACCGTAGACATCGCAGTTTACATGGATAAATAATTTATTATCAGACTAAGTAGGTCCGAAAAAAAATAAAAAATGTTTAATTTAGGTAGGTACATAAAAATACTGGTGTTTTGAGGAGACATACAATAATTGAATACATAGTGGATAATTACTTTCTAGGCAAGCGTGCTTCATCTTCGACCACATAATCGCTTACCATCAGGTGAGATGGTGGTCAAACGGAAGCCTATCTAGAATTTTTTTTTTTTGACAAAATTTGGTCATAAAGACGGCAATGTAGATCTGGTATCATAAATTCATAATGTACAT
Source organism: Tholera decimalis (assembly GCA_943138885.2). NCBI lineage: Eukaryota > Metazoa > Arthropoda > Insecta > Lepidoptera > Noctuidae > Tholera > Tholera decimalis. The sequence continues at coordinate 43,586,545 of OW964550.2, read as the reverse complement.
AGCCCATAGCTATCACAAAATAGATACAGACCGAAAGTTCAGTATGAGTGAATACCTGTAAGAGCCGGATAAAAATAAATTTGTTATTAGTTAATGACCATGGACGTATTTATTCAGAGAAACATTTCGTAACGGTAGATCTTGAAAAATTAAATGAATCAAGCTTTTCAAATCAAATCAATTTTCATAACTTTAGGAAATTTAAATCGCACCTCAAACGCGAAAGAAATCTTTGCATTTTGAAAAGTGTTTGACATTAATTTCCACTGATAATTATTATGGTAATGCAATTTGAATTTATATTTCTGTAGGTGAAAGCTAAATGACCTTAAGTCCATTTTTTGACATTTTTATATTTTAAATGATACTTATTCAGAATACCCCAATTGATCAAATGGTAAAAGCCATAAATTCCTACAGCCGCTAATTTCGCAGATGTAAAATTATAAATAACATTAAGTCCCTAGACGTGAAAAAGTAAATGATCGTATGGTTACTTAATATTGTTTACTATTTAAACAATAAATATAGATAAATGTTAAATGATTGTATGTGGGACTTACTGTTCTTTACCATTACGCTCGCGGGTTAGATTTGCGCGGGTGCATCGTACCTACGATTCCCGCCGCGCCCCCGGCCATGCTTTCCCTCCGTTTAGTTTGATTTGTGTTTCGTGCAATACTAGACGTACTCGAAGACGTACTCGCGGCTACAATCCCTCTCTCTCAAAGTGCACCTCAGCAATATCCAGGGTCTGCAAATCTCGTTGTAGTCCACCACCTCCTCGAGACTGAAAAACCTGCACTTTTGTTTCTTTCGGGGACGCAGATCAGAAGTCCGTCAGACGTGTCGTATCTTTCATACCCAGGGTTCACCTTGGAGCACAATTTAAAACCACGTGCGGGTGTATGCATGTACGCCCGCGACGACATCTGCTATCGGCGTCTCCGTAACCTTGAGGACTCCAGGTTCTCGACGCTTTGGGCTCTGGTGGACACGGGCATGGACAAAATTATTTATGCCTGTGTCTACCGCTCGCACAGTGGAGATCAGGAGACAACCAGGCTCACACAGTACATCAGTGAGGCGGCAGATGCGGCCCAGCAGCGATACCCTTCAGCTCAGTTCGTGTTACTGGGGGACTTTAATGCCCATCACCAGGAGTGGCTCTTCCCGTACCAGTGCACGGGTAATGCTGGGCGAGAGATGCACAATCTTGCGCTTGCATTAAATCTCACTCAGCTGGGCCAGGGAGCAACGAGAGTGCTGGATGTTGAGTCGCACACAGCCAATTGCTTGAACCTTCTGCTGACTACAGATCCAGACCACTACTCGGTAACGACATCTCACCGTTAGGTAGTTCCGACCACTGTCTGGTGAAGTCTGTATCCGTCTACTACCCGCCCGATCCCAGCCTTAATGGCAAACGGCGGATATGGCGATACAAGTCAGCGGATTGGGATGGCATGCGACCTTTCTTTGCATGCATGTTATCTTTGGCAGCCTACTTGCTTCTCTTCAAATGATTCATCGTCGTGCGCAGCCGCCGTGGCGGATGTTTTGCGACAGAGAATGAAGTACTACATTCCGTTCTATGACCTAACAATCTCCGGCAAAGCTCGATCGAAAGCTTGGTTTGGCGCCGAATGTAATCGCGCTGTAGCGCTTTAACACGCGGCGTACTTAGCATGGGTCGATGCTCGAAACTGCAAAGCAAATGGCGTGATTAAGAAGAAGAGAGCTTTCAACAGGGCTGCCACGTCATGTAAGGTTTTGCGGAGGGCTCGGTTTGACCACGTTAGCCGAATCGGGAACAAACTTGCTTCATACCCTGCTGGCAGCAAAGCTTTTTGGTCCCTGGCAATGTCGGTCGAATCGAACTTCTGTCACCCCTCACTACCACCACTGCTTAAACCTGACGGGTTTCTGGCCCACTCCGCTGAGGAAAAAGCAAACTTGTTTGCCGCTCTTTTTGCGGAGTCTTCACGTCTAGATAGTAGTGGCGCTCACCCTACTGTTGCTCCTATTGGATGCGGGACGTGTATGTCGGACATTCGCATCCATCAGAAGGACGTCCGTAGAGTGCTGCGTAATCTTGACGTGAACAAAGTTAGTGGCCCCGACGGGATACCAGCAATTGTTGTTAGAACTTGTGCGCCTGAACTGTATCTAATTTTCACGCGCTTGTTTCGCCTTTCGCTTGAGACTGGAAAGGTGCCGAAAGCATGGAAGCTGGCTAACGTGTACCCTGTGCCCAAAAAGGGCAGTCGTGCTGACCCGGCCAACTACAGACCTATTTCAGTCACGTCCATACTCTGTAAGAGTATGGAGCGTGTACTCAATAGTAAGCTCCTGGCATACCTAAAAGCCAACGACATCCTCAGTGACCGACAATACGGCTTTCGAAAAAACCGGTCTACTGGGGATCTTCTAGCGTATGCTATTCATATCTGGAGTGAGGCCATCGAGAAGCACGGGGAAGCACTTGCTGTCTCCCTTGACATCTCTAAGGCCTTTGACAGGGTCTGACACGATAGCCTTATTGCTAAGCTACCTTCTTTCGGTTTACCCACCCAACTTTGCGTTTGGATTGAAGACTTCCTGAGAGATCGGTCCATTCGAGTGGTCATTGATGGCTGCTCATCTGGCCAATTAGAATTAATGCCGGGGTCCCTCAGTGGTCGGTTCTCTCAGCAACTTTATTCTTAATAAGAAATAGAAGGAGATCCCTAGAAGACTTTTCCATGCCTATATTGCAGCCTATTCGATTAGGCCACAAACTTATAAGCACTAAAAAAATTCAGGATTCACAGAAAGCTCTGCAATGGATTCCACCCATTTTTCATAATTTTTATAATACATTAGCCCACGAGGGTACAGCATGTGACTTACCAGAATAACATTAAGTGTTTTGTTTAATTTCATTTATTTTATTAAAGACTTTAAAATACAAAGAAATTTTTATTTTTATTAAATAAAACATATTATGAATAATGTTATTTCATTTTTAATGTCATTAAAACTTTTTAATATATATTTCTATGATGTTGTATCGTACCTAACTTATAAAATAATAAAATTTACTATACATTATTGATACAGGAGAGACGTAAGTACCGTCATACTATAAGATATCTAATAAAGCTTCAAAGTTAAAGAACCTTAAGTCCGATAATACAGCCTTAAGGAACTATATTTGTTAAAAAAATATCTCAATATAATAGCTTAAGTACCCATCATAATCATACTTTTTATTCGACAATGATACGATAATTACTTTTTATACTCTGTCGATTTTAATGTCAAATTTCGGGTATGGACATCTTTAATGAGCTCTACTGAATACTTTGTAAAATGTGACTTAAGGCCCTTCACCTTTCACCTACAGATTTATCATCATTGATCGTTTCTAATTACCTAATACGAGAATAGTTTATAAACACTAGGTGGCAGCACTGAAGCGTCAGCTGTCAAACATTTGAGTGTTTTGACAACAGTCACATTGACGTCCATGTCTTGTCGTACAAAGTTTTGTCAAAGTGGCGCTAGTAGCACACTTACCAACTTACCAATAACAAAGCAGTTTCTCTATGGAACACTATGGAAATTAAAGTGAATTCCTAAATTAGAGACAGTTATTGAGAATTTTCCGATTAAAGAACATGTATTATGTTCTTTAATCGAAAAATTGTAAAGAAATCAATTGAAATCAATGAAATGAAAACAAAAAATACGAAGCGTGTAAATGTTTAGCTCACCACAGATAACCATAGATGATACAGATTACAGATAACTAAATTATCTCACAATCTAACTAACACTGACAGTGACAAAGGTTCTTACGGTGCTGGCACCATCTGCGATCAGCTTTCACTTGCACGCCCCATTATGATCTCTCATCTCAATAGTGCCAACTGGTGGTTTATTTTTTCTGAAAACCCTTATTGGCCTCTAGCCTTATATAAATTTAGCTGTGACAGAAGGTTGAATAGTAGCCTAGGCATGGGTAATATCGGTTTTACTCTGTATCAAATCGTACCTATGTATCGGTTTTGAATATCGGATATCGCATCTATATATTTCAATATCTATATATTGGCTGAATCTGTGTGGAACTCTGAAACGAAACTGCTACGTAAAATACTGTGATTTTTAGGTTTCGGTTTTGTTCGATATATTTACATCATTATATTTTATTTGTAACTGTATAGGTAGGTACTCCAAATCAGTGAATGTATTTTTGTGTAGTGTTGATAATAATTATGGCACTCAATAATTAACCTAGTATTTTTTATTGAAAATACCTTAGGATTTAAAATCCTTTGACGTTTAATTATGGTTTCCTGTTTACAAGTGTTTAGAAAATAATGTATTCGGTATTAAGCTCTATGCTCCTGTTTAAAATTTGTATTACACATTAGCGTATTTCTCTCTCTCTTTCGCTCGTTCGCATATACATCACTCCCGCGCGCATCGAACACCCGAATCACAGTATCAGTTTGAACGGAATATCATAGTGCGATACCGATATTGTGTGGTGTTTTTGTTTTGTGACTCATACCAACATCAAGGCATTAGGTACGCGGATACCTGATACATAGATTCAGTGCCGTCCGATATATAAGTATTGGATATTGTACCGATACATATGTATTGTATCTATATCAAGGAACTTATATCTATATAAGTTCCTTGATCTATATACGATTTGTATCACCCACTCCTATTGAATAGGTTCTGACACCTTGCGGATATGACTAGAACTAATAAGAACTGTTGCATAAAGCTAAAGTCGTACTAGCTACACTTAGCCACATCAGGCACAACTTTATAAGTTGTCGTAACTATTTACATATATTAAATTAATATTAATATTATCATTTATAATAAATTTAATTTTGTTATACGTTATTTTAATAAAAACCGGTATTTACCAGATTTATTGACAAATAATTGGAAACGCATCTATTTCTATATTGCACGTGTTCTCTTTGGCACTAAAGTCTATATAATCTATGCTTTAAAAATTGAAGTACCTTCGCTTTTGTAGTCGCGTTTTTAGCATTATCATGGCTAAAATGCTGTTGTAATTCGTTAATTCTGAAGACGTGCCTGGATAATCGTCGTGAACACTTAGTGTGAAAAGACAATTAGATATTTTGTACGATTATATGATTACTTGCTTTCATTTGACAAATTGCGCTAGACCGCATATTTAAAATGGCAGCCCTACCACGTAGAATAATCAAAGAGACACAGCGATTGATGCAAGAGCCGGTGCCGGGAATCAGCGCGGTACCAAGCGAAACGAATGCCCGTTATTTTCATGTAATCGTCACTGGCCCAGAAGACTCGCCGTTTGAAGGAGGACTATTTAAATTAGAGTTATTTCTGCCAGAGGACTATCCCATGTCAGCGCCTAAGGTTAGGTTTATAACGAAAATATACCATCCGAACATAGATCGGCTGGGTCGTATATGCTTGGACATACTGAAGGACAAGTGGAGTCCGGCGCTGCAGATCCGCACGGTGCTGCTGTCGATCCAGGCGCTGCTGTCAGCGCCGAACCCCGACGACCCGCTGGCCAACGACGTGGCCGAGCTGTGGAAGGTGAACGAGAGCGAGGCGATCCGGAACGCGAAGGAGTGGACGCGGAGATACGCCATGGACAACTGAACAGTGCGCCAGCACTCACTCACCAGTGCCTCCCCGACGCGCGCCACACGAGGACGGAACTAACATATATCATGATTTTAAGAGTGCAAGTTATGTTATACACCCTAGACCGAGTAACTTGTGAAGAGACAATTGTGGATGAATTTTATTATAGGTGAGCGGCGCTGCGGGCGCTCATCGCTCAGGTTATTCTCCTGCATTTCGTAGCCTCGCCCTTATTGTCTCGGAGCGGTCCGACAGTCCCACAGGTCATTGTTTACCCGTTCACATGTAGCTTCGTTACAATATTAGGTATGCATATTTTTTTACTATCATTATAATAGCTAATAAAACAAAAACCTGGAGACTTAAATGTATATATTTCATGGTTACAAATTTGGTTAATTTTATACAATGGATAGTGTTTACTGTCACAAAGTTGAATATCTTTGAAAGAGTCTTATGAACACCATCTCTTGAGTGCAAATGTTATGCTTAATGAAATGATTATATCAGTTTTCTGATCACTAGCAATACTGAAAGTTTAATTTAATTCTTTTTCCACATAGGAAAAGTAATTGCATTATAGATGTCTTAATTTGGTAAGCTACAACATGATTTCACTATGAATCTTTTGTGTACTATTTACATCTTGTATAAAAATTATCATTAAATTGTATTTATGTAAATTTTATTTGGCTTTGTGAGAAAACTTCAAAATACATAATATACAAAAGCTAAACCAATATTTTATTTTGATTACTCTTTATAGGTTATGTTTTCATTGATCTATTGATCCATGTCGGTACTATCTAACTTATATACGTTCTTTTCCTTAAAGATAGATTTATAATATGGAACGAATGTTTCCTTATTTATTGGCAAAATACACATGGATTTAATCTAGTATTCTAATTAAACAGATTGACTTACATAAACAATTTCCATTGGTATTTCCAAGTAGTAAAATGGTAACAAAACAAATACATCTTAAAGGCAAACAAATAGGTTTAAGTTAGAACCGAGCTCATGTGTCCACTTACTAAATCAATATCTAAATTTTGGACACCTGGTCTCCTGAAACAACAAATGCTTAATTATTGATACATAGTGTGATATTGTAAAAATCATTGTTTAAAAAAAGACTTCAAGGTCAAAATCAAATCTTATAAACTAAAAATGATCTAATACTATGTGTGAGAATTATTTCAAAAAAATCTGGCAGCAGTAGAAAAATACACAGTTTGTTTTTGTCATTTGATATCAGTCTTATCTTTGTTTTTATCTGAATGTTGTTTATTGTTTTGCAACACAACACCTGAAAGGTCAGATTAGTTCCTCTTTGTTAGAAAGACAAAGCTTTTATTACTTTGAGGATCAACAAAGACTAATTAACTTAGTATTTAATAAAATCTAATGTTGGTAAGAGTGAGAGGCTAGCATTTGTGAACGTTACTGTTGAACTATGCCCTGAAAAATCTTTTTTAATGTACACCTCTGGGACTCCCACTGTACACAAAATCTTTGTTATTACAGAATGTCCTCTATGCAGAGCATGTTTGGGGTCAGGGATGATGAGACACATGCTTCTTTATTGAGTGGAGTCTCTGAAATATGGAAATAAATCTTAGGATCACTAAATTCTCTTGCAGACTTCCTGAATAGATCGAGAAACCTGATTTGCTTCTGGATGGAGGTTGGCTGGGTGGAATAATGGCCACCATCGTCCAACACGCAATGGTCCCTCGTTCAAGGTCTATTTGCAGTAGCCAAGGTCTGATAATCCATAATACAGGTTAATTAGTTGTGAGAGGACAGTATAGACCAATTAATACAACACAATGGAATTACAAATAAAAAATTATAAAACAAATCTAAGAGTCTACAGTGTTCTCACATTCACAAAAAACTTTACATTATATTAAAATAAACTTGAGAAGCATCAACATTAAACTTCAATAATGAAGGATAAATTAATAATAAAAATTAAACAAAAAAAATCTGTCAAATCGGATGGATTATCATAGGGAAAAATAAAAAGACACGAAAGTAGAATTATTATGTCTCACTTAAGATTAAATAAGTTACTTAAATAAAAAAACGATGAACAAATTCGGATTGTAAGTAGACATAGATAATGTGAATACTGCGTTTAAAAAAATATAAAAATAAAACAACAAAAAAATATACATAAAAGTAAAAATATAAAAAAAATCTTATGTCCACCCGTGCGAAGCCGGAACGGGCGTAGATAAATAAAAAGCAATCTTCTATGCAATAATGTTATGCTCCAACATCAACCACATCTTTTCTATCTCTCAGGTGAGATTGTGGGCAACCAAGTCTGTCAATAAACAAAGAAAAAAAAATAGGATTAGACTGTGTGTTACCTACTCCCAGCCTATGTTACTATGGTTTCTAATGACAAGTAGGTACCTAGATTCTTGTATCCATCCTCTTATATATACATCTACAAAACAAATACTTAATTACTTTGAAAATCTGCATGGCAGATGTTTAATGCCAAAAATCTATCTATCTATCTAATCAATCAATCTACTAATCGGCTGGACCGATTTTGATGGATATGTTATAATATTATAACTTAAACTATTTTCTATTCAGAAAAGATCTTTATTGAGATAAATTCATGTGGTTGATCTATTGACATTTGTAATGTTATAAGTTTCCACGTTAGCGGGTAGCGTGGAAACTTATAACATTACACTTAGACTTCGCGAATTGAAGGTAGTGTGGAAATATAATAAGGGAAAATTTATATTACACATCATCATACTTGTCTCACTGTCACTGCTGAGCATCATCTGCCGAACAACCTACATATTATGTTTATCTCATAATTATTACCTTTACCCTTTTTTACAAGTTATATGCAAGTTGCATATAAATAAATAAAGTTGCATATATATAAATAAATGAGTTGCATAATGCAACCCATTTATTTATATAGTGGCTTAGCTGGAAGAAGTTAATAAAATAACAAGTCGTGTTCAAGTCCCAGATGCGTTGTGAATCATACCAATGAAATTATCAAATATACAGAAGTCACGCTACATAACGAACATTCCGATGTAAGTAGGTATGTACCTACACTCTGTGCTACACTTCTGTGGTTAATTTACAAGTTAGCAAATCTTAAATAACTGTACCTATACCGCACTTTTTTTGATCATACTAAAAAATTAAAAATACCGCCACTCAATTTAATTTCCTTTCTTACATGATTCCTTAGTTACCTACCATTTTAAGATTCCGTAGTTGAATCAAGTTCTTATTTGTGTAAAACAGAGTAGTTTGTTTTTGGAAGACCATGGTACGGTACCCTCGGTCAGCTAATCCGACTCGCACTTGGCTAAACTCCGACACCCTAAAATGCGCGTGGCCTGACACGCACTTGGCCGGTTTTTTAGGTAGAATATCATCATAATGGATCATTTTCACCAGTTCCACCAGCAATTTGTTCCATGGAACTGGCTCCTACCGGTCTGCAAGTGGAGCGAAAAGGAATGTCGGACTTGTGCTAACTAAAAACTCGCCCTATTCCTTCAGTTACCCTTGCGTTCGGTGTGTGGAAGAGAGTTGTTGGTCCCTCATCCCTTCAGACTTCTTCGCTAGTCTAAATATATATAACTCAAAGGTGACTGACTGACTGACTGACATAGTGATCTATCAACGCACAGCCCAAACCATTGGACGGATCGGGCTGAAATTTGGCATGCAGGTAGATGTTATGACGTAGGCATCCGCTAAGAAAGGATTTCGCGAAATTCCCACGGGATCGGGATTTACACGGGAAAAACTTCCCACGTGAACGAAGTCGCGAGCAATTGCTAGTATCATATAATTCGCAGGAGGCGAATGTATTCTATCGTCCCTCGTCCGGCACCATGGCCCACCACCTTTTTTTTTTAAATTGATAATAGGTTCGCGTTTGACCACCATCTCACCTGATGGTAAGTGATGATGTGGTCGAAGATGGAGCACGCTTACCTAAAAGTAACCTATTCACTCTTGACTTAAAGACCCGTATTTATAACTATCGGGAAATACAGACTCCGGCAGGGAATTCCACTCCATGAGAACACGGCGGGGCTCCGACCAAGCGGTGCATACCTTTTTTTTGGCATCGGGGGGAAATCTTCAAAATGTCCCTGAACGTTTGGGGAAAAAGAACAGGGAGTGTGGAATTCCTAACTCACTAAATCGCCCCGGCGATCACCATCAACACATAGAAGGGGCCCCGTTACCTCTCAAAAGACCACTCTAGAGCCCCCTCTGTGCAACGCCCGTTAGGGTACATCCCTGAGGAGACTGAAGCGGTGCATACCTACCTCCAACTTGTCCTCCAGGTAATTTAGCTATCTTAGGCTAAAACTACACGGGCGGTTCTACCGCCGCGGGAATCCGCTCGACAAAGCTGCCGCAGGCCATTAAACTACACGGAATGCGGTTTATCGCTGTCTTTTGTTCATTTCAACATGGATCCGCCAATGATACCTAACTGCGCTTGCAGCTCTATTATTAATAGAATTATTAAAAAATAAAGCGCAATGTTTGGGTGGAACCAGTGTTAAGTAATCGCCACCACTTCCTGTCCTATCTCCATCCATAATTTCGCTTTTAATTCCCGATTGACGTAATCCTTAGACTTCACATCATACAAAGCAGGTCGATCTTATATTTCAACAATAAAAAACTTTTTACCAAAAAATTAAACCGACTTCCAAAAAACACTGCATAGTGAAAAATAACTCTAATTTCGGTAGTCGGTGTCTTTAGTTTGGTATTTTCGTTTTTGGCACTGACTTCCGAAATTAAAGTTATTTTTCACTTTGCAGTGTTTTTTGGAAGTCGGTTTAATTTTTTGGTAAAAAGTTTTTATTTCACTCTTTTTAGTTGGTCGATTTATAATTTACCTAGTTACAAAAGCCTAAATCTCAACTACTTATAACCATTTACAAAATATTGCTTTTCCCAACGCTGGGCCGTTAACTGTTGAGGAGTTCTCCAAGTACTCACCATCAGCTTCACTTCACCATATGCATTGTGACGAGCATATTGTGCTTAATAACCATATTCAAGTAATCGAAGCGGAACCCATGAAATACTTATTATTCCTACTTATATATTGACTATTGAGTAGTTCCAGTGGCCATCTGTGGTCTTCATCATCAGGTCCACTTCACAAATGGTGCTTTTCGAATGCAACTACACAAGTTACTATAAAAAATACTCAAATCACTATAGGTGTGCCTATAATATTTGAAGAGTTCCCTCGATTTCTCCAGGATCCCATCATCAGACCCTGACTTGGTGTCAATGGGACCAATTTCGGAGTATACCCTTTCAAACAAAAAAAGAATTTTCCAAATCGGTTCATCCGTCTTCGAGTAATCGGTGATCATACATTAAAAAAAAAATATACGCGTCGAATTGATAACCTCCTCCTTTGTTTGTCGTCGGTTGAAAACGCTCCGTATCGCAGAATGACGCAATAGCGGGCAACCGCCTATGTAGTTTGAAGAGGTGCGGTTCAGAAGCGGATTCCCGCGGCGCACAGTGGTCCGGATTTTCAAAATGATGGACTTTCGATCGAAGATGGTTATTTCACTAAACAAAAAATGGTATCGAATAGTATATATAACGCTGATGAATATTTATTACTACAAGTTTTCGATAAAATTGGTCCTTCACGTCAAAGAAACTATTGAAAAAAAAATTGTATGGGAGAAAATCTATTCTTTTTTCTCCGGCTAGTATCAAAGTATAGCAACCAAACCTTATATTCTAGTAAGTACTTGTTGCCCTTAATACGACGACATATAATTTGCTTGCGTATCCCTGCGGCCTTGGCGCCTACGATGATTCAAATTTTCAAATTTTTAAGTCAAATTTTCTTAATGTTTTTGACGATTCATCTTAAAAGAAACGGTTAGAAATGGATAAAGCCCTGAAAAGGGCTATTTTTAGAAGTCCTGAAAAGGACTATTTCAGGTAGTCCTGAAAAGGATTATTTTAATTAAACGACTTATCTTACTAACTCAATTCAAACAATAACAATATCACTAAATCTGTCACGCTATTACGCTAATGGATCGTCAACTCCTGGCTGCAGCTCCTGTAGATCCATATTTTCAGTTTCTTCTGTTGTTACCTCAGGTAACAACAAAAGCTCTTTAACATCCGAAAAAAAACGAAATGTTTTGAGTTGTTGTATTTTGGTCGAATATGGGATAAATATGGGTCCTAACTAATTAAAAAATTATGCAACAAGTCTTCGTAGGTCTTCATCCTGTTAAATTTTCTTGTGTGATTTTCAAGAATGTAATCGTAATGAGACATTCGAATATCGAATAATAAGCCAACTCCGCTGCTCAATCAATTCTATCCGTTTGCTTGTGTTGACCCCCTATTGGTGATAACGGTGCACTCATGCTATATAAGACCAATCACAGCAAGTTGTAGAAAAAACAGCAATTACGATCGTGTTATTCGTGGGAAATCTCAAGAACTTCTACCTGAACCTGATCTGTATTGACATCTACGGAAAGTACCTACTTCAATTGGGTGTGCACCTAGGTCAACGAACATAGAACCTCAAGGGTGGTCTTTGACCTCACGGAATAGATGAACTGTGTTTGACCTAGCTAGATCACTGCAGTTATTAAATTGGTGAAAATGAGATTTCACAGACACATTCAATACTAAATGTGGACAGCGTTTGGATAGATCATAAGTCATAAATGTTTCCGACAGAGGGTATCGCACATACCCTGTGTGCCCCATTTAGGACTTAGTGAATACCAATGATGCTTCTATTCTATTGATCTGGCGTGTACAAACTTTTTTACCTGTTACCGTTTCTTAACCCACCCCAATTATTTATTTTTTTATTTTATTTATTTATTTATTATCCACTTTACATCTATCATTACAGGGTAACCTAATGCGATAGTGTACCTATTCTAGTATTACAACTATTTAATTTTTTTTATAACAAATTACAAATAAAGCACTCCTCGTGAATTCACCCAGTGAACAACAGAATAAGTCCAAATCGGTCGCAATGATGTTGAGAGTGCGGAGCGCACGCGTCAGTGGCGCCTCCCCCAACAAATTTGTACGTCCGCGCGGCTCCACCAGCAGCCGTGGCTGCCGACGTCGCCACACATACTTGTCCGGAACACACAAACTAATTTGCCCTAATACGTCCGCATTATGCACCTTCCCTCTAAATATTTTGAATATGTACGAGATGAGTGCGAGTTTCCTCCTGACGCTCAGCTCATTATATCCTACCATACCCAAAATAAATAAAGTTGGGTACATTAATGGGTAAAAGGGATATACTCCATGCAAGCGTAAGTATAAATACCTTACAAACTTATTTTGTACTCGCTCCAGCATGACCCTATATTTAGATTCATGCGGAGCCCAAATGACTGCGTTACTTTCTAATTGACTTCTCACCAATGCATTGTATAGAGCTATAACAGCTCTAATATTTATAAAGTCACGCACCATACGCAACACAAAACCCAAATTACGGTAAGCTTTTTTGCAACAGCTCATAATGTGATCACGAAACGTTAGCTCTGTGTTGAATTTTACCCCTAAGTCCCTAACATCCGTGACCCTAGCCATGCGCGCGAGAGAAAAAGATGGTTACGCACTTAGAGACGTTAAATTGCAAGAATTGAAGATTATTTTTGCATAATGTAGTGAAGTAATGTAGTGTATATAAATGTAGGTACAGACACACTTTTTTACATTTTATTATATGTATAAATAGATATATATTGGGCTAAATAATTAGAATTCAGCTGACATAAAATCACTCGTGGGCCGTCGTAACTAAATTTTAGCTTGTCCATGATTGCAAGGAAATATTTCATAAGACCCAAATGAATATGCCTTGCGGGGCAAACGTACCTACACAAATGAACTATCCGGAAATAAAGAGTAGGTTATGCCCAGGATGTTAAAGAACCTTGTGACTGGGCGGAGGTAATTAAATTATGGTTTTCTGAAATGATCAACAGTATACAGTACAGCACTGTAGCGCAATGTTCAAGCAGCTGTTGCCAAGTTATGTTTTTTTGCTATTACGATATGAGTTATGATAACTATTAATGCGTTAACGCAATATGAACGCAAGCCTCGAGCAATAAAGTTCAGTTCAACGTATTTTTTTGTTTGGTCTCTTGCAGGTCCTGCAATGAGGTCGTCGGCTGCTTCGGTGGAGTTGCTTTTGGCGGTGTTAATTATAATTATTAAAGCCTCCAGCCATGGCTTATATATGTTTATGGGCACCCACTGTGGGGTAAGATTATAAGAACCTAGGCATACGGAGGCAGCTAGGGCCAGGCTGGAGCAAACAAGATTATCCTAGTGCATCGAACCTTGCTTTTTTAAAATAAAGATAACTTCCATGTGGATGGAATTCACATTACTAGCATTTTTGTTAATCCCTCCAACTAAGCTAAACATGCTTGTGTCTGGAGTGGGTTCACGGCAATAGTGTATTGGGTAGGGTTCGAACCCACGATCTTTCGATCACAAGACGACCTTAGTGGCTATGGACGCTTGATATTGCAAGAGCGCTAGAGAGGACAAAATAATGAGAGGCGAGCTGAAAAAAAACGACAACATCAGTTTGTTCAGTTTATTCTTAACTTTAATGCAGACTAGAATAATACTCTTAGAAATGAGAACAACAATAGTTATTTCACATGTTACAGTGTACCTACCATATACCAGCTTTCACAATAAAAGGCTATTTATTATCTGTGTTTCTCAATGTAAATAAATCTTATTCACAACAGCTAGCAATACAAAATTACATCAGACTGTACTTATTATATTTACGTTTAGTTCACAAGGGCGTGGCCAGTGTTTAGGGGTCGTAGGAGTAAAAAAATTGAAACTTTTGGGTTTATTTTGAGCGAAAGTATTAATTAATTACGGATGTTTTCGACTTTGCCGGATTTATACTTCAGTGTTATGTGCAGATATTGGCTAGTTACCTAATGTCGATCTAGTTAGACTACCGCATTTAGAAGACACTGGCCATAAAATAGCAAAGGAACCAAACTTGAGAAACGAAGACATATTGAGAGGAAAGATTAGATTCGGGGATAAATGTACGTAATCAGAAGCGGTTTATTCAAGTGTTTATACCTAAAGTGTTTACAATTAGAACTGTTAAATTATATATATTTTTATACATAAATAAATATTGTTTACTCGTTCTCAGAGCGCTAAGCTTAGCTAAGAACACAGGACATATATATGTAGGTTACATAGCTATAGCGACACTATAAAATTTACAAAATATGATATATCTTTTGAGATGCTACACGAAATAATGCTTTTTTAAATTACTATATCGACTAATCAATTCTTTTTTATTCAATTTGATCACTGTGGGTCTGGAAAATTGCGTTGAAGCTCGGATGGTAGCATTTGTTTGCTATGATAGACGCAGTATAGCTAACACCAGAGCTACAACTCACTTCCTAAAACCCACTAATCTAAGCTATACATGTTGATTCCAAACTGAATGAGATGATTTGAACTATGGTGCACGTTTATTCATTAAAAAAAAAAAACTAGTTAAAGAAAACAAAACAAAACTTAACGAACGTACATCAGACTATACAAAAAGAAAGTATTTTAATGGAATGGCTAGATTGCTAACAGGCATGAACAAAGAAATAAATACGAATGTTTCATCACATTTTTTCATCCAAAACCTACCTATATTTGATTTATTTCACACACTATAATAACTTATTACACAGAGAAAGTTCGAGATACCGTATAAAATATTATGTAACTATCAGAAAGTGAAGAAACAATCTAAAAGTATCTAAATAAAAATAATGGCAGACAAAAGAAAGCACAAAACCTCTATAAACGTATCTTTCCACTTAACGTATTTCATATCAAAACACAATTAAATACTCCCTCAATAAAAATATAGCAAAAACTTGATTTCTAACAATTTGTTCTTAGTCACGCAAAACAATACAAAATTTTTTCAGAATTACTTTTGTTACTTTACAAATATCTAAGCAGATATGAGTGGGTTCTGATATTCAATATATAAATATAGTTATTAAGTGGAGTATGTACCTATACACATTGTCATGACAATCAAAGGTAACACTATGTATTTATTATTACGAGTTTTAAAAAACTTCTTTCATTCATAATATTACATGTACTTAAAAGTTCTATTACCTAAACGCTCTTAATCAAGTGGGCGAGATTTATGGAGCGTTTTATTTATGAATAAGAGATTTTTGTCGTTATTTTAAATACATGGTGTTTAGTAATAGAGAGATAATATAACTTATATTCTATCTTATCAGCCACGAAAGCGTTGTAAGCAATGAACTCATCACATTTATGTTTTTTGAGTATTTATACCAGCTAAGCTTGAGTTGGGGCCCTATCCTCGCTTTGCTAAATTATAGTTTCATATATTTTCTTTGCTTTTAAACTCTAAATTTTGTACCTAGTCGCAGAGTTTAATCATCAAATTACTGTTTTTGAAATAAATAATGTAAAATTAGATAGCAATTATCCAGATTGATCTCATTGATTTAGTAACGATGGGACAAGGCAGCTATACAAAATTCATAGAAACTATGATGATGACTTTATAGTCTAGTACAATAATTTGGGAATATAATATCTGATAAATCATTCTTAATTTATTTCACTTTCAGTTAGGGCTGATTTTTTAAATAATTTCTGTACAGATCATAGAACTCAAGTTTACCTACCTACACAGATTTTTCAAATGAGGATTATTTTTTATTTTTCAAGAAGATTGGTGTTACATGGATTATCTTAGAGCTTGTTATAAACATTAATATAAGTTTTGGGGAGATCTATTTAACATGGGATGTCTACGGGTTTGTTATAAATGTAAATTACTTATGCAGGGTTGTTTGTCAGTGAAAGCCAACATTTGTACACAACAATATCTTTTTTTTTTCAATTGCCGGCGAATTTGTAAGTCGCCAGTAAATTTTTGCTTTCTAATGGCTATTCTGATTTTACTACAGATATTGTCTTTCATTGAAAACAACTGCACCTTTATACATAAAATACTCAATATTTACAAAACGTACTTCTTGACCGCTCTGAAGTTTGCACAAGACAGCTAACGCAAGTCAAATAACAATGAAGTTGCGCAAAGAATTTGACTGATGGTTGGAATTGCGTTTGAGACCAAACTTGCACAAGTATGATCGCAGTCAACATGGTAATGGTATTTTAAATTGGGTAATTAGGCAGTTGTCTGACTGCCGGCGAGGAAAAGAAACTATCGTCGATTTACTCGCTCAAGAAACGCACAATGAAATATAGGTACATTCCGTGTAAACGAAAGAGATGCATATATTAATAATTGTCTCTCACACTGCCGGCGACTACTCGCTTCACTAGTTCCGTCGCTGAGCGACAAGAGCTGTCAAAGATAATACTCGCTCAGCGATCACTTGGCGGTCAGAACTCACGCTGAGCAACACACTCGATGCTCGTCAACTCGTTTTCAGATGCTAAGCTCTACTCGCTACTCGTTCATCGTCGGCGGTGGGACAACTCAAGAAGTCAAGAAGTCTAAAGATAGGTTATTATAACGGTAGTTATTAGTGGCGTGGCGAGGCTAGGGCCGTGGTTGCGGTGCTGTGAGGGCGAATATCGTAGTAAGCAGGCACTTGAGACGCGGCGACGCGCGCGTTAGATGAACACCGGGTTCTCTTGGCCGGTCAGCAGCCTGAACATTGATGTCGGCATTGTCTTCATTAGGATCTGAAACATATGAAGGACCAACTGAATTTTTGAACGACTTATTGATAAATGATATTTATTTTGGAAATTTAAACTACGTAGAAGAGGCCCGTGTTTTCTGACTACCCTGTAAAGAAACACCGAAACAAACTCAGAGGTCAAGGGTTCTGAAATCCATACAATATGTACTGGTTAAATTAGATGAGAATCATATAGGTTATCTTTTGGGGTAAGAGACTTATTACCTAAGTAAGTGTGTTCGCAACCATTAAACGTAAAATATGATTCCACATATGTCAAGCTACAGTTTTAATAAATGAGGACTTGTTATTGGCTCTCTGGCGACTATGTATTCCTCTTTTAATGTTTTTATTAGCTGTAAGTCCTCCATAAAGTAAATATATAAATAAATTCTTACTGATGAAGGAATCACCTTCATTAAGACCGAGAATTAAAACAATAACTAATGATATTTTCGAACATAAGTCTTGAGTATAATTTTTTTTTTAAATATGTTTTTCAGCTCAGCCCTTCTTCTCCATAAACCCATTTAATGGATACATGGCAGTGCAAAATTAATAACTAGTCCACCATCTTGTGCTGTCGGCCATATTGGGTTTTATATGACGTAAATTAGCTAACCATGCATTGTCATCCAAACTAAATCTGTATGCAAAATTTCATCTTAATTGGTTGAAAATAACTCCTTTAAAATTCATTTGCAAGCTTCATACTCAGGCATATTAATGAAAGAACTAAAAAGATAAATATGTAATCCATCCAAAGGTTATCTGTAATAGATTGCTTTTAGCGATAAGACCGCCAATTGTATCACTCTTTTTGTGTTGTTAAGCCCTTATTTGTTTTTAACCCCCGAGCCAAAAAGAGGGGTGTTATAAGTTTGATGTGTCTGTGTGTCTGTCTATGGCATCGTAAATCCTGAACGAATGGACCGATTATGATGCGGTTTTTTTTGTTAGAAAGCTGACCTGATGGAGATGATTCTTATCTACAATTTATCAAGACCTGTTCAGGTGTTTCAAGGTTGTCGGGCGTTACTTAAACCTTGATATACCTATATATACCTTATACCTTGATATTTTAGTAAAATAAAAAAGACAATATTTAATTTAAACTTTAAAAGAACAGAACAGTACTGGGATTATCTCCAATCCCCTACACTTGTAGTTCCACCAACTGAATTTTAAGCTGGCTGGCATAACCTTTTTTAGGGTTCCGTAGCCGAATGGCAAAAAACGGAACCCTTATAGTTTCGACATGTCTGTCCGTCTGTCTGTCCGTCACAGCCATTTTATTCCGGAACTATTAGGACTATACATGTAAAACTTGGTAGGTATTCTGTGAACCGCTTTCCGATTTAAAAAGAAAATTTAAAAAATATTTAAAATAAAGGGGGCTCCCCATACATGGAACTGAAACTGAAAATATTTTTTTCATGAAATCTATACGTGTGTGGTATCTATAGACAGGTCTTTAAAAATGACATTGAGGTTTCTAAAATGACTTTTTCATAAAATTAATCGTTTAAAAGATATACGCTTCCAAAGTGGTAAAATGTGTGTCCTCCCCATCTAACTTCTATAATAAAGAAGTGAAAAATCTAAAAAAAACCATATGTTGTAGATCTTAATGTAAACTTTCAACCAAAATTGGTTTGAACGAGATCGAGTCAGCAGTTTTGGAGATACCGTATATTTTCGAAAACCGCAAATATAACTTTGTAATTCATGCAAATACTATGAAAAACAAAGTTATTTGCTAGTTGTAAAAATTGTAAATAAGCTAGTTTTAAGAAATTTGTAAGGTTTTTTTTTGTTTTTTTCAAATAAATATATTAAGTATGTTATATTTATTATAGTTAGTCGCACTTGGCCAATTTTTATATTTGTCTGAGTTATGGCACTGTGGCACTGACCTCGCCGACGCTGGTGGCAAGCAAGTTGACAATGCGCTCGTGGGGCACTGCCACGACGCTCTGCGCGTTGATCTCGATGATGCGGTGGCCCACGCGCACGCCGCCGCGCAGCAGGCTGCAGATCTGCAGTGGTGAGGTGTGTGTGGCACTAACCTCGCCGACGCTGGTGGCAAGCAAGTTGACAATGCGCTCGTGGGGCACTGCCACGACGCTCTGCGCGTTGATCTCGATGATGCGGTGGCCCACGCGCACGCCGCCGCGCAGCAGGCTGCAGATCTGCAGTGGTGAGGTGTGTGTGGCACTAACCTCGCCGACGCTGGTGGCAAGCAAGTTGACAATGCGCTCGTGGGGCACTGCCACGACGCTCTGCGCGTTGATCTCGATGATGCGGTGGCCCACGCGCACGCCGCCGCGCAGCAGGCTGCAGATCTGCAGTGGTGAGGTGTGTGTGGCACTAACCTCGCCGACGCTGGTGGCAAGCAAGTTGACAATGCGCTCGTGGGGCACTGCCACGACGCTCTGCGCGTTGATCTCGATGATGCGGTGGCCCACGCGCACGCCGCCGCGCAGCAGGCTGCAGATCTGCAGTGGTGAGGTGTGTGTGGCACTAACCTCGCCGACGCTGGTGGCAAGCAAGTTGACAATGCGCTCGTGGGGCACTGCCACGACGCTCTGCGCGTTGATCTCGATGATGCGGTGGCCCACGCGCACGCCGCCGCGCAGCAGGCTGCAGATCTGCAGTGGTGAGGTGTGTGTGGCACTAACCTCGCCGACGCTGGTGGCAAGCAAGTTGACAATGCGCTCGTGGGGCACTGCCACGACGCTCTGCGCGTTGATCTCGATGATGCGGTGGCCCACGCGCACGCCGCCGCGCAGCAGGCTGCAGATCTGCAGTGGTGAGGTGTGTGTGGCACTAACCTCGCCGACGCTGGTGGCAAGCAAGTTGACAATGCGCTCGTGGGGCACTGCCACGACGCTCTGCGCGTTGATCTCGATGATGCGGTGGCCCACGCGCACGCCGCCGCGCAGCAGGCTGCAGATCTGCAGTGGTGAGGTGTGTGTGGCACTAACCTCGCCGACGCTGGTGGCAAGCAAGTTGACAATGCGCTCGTGGGGCACTGCCACGACGCTCTGCGCGTTGATCTCGATGATGCGGTGGCCCACGCGCACGCCGCCGCGCAGCAGGCTGCAGATCTGCAGTGGTGAGGTGTGTGTGGCACTAACCTCGCCGACGCTGGTGGCAAGCAAGTTGACAATGCGCTCGTGGGGCACTGCCACGACGCTCTGCGCGTTGATCTCGATGATGCGGTGGCCCACGCGCACGCCGCCGCGCAGCAGGCTGCAGATCTGCAGTGGTGAGGTGTGTGTGGCACTAACCTCGCCGACGCTGGTGGCAAGCAAGTTGACAATGCGCTCGTGGGGCACTGCCACGACGCTCTGCGCGTTGATCTCGATGATGCGGTGGCCCACGCGCACGCCGCCGCGCAGCAGGCTGCAGATCTGCAGTGGTGAGGTGTGTGTGGCACTAACCTCGCCGACGCTGGTGGCAAGCAAGTTGACAATGCGCTCGTGGGGCACTGCCACGACGCTCTGCGCGTTGATCTCGATGATGCGGTGGCCCACGCGCACGCCGCCGCGCAGCAGGCTGCAGATCTGCAGTGGTGAGGTGTGTGTGGCACTAACCTCGCCGACGCTGGTGGCAAGCAAGTTGACAATGCGCTCGTGGGGCACTGCCACGACGCTCTGCGCGTTGATCTCGATGATGCGGTGGCCCACGCGCACGCCGCCGCGCAGCAGGCTGCAGATCTGCAGTGGTGAGGTGTGTGTGGCACTAACCTCGCCGACGCTGGTGGCAAGCAAGTTGACAATGCGCTCGTGGGGCACTGCCACGACGCTCTGCGCGTTGATCTCGATGATGCGGTGGCCCACGCGCACGCCGCCGCGCAGCAGGCTGCAGATCTGCAGTGGTGAGGTGTGTGTGGCACTAACCTCGCCGACGCTGGTGGCAAGCAAGTTGACAATGCGCTCGTGGGGCACTGCCACGACGCTCTGCGCGTTGATCTCGATGATGCGGTGGCCCACGCGCACGCCGCCGCGCAGCAGGCTGCAGATCTGCAGTGGTGAGGTGTGTGTGGCACTAACCTCGCCGACGCTGGTGGCAAGCAAGTTGACAATGCGCTCGTGGGGCACTGCCACGACGCTCTGCGCGTTGATCTCGATGATGCGGTGGCCCACGCGCACGCCGCCGCGCAGCAGGCTGCAGATCTGCAGTGGTGAGGTGTGTGTGGCACTAACCTCGCCGACGCTGGTGGCAAGCAAGTTGACAATGCGCTCGTGGGGCACTGCCACGACGCTCTGCGCGTTGATCTCGATGATGCGGTGGCCCACGCGCACGCCGCCGCGCAGCAGGCTGCAGATCTGCAGTGGTGAGGTGTGTGTGGCACTAACCTCGCCGACGCTGGTGGCAAGCAAGTTGACAATGCGCTCGTGGGGCACTGCCACGACGCTCTGCGCGTTGATCTCGATGATGCGGTGGCCCACGCGCACGCCGCCGCGCAGCAGGCTGCAGATCTGCAGTGGTGAGGTGTGTGTGGCACTAACCTCGCCGACGCTGGTGGCAAGCAAGTTGACAATGCGCTCGTGGGGCACTGCCACGACGCTCTGCGCGTTGATCTCGATGATGCGGTGGCCCACGCGCACGCCGCCGCGCAGCAGGCTGCAGATCTGCAGTGGTGAGGTGTGTGTGGCACTAACCTCGCCGACGCTGGTGGCAAGCAAGTTGACAATGCGCTCGTGGGGCACTGCCACGACGCTCTGCGCGTTGATCTCGATGATGCGGTGGCCCACGCGCACGCCGCCGCGCAGCAGGCTGCAGATCTGCAGTGGTGAGGTGTGTGTGGCACTAACCTCGCCGACGCTGGTGGCAAGCAAGTTGACAATGCGCTCGTGGGGCACTGCCACGACGCTCTGCGCGTTGATCTCGATGATGCGGTGGCCCACGCGCACGCCGCCGCGCAGCAGGCTGCAGATCTGCAGTGGTGAGGTGTGTGTGGCACTAACCTCGCCGACGCTGGTGGCAAGCAAGTTGACAATGCGCTCGTGGGGCACTGCCACGACGCTCTGCGCGTTGATCTCGATGATGCGGTGGCCCACGCGCACGCCGCCGCGCAGCAGGCTGCAGATCTGCAGTGGTGAGGTGTGTGTGGCACTAACCTCGCCGACGCTGGTGGCAAGCAAGTTGACAATGCGCTCGTGGGGCACTGCCACGACGCTCTGCGCGTTGATCTCGATGATGCGGTGGCCCACGCGCACGCCGCCGCGCAGCAGGCTGCAGATCTGCAGTGGTGAGGTGTGTGTGGCACTAACCTCGCCGACGCTGGTGGCAAGCAAGTTGACAATGCGCTCGTGGGGCACTGCCACGACGCTCTGCGCGTTGATCTCGATGATGCGGTGGCCCACGCGCACGCCGCCGCGCTCCGCGATGCCGCCGCGCAGCAGGCTGCAGATCTGCAGTGGGACCAATATGTCACAGGATTAACCTTATTATGCGATATTTTCACGTTTTTATACTCAAACAATAAACTTAAATTAATAACTAAGTAACATTTGCTACTTTAAGTTTTTTTTTCGTAATCTTACTAATATTATAAATGCGAAAGTTTGTGAGGATGGATGTATGATGTACTCTTTCACACAATAACTACTGACCGGATCTGAATGAAATTTGGTAAGTATATAGTTGACATCCTGGAATAACACATAGGCTACTTTTTATCCCGGAATTACTACGGGATCGTAAAACCCTCCCATTCGAACGAAGTCGCGGGCAGAAGCTAGTATGTTTATAAAAGAACTTGTCCAGATTGACTGAACGACTAATTCATCATCACCGAGCGTAAACTTTGAAGTTGGGCCCATGCCCAACAAACAAAAATTGCTCTTGTAGTGGCTTATATTGCCAAAAATAATATTCTTATAAGAGCCGTATTATCGCTAATAAGGGTGCGTTTGGGCACAAATTATAAGGACAATAACCTTATACCCCCCTTATAGTTGCTTTCTTGTCCGCTTTTTTTCCTTATACGTGTTATATTATGACAATGAAGATGGCCAATATGCTTGTAGGAATCATATAGAAAGCGTTAATACGGGCGATCAACCTTATACGTGTTTTCTTATGGTCCGATACAAGGGAGTTAAACTCATTGCGGCAAATAAAAGGCTCTTAAAAAGCCGTAAGCCCTTATAGCCGTCTGCTTATGATTCTGCAATAAGTCTTTTTCTTAGTAATTTACATTTTCGAAACAGTTTGGCGAATAAAGAGAAACGTCAACCATTTTACTGAAAAGTTAACGGTAAGTTATTATTTTATGTAGTTTATCTACCTGATTTATGTGCTCGTTTATAGTGAAAAGTGGATGGGAATTCAAATGCATGATAAAATGTGGTACGCTGAGTGTTGTAGAATCAACCCGCCCTTGAATTTAAGCGGTTTTTGTGCTATAAACTTACTAATTATTTAGTCATGTTATATACAGTGCTTTTATGAGAGCAAAACGATTCGCACATCGTCTACAAGGGATCTATGAGAGTGAAGACTTTTTAATGGCATCATTTGCTGCTTATGCTATCGCCATTTTATACATCATTAGGGTTCCTTTCTCACGAACAAAATCATGTACCTAGTCAGTCTTGTTCCCATATGTATAAAATGTATGTTTCACTATGGTTGGGTTGGCTGGAAGAGATCTCCTTTAGGGATAAGCTTGCTTTAGTGCACTAGTTTTAAGTTTAGGAATATAATTATAAGTACACAATAAAGAATAAAATTATATATATACTATGTTTGTATCTGCATATTGCAATGGTAGTATACATATTGGCAAGAGTTGACAAATTCCTACAAAGAGACCTTAATTTACATAATATGCGATGGTCATAGAAGTGAACCCATTTCATTTTAAGGAATGTTTTAATTGTACCTACATATCCGACCCTTTCTAGTTTACCTTTACACTTTGTAAAAACTATATTCTAATTACTATGTTACAACATGATAAGTTTCTCTACTGTTTTATTATTAAACTAGCTGTTTCCAGAGAACTTGTTCGCTTATGTTAATTTCTAAGATATTTTTTTTATTTTTAGATTGTTGTTAGAAAGACTGATGATTGAATTCCTGTCTTAGGTAAGGTTTAAAAAACGAGTTTTGATAGTAATCCAAATAGTAGTAGTAGTAGTATACCAAGAGATAGCTTCCAAATCAGGCATCTTTCACAGGGTATGTTCAAACAGCAATTTCTGTTGTTAACCCACCAACTGTTTCGCAGGCTAACTGAGAGAATATTGAGGTCAGTCCTTAAGCCAACAAATACAACATTTTAAATTAGCCTTCCTTTAGACAATGCTCGATTTAAGAGCCACTCTTCTTCTAAATACGGCGGCATGATAGCCTATAAAAATGATGAATTTTTGGTTGTTTTATTTTACAAAGTATGGATTAATGTAAAGTATGGGTTTGCTACCGTTACCTTCATTATATATATATATGAAGCATGCATGTTTGTACAAAAACACAAAGGGCTATTTAAAACAGCGGATGAAATAAGCTCTCGAAGTCGCCGTGACCAATACAGACTTGTACGGGATGAGTTGCCCAGATTAGCAAAATATAATAAAAACTGTTTGGCTATGTGTATTCGTGTATATAATAAATTACCCAATATGTTTAAAATATTAAATTGCAAATTATTTAATATCGAATTATATAAATGGCTCAATAACAATAATTTCTATTCAATTAATGATTATTTAATATGAATTTTAATGTAATATAGTAATTTGAATGTAATAATGTACCTTTAGTAAGTAAGTTTGCATGCTTTAGTTATAAGCAAGACATGTTGATCTCATATTTATAATAACAACTTGTATACCATCTTTTATGCAAATAAAATATATCTTATCTTATCTTATCTTAATGGTGTAAAATACAATACCGAATTATTTTCTACATTTAACAATTTACATTTAATGTCAGCGCATGAAAGTCACATAATTTTTTTGAATTACTTTGAGTGTAATCTTCACATTTATAAATATTAATTAATGAAGACTTTAAGGGGTAGTCAAATGCGTCAACTAAATTATCCATGCAGTATCCTTCTAGTTGTATGTCTTCAGTTTCACTTCAGGGCACTTCATAGTTTTGTAAGGTTTTTGTAATCGCGTAAGTAATCAATGGATTACTTACGCGATTACAAAAACTTTACAAACTGTACATTATTTGCATAATGATGCAAATAATGTCCAGTACCGATTTCAGTAATGCATATTTCTACTTTATTTGTGTTGAGCAATGTACGCGCATCCAATGGCATTTTGTTTGGCATTACATATTTTTAATAAGTCACTTAAAGCGATATGGGAAATGTTGAATTTCACTGCCCATTTTCTGATATCACTATGAATATCAATATTCATCAATTCTTCATTTAAAAATATGTCTGTATAACTTTCGCTACAATTATATTCTTCCTCACTGGTTTCCTTTTCATTCTTATTTTCTATAAAATAATCCTCTGCGGAACCGCTGGCTGATTCGTTGGTATTGGCTTGGACATTTTGTAGCATCATAGGAGTAGAGGTAGTGGGTGTAATGCTAACAATCATGTTTTCATAGACTTTTTACTTTTCTTCTGTCTGTCCAGTCTTTTGAATCCATTTTTATTTGCTCCATAATAAATTTACAAAATCTCCTGTACTTCAAAATGGCGAATCTAGTTATGTAAAACATTTTAATGTAACCATATAGAGAATAATATCTTTATAATCATTGTATAAGGGAATATGGATTGCTTTCATCCTTGTAAAGATCATATAAAATGTTAGCATTTGTTTGTTGGATAGACGTCTTATCAAATGCTTCTATAAGTTAAAAAGCATCATAGATACCTTGTGCATTACTTTTCTAAGAATAATTGGCCATATTAAAAGCCTTTATTTGACTTTGAATATTATATGGCTAAAAAGCAATGTAAGTAGCCTCTATAAGAAGAACACATTTTGAACCCTTATTGAAGCCGTATTAATTGGATTTATTAACGTATACCCAGCTAAATTATAAGAATAAAGGTAATATTAGCCAAATCTTCTAATAATGTATAATAAATGCTCTTTTATAACAAGTATAAGAATTTAGAACTTATAGACTTAGTTTTATAAGCTTAGTTTGTTTGTTGGGTGATCTTTGGTCAGTAGAGGTTTTGGTGGAGACACTAGGGAATCTTTCCGTCGTCGTCGTCGTCAATAGTTTGTATGAAACTCCGTCAGTTTCGAAGTTAGAAACAAGAAACTATTTTACGGCTACTGATTAATATGGGCGTTTATGCAAATTTTATTCCAAAGGGTTGAAATATTTTATAAAATACTTTAATCGTGCGCGTCCTACTATGCACAAATTAGACTACACTAGTGTTTACGCTATCGCCGTAAAATAAAATATTTGTACGGCTGAAGAACTTTTCTTACCTACCCACATTTTTGCAAATAAATATATTAAACCCACTGCAGACACAAGCATAATATTTACTTAGTTTACCCCTCCAGGGTTAACACGATTGTTAGTAATTTTAATTCTAATTTCTACCCACATTACTAGGATAAGTTGTTCTCACTCAATCACCTATATATTTTTCTTATGACTCTACTCTATAATATTGTAATTTTGATGTCTGGAATTTGTGAATGTAAGCAATAGTAACTTTGTGATCATTTAATTTTATACGGGTCATGGACCTGCAATAAATGAATTTTATTATGTATTACTAAAAAAAACTACCTATTAAGAATTAAATTAAATTCAAAATGTTTATTTGACACAGAGTAAAGACATACACAATTTGACATTTCTGCGCTTCAGTGCCCCTAGCACGAACAACGCGAAAAAGTATTCGTATCGTTAACGTGAGCATTTTATATGGAAACATAAACAGCGCCTCTGGTGTGCGTAATTTGAACTAATTTTGCGAGCACGAACCTGACCAATTTTAATATACAACGTGTAACGGAAAGGTTATATACAATTACATACCAAGGGCACGGCTTCTTTGGGTAATATCAAACGATATTGGAAGGGTTTTTGAAATCCTATCTCTACATGTTCGGAAGTAATGAGACCGACAAAAGAACACCGCCTGTACGGTAGGCTACTACAATACTAGGCGCACAGAATTACGGAAGAGATTTATCGTGATATTTGCAAGTAACGTGGAAAGTTATTGACCTACGTAGTGCGGTGACACGTTTGTTATGATTTCAATTTAAGAAACTTACGAAACCGAAAATTGGTATCATATTTTAGAGTATTTCATTTTGAGTTGAAATCCTTCCAATATCGTTTGATATCATCCAAAGAAGCCGTGCCCTTGGTATGTATATACTCTTTCCGTTACACGTTGTATATTATAAGGTGTATTTACAAAAGGTACTGAGAAACTGTTTCCCAAACTAGGCTGTAGCCTGTATGTTGGGAGACCGATCGCGACAGAGGTTATTTACACTTAACAAAAACAGAGACTTCTGTTTTTTACTTACTACAGATTAAGGTAAGAATAAATGGTATGTTTGTTAATAATGGCTGCAGCAACACTCACCACTCCATTCTGCACGCTAAAACCAAGTTGATACTTGGTGTCGGGCCGCTTGATCTTAACTTCAACGACCGGCGCGCAAGGGACCACCGTCAGCTTTACAACCGTCTGGTTCTTAGAGTTCTTTATGTACGTCTGGCACGTCGATAGCGGTAGACCCACCAGACTTACGCCGTTTATTGCGATTATTTGATCTCCTGTAGAAGAAATACTGATATTAGGGTCTACACTAGTTGGTACATGGCTTTAACAAAGGCATCAATCTCTGTTGATGGTAGGGTAAGCAATAACAGGCATAATGGATATAGCAAGAAGATGGTCTCAAATAGAAACAGGTAGTTACGTCAGCTACTTATACATCAACTTTGACAGGCCTGCTGGTCTAGTGGTCAGTGGCCCTGACAGCTATGCGCACGGTCGTGGGTTCGATTCCCACCCAGGACAAATGTTTGTGTGATGAGCACGATCATATGTTCTTTGTCTGGGTGTAATTTATCTATAATATGTATGTATTTAGAAATATATATGTATGTTTATCAGTTGTCTAGTACTCATAGCACAAGCTCTGCTTAGTTTGGGACTAGATGGTCCTCTGGAAAGGTGTCTCTTTGAAAATAGACAAGCCAAGGAAAAGGTGGCATCATGAGAACCCTCTAAGACGTCAAGGGTATAGCCAAACACCTCGCCCGCTTGATAAGACACGACCAGGCCAAGGTCTAGTTGAAGGATCAACTCCAGCGTAAGGGTACATGGCGTGGTTTTAGTTTAATACAGTCTGCCGTAGCTATTTTCTTAAGATTCGGCACATATGACTTGATGTCAGTGAGGCCATGGATGGTTTTCGCGGGTGTTTGTTTTTTTTTAAGACCTCTTTACCCGTCGCATGTTGGAGGACATTCTTAAGGAATTCTACGTCAGTCTATTTAGGTGTAGTAGAAGAGTTCTTAGCAGGACCCTTGGGCAGACCTTTGCTCAGCATTTGCTCAATGATATGTATTGTATAATAATAAGTTATTTTTATATGCATATTTTATGAATAATTAATTTTAAGCACAACCGAATTTCATTGTAATTTTACGCCGTATTTGTACGGTTCATCATACCAATTATATGTCATTATTTTTTTTAAATAATTAACAACGAATTTTTTTTAATAATCAAGAATATAATAATTAAAATCACTAGAAAGATACTTATGTAGGTAGATGAAATTAAAATACTTTATGTCGTCAGCCCTGTAGCGTGTTTACAAAGCGAGCGACTGGAGGTAATTATCTCAAGGATAGGGCCAAATAACAATATTGGATAGATAACAATGCCGTGCTCCAGCCCTTCAACCAGAGACGTAATGTGGACTAATATAAAGGTAGGTGAAGTCGTATTAGCGAGGCTCCTTCTCTTTCATTTCCAATAGATTATTTATTTATTTATCCTCGGATTGGAACGCATTGCAGCAGTTATACCAACAGAGAGCGGATTTTGGCGGAAAGCGTCAATAGCCTATTGGATAAGGTGTCGGACTTGTGATCGAGAGGTCACGAGTTCGAGCCCCACTCATTGCACTATTGACGTGAACCCACTCCAGACACAAGCATATTTAGCTTAGTTGGAGGGGTTAACAAGATTTCTAGTAATGTGAATTATACCCACATTACTAGTAATCTTAAAAAAAATATGCGGAATTTGCGTAATGTGGGCCGTGCTAATCTTCGAAACTACTGGGTAATTTGGATGAAATTTCGCATGGAGGTAGCTTGAAGCTTGAGGAAGATCATAGGCAACATTTTACCCGACTACAAAAGAAGGTGAGTTCTATTCTCACCGTGATAAAGTCCAAGGCAGCGAAGCCCCGTACGACTGCTAGTAATTAAAATAATTAAAAGATGTTTTTACCTATATTGAGTTGGCCGCACCTAGCCGCGGCTCCCGCGGGTGCAAGGTTGGCGATGACCACAGTAGGCAACATGGAGCCCCAACCTGACTCCACTACCACCACGCCTAAGATCTCGCCCTTCGTCTTAGGAACCACCACCTGCGAACATGCAAACGACTGTTTAGATATGACAGGAGAAATTATGGGTGAGCTTAGGTGTAGTGCACACAATGACAATTTGTTTTTATAGCAATAAGGTTGTAAGTATGTGATTTGCATTGCGCTTCTGAAGCTGTAAGGTAGATAGAAATACTCTTTAGGGTGAAACCAGATTAGCGTAATTTTTTGAGTTGTGAGTCGCGTAATTTCAGTCGCGTTATTTCTGATACAATCGGTTTCATACAAAAATCATGTTTCATTCACACGACGACGCAAAATGAGTTGTCTGCCGACTCAAGCGCGCAATCCTGGCAAAATTGAGTTTGCGGCGAGAGGGGGACGAGGGAGACCGTATCAGTCTTTCACTGTTGAGTGGATTCACCCAGTGGTTCTTTTATCTTCTGTGTATTTGCTATATGCTTCGTAAATCCACTACGTTTTATTATATCCATTGCACTACACAAACACTCAGTACAAGCGTTGAACAGAAACTGAATAAATCACGCTCGTCTGGCGGCCCAACAGAATTTCTGCAGAGCAGAAATTACATGACCGAAATTACGCGATTCACAATTCAAAAAGTTACGCTCGTCTGGCTTCACCCTTATTGTACACCATATCAGAATTGAACACATTAACTTTTTATAAGCCTGTTTGGGCTGAAGGTCTCTGCCGCCTAAATAAGTAAATACTATGATCCAAAGCAGCGTTGGCTACCTTTTTTTTAATTTTGTAAACTTAAAGATGTTTTAGTCATTGTGAAGTTGCACTCTACTGAATATCTTACTCTTACTAATATTATAAATGCGAATGTTTGTGAGGATGGATGGATGTATGTTTGTTACTCGTTCACGCAATAACTACTGAACGGATCTGAGTGAAATTTGGTAAGTAGATAGTTGCCACTCTGGCGACATAGGCTACTGCTTTTCATCCCGAAATTCCCACGGGAATTATTTATTTTTT
The DNA here is from genome assembly GCA_943138885.2 of Tholera decimalis. Classification (NCBI taxonomy): domain Eukaryota; kingdom Metazoa; phylum Arthropoda; class Insecta; order Lepidoptera; family Noctuidae; genus Tholera; species Tholera decimalis. The sequence continues at coordinate 43,555,479 of OW964550.2, read as the reverse complement.
AATTGTATTTGACTGTACAAAAATAAGCTTATGGTGGTTCCTGATTCAAATTTGTCGATTATGCATAGCGAGATAATTAAATATTGGCATTACTTAGTAAGCTGTAAATATGGGACATCAAGTAACTTGGGAATAAATGAACGTAAACCTTGACACGCAATACGGTTTTAAGTTGTACTTCACGCACTGTTCTAGTTTTATTAATTAAAATATATTTTTCATTAATTATATAAGAAAACAACTTTGCCTTATTTATTATATATATATTTGTTTAATTTTCCAAAGGCTCCGTCAAATATAGCACAATTAATTTTCCATAACTTTCCATATTTAGAGTTTTGCATGCATTGACTAGAGTTTAACTATCTAGACAGCGTAATCACAGTCAGTCATTTATCGTTAACATAGTATTTATCACAAGGTATTAGATTAAGAGTATTAGGTTCGATTTTGGTATAATGTATGGCTTAATAAGTTTTCAGAAATAAAATTACAAGAATACAATTGTTGAAGAAACAAATGAAGAACCGGAAAGGTCAAGAGTGAAAGGATATTTTTCCATCCATACTAATATTAAATGCGAAAGTATGTCTATCTGTTACGAAGTCACAGCTAAACCACCGCACCGATTTGGATGCAATTTGGAATGATACAGTTGAAGACCTAGGATCAAACATAGGCTACTTTCTTTTCAACCGACGACCAAAAGAGGAGGTTATCAATTCGACGCGTATATTTTTTTTTTTCTCTTTTGTTTTTTTTTATGTATGATCACCGATTACTCGAAGACGGCTGAACCGATTTGGAAAATTCTTTTTTTGTTTGAAAGGGTATACTTCGAAATTGGTACCATTTATCACCAAGTCAGGATCTGATGATGGGATCCTGGAGAAATCGAGGGAACTCTTTAAATATTATAGGCACACCTATAGCGTTTTAGGTATTTCTTATAGTAACTTGTGCAGTTGCTCTCAAAAAATACCATTTGGGGAAGTGGAACTGATGATGAAGACCACAGATGGCCGCCGAACCTACTCAATAATAAGTATTTCGTGGATTGCGATTCGAATACTTGAATATGGATGTTAAGCACTTTATGTTCGTCACAATGCATATGGTGATGTAGAGCTGATGGTGAAGTACCAGGAGAACTCCTCAAAAATTAACGGCCCAGCATTAGGAAAAGCAATATTTTGTAAAAGGTTATAAGTAGTTGACATTTAGGCTCTTTTAACTAGGTAAATTAAAAATCGACCAACTAAAAAGAGTGAAATAAAAACTTTTTACCAAAAAATTAAACCGACTCCCAAAAACACTGCAAAGTGAAAAATTACTTTAATTTCGGAAGACGGTGCCAAAAACGAAAATACAAAACTAAAGACACCGACTACCGAAATTAAAGTTATTTTTCACTTTGCAGTGTTTTTGGGAGTCGGTTTAATTTTTTGGTAAAAAGTTTTTATTAAAAAATCAACCCTTAAAGGGTTGAAATAGAATATGACAGTTTATATTGTTGAGATGGAGATTAACAGTTTTAAATATTTACCTCTTTTTGCAGTTCCTTCTTAGCGAACATTTGCAGCTCGTCACCGAATATCTCTTGACTGTTCAGTACTTCTTGGTAGTCCATCTCCTTCACAAAGCTATGGTCTTCTATACCATTGGCTTTGAGGAATTCCATGTAGGCCACTTGGAACGCTTGACCTATAGACTGCGCTATGAATTGGGCCTGAAACGGATAGCAAAATAAAATTAATTATGTTTAACTCTTAATTAGATGGTCGAAGCAATACACATTATTAACGGTAAATAAAGTAATTAAGTTAATAGGAGTTTTTGAAAGCTAGAAAATATAAATCACTGCATGACTGCGGTCATTCGTTGTTATAGGGGTAAAATTTTTGGTGGTTGGGAATAAAAACAAATTAGATATAATCACCAATATCTTCTTTTGATTATTAAGATTACAAGGTCAAGAGAGTTTTCTTCAAACGGCCAATATAAGAGACAGTTCACAGGCTAAGAAAGTTCGTAATGCTACGAAGACGCTCTGCCAGTAAATAGTGTTATCAATGTTTATTTAATTTCGTCGAGATACGTATAATTTGAGGTTAGACTTAGTCTTCGAGTTGTTTTGTAGGAATGTGCTGTTCTTATCTGAGTTCCCGCGGTTTAAGGTCGACTTAGTTATGTGGCGCGTCAATGGACACTTATCGAGGATAACCTGGCCTTTTAATCTATAGAAATTCCGTACAGATTGAGGTCAGCTTTAAGTAAAAATATTAACAATGTTTGTTCTACTGTACTCGTAGGTGGCTTGAAATAGATCTATTTTCTCACAGACATCATGCCAAGGGGTATTAAACCCAGTTACTAGAGTAGTAGGGATCAGATAGGCATGTGCTCCATGTATAAGGGTCAATTTATACTAGCGCAGAGTCAAAGCGCATCGAAGCGTCTATCCAAAACAAAACATAACAAATTCAACCTTAACTCCACAGCGTAACGCACACATTACTTCTGAGATTTTAAAAAGACGCGCGCATTCTTCGGAATTCGCGCGTGAACAACGCTGATTAGTGCGCGCGCATTCTCGCGTATCGATGCGCCCACTAGCGAACCTACGCGTCATCAGTCGGAACACTATAATTCCGCTTTCTTCTTCTTCAACTTCTGATATAAGTAATATCATAGCAAGATCAATGTCAACCATTTTACAGACGTTTCAGCTACGAGAGTCAACTGGCAAGTGATTCAATAGCACAGCTGTTGATGCCCATTACTACACGTAAAAGAGTGCGTCTTTTTTTAATTGGACCGATTTAGGCAAAAATATTCCAATCCACACAAACATCTTTCCAAGATAATTGCCTTTAAAGTTTTATCCAGACAGCTGTGGGATACGGATTTTCGTCAATTATTAACACAGAGTTATGGCTTTGATAAGTTAAATATAATAACTTATTTGGAGTACATTCAGGTCACAAAAATTCGAAGTACGAGGTTGCGGGTTGGATCATTTTGCTTAAATCGATCCAGTTGTAAAGAATTTGACGCTTCGATGCTCTTTGATTTTAAAATAAATCTACAAAACTATTAACTCACCTCTTCACTCTCAAAAACATGACAGATCATTTTCGGCGTACGATTCAGTTTAGGCTGGTCGGAGTCATTCTCATGTGGCACAAACCTTCTTCTGGCCATGAGTACCACCAAGTCTCCAATATCAGCAATATAGGAAATTGTCCTCAACGCATGGTCCATCATTATCTCCTTCAGTTCCGTGTTTAAAACCATAATTTTCTCCGTTGATATAAAAAGATCGACCTCGGTACTTGGCTGGTTTTCACCTTCCGGAGCCTGTAAAGTAAAAATGTTTATATCACAATGGAACTTAAAGGCCGGCTTGATCTCCAGAATGTAGTTAAGCTTCTGATAGTTCAACTGGCATGGACATACGAGGTATGGCGCTGATTCTGCTTAGCACAGACTGTGCCAGATCTATTGCTATCTCATTCACACAAGTGAGATAAGAAAAGGACGAAAATTTCTTTCATGTCAAATATTCAAAGGTGGTTCTAAATAATCAATCAGAAAGATATATGATAGAGACAACAATAGATTAAGCTCAGTTTCGCTAATACCTAAGTATATCAGCGCCATTGACACCAAAGCAAGCTTACACAGTGATTGTATGATGTCTGAACCCAAATCAGAAGCAAGGAATGTTTGAAAATTTTCTATTTCATCAGCTCAAGCTTGTCTTGATTTTGAATACAAAGCCTATGGTGGTCAGAAAGTGCTTGTCACTTAATTGACGAGACATAGATTTATGGGTAAAACGTTTCTATGAGTAGTAGTAACGTCGAAGACGTAGGTGAAGGGATGTTTTGCGACAATGCTTTGTATGAAAATATGAGGTAGATGCGTAAATCGCTGTTGCATTATGTTGTATCGAGCAGTGGCGGATTAATGGATGAGCAACAAAGGTGTAAGACAGAAGGAAAGCAAATTCTGATGAATAATTAACACCAGAAAGGGCAATGTGAAACAGAAAACCATAAAATTTAACTTCAGTTTTGGAATGATTTACAGAATAGAATACAGAATGTTTATGGAAAGGGCTGATAGATGGGAGGCTAATTAAAGAAGGAAACAGATAAACATGGAAACACAAGACACAATGCTCTTAATCCGCCACTGCGTCAGACTATACTATAGTAAATTTAGAATTTGGACGACACTTACCAAAGCCTGATTACCCAAGACAGCGCAAAGGGAAATACGATAATGTTAGTATAATGAAGTGGCAACACTTAAATATTAAATGTTTCGTTGGAGTTTTTAAATAGGTATAATAATGATAAAATACTCTCGGAAAATGGATATGAAAACCCCAATAAAACATCACACATTAACACATACCTAACCAACATGATTTTATTTTACTGGCAACAAAGATACTCGATGTTGCAAACATCGATATTTCTTCAGAAATTTTATAATTATTATAAAGTTATTATTATACGTACTATACTGTGGCACGAAATTATGCCATGTTGAGTTGTTGATTCTTGTTGAATTTTCCAATACAAAGTGGGCAATGTTTAATCAATGAGAAACGTTATGAGGTGCCCGATTATTTGGATATCATCACGTGGCTACGTAGTTTTAGTTCAGTCAGAGCTAGATACAATAACCTAGAGGGTTTTAGTGATATTCTGCAACAAGCAGACACTTCAGGTATTCTCTTAGTAGACTCCAAGATTTCAGTAGACTTCTAAGCAGCTTAGGGCGCGTCCCTATAATTTCGTGATGATTGATTGAACGTTATACGACTGTCATTTCTTACATCTTTAAAAACTCTCAACACTTCAAAAACTGACTGTGGACGACTGTAATCATATCGTCTTATATGTGAACACCTTTAATAAAATACACAAGCCACGACGCTTAGGGCGCATTCGACAGATTATCGTGTCGTTTAAAGCGAGGCAGCTTATGTATATAATGGAGGAATTCACATATAGAACGACACAATTAAGTGTCGTCCACAACTTTTTTTTTGCTGTGGCTATATATTCTGAAGATGAAAACAGCTAGAGACGACAGTCGTCCAACGATAAATAAATCGTCACGACATTTTGGAACGCGCCCTTAAACGAAGCGATTATCTGTCGATTACAGCGATTGATTGAAGTGCCCGATAAGTACGAGAGGAAAATCCGACAAAAACTAACAACAAAGGTCTATCTCCAAGGAGCCTAAACAAAATATGTCAGCCAAACCACCTTGATCTTAGTGACGGCCTCCTCTACCATGTTCTTTTTGGGGCGCTTCTTGCGGCGGCGCGAGTCCTCGTCCACCTCGACCGAGCCCAGGAACGACAGGCGGAACACGGCGGCCGGGGCGGCGTACACGCCGGAGTACGGCCCGTCGCAGCCCCACTGCAGAGAGCCATACCGGCTAACCTCCTCGGATTCTCTCACGCATTGTGTGGTATTCGATTTGTTTTGATTTTAAAGACAATTTTTTTATTGAGTTTTTTGCTGTTTCATCTCTGTAGGAAACGACCAATTCGAGCCGTGAACTAGATTCTGATGTTTTATAAATTTTTGTTTTGATTTCTTGTGTTCTTTGCAAGCCGTCTTTTACTATAGTGTTCACATTAAAGTGACGCCTCTAAAGATGATCAGGGGTTTGTCCCTATAGATCCATGTAATCTAAGGCCCATTTCTCATCCAGGGCATGTTCTATCGAGGTACCACAGCCCCGGTAAGCATGAGCAACTGAACGAACAGGGTGGGTTTTAAATCAATAGGAGTTCGACACTCCCTTCTGCCCCACCCATAAGTAGGAGGAGTTATTTGCTGATTTTCCCCCCGAAAAAAGACTCATTTCACATCTTTCTACACTGTTATAGGCAGTCAAGAAACTGTACAAGGCCGGTATATCAAATACTCCGACATATTTAAGAATTAACATAATTGTAGTGGAATAATGGGATTGGCAGCTCTTGAATTCAGTCTCAGGGTACTGACCACGATCAGTTTCGTAGATTATAGATAATGCACGACGATCGACTATTTCTTTGTACACGTTAATTGCTACCAGATTGCCTGTAACTATTTATAGTTTGTTATATAGAACGCTGTTAACGATGTGGTGATGATAAAAGTTTCCTGTTTTTAACTGTCGTTTTGTACCAGAATTGGAGTTATCTTATCTGTACCGGATATCTATATTTATTAATGAAATGTATTTTTACTATACAAATATGTTTTTAAGCTGGTTCAAACTTTAAGCGAGGTAAAAAGTCAGTTAATATGAATCAAAAGCATGTATAAATGCTTATCAAATGTTATTATAAGCAGTTTGCTTTGATATAAATTAATGTTATTGCAATTGATAAATTTTTAAGCGCGAAACCTTTGTTTGGCTTGCTTTCCAAATGCATTCTTCAGCGAAAACCGACAGCAAAAGATGAAAAATTCCGCGGCAAAGCAAGCAAAACAAGTCGAATACAAACACAATGATTGTGAGAAGCGAGCGATCCGTCGTCGTTAGTATGAAAGCAGACCTAACGAATTAACCTTTTAAGATTAGAATAGGGATATCGAGTGCGTAGCGCTAAGCCTTCCGCGATGTAGTGCCCATGTAGTCAGGCCCCTCCGCCGGTGTGAATCGGGTATGTTACATGCTATATTGTGCATTTTATGAAATAGTGCATGGATAAAAAGCCTCCGTACCAATCAGTAACGTACTCTTTTCAAATCGATTGTAATCGAACCATGTTTACATTCCAAATTCAATGTTTAAAATGTGTTTTTTTTTTTAGAAGGTAAACATGCTTCGATATGGCGCATAAGTACGATCGTAACCCGAAATCGGAACATGCCAAGGTAAAAGACTAGCACAGCACAATATGATCGCATACTCGGAGCTTACCTTACAGTGCCCTACGGGGCTATGATACAAAGCATTAGCGACAAGCGGAACAGAAAGCGACAGATAAACAAACATTTTCAGAGGAGGCTAGCCGGCCAATACGGGATCCGACAATCTTCTTGGGTCGGGTCGAGGGGTGAGGATCACACTGAAAAAAATACTCTAGTGCCAAGTCAATAAGAGCTCAAACGGTTTGGCGGACAGGTCGTGGATGGCTCAATACGGTTGAAAATTAAACATACATAGGGCAAAGCCCCGGTAACGTTCTAGCATCTAAATATTGTTTTGTTTCGTTTATATAAAGGGTATGAAGGATATCCCACTAGCATTCTCAATACACTAATCCTAATGAGCATGAAATTACATATTTACAGATGACCGTGAAAGTTTAGAACAGACGACAGATGCGTGCAGATAGTTGGAAGAGTTTGCGTGCCAGTATCGCTTCACGCGTTTGAATAGGGATGTGTAAGAGCGTAGCTTGTATCGTAAAAGTATAACTCGACTAAAGTTGTGTAGGAAGTCGATAGAATAGTGTTGTATTTAGTATCTTTATTTTTGATTGAGCTAAAGTTATACAATGACAGTTTTACCTCAGAAATTGATTTTATGAGTATGATAATTTCACACGAGGACAAGATTTGAATAGAGATAATTATCGTGCTAATAAAAATCGATGGATTTTAACGATAAAAGATACTATAAAACTAGTCGCATCATTGTATAACCGTCGCCTTAACTAGCCAATCTCAAGAAGAGTGCTACAGTCAGAGTGGGACAGAAAGTGACAAGTAATTTCATGCTCTCTCTCAATAAACATCTACATAATTATTATAAGATACAAACATTTTACATTGATACCGATTCACACGGGCAAACGGTAAGTTGCTCAACTGTGTCTTTATGAGAATGCATGGTTTAAACACGAAAGTTAGCAACCCTGACTTATTTTTTAAATTGGCAACCCTATACATTGTAGGGTTGGGATTAAAAATTAGTACAATCGATAAAATGCTATATGTAATAGACAAAAAGTCGAAGATGTTCAGGGAATTCAAACATTTTTGTTAGTTAGTTTTGTATAATAACATGGATTAAATGGGTTTTGAGGTCAAATTTGCAAATAAAATCCAATTGTATATCTACAATACCTTAATTCTTGACACGGCTTCTTCAGCCTGGAGCATTCTGGTAGCTTTGGTGGGCTGTCCCTCGCAAGCCAGCTGGGTGGAACCGAGGTACCGGGCGCGGAACAGTACTCCTTCTATGAGCACTGAACGGGTTACGTCTGCGAATCAAACATGGCGCTGGATTTAACTAATATTTCTGTCAAGTTAGGAGTGGATTTTTTATTTTGGTTTAATAGTTTGTATACTAGTGTTTTTTTTTTTTCAAAACTTTTGAATGAATTTAAGTGGCATTGAACATAATAGTGTGATTTCTTACAAAGATACCGATATTCTGACCAAAAGTGGTATAGATTTTTTCAATTTCATAATTTTAATTATAATTGCATAATTTACCAACATTTCATAGGTTTAATAATATATTTTAAATAATAATAATTTTAATCAAATAACCGACGAATTGTAAATGCTATGTATTTGTTATTGTCATGTAATCGAATGTTGCACAATTACTGGTCTAATGTACATTAGACCAATAATTGTGCAACATTCGATTTCCAAACAATTCAAAATGTACGTGATGTGACAGCTCTGTAGTAACTTATTCAGATTAAAACAATTAATAGATCCCTGTGTGTCCAATGTGTCTCCGAATTACACTACTTTGAAAGCAAAAATAATACATATATCTACAAAAAATATTTTTCGTTAGCCTCAAAAACTCACCATGGACATAATCCAAGCAGCATTAAATAAATAAAATCGATTTAGTTGACTTTATTCAAAACACATATTTTAAAATACATTAAGGATTGATGAAACTTACCTTCTTTATTTTTGCTTTTTTTCTTCCCATCTTTGTCCTGGAAAAAGGAAAACAAGGGTTTTATATTAGCGTAAATTAATTGACTTAAATAACATTTGGAACTATAAAGTTCCAAATGTTATTTAAGTCAATAATTAAAATAATTGTTTTAAAGTTGCAAATGTAGAAACCCTACAATGAGAAAAAAATAATCATATCGCTCCAGAACAGGATTATAGCAGACATATTTTTAAAGTTTTCTACTAACATTAGGTAATAAGCTGTTTTACTAACAAATAAGTACTTATTACGTACGTAGTACGGATTTGTTTCGGAAATAAATAAATGTAAATAATAATAGCAGTAATGCACCTGTGCATTTCTCCCTTATTATATACTGCAACTTACGTGGTCGCTGTGTCATCTAAGCGATAATTTGAATGTTTAACATCACTACAATTATTGTTAATTTATTTTATGTAACATCGTTAGTTTTATTTCTTCGTCCTAGGCATACAATATTGTTTGTGTGCCAGCCAAGTTCAAAAAACGAATGGCAGAACGGTGTGATATAAATTAAAACGGTTTTGTTTTGCATTTCGTTTGATGCCATATTAACCTGCCTATTGGTCTCAAATTAGAGCTCCGTAAGTAAGCAACTAGTTGAGCAATTACGACAAAAAACCTCGTCATTAAAGCCTGAGCGTTTCTCGCGCATGACCCAAATGCTTGTCTCTCTAAATCATTCCGTGGTATAGATGAAGCTTCAGTGCACCACATGTGGCTCATTTCTCCGTACAAAGTTTTAGTCTCGTCAAATCTCGTACGTATGAGTTAAAGCATTCAATAACCTTACACGTGGGGGCTATGGAATCGTACTAAAAAAAGTAATTGCTCTAGAAGGGTCAATGTCAGTGTATTAAGTTTTCAGTTACACAGTCGACATGTTAATAATATAAAACTTATACTAGACGATTCTCAGGTTCCGCACCTCGCTACCTTACTTATTAATATTATAAATGCGAAAGTTTGTGAGAATGGATGTTTGTTACTCTTTGACGCAAAAACTACGGAACGGATTTGAATGAAATTTTATAAGAAGATAGTTGACATCTTGGAATAACACATAGGCTACTTTTTATCCCGAAAATCCCACGGGATTGGGATTTAAGCGGGAAAACCCTTCCACGCGAACGAAATCACGTGCAGAAACTACTCCTTAATAAACTATAAACTAATTTTGTTCAATGAAACGAGCATTTTAAACAGAATCGTGCAGTAACCTTTCCGTTGTGCAGCGTCTCGTCGTCGCGGTTGTCGGGAGGCTCGTGCGCGTGCGGCGATCGGGTGGCCACCACGCTGCCACCCGGCATCACCGTGCGGGACTTCGGCTTTCGCCAGCCCTATGACAAGCGATACGGCGACGTTAACTTAACACGGATTTCTAGAAACTTGGCGAAAATTTACAAATACGTTTTTTGTTAAACATAGAATTCAGTCGGATTGAAACGAAAAAAAAAAAAACACCGGTCGATATAATTTTGGGCATAAAACAAAAGAAACGAAACGGTTTTCAAATTAAAAAGTCACGCAAACATTGTAACACGGATAGCACAAAAAAAAACTCGAAATTAATTTTAATTCTTATAAAATTAAGTCAGATCAATGTGAAATTATTTTCGAAAGGGGTCACACAGTTTGTCTAACATAAAAACCGCACATGCGCCTGAGATAATTTAGTTTGTACAACATAGATATACCATTACAACATAGCTTTAACACCATCATGTCTTTGAAAATCATCTATACCTATCTACCTACGGAATTTTAATACATCAAGCAAGACCTCCATCACATCTTTTCTTTCTTTTGTTCGTTACACATATACACACACAAAATGACTTTCAAAAGACATTCCATTCATCATTGTTCATACAAATCAGTTTAATTCCCCGTTACTAAGAACTCACCAACCTAAATACGTCTCATACAATGTAAGACTTCGTCAGGTCAGGCGATTTAACCCGAGCCCCTCTTGTCATTGAGATGCGCCGGCGATGACTGCATAAATTATGCGTTTTTAAGTGAGATTCTTAGTTAATTATATGATGACTTGTACGTGTGTACTAAGTAGTAGGCATAGGCGTAGGAAGGGAGGGAGCCGGGTGGGCCGTGCCCACCCCAGAATGGTCTGGTGCCCACCCGAGAATTTTTACTAACAAACAATTATGGCTGAAAAATTTAAAAATCTGTCCAATCGCTTCTACTACTGGGGGCCATCCCCCCCCTGGGAAATATCTCTAGATACGCCAATGGTAGTAGGTTCCTCATTAATGACGAAAGCGATTAAGGTTTCGGAAAAAGGTTTTGTCATACTTGGTGAGGAAAACTTAAATAATATATCTAAATACGCATAACCGATAATTGGAAACAAAGAAAAATTGTGGCACAAAAACAACTAAGAAAAAAACTGTTTAATGTAACAATTTCAGAGGACGTCGAAATTACAATTGTATTTTTTTTATAGATTGAGAATCTGAATTAAAAATTACATCATATAAATTGTGTGAAAACATGAAGTCTATGTTGAGATGCTCATCACTGGGGTGGTTTTAGTGAGGTAAAAATACCACACTGTATCGTCTTTTTCCCATAAAACCATGTGCCTTTAGAAGGTCCCCCCGGAAAAAGGTATATATATTCGTTTTACACTAGGTATACACTACCTGTGTTATGTGGTGATCATAATTTAAAATTTCTCGTCTCTAACATCGACCATGAACCTAACGTGCCACGAGCTGAGCTCATAAACCAACGATTTACATAGCTTATCTTTGTTTTACAACATCTAAACGGCTATTTCAATACAACCGTATGTAAAGAGGTTACATGTGCTATAGTTATAAACTTATAACAATATGTGTAAAAGCATAAATTTCAACAAAAGAATCATCAGACCATTATTATACTCGATTTTTTTGTTTGAGTATTCGAAGAGAGCTCATGGCGAAATAATAACAGCTGCATGGGTCGATATTCTAGCTCAACTAGCATCAAAAAAGTTGGGAATGCTAGCAAAGGTGAGACGGTACTTCACACCGGAACAGCTGCTCAATTTGTATCAAGCCCAGGTTCGGTCGTGTACGGAGTACTGCTGTCATCTTTGAGATGGATCTGCCAAGTACCAACTGGACGCACTGTCTATCGAAAAACGGGCCAAAAGACTCATTGCCAACGATGCACTGGTCGAGTCAAAGTTCCAGAGCCTTGAATATCGACGAAGAGTTGCTAGTCGAAAGTTTTCTATCGGTTACATTTCGGAGAGTGTGCGATGGAATTACACAATCTTATTCCGCTAAGCCCGTTCCATCTTCGGAATACAAGACAAACGGCGATGCGCCATCGATATATGGTGGACATCCCACACATACGCACAAGACGTTTTGGGAATACTTCCATTGTGCGTACTGCTAAGGAGTGGAATTCCCTGCCAGAGTCTGTGTTTTCCGATAGCTATAACCTAGGGGTCTTTAAGTCAAGAGTGAATAGGTTACTTTTAGGTAAGCGTGCTCCATGTTAGACCACATCATCACTTACGATCAGGTGAGATGGTGCTCAAACCAATAGGGAATTCCACTCCTTAGCCGTACGCAATTAATCTATAATTGTTGTTAATCTCAAAATAAAAAGGTAAGTAATATTTTAAGGTGTACAATAAAGTATATAATAAACTAGCTTGTGCGAGCGGCTTCGCCCGCGTTGGAAGTTTTTCCCGTGTAAATCCCGATCCCGTGGGAATTTCGCAAAATCCTTTCTTAGCGGATGCCTACGTCATAACATCTACCTGCATGCCAAATTTCAGCCCGATTCGTCCAGTGGTTTGGGCTGTGCGTTGATAGATCACTATGTCAGTCAGTCAGTCAGTCAGTCAGTCAGTCACCTTTGAGTTATATATATTTAGATTAGTACACAATTAGAAAAATGTTAAAAGATGTGATAATGTTTTCATTCGTTTCGGCTTAAACTATTTTTATTTCATGCTTATCGGTCGTAAACGTTGCGAAGGGAAAGTGTGGATTATTGTTACGCGAAGAACTGCCAACGTTGAAGGAATTTTAACAATAAAGATGTTTAGAACTGATTCTTAATTGCGTTTACTTAGAGACTTAAAAAACTACTTTGATATAATATGATACTATTATTAATCTAATTTATAAAAAACTATGAAACGGTGTTTGTAGCCGCAATCATCCGAAACGATTCGAACGAATTTTTTTATTTGTTTTTTAGTTTTTTTGGTAAGTATAGAATAAGATTCGTGAAGAATATTTCATAGGTATCTAGGAAAAATAATACTTTAAGGTGGCACATCAATGCATACAGTACAGCTACCTTAAATAAAATGGTACGGTATTTATTCACTTGTATAAATAATTTAAATAAAATAAGGAATTTTAATGTAAATAAAATGCTATTTCATTCAACTGTTATTACAAATATCCAACCTTTTCGTCATTCGCATCCTCGGTACTTGATTCATCGCTCGCTTCCTTTAAATCCACGTTTGACTCAACGCCAACATCATTTGACTCACAGTTATCACTACTACTTGTTTTAATGTGCACGTCCTTTTCAGTCAAGTTTTCATTTATTGTAACTAATTGACTAGGGTCCGTACTATCACTAACTTTTGTAACGTTATTTTCTTTTAAATGTACTTTGTTAACACGAGACACTATTTCATTATCTTTATTTTCCTGTTCTTTGGCAACAGTTTCGTGTTCTTCACTTTCATTTGTATGAACTTTATAATCACTAGATACTACATCAATGTTTTTATTCTCACTTAAACCAATTTCACTTACACTTGTAACTATAGCATCAGGTTCTAATTCATCATTCACGTTTTCATTTAAAAGTTCCGTTTCACAACAATTGATTTCTTTCACATTATCCACTTCATTTTCATTACTTTCACTACCTATCTCCGTAATTTCACTTTTAGCGTCATTAAGACAAGGTCGTCTTTCCTCCTCACTCATGATTTCGAAACGGCTATGTTCCGCGTCGTCATTTGCTTAACTGAGCGTTCGATATACTGTTATCAGTGCAGCTGGTCATTTCCCGTGCGATAAAGATTCAACGAAGTAACGTTCGTGTTTCATTCGCGTTGTACTCGGGTACGTAGACGCGCTGATACTGACTTGCCACCGTGTTATGCTAAGTAAACAGATGGAGGGACAAAGAGCAGTAGAACTGGCAGATATACACGTTTGATAAATTCTGTATTAATAAATTATGTGTCAAAACTATTGAATGAAAAGTCTTCAAGGAAACATGTTGCTATGTAAACGGACGTGTCCGTGTCGATTAATTATCTGAGCCTGATAAAAGTTTATTGCTCGATAAACATAAATAAAGATAACCGTTATTCAATAATGTATTGTGTACTTAACGGCTAGATAACAGGTTTGACGGATATTAGTAACGTACATAGCGAAAAAAACATTCAATTTCAAATTTAAAACACCGTTTGACGGATTTCGGTATTTTTTTTAAATAGCTAAAAAATAAAAATAATTAAATAAATGACTTATTTTTATGATAAAAAATTACAATGTTAAACTCTTAACAAGATCCGATATAAAAATCCTAAACGTACTCTCAGAGACTCATCGCAAATAGGCATGATACGAATCCACACCATGTCTCATGTAATCTTGGTTAAAGAATAATAGTCGAACAAGGTCAGTGCGCGCGCGCCGCTGACTCGACGCTTGTGTTTATACTCACAGCTGATGATTGCGTCATATTCATTATCGTAGGCGGTGTTTTGGCCCGCCTGTCTTATTAACAACAGGTTTGTACTTAGTGCATGCTGCATGTGTTATTTGTAGATGGATTTAAATAATCTATTTGTGTGCCGCATCAATGGATCTTGTTTGGTACTTTTATTGGCACGCAGCTGTCAAAACCTTACATTGTTGTTGAATAAAGTTGATTACAATATAATTTGTAGTGCAGTTTTGTTCGCAGGAAAATGTTATTTATAGATATGTATGCAAGTTTGTTTTAGTTAATTATACAAGTACATATAAACTTGTAATAAACCATTTCATTGAAAAACATTATCTACTTAGTTTTTTTTATTTAGATGCCATGTTATCTTTCGACATCCATAGTTGACTGGTAGAGGCATTGGAGTCCCTTTCCGCTGTACTTTTATATGTTGCATAAAGTTATAATAAATAAATAAATTACCTACTGGTTATTGTGAAGTATATAACTAGTATTATATTAGTTACAAGTAGGTAATTCATTGTAACACCCATTCCTTTTAAAATCATAAGAGATGCAATTTGTTCACATATTTTACTGTTTGATGTCGATGTTGTTTATAAATAGATTATTCAAATAAAAAAAAACTATAATGTACCTATATCGACGCTACACATATTAAACACAAAATAAGACACAATATTTTTTTCCTCTTTTTACTTTATACAATGTAAGCGAAGAGGTTTTTGACTCATTCATGGTGAAGGACACAAACCTTGTTTGGTGTAAATGGATTTTGTTCTTACGTTTTTAAGGGAACACACTGAGAGCTAAGCGTCTGCGCATATGGTGTTATTTACGATGATGCTAATAAGCTTGCAAGGTCGTTTGCTCGACTGTCTCATATGGTACATATGTTTAAAGCAGTTTAATCGTATTTTGTTAAGAACCGAATCAATCGCTGTATTGGATTATTGTTCGTTTTGATAGTTCTTTTATATTATATAACGTTTAGAATCATTGCAGAAAAGATTTCTTTGGTACTTGTAATATCACTGCAATTTGAGCAGAAAATTAACGAGCTACAGCTCTCGCTTGAAACATTTTAATCTCATGAGTCTAGAAAATCGTCGTACGATCTTAGATAATATCTTTCTATACAAATTAATAAACAATCAAATTGATTGTCCGCGGTTACTTAGTCTGATAAACATAAATGTGCCTTATAAACTAGCTCGTATATCTAGATATCAGTTACTTCCCGCTAAGGGTTTTAAAACCAATCTGGGTAATTTTTCCACCATTAACAGAATGCAGGTTCAATATCAGAGAGGTGGTTTTATAGTCTTTGTTCAATATAGTCGCTTGTCTTCCTTACCTAATGTCGATATTGATATGTCTTATTCCTTACACAAATTCAAGTCTGTCTCACATAAGGCATTTATACAAAAATGACAAATAATTTTATTTTGCTTCTAGCTTTCCACTTATATCAAGTTATATTTTTTAATTATTATTTTACTGTTCATTATGTGAAATGCTATGCTGGTACTAAAGCAATAGCTTTAGCAATTAGTAATACCTAGCTAGCCATTGCAATGTTAGTAAGTTTTTATTGTTTTGTTTAATCTCTACTTTCACGTTTATTGTTTAATGCATGTCGTGGCAGCCTTTAATTAAGGCTAAACTATTGTTTGTAATAATATTTTAACTTTTAACATGTTTATTGGTTTATGCTTTGTTGGTTGTCCTTGAATAAACAAATAAATAAATATTATAGTAATTTCATTATTGTAACTAAGTTAGGATACAAAGGCAGGTTAGAAACACCATCTATGACTCAACAATGTTCGGGCTGGTTGTCATAATCCTTGATTTAAAAAATATGCTGAAATGTATTATTTTTTTGTATGTAAGTGATGGCTTTTTTACTTGACTGTGCTACAGTAACGAGGGTAATGTGCTTGATATCTTGAGAACGGATGGGCTGTTTTTAATGATTTTTCTTATGCTAGCGCGAGGAATATTCTATAAGTAAAGTTCAGTACATAATACCTAGTATGAATAAACTTCAGTTTGTAAGAGAATTAGATGTCTGCAGAATTCTAGGCAGTCTCACTACCAACATTGTTTATGCATATATTTTTAGCGAATAACATGTTCATGAATCAAAATAAATGTTAAACTCAAGATATTTTATTTTACATGGGCCTACATCGGCACTTAAAAATTAATGAATAGTTTTAAAAACACTAGAAAAACACGCTTTTACAAATGCACGTAAAATCAAAAAAGATCGTGTTCAAAGTCCATTACGTGGCCTTTCTCACAAGTGCAAACACGACTATGATACGATATTCCATCATGGAATGTCGGTGCCTATATTCCGTTTTCATCATTAGACCTTGAAACCTAATCGTGGTCAAAGTTCATTACAAGACTTTTCTAAGAAATCCAAAACAGCTATGATACGATTTTCTATCATGAAGTTCCAGTTCATATCTTCCGGCTCCATCATCAGATCAGTTCGACAGTACCATATTATTGTATTGTCATCAGAACTACATACAGCTGCCAATTTTCATTACGCTACGACCATTTTTTTTTTTTTTTTTTTCTCTGTGTGGGAAAATCATCGAATAACTTCTCCCGCTCTGGGTTAAGCGGGAGGGAGTGTCAGACTTCTACTGACTAAAAACCCACCCTGTCCCTTCAGCTGCCCTTAAGTTCCGGAGCCGCGGTATCTTTTTACTATATTTCCGCGACCCCGGCAGGCTATGGCTTTATGAGGCCCCGTCACCAATGCTGACGGCTCCTTGAGGCGCACGTGGAACACGACGCGCCGCCGACCCGGGCCTGGTCTTTGCCGGACGGTGAGCTACCCCTGCTCGCCGTCCGCAAGCCCGCGCCTACGGTGGCCGGAAATCGGCTCGCGATCCCCGACGCCCGGGGCGTCTACCACGACTGCTGGGTCGCGAGGAAGAGAGTTGCCTCTCCCTCGCGCGTTCGGCCTCCTCCTTCGCCAGCATGACTGCTTCGCAGAAGGAGGCGACCGCATCCCATTCCCTCTCGCTCCGCACCATGGTCAGAACCAGAGCAGGGCGCGAGAGGTCGCCGCCGCCGACCGCCTCTACGAGGACACGGCGGTGCTCCGCCCAAGCAGGGCATACCTCGACCGTATGCTCCACCGTGTCCTCCAGGTGGTCCTCACAATGACGACACCCGGGCGTGTCCTCCCGCTGAATCCGAAACAGGTACCTACCAAAACAACCATGTCCTGTCAGCACCTGCGTCAGGCGGAAGGTGAGGACGCCGTGGCCTCTCTCCAGCCACTCCTCAAAGATGGGACTTATCGCCGCGATTGCGGCGTGCCCAGCCTTCGGTTGCGACAGCCGCTCTTTCCATACTGCCGTGAGATCGCGCCGGAGTTCTATCCGCTGAGCCGCGACTTGCCGCGGTAGCGGAGTTTCACCCCGGCTTAGCACCTCCGCGCGCCAGTTGTGCACGCGCGCGAGGGCTACCGCCTCCAGATCCCACGGCAGCAATCCGGCAAGGAGGTTCGCCGCCTCCCCAGAGATCGTGCGGTATCCCCGGATCATCCGGATAGCCATGACCCTCTGAGACGCGACCAGCTGCCGAGCTGGTCGCCGCTGTAGATTCAGCGCCCACACAGGGGCCCCATAGAGGGCCATGGACCGCACAATCTCCGCGTATAGCCTCCGGCAGGAGGCGTTTGGCCCCCCTAGATTTGGTAGGAGCCGCTTGAGTGCAGCCCCCGCCCGGTCCAGTCTTGGAGCCAAACGTCGGAAATGTTCGACGAAGTTCCACCGGCTGTCGAGGACAAGTCCCAGGTACTTCATCGTCGTCTCGACGCCGATGTGAACCCCTCCCACCGTTACGCTACGACCCTTGGAAGATGGTTAAATTAGTTACCTTAGATTCCATTACATAGTTAGTTACATACAGGTCGACCTAATAGAAGCGTGTTAAAAACGACCAATTCTGATCCATGTACTGGTTCGAAATTGATCGTTTCCTATGGAGGCAAGAACTCCACGGTAACTCGATTCAAGTATTGTTCTCGTTTGTAAGTTTATCCTATATGTGTTCTTCATCATCGATCAGATTGTGATGAAGCTTTGGCATGGAGTTCTGAGGAGGCCAGAGAAATCCAGTAACGCATGTACGAATCGCCCATGAAGTCGCAGGAAACAACACTAGTGTGCAATGAAACTTAAAGCGTTATAGATGCCGCCAAATAACTTGGCAAGGTTTTGGCGTAGTGGGGGTAAGTTCGCGCATCGTGCACTTAGTGGAAGAAAAAAGTGGTCACTTTTACTGCTTGCCATTATTCTATGGTTATTGCCATCATTTATTTTTAATCATATCTGTTCAGAAGAATGTTTTAACATTCTGCTGAAAGAAGAGGAATTCATTCGTTAATTCGGTATTATAAATAAAATAGATATAATACATAAATACATTTAAAAGTGAAAAAAATGTATTAAAAAAAACATTAAAAAATATGTTCTCGTCGGCACAATTAGTTAATAAAACTGCTACCCCTTTTATTCTTCTTTTTTCTCGGTGTCCTAAAGACAGTGACGAATTCGGAATTTCAACCTTCCTTAACTATAGTGTCTAACTGTTCCTTCTGACGTTTTAATAGTCTGCGTAAAACGGTATTTGTTCCTGGCATTATAATCAAGGTAACAAAAAATAAATTTAAAACAACAACTCGTAACAAAAACAAAGGGTACAACTTTCGTGTACGCAAGTGTATTCGGGAGCAAATTGAACGAGAACTACTGACGCACCAATCGCGCGCTCGGAGCGGCGCTACGTCATACCCCGCGTCCCGCTGACACCTAAAAATCGTCTTCTGCGCATTGAACGACTCTTGCCAAGTTATTTGGCGTTACCTATAATATCCTAATAGCTAAGATGTCGAATTTGTGATCGAGAGGTTGCGGGTAAGTTAATTAAATTACACTACCGTGAACCCACTCCAGACCCACGCAAGTGTAATAACGCCTTATGTCATGTTTAGCTAACTACACTTTCAAACAGATTCGTCAAATAAGGTTAAGGTCTTTAAGTCAAGAGTGAATAGGTTACTTTTAGGTAAGCGTGCTCCATCTTCGACCACATCATCACTTACCATCAGGTGAGACGGTGGTCAAACGCGAACCTAACTTTAATAAAAAAAAAATATTTTGTAGTTTTTTTTTTGTTTTTGTTGTGATTAAAATTTATAAACTAATAGGAAAAAGCTAAAGCTAATAGCTACATTATCCAAGAAACATAGGCTACAATATTTTCGAAAGAAACCTTTTCAGGCGAGCGACGCCGCTGGCATAAGCTAGTATAGAATATTTATCATTATTCCTGGCATTACAACGTCAATAAGACGCGAGCCTCGACAGTGGTTAAATTTTGAAGACTAGGAACTTGGTAAGTTAATATTGTTTGTACTTACTTTGTCATCGAAGAATCCTTGGTCGTCTGTTCTCTGCTGGCCAAGGAGTCTGTCAGTCTCGAGGTCTGTGTCTGCTTCATCTGTAAAAGAAACTAGTTTAGGTTTTCATACACAATACTTGAATGACGTAACACAGACAGCTCATATCTTTCCCATTGCTGGAACAGCGGCCTCCAATCCAATGTCCGAGACCCAGTGCGGGTTTAAGCAATAGATTAAATGTTACATTCGAGTAACAATGCCCACTTGACTTAGCCACTTTTAAAAAAAAAATTGATATGTTCGTGTTTGACCACCATCTCTCCTGATGGTAAGGGATGATTTGGTCGAAGATGAAGCACGCTTACCTAAAAGTAACCTATTCACTCTTGACTTAAAGACCCCTAGGTTATAGCTATCAGGAAACACAAACTCCGGCAGGGAATTCCACTCCTAAGGTATTGCAGAATAAGAAACTTTTCTTCTAATCTTTGATTAATGTTTTCAAATTGCCTTGAATATAAAATTTAAAGGCGAAGTCTCATGATTATATTACACTTAGTTTATGTTTAAATGCTTAATTATTCTCTTACCTTCATCGCCACTCGCAGGTTTAATTTCTACCGATTCTGTGCTCTGTGCTGATGATGGCCTTTTACTGTTGACAAGAAAACATTATTATATCAACAGGTACAAAATAAAATACGTGTGGAAAGTGCTCATACAAAAATATATTATTTTCTAATTTTGCTGACATCAGGGAGGTACAAATTACTTGAATACTAATTTAGTTATATTGAACGGAGCCGTTTAGATACTTATTACCGAATTGCAATTAACAATGAAAAACTAGTGATTGGTTTCAAAGTGAGAAACCAATCACTAGTTTTTACTGTAAATTTTTACTGTACTTTTACAGTAAAAATTTGTAGTAATCACAGAAGCTCTCTTTAAAAAGAGACACATCAAGTAACTGAAATCATATTTCTTAATTGGTAATAAACGACTTTAATTGACACCACGATTCTGATTACTTAGAAGGACAAACGGGATTTTTTCAATTTTCCAGTAGGGGAAATAACATTCCCCAAACCCCTTTCTTTAAATCCACCCAGTACTTCCGAATATTAGCACGTTTAACTGATTTTTTTTGCTGTATAATATTAGGTCTTTACCAATGAAATTGGAAATTTATATGAAAATATTAAAATATAAAAATTCTGGTATTTTTTGTTTCAGCTGTTCAAAGTACTGGCCTAAATTATCAATACTTACAATTTTGTCATTTCGATGGCAGTTGTTTATCCCTTTACTGTAGAAGTCTGCCGGACTGGCGATGAATTAAATCAACACGGTTTTCGAAAAAGTTTATTTGAATTTCGAATTGCGCGCAAATCCACAGATAAATAAATCTGAAAATGCTGGTTATAGAATCTTCAATTACGTAATGCCGGCTCTTCACGTTGGCCAACATAGTGGTGAATGTTGGCCAATGCCTATTGGCCAACGTGAAGAGGGGGTGTTTGAAGACCTATATTATTATTAGTTTACACAGTAGACGAGTTACCGTGGATATACGTCGTCGTGATGCACGTGATGGTGATGCGGCGTGTGTTGCGCGAGCGGTGCGTGCGGCGCGACCGGGGACGCGGGCCGGTGCGGCGCGGGCGCGGGGGGAGGGGGCGCCGACTCGCTGCACACTGGGAGAACAGGAACAAACATTAAAAATTAGGAAAGGCTATCTGTAAAATATCTCTTTTAGCAAACTGGGGACCTGGTGATCTGTAATACGAGGCATGCCTTTTAACTTTTGTCGTTTGAAGCATTGATATACTTAGTATATCAATGGTTTGAAGAAAAAAACACAACTAGAACCTTATAGTACTTTTTATTGTTTTTCAAAGTATTGACCATGTAGCTTAATACACTTTTCCATTTGCTCAAACCAGTTATTATAACATTTATTCCACTCTAAAGTGGGGGTGTTCAAAATGGCTGACTTGAAAGCGTCGACTGCTTCTTCACCGAACTGTAACCTTTGACCACGAAGACTTTTCTTAATTTTAGGAAATGTAAAGAAATCGTTAGGGCTTAGGTCAGTACTGTATGGAGGATGGTCAAGAATTTCTACTTTTTCCTGCTTCAAATACTCAATCTCGTTTGACGAGCTCTGTGTGAGCTTGCGTTGTCCTGGTGCAGGATGATGCGTCGCTTTGAGTTAGATTTTCGAAGTTCGGCGATGACTTGTGGTAAACAAACTGTGGTATACCACTCCGCGTTAACCCTTCTACGATTTTCAAGTGCAATAGTCGCAACATGGCCGGTTTTACCAACGAACGTGGCCGCCATCTTCTTTGAAGTGCTTCGAGAACGAACAACTTTAGTCGGCTTTGGCTCGTGTTGAAAGACCCAGATTGTAGATTGTTGTTTGGAATCAGGATCGTAGGCATAGATCCAAGATTCGTCACCACTGATGATGTCGTAGACGTGATTTGACTCTCCTCGGTTGAACCTTTGCAGAGTTTTGTTACACCATCTGACGCGGGCCGCCTTGTGATCGTCGGAAAGCAGATGCGGTATCCAACGGCAAACTAGCTTTCTCACACCAAGCGCTTCATGCAAGATCTTCTGAATGGTTGTCCCTGAGATGCCTAATAGAGCTTCTATTTCTCGATACGTCACATGACGATCTTCGAGAATTAGTTGTCTCACAGCAATGATGTTATCTTCAGTGAAGGCGGATTTTGGGCGTCCTTCGCGAGATTTGTCACTAACACTAGTATGTCCACGCTGGAATTCTAATCTTTCACCTTAATCCTAATACTTTCAACTGTTTTGAGATTCCAAATTTAAACACATTCGAATATAGAACAGTTCCAAATTCAAAATTGCCGGGAAATATGGAAACGACAGAACTTAAAAGGCATGCCTCGTACAGGCATTATGCCTAAATCAGACACCAGCTCCTCACATATTTAAGGTTATAAGCATTTAATGTACCCAGATATATCTAATTTGACTTAATATGTTATGTTATTATGTTTGTATTATTATGTGAGGACAAATAAATTACTTTTATTTATTTATTATATTATTGAATTTTCAGATATTTTCGTAATCCTTGCCAAGTTTCATGAGTAAGTAGAATAGAAACCTTTAAGGTAAGTACTTCACTTTGTGAAGTACAGTAGTAACCTTAAAGGTTTCTATTCTTTTGTGAACTCGCACAATATGCGATATACTATTTTTTAATTTATCGTATTGACTAACGTGTCAGATATTTTGAAAGCTAAAAGAGGCCTCGACGGCCTCTTTACCCCGAGTATTTGTTATAAGATTGATATGTCTTTGCGGTCTTGAGAATAAAGGTATAGAAAAAATCTACTTAGCCTTTTTCCTTTTCTTTTTAGTTGGAATCGGCTTCCAGTCTAACCGTATGCAACTGAGTATTTATGTTTATTATGGAGCGCCTGTTTATCTGACCTCCAGAACCTGGGACTGGGTAACACGATACGGGATTGGTTAATGGTGGCGCCTGCGAATGGTGGCGGGGACCATCACCGGGCACTACTCACTGAACAAACACTACCACACAATAGGTATAACGGACAGTCCCCTGTGCAGGGCATGCATGGGGACGGAGGAAACGGTGCCACACGTGCTCCTAGAGTGCACGGAAATCACCGATATACGAAAGCAAACCCTCGGGTCATTGAATTCCCTTAAGCCGGGTTTTCATAGTAAGAGTTGGCTCGGACCAAGTGCACTGGTAAGAGTGTACACGGATAGTGGTTTACACACGAGTTCTAAAAACCTCACTGTGTCACGTAAAGTCACGTTCACTTCTCTTTTTCTTACTTGTCGCCATTTTGTTTTAATAAATATGATCCACAGAGTACATTCAAATGATCCGAGTGAGCTCGAAAACTAGAGCAGTGTCCGAGTCTACTCGGATTAGATGCCAGCGTCCGAGTGCGCTCGGATTACGTGTTTACATGATACGAGTAGCGTCCGAGTACACATCCGAGTGCACTCGGTCCGAGCCAACTCTTACTGTGAAAACCCGGCTTTACAGACATCCTGAATAGACCGGGAGACCTGATCTGCTTCTGGAGGGAGGTTGGCTGGATGGAGTGACGGCCGACACCGCTCGCGCACAATGGTCTCGTGCAGAGACTAAGTGCGGAAACCTGACCAAAGAAGAAGAGACCCCTTGGTTAAAATAGTGCCAGTTTCCTGGCTTCTGTCTACCCGTAACGCCTGTCAAAGATGTCCAAAGACAGCTGAGACTAACGTATTAACGTATTATCCAAGGCACAGAGGTATCACACCGCTAACTTCCAAACTCCGGGTTACTACTGAGAAATTCCTTACAGAAAAACACAATAGTACTTGTTGCCTGACCCGGGAATGCAAGCACTCGACCAAGAGGCAGCTAATAAGACACCCACTATATTACCCTTTTTATACACAAAGGAAATATTCCAATATTAAAATGCAGCCAACTCACCTAAAGGATCCAGTGAATGTAAGTCAGCGTCTGACAAGACGTGCGGGTCTGTGGTCGTTCCGTTCTCCACTATCTCTTTTATGACGACTGAATGCGTCTGAAAAAAAAAGGTAAACAACATTTGTATGAGGTGATTTGTGGTGTACTAGTCAATCACTTGAAATTATTTGCCTTGACGCTAGATCGACTTACTTAAGGTAAAAGTCATTAGGACAATAACTTTGTTTTGAGGTTCATTTTGATCCATTGGTCAATACCGTTGTTTGATTTGTTCGAAATTCTTTCAAAAATCTTACAAAAAAGGAAAAGAAAAAAATACTAAAGTTCTACTTCAGATATCTTAAAAAAAAAAAACTATTTTTCAAATTCAAAGGAGATTGCCCGATTTGTAAGGAAAGTTGGGTCCCAGTGGAAAATTGTTGTGCCGTGAAGATTTTTATTTTAAATAATAGTAAAACATAGTATTTTCATAATCAGAAACCATTTTCCATTTATTCACCCTGGTTCAAAAGATATCATTGTTTTTCCGTTGTAAAAATCTAGGTTATAATTAGAAATAGACATTGACATTTCCTCCTTATTCTATTTAGATTAAGTGCCTATATATCACTATGGGGATGGGATTATGTCTTTATTACTTTATGTACATATAGTAGGAGCACAATAAAAAGTAGATAGGTACTCTCAGATGGTGTAGAATCGCCATTTAGATATGATAAAAAATGTATAATTAGGTAACAGTTTCAGCACTGGACTTTCATAATTAACGATATCTAATAGTGTTTGTCATCAAGAATACTTAATATGTACTCATATTTGGCGTACAGCTATTGTTGTTCATTTTAGATATATATATGGTACAGTAATACGTATAAAAAGGACAGGGATAACATCATTCTACCTCATCGTCGTAAAACAAAATGCTAACGCAGTAGCATTGAAGTTGTCAAATGTTGAGATCTAATTGAGATGTATACTATAGGTTACATATACTTAATTAAAAATAATTGTTTTTTTACTGTTTAATTATCGTTTTATTTTGATATCGATTACTCGATTAAAAGATGGCTTTAGTTATTTAATTCTTTGATACCTGGCAACTTTTTTTGTATACCAATTAAACCACAGACTACATTGAATCAAACGGATGTCGATGTAATGTTTAACTATTAATTAACTTTAACTTTATTCCCAGGGTGAAAGATTTTGTATAAAAATACCCTGTACACAAAATAATTAATAATATTTCAAGGTTATTATTAAAATCAGGCACATGATACCACAAAAGGGACCTGCTCCGTGGCAATCTCCTTTGAAACCTAAACTAAAAACAGTAAAGTCACCAGTAGATTATTATCATGTACGCGTTTAGAACTTCACGCTCATTGACTAATAGACGAATTTCTATGAATATGAGAAAGAAGAATATTAATGGAACAAACCTGTATCATTTGATTATTGTTATCCGTATCGGACGCATGTCCGGACGACAACCCGTCTTCCACGACGGGTAGATGAGTTACCACAACGCGGTTAGTGTCCATCACAACTGCTAGAACAAAACAAGACTTCAACACCAGAATGTAAGCTTCTATGGAATAACTCAACAATTAAAAATCCTGTTATTGTGTCTACAAGAAGTATTTTAGTCCAAGCGCACATTTTTGCCGCACGGATGAAGCTAATTTTGGCACAAGATTGCGAATTTTCGTAATTATTTTTACACTTGAATCATTAGTTCACGTTAACGTGCGAGGTGCAACAAATAACGCTGAGGTGTAGTAAATATTAATAGCGTGCTTAAACGAATTTTATTATATTTACAGACTTTGCAAGATGCATTTCGCTTATCTATTAGTAGTTAAACCAAGCGGTAATGCTTGCAGTATACTGTGGCGGCATCTATGCCACTTTTTATGAAATATACAATTGCAATATCCTGACGATAGCCATCGGGCATTTGTGCACCAGACACAATACTTATCTTGGATCACATCATCACTTACCATCAGGTGAGATATTGGTCAAACGCGAGCTTATATCAATAAATAAATTAATAGTTTAAAAAACACTAGAAAAACATGCTTTTATAAATGCACGTAAAATAAAATGTTAAGAAAACCTATACCGGATTTTCCTTAGGTTTGTTATAACCTTGAAGCTTGATTATGTTCAAAGTCCATTACGTGGCCGTTCTCACAAGTGAAAACACGACTATGATACGATATTCCATCATGGAATGCCAGTGCCTATCTTCCGGCTGCATCATCAGATCAGTTTGACAGTACCATATTATTGTATTGTCATCATAACTACACATAGCAGCCAATTTTCATTACGCTACGACCCTTGGAAGATGGTTAAATTAGTTACCTTAGATTCCATTACATAGTTAGTTACATACAGGTCGACCTAATAAAAGCATGTTAAAAAGAGAATGCTCCCTTCTAGTTTTTAGTTTTCAGTTTTCGTACTCAGTCCTTGCGTGAAACTATTTTCGCCTTCATCCCAACCAGCCTACCTCTCCAGAAGTAGATTAGGTATGCTAGATTAGATTAGAAAGGACTGCTAGATGTAGCAGAGTAGGTCTCCTGGTCTGTAGGACAATTTGGTGATCCTATGGCTTGCTTCCGCATTTTATTGACTCTTGTGCACAGGAATCACTTAAATAGTGAGGAAATAATGGTGCTTGTTAGACTAAAGCACCATTATTTCCTTCATCTCCATGCGTGATCTGCATATAGTCTCCCTATTAAATGGATAATTAACACACTGTTCCACATCATACCTGGTAAAGGATCTTTTTTTATATTTATATGTACACCTATGTTTTGAGAATGTTTTCATATTCTATAAAAAAAAATTACACCGTGGACTACCCGCGTATTTATTTTCTCCTGTGTCAAATCCACAGAAATCAAAAATACAGAGAAGTGGTAAGGGGGCGTATCGGTGTCCGCGCGACATGGCCACAGGGCTCATGTCACAGGCAAGTGGCCGTCTCCGCGAACTAGTGCGCTTTCGACGGCGATCGTGATAACATATATGAATGCCGAGTTGTTCTGTGGTATCTTGTAAAAACCAAAGCCAAAATCAAATCTATGTGAATCATGGAATCACTTACCATATGTAAGTACAAGTATTTTACAATATTTGTCTTTAAAATCATGAAAAACAATAAATCGTAAAATATTTCTTGGTTTTACTATGTTATTTTTGTTTTCAAATATCAGAGCGACTGTACTCCTTTTGCTATAAATACATTGCTCCTTAACCACTACCTGAGTTCGTCACTAAGTAACTGGACAAGCAATGTAAACATAACATACGAAACTGTATTACGCGGATTCATCGCGTAGTGAGGCCGCCACTTCTTGCGACGAATTAGTGATGTGCTTGTGCAGATCCACTAACGTAGGCTATCGACAGCAATGTCGATTGACGAATGAAATATTGCTATTATAGTTTAGGGGTTTTTCAACCGATGACATAAAAAAGAGGAGGTTATCAATTCGACGCGTATATTATTTTTATTTTTTTATGTATGATCACCGATTACTCGGAGACGGCTGAACCGATTTGAAAAATGCTTTTTTTGTTTGAAAGGGTATACTTTGAAATTGGTCCCATTGTCACCAAGTCAGGATCACAGGATAGAAGAGGAGATCCTGACTTGGTGTAATTTTTTGGTAAAAAGTTTTTTATAACATACGGAAACCTCTAAGAAAATATGTTTAACTTTTATTTTACATGAGATGACAGAAATAAAAATACGTTGAAAAGTCAAGTGTACAAAAAAGTAAAAAAAAATAAACAATTTATTTTACGCCCGCAGCATGCGTAAGGAGTTCCGACGTCGCCGTCGCTACAATAGTTTATTTTTCAATCTGTCAACCATTTTAGCCCGGTTGGAAGATCGATGTAAATAATGTTTTTTTACTTATTTTGATTTTTTTACAGAGTAGTAGAGAAATGCGTAACCAATATTCGTAAAGTAAGTTACTTTAATTTTAGGTTAATAATCGGTGGTGTTTTTCGGTTTAGAATTATCGTATGTTATGCCTTATCCTCATGCTGTTTCTTTATTTTTTATGGTTTTTGTATTTTGCTTCCATTGAAGCTTCGAATGCGTTATAATAATCGGCATGGTTCAGATAATATATTTGTGAATTGAGCTTAAAATAAGTCAATATATTCATGCTATTTATTTGTTATGCATGGATGTGTGTTTGTTTTCATATATTTAACAATTTCTCTACTAACTAGGATTTTTCTTATAACAAAAACCTATTATAACCTACTAAACTATTACCTGCGGTTACCCCGCAGGTAATAGTTGCGTAACACACTTACAGTAGGAATCGGTTTCATTATGCTAAATCAACAACACTCACTGCGGTATTTACGTTGTTGAGCAGACCAATATTTCGAATATATAAAGCAATGGATTAGCAATATACGTCAAAATCATTCAGATCTTGATTTATAGTGTGTTACGTAATTATTGCGATGCTTATTATGTGGTGACGTTTAGAAGTAGCTTAGGATCTATGTAAATGATAAATAAGTGCTTTTCGTACTTTTCAGCTTCCCAAAAGATGGTAACATAAAAAAGGAATGGATTGATGCCACAGGCATGCCACCTAACTGGTACCCTACAAAAAATAGCACCATATGCTCGGTTCACTTCAACGCAGAAATGTTCTAGTCTCTAAAGAAAAGTCGCAGGCTTTTTGAATGGACAATTCCAAAATTAAGAGTACAACTGATATTTGCAGAAGTGTGTTAAATTTTATTTTATTACTGAAAGCTATTCTCATGATTTAGGGTATTCATAAAATCAGTCATTCAACTTTTCAGGATTCTATACAACCTATACGGCTGGTATGTTCCGATCAAGAGCGTAATGTAAGTTAACATCGAATTCTATTTGACCTATCACTATGATAATTAAATATTAAGATTTAAGTCGAAAGCGCCTGGGTAGCCCTTAATACTTAGTAGGTAGTACTTAATAATAATTATGTAATGTTATGTTCTTAATAATATGTTTATTGTTATTGTAATATTTTCTGGACATGCCATTTTTTATTTGGTTCATTTTCAGGTGCCCAAAAAAATTGTACAATAATAAATGGAAGAATCGATAACTTTCCGATTTAGTCAATCAATAGCGTATATGTAAAATAAATTGCTTTTGCACAGCACAACGATAGCGACCGATGTTTTTGTGTGGGTAAATTCTACGGTGCATGGTAAATACACGCTGTGTTTGACGGAATAAGGTTTATTATTGATTGTATAGTACGTTCTGATTTAAGAAATGCGGGTGTGTGCGCGAGTGCGTATCTATTGATTTTATTAAACTGCATGTGTAGTTGTTGCCCCGCCCAGCGCCTAACTGGAGACACACGGTTCCGATATAATTTCGTTTGTTGACCAAATCTACTTATTTATTTTATCTATGGTCAAATCCATCCAAAGGTTGTCTGTAAAAGATCGCTTTTAGCGATAAGACCGCCCATTGTATCACCCTTTTTAGGGTTCCGTAGCCGAATGGCAAAAAACGGAACCCTTATAGTTTCGACATTTCTGTCCGTCTGTCTGTCTGTCCGTCCGTATGTCACAGCCATTTTATTCCGAAACTATTAGGACTATACATGTAAAACTTGGTAGATAGATGTATTCTGTGAACCGCTTTCCGATTTTAAGAGAAAATTTAAAAAACTATTAAAATAAAGGGGGCTCCCCATACATGGAACTGAAACTGAAAATATTTTTTTTCATGAAACCTATGCGTGTGTGGTATTTATAGACAGGTCTTTAAAAATGACATTAAGGTTTGTAAAATGACTTTTTCATAAAGTTAATCGTTTAAAAGATATACGCTTCCAAAGTGGTAAAATGTGTGTACCCCCCCTCTAACTTCTATAATAATGAAGTGAAAAATCTAAAAAACCATATGTTGTAGATCTTAATGTAACAACCAAAATTGGTTTGAACAAGATCGAGTCGGCAGTTTTTGACATACAGTATATTTTCTAAAACCGCAAATATAACTTTGTAATTAATACAAATACT
Organism: Tholera decimalis; assembly: GCA_943138885.2. Classification (NCBI taxonomy): domain Eukaryota; kingdom Metazoa; phylum Arthropoda; class Insecta; order Lepidoptera; family Noctuidae; genus Tholera; species Tholera decimalis. Next base: position 43,524,772 of record OW964550.2, on the reverse strand, counting down.
ATGAAAAACAAAGTTATTTGGCGTAGTTGTAAAAATTGCAAATTAGCTAGTTTAAGCCTAAGCTAGTTTTTAAGGTTTTTTGTTTTTTTTTTCAATTAAATATATTAAGTATATTATATTTATTATAGTTACCACGGAACCCTTCATGGGCGAGTCCGACTCACACTTGGCCAATTTTTAGTTGTAAAGTCCTTATTGTTTTACTTTTATGGTGTACAGACGCCAGCACATGAAGCTACTCAAAACTGTCAAATTTTCCCAATCAACCTAGAACCTAATTTCTTTAAAAATAAAGTTGAAAATCTATTAAATAAATTTGACAGATTGTTGTAGCTTGATGTGCTGGCATATGTACAATAAAGAATATATCTATCTATCTATCTTGTAAAATACTGGTCAAAAGATTGGTCTGATGGATCTCTCTTTCATCACATCAGCAGGTCAAGCCGTTGCATAGTATTCATTCATTCATTTATTCATTTAACAATATACATTGTGTGTGAAATTATCCTATAAAACTACAGTTGCAATACAATAATGAAAATAACATAGTCAAAAAATATAAATCCTATACGTTCACAACATTAACACATAATATTAAGTTCTTGTCAATTAGAAGAAATAAAAAAAAAGAAAACATAGTAATATACAAGTGTAAACACATATGGTCATAAAGTTACAAATCATCAATTGAGTAGAGACACTTATCCAATAGGAAGACCTGAAGATTTTTCTTAAATGCGGATGTGTAAATAATGCTTTTTAGGGATAACGGTAATTTATTAAATATTTGCCGGTATCAAGTTGCTCGGCTGAGTACCTGCAAGGTACACGAGCGTACAGCTGCTCACCTTTCATCTCGGAGAGCTCGTTCTCCATGAGCATGAGCGAGAGGTCGCGGTCGTCGCTGGCGCTGTCGCTGGAGTCGGTGGAGAGCGCGAAGGGCACGTCGGCGCGCGCGGCCGGCGAGCCCGAGCCGCTCCACGCCGCGCCCACGCTCAGCTCGCGCACGTCCGGGCACACGAACACGCCCTGCTGGCTCGTGCGCACCTATGCACACGGTGCATTAACCTCTACAGCCCCAGCGGCACAAAACGTGCCAGTAAACAAGTATTACTTGAGGCCCGCTGCCACTAATTTGTGCCACCAAACCCCGACCGATTTAAAACTGTATTTGTAGTAAAGATTAGTCTTAAAATCGTTTGTGACCGGGGTCAGATTACGCTTACGATAAGAGCCCGCCCGCGGTGCTTGACGAATGATTGACGTAAATAATGGCGGTAACTCAATCAATCAACCAATCTCCTAGCTCATTTCCTATTCGGGGTCGGCCATCCTAATACCTCTACGCCATTTCTGGTGATTTTGTGTCATATCTACAGTTACTAACTCAATCTAAAAATATTTTATTTCACATGGGCACTTACAAAAAGTCAGAAGTTAGTGCACGGTTCGAAATTGGACGGTTTCTATGAAGAAAAGACAGTCCACATTGTCAGCTATCGTCATCTGTTTAGCCTTTTATCGTAACTAGGTTGGCATTCTGGGTGCAAAAAGAGTAGACCGGGTCCAAAACGATACTCTACATTCCAAAACGGGTGTAGTGGATGTTGGCAAGAAAGTTGTTAGGCTGAAATAAGATTGGGCGGGTCACGAGAACCACTGAGCGAAGGTCTCTACAAGTGAGTGCTAGAGAATGAACGGTGCCGCCGAAGCCAGCCCAGAAAGAGGTGGTGAGACGACCTGGACGTCTGCCTTGAGAGCAGATTTGAAGCGGCGCGTGAAGAGGTCATGGAAGGAGATGGAGGAGGATAGGAGGAATCGACGAGGTTTGATCCGCCCGCCCCTCTTAAGTGTTGAAAGAGTCAGACACCTCACTCCATCTGTTAGACCAGTTGATACCCGTCAAGGACGGCGTTGAAGAGTAACAGCCCCCCGCGCAAGTGAATGAGGGAATACAGGGTCCTCTGGGACGGATCTGCCAAATACCAGCTTGAGGCACTGGAGTCTATCGAGAAATGAGCCAAGAGGATCATTGGCAACAAAAAATGACGTCAAATGCGAGCATAAGATCTTTAAAAAAAATATTATTCCAGCAGATCTTTCCACGCGCCCTAGACGGAGGACATCCATGAGGATCATCTCGAAAAAGCAATATTATGATAATAATTGAGGCGTTATATTTTATCGGTCATAAGTCCCTTCTTCATATGAGAATTGCCGATCATAAACGATAATAAGATAGAAAACTGTATGAGTATTAGATGTTTAAACTTCATGTCTCCAAGACCTGTCATCCTGAGTTGGCTTACTGCAGCTCAAGACTTAAAACTACGGTCTGCAGTTTCTAAATGACAATTTATATATGAACTTTCCTTATATCATCACGGTTAAAGTAGGACCTACCTGTAGTCCCAAGAAATTCGTGTGGTTGTGCGCTTGATGCGGTGAGTCGAGTGTATCGGTGACATGCGGCCATTCCGACTCGCTGCCGCCCTCTAGTCCGTTCTCTGACGGACATTCTTGGGGTTGCCGTCGTAATTCGTAGTCTAGTTCCTGAAAAAGCAGATGACCACTGCTTTATATAATCATCAAAGAAAATTATGTTGGTGAAATAAGAAGTTTTGGAGTTTATCCAAATACAAACTTAAAAAAACCTCTTTAAAATATCGATGTAGATAGTGTAGAAGTGTAGATTCCTGAGAGTGCTTTCTGCACGCCTCCTTCAAATTTAAAGTGCGCCAAATTTAAATTTCAGCAGCCCCGGGTATTTGCCTATTTTTCAAAAATAGTTTTGATTTAATTATTGATCAATTTTAAACTACAAAAAAATGTTTTTCGTAAAAAAACTGGGTAACATGGGTGAAACTTTAAAAAGAATTCTCATTAAATATTTTCCCGCCCAAAAACCCATCGCTGTCACGAAGTCGCATGACGTCATATTTCTCAAACAACAAAGTGTTTTTGAGGTTAGGATTTTTGTCGTCTTTCTTTCATTATGATTTTAAAATTATATTACCAATATTGTGTAGTGCCTTTTTGTGAAAATGACACAAACAGAACACCTACGAACGTTTTTTCAACACAAAATTAATATCTCGTTGTATGACAAGTCGACACGTTTGACAGCTTTGAGAAAAATGACGTCAAACTTCGTGATTGGTGTTTGCGGTCACGTGACACACAGATTAAAAGAAATGTATATAGAGAGAAGATATGAAAGTTACCTAATTAGTCTGCCATAATTTATGAGGAAACTGCCTATAACTTTTCAAATGTTTTTTTTTGTATTCTAATGTTATTGTACTGTTTGACAATCTTCCTACACTCCGCTCGGGTTCGTCACTCCCGAAATAAAATCCTCAACAAAAACATATTAACGAAATGTGACCAATTTTTCCTTACCTGAAAGTTGACAATCTCGTCATTCGCGATGAGATTGTTGATCTGCGGCTGTCCAGCGTTCGTGGGACATCTGAAGAACTCTTCTAGAACCTTCCTGGTTTCTGAGAACTCGTATAGGTAGTCAAACGCGGCAGATCCAGACGGCGGACTGATGTCCCGGCTTTCTGTTACTACCCTCTGGAAAATACAAGGGAGATTTGAGGATGAAGGACTTTTTAGTTGGTGTCCGGTTGGAAATATATAAAAGTAAAATTGGAAATCTTATTTATACACACTATATCTATCGTCCCTTATACAACTCTCCTGTCGCAGATCTGCTGGTGCTGCTTATTTCAGAAATTTCTTTCTCTTTTGTTCTGTATTTATTCTATTCTTTTTTAAGAGTCATGTTTGTTTTATGTATGTGTATTATGTAACATATTTTGTATTATGTATGTGCTCCTACTAGAGTGAATAGTGAATTAATTAGACTCATCCCAAAACAAAATTGTGTGGTACTTCCACACAATTTTAAAGAAACACGATCTTCTATTAAATATAATTTGAGTGAATAATGAACTACAAAAATGTCATATTGATTTGAAATGAAATAAAATATTTATTAAAATTGGTTACAAATAGCACACATGTCATTTGTTGCCGTTTTAAGTTTAGCTAGATGATTTCATTCTATTAATGTCTTAGAAATTATGTTCAAAAATCTCACCTGAGGAAACCCAGGCCTCGGCGACCTCGTAGGCTTTTGCGTCCCCAATCCGTATCTCCTCGGCGACCCCTCGTACTCAGCAATAGGTAGCTCGCCAATGACCCTGGTGAGGCGCGACTTGTCCTCATCGGGCGAGAGCCACACGCCGGAGGGACTGGCGTCACTCAGGCGCACGTCCTCCCGAGAGGGACTCGACTCACTCCCGTCACTCACTTCACTCTTACAGTTCAATACATCACTATTATCACCGTTTTTAATATTGTCTAAAGTTCTCTTAACACTGATATCGATCTCATCGTCACTAGCTTCCGGTTCCGTCCTCAAACCTAGAGACACAGAATTCAATATCACTGAAAATAAAAGAAACAGAAAAAAATATTGTATGAATAACAATGGTCATTGGATAGGATGGTACAGGTTTATTGGTGTTGTAAACTTTTGGTAACCACTTCATTTTGTAAACTTAATATTGATCTAGCAGATAGATATATTATTGTGTTTAGTTGATCTGGCAGATGTTTCTCAAGTTGATCTGGCAGATGTTTCTCAAGATCTAATCTATCTAGTAAGAAGTGGTGTTATAAAATTTTTCGTAAATTACTTACTTAATGATAATTGAAACGGATGTAGTAGAATATGATTTTGACAACAAAGTACAAACAAAGCGACAATTAAAGCAAACAAACAGACAAATGGCTGTTACAAAAAGTTTACAACACATTAAATTATTAATTAACAATGGTGTTATTAGGGTGAAAGCAAAAGCGAAGATAACAAAAAGCAAAGTAAACTGTGATTTAAAATAAAATATTAACATGTTAAACTTCACAATTAATCATTATTTCACAGCTGAACATTAAAAGCGATTTACATTGAATTTTAATACACATCGTGAACTAGTTTTAAAATTAAAGCCAATTTATAGCGTTTACTTTACAGAGGTTGGATGAACGCAGGCTTGATCGCCAGTTCTTTTGTCAACACCGAAACCAAGAGTCGTAAGGAGCAGGGCATGGTGGGCTTTTAGTCAGAAGTAGTCTGATAAAAAAGGCCTGGGAGGGATTCTTAATTTCATAACGCATGTGTGTGTCTAAAAATCTACCCTCAGCTAAGTCAATGTCAGTCAGTACATCTTGTCTCAAATGATTTTTTGAAGTTCCTGCATCCATGAATTCGGTTCAAACCGAGGACACAAGCGTGCGTTCACCATAAGTGTTAAAGAAAAATGCACAATCACCTTTCCAGTCATCACTATCATCGAACACCACGACTTCCCCATCAGCCACCACGGCAATGGGACTGCTCTTGGTGCTAACATCGGTCGTCTTGTGGGGGTCGAGTATGGGGGAACTGTTCTTGGGGATACCCATCGCGCTCTGCTCTAGTATGACGTCACGATCACCATTCGTGTACGTCGGCGAGGTGTGGCGGGATATCATTTTCTTAGGCTCATTGTTTATTCTGTGTAGGGATATCTGGAAACACAAAATTGATACGTTTTAGAATATTTTGGATATTTTTTCAAGTTAAGTGTTTTAGTCGTCATTTCATCAGTCAGTTCGTCATCTGCTTAGGCTTTTTCCGACGTCCTGGGTCAGGCTGTGGTGTAAGGCGAGCGGGAAAGTGATGCAGTCGCCACCTTCTGCGAAGCAGTCAAACTGGAGAAGGAGGCCGAACGCGTGAGGGACAGACAACTCTCTTTTTAACCCCGGCAAGTGTTGCCTTCGCCATGTTTTAGTACCTACAGTTTTTATTAGAATGTTTGATGTATATTCTCAGTGCGTAATCTACTAGATAATAGGTATCCCACTGTGTTAAAATTTCGGATTTATTAAAGTCTGGTCATAACAACTCGCGGAAACAAACTGCCCTGTTCATGAGTGTACCAGAAAGGCTGCGGTCCGACAAGAATGGCGCTGTATAACAGAACTAGTCCCTCAAACAGTTTCTGATTAAAGACCACGACCACTCTGTCAATTTGTTTGCCATGTATAGCGAATTAATTTGTCCGCATTGTAGCACTTCCATATTCAGCGGTGAAAGTTTAAATACAAATGGTAGCGTTTTGATTGTCTGCATATATTTTTGGTACGACTTAACCTGCAGGAATTTCTCTTACTTTAATTTGTACATAAATGAAATGGATGGTTGTCTATTTAAACGTCTGAGGGATCCCTGTAAGAACTGGCCCGGTTTCCTGCGAATTTGTTTTAGCCTAGGTACTCTATCGCTTAGTGACACAGAATAGAATCCGGGATAGACTCAGGGGCGAAATCGCAGCGACATCCCCCAAATATTTTCAGAGGATCTTGTCTACAGTCTTCTTTGGCTAATGTGTTAGGAAGGAGTCAAGATGGTCATGCCAGCGATTCTTAGGCCTGCCTCGGCTACGATGTCCTATGAATTCTACTATACGAGTACGAGTCGTAAATGAGAGAATATGGGCTGTAATCCACCACGTGGGCACAGAACGGGATGAAATATGTCGTCGGATTTTCGTTCTTAGGACAAGCCAGTTTTCCCGCGATGTTTTCCTACGAATCCTACTTACTATAGATACATTTCTGTGAGATTTTACGTACCAGGACTTTGTATCCTAATTGATACGGTAATGTAATGTCTGCAGGAATCATTTTAAGCTTTTTTCAATACCGGTAAAACGCAGTTTTTGATAAAAATAAAATGTTTTTTCACTCCACATTCAAAATATATTTCATTAAATCAGTTCAAACATTTCTTCAGAAAAACAGTGATCGATCATGTCAAAAATCTGTAGAAGTATTGAGATGCGATGCGTTGATGTGTGCTGAATACATATTTTTATCTTTTTGATATTTATTCGGTCACACTCTTTCAGATAATAATCATGATAGTATAATAATCTGAGACGAGATAAAAGATTTGATAAAACTATTAGTGACTCATATAGAACTAATTAAGTTATGATTAGTATACACACCCCGACAGAACAAACAAACGGACGATCTATCCCCCAGCTTATGTCTCGGTGGGCGGAGCAGGGCAGCCGGCAATACAAACAAACACTGATTTTGAAATAATCCTATAGTTGTAAGGGCAAACGCACACAGGCGGATAGCACAGCAATAAAAAATAAGGTTTCTTTATCAAGGTGACTTGAACACCCTGCAGGATAGGATGGCCAATTCCTCAATTCCAATGTAGCCATCCTAATTATATGCGGTTTCTGACCATGCACAAATTATCAAAAAAGGTGAGGTCACTCTGCGAAGCATTGGTCGGGGTTCCAAATGTGAGAAGCAAGTTTATTTTTTAAATGGGCAAATTGACAATTTGTCTGAGTGCTATCAGTGTTTTCTAATAATCATGGTAAGGGAGGTATGTAAGTTTCCAGTTGTGGGAAAGGGGAGGGGGGGCTTTAAATCAGTGTTCACCAGTGCTGTGCTCGCTCTCTTGCCGCACTGAAATTCGTTGTTGTTAATTTTTTCTGTCATAGTGTTGCTCTACGTCGGACTACGACCCATCTGCTACTAAACTGCTCTGCAGGCCTAAATATTTCAGAAATCCAGGTACCCGCCGTGAAATAATAAGTAAAACGAAGACGTTGCTCGCCTTTCTGGATGAACTAGGATGAATCGAATGATTTATTTGTGCTACCCATACGCAAAATACGCGGATGGTTGAGGAGTTGCCGACACGTGTCATACAAAAATTTTTTTTTACAAAAAATAGTAGGTACCGACTTCCATATCAAAACACTACAAAGCCAAAAATAACTTTAATTTCGGTAGTCGGTGTTATTGGTTTTGGATTTTCTTTTTTTTTCACACCGCCTTCCGAAATTAAAGTTATTTTTGGCTTTGTAGTGTTTTGATATGGAAGTCGGTTCTATTTTTTGTAAAAAAATTTTTTCTACGCCTTTTAGTGGATCGGTCTGTAATTTATCTAGTTACAAAAGCCATAATTTCAACAACTTATCACCTTTTACAAAATATTGCTTTTCCCGATGCATAGCCGTTAATTTTTGAGGAGTTCTCCTGGTACTTGACCATCAGCTCTACATCACCATACTCGTAATGTATTGCGACGAGCATGAAGTGTTTAACATCCGTACTCAAGTAATCGAATCGCAATCCACGAAATACTTATTATTCAGTAGTTTCAGTGGCCATCTGTGGTCTTCATCATCAATTCAACTTCCTCAAATGGTACTTTTCGAAAGCAACTGCTCAAGGTACTATAAGAAATACCCAAAACGCTATAGATGTGCCTATAATATTTGAAGAGTTCCCTCGATTTCTCCAGGATCCCATCATCAGATCCTGATTTCGTAACAATGGGACCAACTAGAAAGTATACCCTTTCAAACGCAAAAAGAATTTTCCAAATCGGTCCAGCCGTCTCCGAGTTATGAGGTAACATACATAAAAAAAAAACAAAGTTCAAGACGAATTGTAAACCTCCTTTTTTTGAAGTCGGTTAATAAATACATACAATGCAAGCACATTAGCACATACGTTGACAGATGTGAATGTAATACGAATCCCTCTGCGTCCGTAATCGCCAGTGTACTATTCACCCGACACCCCTTACAACCGACATGGCGGCGCCGACTATCCGGCGACACGCTCGTGTGAAAGAGCAATTTATATCTACTTATTTCTTTAAAGCCTTCGCTGCAGTGGGTTAAAAAGCTGTGCTGAATGACGTCACTTTAAGCACGCTAACTTCGCAGCTCCCAGTTTAAATGATGATCCTATGTAGTACTGGTTTTTTGTTAGTGTTATTTATGGGAGTACAATTTTTGGACGTGGGTTCAAACCCAGACAGGCACATTACTTTGAATAACTTTCATCATCACCACTAGTGAAGAAACCTAGGACCAAACATCCATAGACATGCGTTATCTACCAAACCGCACTGAAAATAATATTTTAGCTATCGCAATTCAACCAAAAGCTGTTGTTATCAGAACATAAGTAACTTGGTACATATTCAAATGAAAAGAAACCAGGTAAAATATATTTTCTTAATACACTTCCTCAAAAACTGGCTCTTATCGCACTACGATTAGGTTCAACATGCAATGTATTTCACACTCGTGGATTTACCATTCCAAATTTTGCCACAGATAACATTAAACAACTATTCAATTCCCTATATTCGGCGGTGATTGTTTTTTTTTTTTTTTTCACAGCAAAGAAAAGCTTGTTTTTAAGTATTTTATGAAAATTTAAATTGTGTTTATGAACAGAATATCAGAAATAAACATTATTATTTATAAAATAATTTTGATTTTATCAACAAATTAACATTTATTTGTGTTCTAAATTAAAAAAAAATATATTTTATTTTAATATCAGGCTGTTTTGCGGCTTCATACCTTTGCTTCTCCTTTAATTCTCGAAGGTAAAGCGCGGGGAAAACAAAACTTTTCGTTCTATTATTTTATTTCTTCGAAAGTGTATTGAAAAACATCGTTTGATACACGTAGACATTTGTTACTGCAGTACTCGGCTCCATAACTCCGTCGCCTTGCGGATCGGGCGTAACTCCGCCTCGGCCGCAATAACAAACTTTATCCATTTGTATCAAAATGTACTATTCTGTGTACTTACGACAAAACTTAAAGGCACAATAATTATGACATAAATAAAGGAATCTTGCTATATTAAAATAGTCACCCATCCTGGACTCAACCAGAGTAAAGACAGTAACATTCGATATCGATTCATGCGTTATTATTTACCAACCGACTTGGTATATGTCGATATTCCGTAAGCTTTTTAATTAGAAATTGAAATGATGAAAATATTCCCGCACAAAATCACTCTTAAAACTTATAACCGTTTTAAAATCTTACCTCGTTGCTAAGATTATCAGTAGCGTAGTCTACAGTGTCCTTCGTGAGGGATCGCACTTTGTTCCTCAGGTTGTGTTTGTGTGTGTTGTTGTGCCGCAGCTTGCGAACCGCCTTCGTCCTGCTCTGGGAGTAAAGCTCCCGACCTCCTGCGATTTCTATGATCCTGGTAGCAGGAAAGAAAACTGTGTTAAAAATCATACATCAAACAACAGCAAAGAAGTATAATTACAGCAGAACATCGGAAAAGAGTAACCATGGAGTTTCTTGAAAATTCTATTTAATAAGAAACGACCAATTCGAACAGAGATCTAGTTACTGACGTTTTATAACTGCCTCTGTTTTGTATTTTGATGGAACAAGAATTTTAAAAACTTTCAGGTGATGTAGTTAATTAACTAGCTCAGACAACTTGTGTTATTGAGTGCCTTAGAGCCAATTCTCTGCGCGTCATCCTTTCCTGTGTTTTTTATACCATTTTGACATAACAATGCTTATCTCAAGTAAAGAGTAGTACTAAGCGTTTCAAATGGTAATAGGAATTTCAATGACCTGTATTTGTCAGATATCACTCAAAAAGTAAGGTTGCAAAGAAAACTTAATAGCGAAAAATAACAACGGTTTATTTTATTTTTTTTAACCGAGTCTCACATCAAATTATACTATATAAAGCTAGATTACCACTCACTCACTGACTGACTGACTGACTCACTCATTGACATAATTGTTCTCCCAGATGGTGGATGGGGAGGTGGGTATATTTTGACAGATTCGTAAACAAGTAACTCTCAAACCTACGGGAAAAGTGCCAAACCTCCCCTTTCCCCCCCCCCCCCCCCTATCGTATCTCGGAAACTACGAGACCCGTATTTTTTTCTTTTTACGGATTCGTATAGAGGAGGCTCGGTAAAGTAAAAACCATTTTTCAAAGTCCCCCCCCCCGCCCCCCTTCTCCCCCCCTTTAGGCGGATCTCGGAATCTAAGAGACTTGGAACATTTTTTTTCAGATTCATTTAGAGGGGCAATGCTTTAGTCGAAATACTTGTGCAACCCCCCCCATCACCCCCCCCCCCCTCTTTTTTTTTTTTTTTTCACAAGCACGCGAGGTGCTTGCACCTCGCGCAACACGCAAATACTAAACCCCCCCATCTCCCATATTTAATTATCACAAGTTCACATTTCAGAATTATATAAAAAGGGCTATAATATTTTTTTTGCGTTGGGATATGCTCAAGTCTACAAAAATCTTATTTTATATTATATTATATAAAGCTAAATTACCACTCACTGACTGACTGACTGACTGACTCACTCATTGACATAATTGTTCTCCCAGATGGTGGATGGGGAGGTGGGTATATTTTGACAGATTCGTAAACAAGTAACTCTCAAACCTACGGGAAAAGTGCCAAACCTCCCCTTTCCCCCCCCCCTTCTCCCCCCCCCCTATCGTATCTCGGAAACTACGAGACCCGTATTTTTTTCTTTTTACGGATTCGTATAGAGGAGGCTCGGTAAAGTAAAAACCATTTTTCAAAGCCCCCCCCCCGCCCCCCTTCTCCCCCCCTTTAGGCGGATCTCGGAATCTAAGAGACTTGGAACATTTTTTTTTTCAGATTCATTTAGAGGGGCAATGCTTTAGTCGAAATACTTGTGCAACCCCCCCTCCCCATCAACCCCCCTCTTTTTTTTTTTTTTCACTAGGTCGCGAGGTGCTTGCACCTCGTGCACCGCGCAAATATTAACCCCCCCCCATCTCCCCCTATCACCTCCCCCCCACTTTTCTTTTTTTGTTTTTTCACAAGCACGCGAGGTGCTTGCACCTCGCGCAACACGCAAATACTAGTTATATTATATAAAGCTAAATTACCACTCACTGACTGACTGACTCACTCATTGACATAATTGTTCTCCCAGATGGTGGATGGGGAGGTGGGTATATTTTAACAGATTCGTAAACAAGTAACTCTCAAACCTACGGGAAAAGTGCCAAACCTCCCCTTTTCCCCCCCCCTTCTCCCCCCCACCCCCCCTATCGTATCTCGGAAACTACGAGACCCGTATTTTTTTCTTTTTACGGATTCGTATAGAGGAGGCTCGGTAAAGTAAAAACCATTTTTCAAAGTCCCCCCCCCGCCCCCTTCTCCCCCCCCCTTTAGGCGGATCTCGGAATCTAAGAGACTTGGAACATTTTTTTTTTCAGATTCATTTAGAGGGGCAATGCTTTAGTCAAAATACTTCTGCAACCCCTCCCCCATCACCCCCCCCCCCCTTTTTTTTTTTTTTTTTCACAAGCACGCGAGGTGCTTGCACCTCGCGCAACACGCAAATACTAAACCCCCCATTTTTTTTTTTTTTTTTTTCACAAGCACGCGAGGTGTTTGCACCTCGCGCAACACGCAAATACTAAACTCCCCCCATCACCCCCCCCCCCCACTTTTTTTTTTTCACAAGCACGCGAGGTGCTTGCACCTCGCGCAACACGCAAATACTAGTTTAAATATAATATTTAATTATTTAAAGTCATAATTGTTTTTTTTTAAACACACTTTTCTCTCTTATTTTCATTGTTGGCACCAATACGCCTGAAAGTAAAGAGAAGTATGGAGCGAAGGCCCAGATGTCATGTCAAAATTATTAAAACTTTATTTTATTTTTGATGATAGGTTTGCGTTTGTCCACCAAAATATGGAAAGGGGACTAGTTTTCTTCGCTCAAAATTTTGTAAATAAATAATTTAATAAATCCTTGTTTTGTTCACTCTATCCAAATGGCGCTACGGTTTTCCTAATAGTAGTTGAAACGCACTGTAAATGGCAAAACATTACAGCACATAGTTTAGTATGAGTATAAAGATTATTAGGTGTTTACCTGGAGTCTCTAAGCTTATAGGTGCCTCCCTTGGAGTTGAGTATAACTAGCTGGCTCTCGTTGCCTCGCTCCTCGTCAGACGAGGCGTTGTTAACGTTGTTGGTGTCGCGGTCGCGACCCTCCAGACTGGAGGTCAACCTGAAACGTTTGAGGTATACTATTAATACCTTAACAATGTCTTTGTTAGCATTCCAATAGAAGAAAATAGAGATGAGAGGTCTACAAGAGAATAACGTGCAGTTGGATAAAGGTTCCAAAACAAATGAGAATGAGTCTAAAGAAGATAGTGGGGCAGCAAAGTCTATTTGTTTATTTAAATCAGCTGATTATAACGAGAAATAAATAATAGAACATATCACAATAAAACTCTAAATTCCAGTAGTTGTCCAGTGAAAAAAGGACATAAAAATCACACTTTCAAAAACTTTGTTTTCACAAACTTTTTAAAGCACTTGTAAAACGTCAAATAAAGGGCTAATTACGTTGCAGAATCAACATGGCGGAGCCTGCGCCCCTTTGGATCGAGTTTGTGGATATTAATGTGTTTGCCCACGTACGATGTCTGCAATCATAGACTGTTTGAGGACATAAAACGCTATAATTATCACTTAATGAATATCTGTATGCATATAAAGAGAGTTGAGAGTTGTAAAGGGGTGGCTGATAGGCTCTGTGTCTACAATAACTGCTTTATCGACGACGCCGACGGTAGAAGACCCTGGCTGGAATTAAATTTAGGATATTTTTTGGACTATATTTTGCAGAAGGCGCGATTTAAAAGAACGCAGTGCGATAATGTAGCTTATTATCTACTACTGTACGATATAATCCTTTGCCACTAAAAACACCCAAGGGAACTGAGGTGGAACAAACTTGACATAAGTAAAACACGTAGCGATCGCTCAGAAACAGAATTTGGAAGTGCAGTAAAAAGTTTTAATAGTCTTTGCAAGTATTCTGCACTCCCTAACTCCGTGGCCAGCAACCTACCTGCCTCCTCTGGGCACCTACCATGTTATACACCTTAGTTTACCTGTCGTGTGCGTGCTGCATGTTCTTGGGGCGGCACTTGGGGAAGAGCCGCGTGATCCGCTCACCGACGTCGGAGCCGGGCGTGGAGTCGCCCGCGCCGTCCGTTCGGGGCGGGGCCGCGTTCATGTCGCCAGCGCCGCCGGCGTCACACCGCCACCGCCTCTACCGGCAAGAGGTGCCGCTACGTTAGTTAATAGAACTCTACTGGCTCACTGAAGAAGTTGGGAGAATTTGAAGACGAAGTAAACTTACGTAAAATCTGTCAAGAGACAAGTAAAACTGGCCCTGCGCAGCCCGTATCTAGCTGGAACCTGGACTAGAAGAGAAGTTTGACGCTCGGATGCTTTGTTATAGTGCGATATGAAATTAGCTTGAGTACTTACATTATCAAAACAAAAACCTGAAGTGAGAAGTGGTTTTTAATTCTTTATTTTTAATGTGTTTTTGGTAATACTGTTTTTTTAATGATAATAGTTTTTACTTTCTGTTGTTATTGGAATTTTTGTTTTACTAATCATAATTTAAATATGTGAGTTTCAATCAGTTAATTTAAGTCTATTCTATAATTAACGGCTAGATAAGACTGAGGCTGTTTGTAACTTATACCCACAAACTGCTGTATACGGAAGCCGTTGCTTAACCGTAATAAATAAATAAACCCTAAAGATCAGATAAGGAGATACCTCAATTACTCAGAACTAGAAAACTCTTGTTTTGACATACTTTTAGATCTAGCTTAAAAGAAGTTCGTGTATAAAATCACGCAAAAGACAAAATCGGGTCATACACATACTATGCCATTTCTGTAGACATCCAGTCCGCCAATGTGCCAGGTCAAAGTCCATTGACCTGTTCACTTAACAAATGGTAGTGTAGCTAATGTTTTTAATGTGAATTCTAAAACGGTCCGGAGTCCGACAACTTTCTATGTTAAACGTGAGTAATTAAATGATGTTAGTTTTCAGTACAGAAAATTGTTGAGCGCGCTAGCAGCAAATTACATTTATTTGATTTAATGAGTTCTAAACTGAATTCTGATTTTGAAATACAAATTAACAAAATAGTGCTTTGAACTATAAAATAACGTTCGAAATAAGAAATTATTTTGGATTTCACTATTCTGGAATCCGGATTAAAACTATTAAATTTTAAAGCATAAAAAGTAGGAGTTTCTGGTTGCCTTTTTTTGTTTTTTACACTGACTTCGAAAATAAAAGTTTTTTTTTTGTGTTGTAAGAAAGTTGTGTCAGACTTCTACTATCTAAAAACCCACCGTGTTCCTTCAATTGCCCTTGCGTTACAGGGTCAGTGTATCTTATTAGAACATTTTCGCATCCCCAACAGGAAGTGTCTCACTAGGTAGAAGGAACGTATTCATTATTTACTCGTAAATTATTCGGATCTTTATTAAAAGTAGATACCTAGGTTGTAGGGTGATGCTTATTCCTAACGAAACCTCTTCTAGTAAATAAATATAAAAAATTTGCGAAATTACTCAAAACATCTAGAACTTAAGAATCTTACAAGGATTTTTAATTAATTTATACAAATCTTGGGAACTTATTTACGACACGATTTATACACAAAAAAGGTGGAGGAGTCTCCTTTGAACAAAATCATCAATTTACCCGCACCATCGTTAAACATTTGTTTAAGTACCAAATACTTTTCATGCAACAATAGTACGTTTTATTTATATTTGACATTCTATTTTTACTATTGATTATTCACAGAAAATGAGAAGACATTATTAATCTTTCTTACACAATTGTTTATTTTATTTTATTGCAATATTCTTATAAAATTAGACGTCTAGTTTTTAAATTCATTATTTAAAATTTCATGTGAATTTGCTTCAATTTGCTATTTTATTATCTTTGACATGTTTTTTTTCTTCGTTTCATATATTTTAATGGTATCTACTGTTTTGTTTTACACAATTTCTACACAATGTATATTGTTCTGACATAAATGACTAATGACTTGCCTAAATTATTTCTGGTCCCGATTCAACAATCGCTACTGTATTCCAATGTTACTTGACCGTATGTATGTAAATCAAATGCGGACTACCTCTTTAGATTTCTTTGAGATGAAGTAAAACCTGTTTTAGTTGAGTTGATTGGTTGTACATTTTAGACTAGGCAGTCAGTGGAAATAGAACGATGATTATAACAACAAGTATAAATAAATATTCAAGAAGAATTCAAGAATTAGTGTCTGTTATTCCCTTTCGAAGTGCTTCCAGGTGACTTAGGTTAGGTTAGTATACAATGTGAATTACAAAGACAGCCAAACAGATTCTATGGAATTTTCGAAGACGTCTACTTATTTCGAACCAAAGAGTATTTTAGGACAAATAACTAGAGAGTAACTTAGAGTATTAGACTTTCCTTTTGACTTGTTAGTTGAGATTACTAACGCACCGCAACACCTAAACGCATTATAACAACCCTTTAATTTGACAAATTCTCATTTTAATATGTAATACAATGACAGTAAATCTATCTATGTAACGTGCCTACTACAAACTTAACTAATACAATTTCCTCCAAAAGCATAACTGAATAAAAACTATTTACCAAAAATTAAACCGACTTCCAAAAAATATTGGCCAAGTGCGAGTCAGACTCGCCCATGAAGGATTCCGTAGTAACTACAATAATGTAAAAAAAAATATATATGTATATTTAATTGACAAAAAAAAAATCTTAAAAATTTCTTAAAACTAGCTTATTTACATTTTTTTTTACAACTACGCCAAATAACTTTGTTTTTCCATGGTGTTTGTATGAATTACAAAGTTATATTTGCGGTTTTAGAATTTTTTTTTTTAGAAAATATCACAAAAACTGCTAACCCAATCTCGTTCAAACTAATTTTGGTTTAAAGTTTACATAAAGATCTACAGACGTGTTCTTTTTTTTAGATTTTAACTCCATTATTACCTATAGAAGTTAGGGGGAGGACACATTTTATCACTTTGGAAGCGTATATCTTTTAAATGATTTACTTTATGAAAAAGTGGTTTTAGAAACCCCAATGTCATTTTTAATACACTGTGAATTACAAAGACTTCCATCATGATTTCCTGTCTATATGTAGATACTACAAACGCATAGGTTACATGAAAAAAAAATTACAGTGGAATAAAATGGCTGTGACATAAAGACGGACGGACGGACGGACAGACAGACAGACAAACGACAGACATGACGACACTAAGAGGGTTCCGTTTTTCCATTCGGCTACGGAACCCTAAAAACACTGCAAAGTGAAAAATGATTTTTTTTCGGTAGTCGGTGTCTTTAGTTTTGTATTTTTGGTTTGGCACCAATTTCCGAAATTAAATTTATTTTTCACTTTGCAGTGTTTTTTGGAAGTCGGTTTAATTTTTTGGTAAAGGTTTTTATTTCACTTTTTTTAGTTGTTGTTTAGTTGGTCGATTTATAATTTACCTAGTTACAAAAGCCTAAATGTCAACTAATAACCTTTTACAAAATATTGCTTTTCTCTATGTTGGGAGGTTAATTGTTGACGAGTTCTCCTGGTACTTCACCATCAGCTTCACTTCACGATATGCATTGTGACGAGCGTATTGTGCTTAATAACCATATTCAAGCAATCGAAGCGGAACCCATGAAATACTTATTATTGAGTAGTTCCAGTGGCAATCTGTGGTCTTCATCATGAGGTCCACTTCACAAATGGTGCTTTTCGAATGCAACTACACAATTTACTATAAAACATACTCAAATCACTATAGGTGTGCCTATAATATTTGAAGTTCCCTCGATTTCTCCAGGATCCCATCATCAGATCCTGGCTTGGTGACAATGTGACCAACTTTGAAGTATATACCCCTTCAAATAAAAAAGAATTTTCCAAATCGGTTCAGGAGTCTTCGGTGAACATACATAAAAATATAGATATATATATATATATATACGCGTCGACTTGATAACCTCCTCCGTTTTTTTTTTTTCGCCGGTTAAAAATAATCACCAAAACATAAACGTTCAGTTGAAATGGTCCCAGTAAACACACCACCATTACCATAAATATATTACTTAAAATGGCCGCCATAAATACTGTAGATTAACTCCATTCTGCAATAACAAAACGACTCGAGCGCATTCGCGTAGCAGTACCTACCTACATGTTAATCGCTTGTAGGTTGTAGGAGCGCGGGGGTTTATCACTAGTGTTCGGACAAGGCACCGGGGTATCGGGGCCACGAGCCAATGGCGTGTTTCGCATGGCACCGACTGTAACCGCTGCCAAACTACCAGATCGATAGAACATTAGTGGTGTGGCTACTGAAACTGCGTGAGCGGTAAGCGACGAAGCGAGAGTCTACGAATACAATTTGGGTAAAATGTCAACTTCAATTTTAGTTTTGCTGTCTGAAAATGGCTATGCAGACACGTTTAATAATAAAATCTTTATCAAATCCAGCCGGGTTTGCTAGAATTTTCTAACAAGATACCGCGGCCCGGGATCGCAAGAGCAAATGAAGGAACACCCTCTTCCACTCCACCCAGAGCGGAATATTTTGATTATTTTCCAACCGGGAAACAAAAAACATTAATTGAAATTGTTTATTGAAATAATTGATGTACAAAGTGCTAATTGAAGTGCACATAATGGATTTTGATTCGAATTCATTTTGATATTAAACAGAGTTCAGGAAAATTTCTTTGTACATTGAATGTTACTGAAAATGCTCCTCATAAAAATCACAAAGTCCTTTCAAAGAATCACAATCGAAATCGCTGCCTTAGCAAACGCGTCGTTAATAAAAAACTATACTTTGGCACAGATGCCTGATGTCTTCAGCATTCAGTGAACATTTCGTACGCGTAGCTCAGCTTGTCCTAGTTTTATGGAAAATGTTTTATCATGAATGTAACGGGTTCCCGCTTCCTTTGCAGCCCCAATAGGGTTGCCTTATCAAAGATCAGCGGCCGGACAGAGCAGCTAATTTGACGGGACGTTTTTTCGCTACATTACGTGTGAATGACACGGTACCAGACGAAACGTACACTTATTGGAACGAAATAATACGATTTTCAACGTAATCTCGTAGATTTTACGGTAAACTCAACTCAGATGCCCGGGTAAAACAATCGAAACCCCAAATAAAAACTAACAATTCTGAACAAGACCGAAGTATTTTATTAAATTTAGTTTAACTACCATCTCACCTAATGGTAAGCGATGATGTGGTCGAAGATGAAGCAAGCTTACCTAGAAGTAACCTGTTCTCTCCTAACCTGAAGAACCCCAAGTTATAAGGAAACAGAATGCGGCACGAAATTCCACCCCTTAGCTGTACGGACAATGAACGTATACCCACAACGTATGGGGGGTGTCCACCATGATGATATATATAAGAGGTAACGGTAAAAAAACATAAAAAGTTAGTTAAAAAGCAGATGTTTCATATAACAACCCTACTCCCAATACGGCTATGTCCCCGGCGCGGCGCACGGTGGGCTGAAAAACGGCTTTCATAGACTTAGGCATTTTATTTTGCAAGTGCCAGTTTTTGTGCCGGATATCACTTCTATTTGTTATAACAATATACAAAAATGACACCAGAATTGATTCTGCACAAAAACGAAGGAATTATAATTTTTTTACGAAAATTTTGTATGGAGCTAGTATGAAAAATCGAAATATCTCTGAAACGGCAGCGATAACCGTAATATCCTTATAGGAGGTTTTAGTACTAATTATTTATGATTTTTTGACATACGTTACATAATGGTTGTAGATGCCTTTTTTTTTTTAAATCGTCAAAATATTTTTATTTATTTTTACATATTAAACGTTCCTTTTAGTGTTTAAGTTGAAGAATTCAGAGCTTTAACAACTCTTAACATAAAATAGCATCACCCCTATAGACCTGAAGGACTAGACAGAGGTGTGTAGTATCTTGTTGATCTTGTAAGATTTCCAACAATACCAAATAGTTGAATATCAGTGTCAAAGTGCCCATGCTGTCGCTTCTTTTAGAAAGATAGGGGAATGAAATTGTTAATTGATCATACCCTAAAAGTATGATTACAACATAACCGGACACATAATAATATCGACACAAAAGGAATTTTAAAACCTTGCATACGTTCAAAATACAAAATAACATATTGTGTAGTCATCTAATGAGTCTGATGACAAGTAATTAAGTAATTAGAATGATGGTTGTAGTCTTCTGATTCTAATGAGCCTATTAAGTGATTAAATGATTTGAAATATCTCGCAACAATACCAACTAAGAACTGCATTCACCTTTTTATAATTAGTGAGCTAATGTGATTTGCTAATGTTGATTAGTTCTACTATGAGTTCTACGAAATGTTTTTGACGATTATAAATTTTTATTATCATATCTTTTATAACTTTAATGAGGGTAGTTAACTAATTATTGACTTTATACAATAAAAGGGCTATAATTTTGTTCCATAATTTAGATTGTTCACAACCGTGTAACTGCTAACACTAAAACTATTTGCTTTGCGACTACAAAATCTTAGAATGGAAAGTTTAATCACCAACTTAGATTTGTTTGTTCTTCTAAAAAGTGAGTGTCCTTCATTTAATCATGAAGTATTGTTTAGTGCAATTGTGTCCCGCATAGGCGATTGCCTTTCTGCCGAAGATCAAGTAACTCTCAAAGAATTTTGCCGGAGATTCACGCGAGCTGCTTTAAACAGGTGGCAGAAATCTAAACGATTCTTTGATAAGTTTAGAAATACGTACGGAGAGTGGTTGCAAGCAAATATTGATTGGCCGAGTTGCGTGCAAACTTTAATAAATCAAGAACCAACTGTTGATGAGATACCAAGAGCACGCTCAGTCTCTCCAGAACCTTCGACATCATCGACTGTTGGAACAATGACAAAAAGGTCCCGAAAACCATTCAAAGATCTGGGAAGCAAACAGAAAAAGAGAAGATCTAGTGAGCACATAGGCGAGGATTCCTGTGAATTGGCATATGCAGCTGCAGCACGTTTAAAAGAAGAAGGTTATGAAGATATCGCATCTGTAATCAATTATATGATCAAAAATCCAGAAGCTGCCGTTAAAATCAAGGAAAGCATTAAGAAAACAGTAATATTTACACCAGAGAAAGCACTTGGATTGCTTCTTTCACTTAAGCTTTCAAAGTGGCAATATATTACGTTGCGAGAGACTGCCATTCGGGAAGGTGCTAAGGATATTTACCCATCCTACTATAAACTGCAACAAACTAAGCTTGCATGCTACCCTCCTAATCAATCAGTATCAGTTACGGATTCATCAGCTAGAATTACACTTCAAGCTTTACTTGACATCACGGTGAAGCGGATTCTTCAAAGTCTTTCTGATAATGTGGAAAATAAGCAGTTAAAGCTGATATCGAAGTGGGGATTTGATGGTGCTTCCAATCAAAGCCGATACAAGCAGAAAATGGACGGCGAGCATGATGATTCAAGCATTTTCATGACCTCCTTGGTGCCACTGAAACTGACAGATGGAGATAATACTATATGGACAAACCCGAAACCATGCTCAACTTTTTATTGTCGTCCGGTTCAGTTCACTTTTTTAAAAGAAAGCCATGCAGTTGTCATTGATAACAAAAGAAAAATGGATGAGGAAATTGAGGCCCTTAACCCCACAGAGTGCATTAATAGTAACAGGGTGACTCATAAACTAATGATGACAATGATCGACGCAAAAGTCTGCACGTACCTTTCTGAAGCTAGATCAAATGCATCATGCTACCTGTGCTTAGCAAAACCAACAGAAATGAACCACTTAGATGCTGTAACATCAAAAACTGTGTGTTCTGACATATATGAATTTGGCCTATCATCCCTACATGCCCGTATAAATTGCATGGAATGTCTGTTACACATTGCGTACAGACTTGACTTCAAACAGTGGGCAGCAAGAAGTAATGAGCATAAAGATATGTTACAAAACAGAAAAAAAAACATTCAAAATAAATTTAAAGAGGAGCTCAATCTGTTAATTGATATAGTAAAACAAGGCTCGGGAACTACCAATGACGGGAATACCGCAAGGAAGTTTTTCGAGTTTCCCAATAAAACTGCAGCTATTACTGGGTTGGATCAAAACCTGATAAAAAGATTTGCTGTTATTTTGCAAGCAATAACATCTGGTGAGAAGATCGATGTCATCAAATTTAAAGATTTTGCTCGCAGAAAAGCAGAAAAGTACGTGGAATTATACGACTGGTACTACATGTCATCAACCGTACATAAACTATTAATACACGGAGCTGACATAATCGAAAAAAATGATATTGTCCCGATTGGGACTCTCTCGGAAGAAACCTCAGAGTCTCGAAACAAAGATTTTAGGAGGTTCCGGGAACATCATTCGCGGAAAAGAAGCAGGCAAGATTCTAATCAAGATATCCTAAATATGCTTGTTGTTTCTTCGGATCCTTTTCTAAGTGCACAAAGGCCGAAGTTAGATGCCAAAAGGAAGACAACCTTTTTTGCTGAAACTCTCGACCTAATACAGTTTCCGGAAACTGTGTTCGAGTTTGTAGGTATATCCGATCTGGATTCTGACTCGGAATTGGAGTCCGACAACGAAAGTTGTAAAGAAAATTTGTAAAATTTAATTATTTTTCTTTATGTTCTTTTGTTATTTATGTTAGTTTATTGTACCAATATGTTTAGTTAATAATTTCATAAATTATAGTTTCAAATATGTATTTTGTATAATTGAATTTATTAGATATTATTTTTGTTACTTCTGTTTTATTTAAATTACCTATCAATAAAAAGTTTATATACAGTCTTTTTTTTTCACATATTCTTAATATTTGGGGAAAAAGCATGCTTCCTAACGATGTTCTTAACTTTGACACAGTTCATGGATCGTTTTGAACAGTTTCATATGTTAAAATAAATAATGTTAGTACTATAATCCCCTATAAGGATATTATTATTATTATGTGTCCGGTTATGTTGTAATCATACTTTTAGGGTATGATCAATTAACAATTTCATTCCCCTATCTTTCAAAAAGAAGCGACAGCATGGGCACTTTGACACTGATATTCAACTATTTGGTATTGTTGGAAATCTTACAAGATCAACAAGACACTACACACCTCTGTCTAGTCCTTCAGGTCTATAGGGGTGATGCTATTTTATGATAAGAGTTGTTAAAGCTCTGAATTCTTCAACTTAAACACTAAAAGGAACGTTTAAATATGTAAAAATAAATAAAAATATTTTGACGATTTTTTTTAAAAAAAGGCATCTACAACCATTATGTAACGTATGTCAAAAAAACATAAATAATTAGTACTATAACCCCCTATAAGGATATTACGGTTATCGCTGCCGTTTTAGAGATATTTCGATTTTTCATACTAGCTCCATACAAAATTTTCGTAAAAAAATTATAATTCCTTCGTTTCTGTGCAGAATCAATTCTGGTGTCATTTTTGTATATTGTTATAACTAATAGAAGTGATATCCGGCAAAAAAACTCGCACTTGCAAAATAAAATGCCTAAGTCTATGAAAGCCGATTTTCAGCCCACCGTGCGGCGATGTGTTTCCTAAGGTCGGGTATACAGGCTGTTTTTTATTGGAATGGTCGCTACATGAGCTGTCGCTGCAGACCCTTTTTTTTGCTCGAACATGATGTAGGAAAATCGGCTTACGTCACCCACAGTTGTGTAGCATAAACTCAAAGGCTAGTTTGAATATATTTTGTTTGGAATGCAGGTTCAGTTACTGCAGAACAGTTGTTTATTTTCTTACTTGTTTCGTAGCAGCCTTTGTTATAAGGTCAATTATGATTTATTAAAAAAAAGTATTTTAATACCATTATACGTACTAGTATAAGGTACACAATTAACTTTTATTTTATCGAAACAACTTTTTGACAGTTTGGTAGAAATTGACTCCGCAGTGGAATAATCCATACTAGTATTATAAATGCTAAAGTTTGTGTGTGAGTTTGTTTGTTACCTTTATTTAAAGTGCTTTTTTTTCTTGGGAATATGCCACTTTATGCTGTATAACTAAACTTAAGCTTATATTTAACATAGGTACTCGAAAATAACATTGATATCTAGGTGACTCAACAGATTTGGATAAAACATGTAAAAACCATGTTTCAAAATCTCTACTTGTATTATAAATGCGAAACTTACTCTGTCTATCTGTTACACTTACACATATTAACCACTTAACCGATCTTTAATGTCATTGGATACAAAGATGGATTAGAACTTGGAGAAGTATATACGTTACTATTCTTTCGCTTAAATAAAACTGTTCACGCGAGCAAAGCCACAGGTAAGAACTGTGGGATATAAGACAACTTATCTCCGATGATTGCAATTCTCTTGTGATAACTTTCAATATTCACACGGGAGAAGCCGCTGGTAGAACCTAGTATTAAACTTTGCAGAAAATTATGTATTTTATCCGTTGCAAGAAATGCAGGGGAAATAACAGTATTTATTTATATGATGAAGCTTATGCTAACACAAATGTTGATTTTAAATGAATCATATTTCAATATGTACTGAAATAAAAGATGTTGTAGTATTTATCTGAACAGATTACTCTGATACAATCAAGCTACTTAGTTCAGCGTGTCTAAGGAGCAATTTACACTAATTCTATATAATAGAAATACTACGTTATTACAAAGATTGCAGACTTTCTAAAGAATCGTCCCCGATACAATAAAACTGTTTCATCCCTACATATAAACGTGTCAAGTTCGAGTAAAATATTTATTTCACCCTTCGTCCCTTACTCTCGATAAAGCTTGTTTCATTAATTATATTAATGTACAGTCGCAACTTACTTATTATTTAATTTTCCTAAAGAGAAACGAAATCTTTCCTTTCAAAGCAAATGGAATCAACGTTATTTACATTTGGATAATTCGAACCCTTTTAAATTCAACCTTTCGTGTCTCCCATCGAAACTTAAATTGTTGAAAGGGAGATATAATTTTATTTTGTTTTATTTTTGGTTGGAGGGAGGGAAACTGCGCTCGTTGGGCTGAGTGACATGGCTTTTGGGCAGACGTCAGGACAGTCCGCCAATTAGCAAGACTTTCACGGGGTTCGCCTTATATTTAATGAATTTCGCAAAGAATGGGACACTCGAGTTCAGGCGGTAATTAAAATCCCATTTATTGAATAGGCGCGAGGGCGACGCTCAAGTGCTCATTCATCAGTCGCAGAAACAAAAATGAGTATAATAGGAGCATCCAGAGTCAGCCAAATTCTCCGGATGGAAATTAAATCTACGACATTGTAGTCTGCGATGTCTTTAGAAGGCAATTGTTATAGTGGGGATCCGAAGTGGTATTTTTAGAGGGTACGGGACCTCGTCTATGTCCTGATCTGATGATCACTGGGATAGTTGCGTAAGAATCCCACTCTCACTGGTCTTTTCTCCAAAAGCCTTTTGAAGGTTTCCATCAGACAAAAAATAATAATGAGGATCTTCATATATCAAATAGATTGTATCTCTTCACGATTTTACAGTATTTTCCTACATAAAGCTAAAATTGAGAGCAATTGAATGTTTCAGACATTAAATGCTACAAAGACACAAGGGTCAACGCTTGTATCGAAATAGGAAATATATCGCTGCGGACCAATAAAACACTTTCCTTTGTACAGGGAAATGTTCCAATAAAACGAAACATTCGGGGAATCATACATTCCAAATATTATCTCTCTTTAAGATTTATTCTTTAGGATTAAAATTCATGGTATCTTATTGCGGTGACCAATTTTATAAATAGTAAATAAGTTACATATAAAAATAAAAGTGCAATTCAGTATATTTTTAAACAATCACGCATGTAGGTATCATATGATCTCTGATCAATGGAATTGAACATTAGATACAGGAAAAAAAAATACGTTGATACTTTTCAGTTGTAAGTTCTTGTGGGATAATATTTGACATTCACGCGAGCAAACCCGCTGGGACAAGCTTGTTATATATAAAACAGAGAGTATGTATTCAATATGTACTTATATGTACAGTTACAAACTCTCCCGAATCCTGACATGTGTTTCTGAATAGTTACTTACAAATGGAGATGGGTCAAAAGGCACGTGTTGGGGCAATGTGTCGAAAAACACGTGCTAATAACACGTTCGGCCGTAACAAGAAATGTCTATACTAAAACGGTTCAGAAAGTTACTTTTTTCTTTCGGGCTTTTCCGTAGAGAAAATGCTGATTGCTAATTAAATAAAGAAATGTTATCGAAGAATTCTGATGTAGCTAATTATAGCTGCAAGGTTAAGCTGATCAAGAAATACTCAATGGTTTGTGCTGAGTTAAATGAAACTTCGTAATAACTAAAAAGCTATTGCAGTAGGGACTTAGATTTAATTGTACTATTGTTGTAGATTTAACTACACTTTTTCTTTGTTGATGGGTTTGTTTGCCTGTGTTTAATTAAAACATTATTCTTGTGAGAAATAAATATTATTTTAAACCTAGATTTATCCAAACAAAATCCCAGGTTTGAATAATATTTTTCAGAAAAATTTAACTTTTTGTTTTTTTTTTTCTTGCCTACTGCACCAGTCTTGGCTATAAAAAGGAATATTCCCTGACTAAGTATGACAATACAACTTAACATCTGCATTAATTCAAGACATCTACGTGCCAAGCGTGGTGAAACAATTGACCTACCCGCAACGGAACATATATTCTGGCAAATTAAAATGGTAGGAGTCTGGAACATTATAATTTCTTCTAAAAGAAGTAGAACTCTGCTCGCATTTATATTATTAAAGGAATTGAAATCTATCATGTTCTATCCTTACTAACCGTTGAGGGGGAGTGTCAAACTTCTACTGACTTGAATCCAACCCTGTTCCTTCAGTTGCTCTTGGGTTCCGGGGCCGTGCCATCTCGTTACAACATTCCCGCCACCCGGCAGGCAATGGCCTTATTGGGCGAGTCCGATCATTACTGCTCTTTGCGACGCGCTGTCAACTTTGGCTTGGGCCTTTCTGTACGGTAAGCTACCCTTCATCACCACCCTAAACCCCATCCTTAACAACCTAGGCACTCAATTTATAAACCAGAAGTATACTAAGTTATTTCATACTCAATCACTAATAGAAATTTATTTTAACCGGTTATATCAGCCAGCTTTCAACGCAATAAATCAACAAAATATGTAAATTATTTCAAAAGTCGAAATAGTGCAAAGACTTGATCGCAATTTATCGACAAAATACGTTCCCAAGTCGTGGCGTGATAGAGCTTAGAGTCAACATTTAAAAGTCGTTAAGTAAAGGTCAACCGTACGACAAAGCCAAGTCGATAGACCTTTTGTATTCCCAACTACCCTCGCCTGGTTTATGGCAAAAAGGTTATCTAGACTCCAAAGCAACTATTTTGTTGGTATAACGAACTAGTCTTTGAAAAATCTTTTGTTGTCAGGATACTCCTGCTATCGACTCAATTTGTAAAGCACAGATATCTTATTTAATTTTCAGTAAATCTACTGTATTACTAGATTTACCATATTAACACATTTACTTGGTTATATTATAACCGATGCAACCAAGGGAAGTACGAGACTTGTGATGAGGTTTTTTCATAAGTTTGTCTTAACGGGGTTGCCTATATTTTTGTGCTGCATGACAATATAATAAGAAGCAACGAACTATTTATTATTTAATTCATTTTCCTTTTTATTTATTCTTTTGTATAATTATCGCTTCCGAAAACCATTTATCAATTGTAAATTGTAACGCTATGTCTTTACTGGCTAATCTATTGATTGCTATACATATAATGTTTTAATATACCTATACTTAGTGGTATAGAATTTTACAGTAGTTTCAGATAAAAGTTGTCGTCTTTTATATAAAGTTGTATTCTTAATTAACTAAATTATTACCGACTGATGAATGTCTCGATTCAATGAATACATAACGGACATCTGAGGGATCCATAACTACCCTAAATATTGATCAAACGCCACAACGCAAATCGCTTACTATGTAGGTAAGCAATTAAAATGGGAGCAAAATACCTACTTTGGTTTGATTTTCATCTCGAAAGATTAGTAAAAAGCTATAATATCTACTTTGTAAATTGATATATCTGCCGCACCTAGTAAGAAATTTAAGAAAAATATTCTAATAACATTACAATCTAACTAACATTCATGTAACCTGTGGAAACGTAGTGAAAGCGATTAACCTATTTTATGACATGTAGGTTACATGCAAGACATATTTTAAAGACTTTCGTCTTCCCAAATAAATAAAAATTCACCATCATTGTGCTGCCCGGCCGGAGAAGTCATGTAAGTCATTTCATATTTATTTATTTAAACTTTATGTGCAATAGTGTTACATGGGCGGATTTAATGCAGCAAGGCATTCTCTGCCAGTCAACCTTTGGATTAAAAAAACACATTGTGGTAGGTGTACAAGAAAATGGAATGGAATAATATATATAATACTAATAAAATACATGTGATGTATGTATGCTAAAAAAATATATAATAATATAACTTTTATAACAAGTACTTTACAAAATCTAAACATGACTGCCACCATACCACTGGGTATATTTACCACCATATACTTTATAGTGCTAAGTCTCCCTTCTCAGCGAGTCTGGCATCAAATTTTTAGCGGATAATGTATACTCGCTTACACCACGTACAGTTGTTAAACTCGTTTACTGCCGCCACATACTTTGTGGTAGTATTTTGTCGACGTGCGGTCAGAAAGGGAGGCAAGACTACTATCGAGGTGGCAACGTTGACAGCCCTGTTGTGCATGTTGCGCCGTTCACCGTGTAATTTTATGAGTTTTCTTCAAGAAAAGCGGGAAGGAAATAGGGCTGCTATTGACTTATGCAAATTGAAACGTGATTTGATTTAATTTTCAAACGATTTTTGGAACAGCTTTAGGTGAGCGTTAGAATTAATGAGAATTTTATCTTTTCGTGTGCTAGGTGATTTTGTTAGGAGGTTGTATTTTTTTTTCGTTATCCTGCAATATTAAGACGCTTACCTGAATACATAATACTAAACAAAGAATGCTTTCACACAAACGAGAATGTCAGTCAATTAGTTTATCCACTATGGAATCACGAGTCATATACCTACGAGGTCCATAAAAATATATTGGTTATAGAGATATGTAATTATTTTCGTATTTTTCTCAGTAATCCCTTTTAAGTAACTAGTCCGCTATTTTGTCCATGCATTGTCATCCAAACTAAACGTTTATGCAAAATTTCATCTTAATCAGTCAGTCTGCTGAGAGACTATTACGGGCTTAAAAATCGGTTGTGAAATTTGACTCGGCCATACTAACGTACTACTTTCAAGTGATTAAGCAAGTTAATAAAAGCTTAAATAACTACATAGTACGAAGAGTAAGGCAAAATGAACCTACTTTAAAAAAAATTAAGACATAATCGTTGGTATTTAATAAACAAGTAGGATGACAATGCAAAGTGTTAAAGAATTCCATAGACAGTATAGAGCGAGAAGACAAAGGCAAGAGTACACTGCCAACCCTTTCTTAACAACTTTGTTGCGCACTTTTCTGGATGTTACATAGTTTATACAAGGGTTACCTCTTTCAGGGGAACATTTCTGAAATTATAATTACTAATTAAACCAGAGTTTGAAGTAAAATGTCGAATTTTTAAGCCGTTTTTCATGTTTTAAGGCAAATTTGAGGAATTTTATGTATATTTAATTTTATTTTTTGATGGAATAGTACATGATACACAAAACCTACCTGCAGGGTAAATAAATACCCGTTTATATTGTCTACTTGTTAATGTTCACCACCAAATGTTCCGTGACTATAATTTTACGTGAGAATGCTAATGTTTTGCCTCATTAGTACAGTAAAAAACTTTTATAGCCACGATTTATATAGAAAGGTGTTTCCACTCGCTAGCTAGCTAAAATGTGTCAATAAAATTAAAAGTTGTACCAAGAAAAAGTACCTAGTTTCTTCAGTGAATTTAATAGATTTGAAAGAATTTTTGAAATGTAGAGGTTTTTCTTTCGGACTGGAGTCCACTAATCCAAGCTTCGGGCTTTATTTAATTTAAAGAAGAACTAATGAAACGAGATACATTTTTCAGGGCTGCAGGAATGTTCTACCGAAATATCGCGGCTCCAAGAAGTAAGTGCAACTGAAGGAACTGGGTGGGTTTTTAGTCAGTAAAAGTCTAACACTCCCTTCCGCTTCACACACACATTCACTGGGTCTTCTTTCTATAAATGACTGTTTAAATTAGGTTTCGCGAAAAAGATACATTCTCTAAGCCGACTTTCATCAAGGTTTCGTTAAAAAATAATTAGAGCATAAGAAAGCTGCTTGAAATATTGCTGTGTATTTATATTCTTTAAAAAGAAATAAAATAGACTCTTCTGCCCGAAAAGAGAAGAAGAAAAGATTAATGCAAATGAATATTAAATCTCAAAACAAATCCTTACCTTTCCTCATAGTTGTGTCCTTCTTAAACCTGAAACAAAATAATTCATATTAATATTACAAAAACAATCCACAAACAACAAGGAGTTGAATAAATTATTTGCTCTCGGCTGCCATTTTGGCAAGACCTGCTAAGTTTGCAAGTTTTCAGGCCAAGATACCAAGTTACTTACGAACTTGGAGAAATATAATATAAAACTAGATTGGTATTTTACTTGATATTTTCGTTAAAATATGCTTCGCTTTAAAAACAACATTCTTGCAAAAGATCTCTATATGGGGGAACCAAATACGTGATGACCTTCGTCTATGTCTGTTATTATACAACAAACATCTCAATGTTACTCTAAAAATTATGTTTCTTTTATGTCTCCTAATTTATTCTAAAGTCTACTCCAGTCACAAAAATATGTTACTTATGTATTTTCTTAAATAATTTAAATAATCTACGTAACCAAAATTTCCGTTGTAATATAAATAGAAAATTTGCCTAAATAAAATATTATAAACCTCTTTTATCGCATGTAAATACGGAATAAATAAGAATATCATACATTATTTATGAATGAAAGTTTGCCCCAATTTTCTTTTAACGCATGCCTATGAGCGTAAAGCGAGTGCTGCGCTTTAATTTGAGATGCAAATCCAGCGTCTAGTGACGTAGACGATATTGAAAGCGCTGAAGTGAGTGTTGAGAGGGAAATTCAGCGCTTTGTGCCTCAAGTTTGGGTTACAAGAACTTCAGTCGACACTTGTCTTATAGAAATTCAGTTTTGGTGTATCTAGGTTGTTTGTAGAGGCATTTAGCAAGTATATTAAGCTGAAACATTCCTTCGAGCTAACAAGATACTTGGTAACTTTGGACTCAGACGAAACCATAAGACGGGCTCTCAAACAATTTATGAACGACCTACATACGAGGCATGCCTTTTAAGTTTTGTCGTTTTGAAGAAAAAAACACAACTAGAACCTTATAGTACTTTTTATTGTTTTTCAAAGTATTCACCACGTAGCTTAATACACTTTTCCATTCGCTCAAACCAGTTATTATAACATTTATTCCACTCTAAAGTGGGGGTGTTCAAAATGGCTGACTTGAAAGCGTCGACTGCTTCTTCACCGGACAGGAACCTTTGACCACGAAGACTTTTCTTAATTTTAGGAAATGTAAAGAAATAGTTAGGGCTTAGGTCAGGACTGTATGGAGGATGGCCCAGAATTTCTACTTTTTCCTGCTTCAAATACTCAATCGTTTGACGAGCGCTGTGTGAGCTTGCGTTGTCGTGGTGCAGGATGCTGCGTCGCTTTGAGTTAGATTTTCGAAGTTCGGCGATGACTTGTGGTAAACAAACTGTGGTATACCACTCTGCGTTTACCGTTCTACGATTTTCAAGTGCAATAGTCGCAACATGGCCGGTTTTTCCAACGAACGTGGCCGCCATCTTCTTTGAAGTGCTTCGAGAACGAACAACTTTAGTCGGCTTTGGCTCGTCTTGAAAGACCCAGATTGTAGATTGTTGTTTGGAATCAAGATCATAGGCATAGATCCAAGATTCGTTACCACTGATGATGTCGTAGACGTGATTCGACTCTCCTCGGTTGAACATTTGCAGAGTTTTCTAACACCATCTGACGCGGGCCGCCCTGTGATCGTCGGAAAGCAGATGCGGTATCCAACGGCAAACTAGCTTTCTCACACCAAGCGCTTCATGCAAGATCTTCTGAATGGTTGTCCCTGAGATGCCTAATAGAGCTTCTATCTCTCGATACGTCACATGACGATCTTCGAGAATTAGTTGTCTCACAGCAATGACGTGATCTTCAGTTAAGGCGGATTTTGGGCGTCCTTCGCGAGATTTACCACTAACACTAGTATGTCCACGCTGGAATTCTAAATACCAGCGTTCGATAGTCCGCAGACATGGGGCTTCATCACTGAACACAGATGTTAGCTCTTCAAAACACTGAAGCCGTGTCAGGCCTCTTCTAAAGTTGTGAAAAATTATTGCACGTACGAACATTTTCCTTAGAAAGATTCATTTTCGTACGTAACCTGACAGCTTTCAATCGACGCTGTGACTAAACAATAGCATTAATCCTAATACTTTCAACTGTTTTGAGATTCAAAATTTAAACACATTCGAATATATAACAGTTCCAAATCCAAAATTGCCGGGAAATCTGGTAACGACAGAACTTAAAAGGCATGCCTCGTACATGCGTATATAATTATACCTATACATACTTACGAAATACACTTAAAAAGCATACATTATATAAGTTTGCAATTTTGCCGTTTTTAACAATCATGATTGGGATTGTTAAAAGCGGGAAGCGAGGGAGGTTTTGAGACTATAAAAAATCTGTACCTAGGTTTTTTTTCTTCAAAAGAAACATTCCGTTGGCATCGCTAAACAGATATATTCAATAAATTCTTATCTAAAGTATCGCTATACATAATTTGTACTCAAATCGAAATTAAATTTTATCCGGAAGAGTAATTGACGGAAATTTCGATCAAACTTAATTTGAGTTTCCCAAAATCGGGAAATGATTGAGTGCTTCGAACCAAAAACAAAGTGGTTTACTGGAGATTGAAATGTAATGTATATTTGAATATCATCAATTACTATTTGTCTTTCCTAGAACCGATAAAACAAACAACCAGTAGTGACACGTCCACTTTTCTCGGAATCCAATTCCGGTTTCTTTTAAGAGGACCACAGATTTGCATGAAAAAGTTCTTTTGAAAACTCGAGAAAAACAAATTTCTTAAAGAAGCTATAATCATGGCAAGAATTTTTAAAACGCATAATGTGAAATAAAATTTCCGTTTTAAAAATTCTCTGTTTCATTTTATAAGTAGGTACCTACCAATTATTATTTAATCTTAACTATCAATTAATTCTTCCTTAATGTTTTTTTTAAAGAAATTTCACGTCCTACTCGCCCAAAAACCGAATTCAAAGCATGACCACGTTGTATGGTAATGTGGCAATGCCGCCAGTCTCCTGGTTACATTACCAACCGATAGCCCTGACAAAGAATATATTACTGTCATTCTTTTAAATTGCAGGTTCTCTGATTAAGATTTAGTGTTCATAAAAAGAAAAATACTTAGTTAAAAAATTATAGGTCATATTTATCTAATATGCAGTAAAGAAATTTTAGTAGCACTCGAGTTTTCATTCGACTTTTTTTCACATTTAATCGAATACGGAACGTTGCTCATAGATATATCACACTCCCGAAATAGGCTGTATCATAAGATAAGGGTGGTCACATTTTAGTCTCAATGTCGCGCAGTTCCTGTCTGCAGAAATCTTTACGCTTGGTACCAGGAGACGTGTGCATGCAATATAAATACGAAAGTAAGTTTGTCTTTTACGCTTTCACGGTTAAACAGCTGAACCAATTTGATGAAATTTGGCATGGAGATAGATATATACATGGATATATACATGGAGATATAACAGCTTATTAATATAGCTATTGGGCTGAAATAGGGAATGAAACATTGTCCGGAAAATAAATTGTACTAGCAAAGTCGTGGACCTATTGTACAATTTTACGGTTTGGTTTCCAGAAAGAATCACTTTAAGGTGTTTTTGCAACAGTTTAGGTGCCCATCTACTAGACACTCAAACAGCCGCGTCGACCGCAGGTTTTGTTTAAGAAAAAACTTTTTACCAAATAATTAAACCGACTTTCAAAAAACACTGCAAAGTAAAAAATAACTTTAGTTTCGGTAGTCGGTGTCTTTAGTTTCGTTGTTTCATTTTTTGCACCGACTTCCAATATTAAAGTTATTTTTCACTTTGCAGTGTTTTTTTAAAGCCGGTTAAATTTTTTGGTAAAAAGTTTTTATTTCCCTCTTTTAGTTGGTCGACTTATAATTAACCTAGTTACAAAAGCCTAAATGTCCACTACTTATAACCTTTTACAAAATAATGCTTTTCCCAATGCTGGGCCGTTCATTGTTGAGGAGTACTGGTACTTCACCATCAGTTTCACTTCACTATATTCATTGTGACGAGCATATTGTGCTTAATAACCATATTCAAGTTATTATTATTCCTACTATTGAGTAGTTCCAATGACCATCTGTAGTATTCATCATTAGGTCCACTTCACAAATGGTGCTTTTCGAATGTAACTACACTGTTGTGTAGTTGCATTCTATATACTATAAAATACTCAAATCTATTCTATACTATTAAAAATACTCAAGTCACTATAGGCGTGCCTATAATATTTGAAGAGTTCCCTCGATTTCTCCAGGATCCCATCATCAGATCCGACTGAAACCAAAAAGTATTATTTTATCATTTTGTAAGCTAAGCTAATTATTCAATAAAGTAATTTGTGTGTAGTGTATTTTTTTAGTTTAATTATAACATTCATGTATTTATAATATGCTACTGTTTGTATTTCATATAGGTTTGTTAGATGTGATTTGATCACTAACATTTTAGCCGCTATGTACTAAATTCATCTTAGATTTGCCATACTGAACATTTCAGGTGTGTCTAACAGGCACCCACCCAACCCATATTGGGCGCTACGTCCTACCGAACTACGTTCTAATTGCATACCCTAAATTCAAAGCCTGCCGAAAGTGCCCAAAACAGCTTTATTAAAACGTAATAATATTCAATAATCTTGTAACGGCTTCATTAATATTCTACAGGCGACTAATAATATAATTCGGTGGTTCAATACTTCGGAAGCATTTTAGGTAGATGAGTTTTATTGAGGTAAGCAAGGCAAAATGCGATGATTATGTGCCCTTAGAGAATTGTTCTTAAATTGCTATACGATTATAGTAGTAATTATTAAAATACGAAATTTGAAAACCAATACGTAATTAACCCTAATACTTAAAGTTATGCTATTGTTATGGGTTATCCTATTACATAATTTAATTAAGTTGTTTAATTTAATAAAAAAAAAAAACTTTTGCGACGTCGCATCGTCGACGTCATCTAAAACTTACGATTTAAAATCTCTGTCGTCAAGCTATACTTATTAAACAAATATATAAGTGTTATTCGATAAGGTTGTGTATTAAAGTCTGTCAAATAGTTGTAGTTTGAAATTGTAATTTTAAGTTATGACAGTAGATTCCAAATCATCGACGCGTCGGGATCCTCGCGCGCCTCAAACAGCAGTCAGCAGTAATGACGGGCCGGATAGGGCCATAATAACCTGCCGGAGTTGTGGGAATGTTCTCACGAGATACCGCGGTTCCGGAACGCGACGATTTCCCCCGAAGTTATGACAGTTGATATTTTTTTTAACCGACTTCAAAAAAAGGAGGTTTACAATTCGTCTTGAACTTTTTTTTTATGTATGTTACCTCATAACTCGGAGACGGCTGGACCGATTTAAAAAATTCTTTTTGCGGTTGAATGGGTATACT
Organism: Tholera decimalis; assembly: GCA_943138885.2. Taxonomy (NCBI): domain Eukaryota; kingdom Metazoa; phylum Arthropoda; class Insecta; order Lepidoptera; family Noctuidae; genus Tholera; species Tholera decimalis. The sequence continues at coordinate 43,488,981 of OW964550.2, read as the reverse complement.
TTCTAGTTGGTCCCATTGTTACGAAATCAGGATCTGATGATGGGATCCTGGAGAAATCGAGGGAACTCTTCAAATATTATAGGCACACCTATAGCGTTTTGGGTATTTCTTATAGTACCTTGAGCAGTTGCTTCCGAAAAGTACCATTTGGGGAAGTTGAACTGATGATGAAGACCACAGATGACCACTGAAACTCCTCAATAATAAGTATTTCGTGGATTGCGATTCGATTACTTGAGTATGGATGTTAAACACTTTATGCTCGTCACAATACATATGGTGATGTAGACCTGATGGTCAAATACCAGGAGAACTCCTCAAAAATTAACGGCTATGCACAGGGAAATGCAATATTTTGTAAAAGGTGATAAGTTGATGACATTATGGCTTTTGTAACTAGATAAATAACAAACCAACCCTCTAAAAAGAGTGAAAAAAAATTTTTTTTTCAAAAAATAGAACCGACTTCCATATAAAAACACTACAAAGGCAAAAATAACTTTAATTTCGGAAGGCGGTGTCTTTAGTTTTGTATATATTTTCGTTTTTGACACCGCCTTCCGAAATTAAAGTTGTTTTTGCCTTATATGGAAGTCGGTTCTATTTTTTGAAAAAAAAAATTTTATTGACTTCAGTTTCAAAGTTCGAATGCAAACGGGTAAAATGAGGTATAATGCAACCTTCTTGCTTTCTTATACATATGCATTGATCCATTTCTGACGGTAGGAACCGTTTGCGGTTGCTTACAAAGACAGATGGCCGACCTATGGAAACAACGGATGTGGTGATGGTCTTTATATTAAACTTGTAAGATGTGGTCGAATATTGATTAGTTTGGGTAACCCTTTGTTTAACAAGAATCATGAACCATTCGGTTTTAATTAAGGTTGTTGAGGCATTTGAAAGGAAAATAGGCTCGTTTGTATTGAAGTCCTACAGTTCCATCTATTTCTTCAGAAAATAATCAACCTATCTCCTCCTACACGACTGAACCCTCATATACTGGCTATATGTTTCTATCAGACAAGAGACTAACGCGGGCGATCCCAGTAGATAAATAAAGCAGATCACCTATTCGAAACGGATTAAATTAAGCCTACAAGGCATAATTATATTGTTAGTTCAGAATTAAAACAATTGTTTTGAAAACAATACGACAATCTCAATGGGCTTTATTATGGCATTTCGAGGCACGGTTCCAAGGTAAGCGATTCGCGATGCATTCTCCTGTAAAATGGCACGATAACAAGTGGATATTAAAGAGAAATGAATAAATGTGTTTTTTTAACCCAAAGGTTCACTGGTAGAGAATGCCTTGCTGCATTAAGTCCGGCCATGTAACACAATTGTACATAAAGTTTAAATAAATAAATAAATGTAATTATTATGGGTTGAGAGGAATGGAGTAGACAGTAGAAGCTGTAATTCTCAGCCCTGGAGGCACTTAATACATAATCGAGAAAAGCGCTTACCACAACAGTTTTTGACGCAATTAAATTGCCCATTCTTTTTCACGTGTACGAAAACGTCCTTGAGAAATGTCTGGCGACTGCGAATATAATTCGAAATTCAATATTTAATTAATAATCCCAGACCAAATATTCAATATTATACAAAACAAAGTTCAAATTAGATTGCAAGGACTCATAAAAATTAAATTATGACTATAAATATAATTTATAAACCCACCGCTAAAATTGTTACTTATATTGGGGGTTAAAGTTTCAAATTATCTAGAACTCCAAGTATAAATAGTTATCCTGCTACGACGCTACATAGTTTACTAGCAAACTATCGGAGTACCACTCTCACATTTATCGCCAAAGTTTCGACGCAGGTGAAAATGCAGCTTAAAACCATGTCACAATTTAATTTTCCGCTGAAGGGTGAAGTATGGTTTGGAGCACGTTCCGAAATTTTTATTATTTGCCACCATGTCTACCTGGCACTGGACCAAATTCGTTAGTTCCCAGACTGAAGTGAAAATATATGGCTTTAGAAAACTTTCGTTTACCGTGGATGCTCGTAACATGTACCAAACGCTATTTTAATTCCCGGCAATAGTGCGGCGCGGCGGTCGGTCGGCTTTTCTGTTGGTTGAACCCGAGAAATTTAAATATTTCCAACTACCCGCTTTTCAGATTAGTCTCTGTTAGTGGTGGCGGGTAGTGAGACACTTTATTCGCTGTTTTACACTTGTAGGCGAATTAAGGCACAACTTTTGTGACAATAGGATGCCCGTACTATTACTTTTTATACATTGCATTTTATCTCTAGCAAATAACTAATTGCAAGGTATAATACTTTGCAATTAGTTATTTGTTAGACATTTTGTGAGTAACGATAATGAACGAGAAGAGATTGATAAGAATATTGTGATTAAAAACGTCGTGTAAAACCTCAACTTCAATTTGACAAATAATTAAAATACTCGAAACTTCAATAACACGGTTGGCACAGTGCCTGAAGGTTCGGCTGCTATGTTGCATGTCGCGGGTTCTATTTCCGTTTGGGCCAAATATTTTTAAAGTTTATAGGTTCGTTGTTGGGTTATATATGTGAGTTAAATGTGTATAAGCAAAACTACGCAACACATAAACTTAAACCATTTCGGACTTGCTAAGTTACAGTTTGCACATACGGCTATTGACGGTCAAACTATTCAAGTTTAATCCGTCTCTCGGGTGTACGAACAGTAGATGAACGGCCGTAAATACGAATCGATCGAAACCACGAATATAGGACCAAGGTCATAAGTTAAAACAAAGAGCTCGAACTCGGCTACCTTTAGACTTATTTTGAGCGTTTACTTTTAGGATTACCTGAGAGCTAGCTATGTGAAATGTTTGTTTCTTATTTATTTACAAGCTATTAGAAACGTAATTCTAGCGATGGCTAGTGGATTAAGGCGTCCCCCTTAAACCCTGATGCTGTGCGAATTCCGGGATCAAACGTAGCCCTATAACCTCACTATCTTTCTTCCATTAAAATTGTTGGGAATAGCCTGGAAAAATAGGTATACACAAATAAAAAAAAGATAATTTATTATTTAGTAAAGAGTAAGTAAATATGATTCAATGATGATTTTAGGCTTCCTTTTGAACGCCATCTCACCTGATGGTAAGCGATGCGATGTTATGGTTGAAGATGATGATTACAATATTGCCCGTTTATAGCTATTAAGAAACAGACTCCGAGAGGGAATGCCACTCCTTAGCTGTAAGTACAATGAAAATACCGATTCCCAAAACGTTTTGATTGTCTTGGGTAAGATGTCCGATGAAACGATGGCGCATCGCCGTACGTTACTTAAATACTCATTAAATAAAAAACAAAAATTGTACATAATACTTGGCTAGTGTTGTTAATTTTTGCGACCAGTTAATAATATAATTTCTTAGAATATGTGAAACCTCACCAAAATACTAATCAGTCAATTATAAACCTTAACTCAAGACAAATAACATTATATTCCCATCCAAAAGTACGAGGGATGGTGTCGTGACCATCTGTCATGATATTATGTTGCGAGGGACAAACACGGATTTGGTTACATCGATGTGCGGTCGATCTTATGTCAACACTGTTTTAGTCGTGTTTACCGGGACATTGGCTTTATTGTAACAGCTTATTTTTTTGTTCAAGATTTTCCTATAAAAGGAGTTTGGTTTATTTCGAAAGTTTAAAGTACAATCTTTCCTATTATGTTTGCTTTCGTGGTGAAAGGCCTCAGCGAGCGGAGTTTGCGTAGCTGATTTTTTGGTCAAACGTATTTAAAATGTTTTGGCATTAACACGTTTCCCTTCCTACCTTAGCTCCTTTCCTTCCTGGTACGTTTCAAAAATAAATTATAGTCAGTGTTAATTGATATTTGCATTCGAAGAAACATGCTTATTTGGACATAAGAACCATAATCCCTAATCGTAGTAAACAGCTACCTATTTCCACATATTTGTACAGACGCCAGCTCATCAAGCTACAACAATCTATCAAACTTTAATAGATTTTCAACTTTATTGTTAAAGACATTAGGTTCAAGGTTGATTGGGAAAATTTGACAGTTTCGGGTAGCTTCATGTGCTGCCGTCTGTACATACATCATCTGTTTGGCCATTTCCCAACTATTTTGGGGTTGGCTTTCTAGTACTAGTGTTTTACATAGAGCGACTCCCTATCTGACCTCCACAATCCAGTATCTGATTAACATGATACACCTTAGTAAGACCTTGTGTCAGATTTTCTGGCTTCTGACTAACTGCAAAGAACCGGGACAAACGGCTCAACGTACTTTTCCGAGACACGGAGGATTCTCGTAATGTTAAGATAGTCTCCCACCATCTACGTACCGACCACTGCAAGTGTTGCTTAACCTTAAGCTGTATAGCTGTACGCCTCCTACCTATTTACATACATAATAGCTTTCAGCCTCTGCCTTCATACCTATTTAAATGGGATTCTCGTAGCTTGTCTTCTTCCAAACGGCACTATTCGCTGCCATCGTTAGATTCAAATAACATATGTGCTCCTGAACAGTAACATAATTCAGATCGTACAGCTTAAATGTAGTTCCCATAAGGATAGTACTGCAGCAGCTAAAAGGCTTTTGCTCAATTATGGGAAAGGCGTATATAGCTCGAGCAAAATATTCTGCTTTTTCAACAGTATTCTGGCAATGTTCCGAAAAAGCACGGATATTCCATATCGGTGTCGTAAAATACAAGCTTGTAAACATTGTGTATGCCAGGAAATACATCGCGCGTTCAAACTGACCGCGTATATTGTGCGGTTGGTACCGTGGCCGGCTTCTTGGTTTTACAATGTTACTGTAAAAGCGGCAACTGCAGTAAAACCTGTGTTTTACTTAGTCTAATTGCGAAAAGTTCAAATTGCTTTGTGATAATTGCTTTCGGAGTTTCACTAGCATTCAGTCTTTATCATGAGTTTTACCTTAGAGACATGTAAATGTTAAGCAGTCTTATCTATCAGCAATGCCAAAGACCAATGAATGAGCGCTTGATTAGCAAACAAAGTCTAATATTCACTGTACCCACAAGGTATAGTGAATATTAGACGTTATTTTAATAGAAAAAAATTAACGTCTTAATAATTACACAGTTGTACAGAAGTTTTACCAGCAAAGGGGCCATTGTTTAGATAGCTAATGGTGCTCTTGTTCAAGCTATGCTAATTGCTATACCAATAAATTACTCCCCTTGTGGCCATTCGTCTGCACATCTAAGAATACCATAAAACGCTTCTAAAATGGAGGTGGCCGCCATAAATCGTAATTTAGTTACATGCACTATCTTTCTGCACGCGGCTTGGCTAGGGGGATAAGTTTTTGCTGAACAAAATAAAAATAGCTATGTTATTCTCCAAGGGGACACTTATCTCTGTACAAATTGACATTGAAGTGGTTGAGACGTGAAAGTGTAACAGATATACACGGTTACAATTATTATTCATTAACTAGCGACCCACCCCAGTTTCGCCCGGGTGCAATGTATTAATAATATGCATGTATTATACATATAAACCTTCTTCTTGAATCATTCTATCTATTGCTGAAAATGTAAAGATTATATTCGTAAAGATTTAGGTTTTATTAGGCAATCTAAGTATTTACCATAGTTCGTGGTTTTACAGTAACACATGCCTACTCTACAAGGACCAATGTTCGAGTCAACATTACATGCATTGCCACACCATTGGCCCTGTGGCTTCGGCTGTATATTGCCTGTTAGCGGTTTGGTTCGACGGAAATTACGTGGAAGTGCATAATTTTCACCCTTGTGTGTATTGTCGTTGCTATAAGGATGGCTGCGTTGGTTTGCGGTCGTCGCCCTGATTGTCCGGCTAGGTGACTCATGTGGGGCGGCTCTCTATAGATTTTTTTAGACACGTATTTGAATTGTTTCGTGCTAAGTGAAGAACGATTTAGGTAGGGAAGTCTGATAAGCACACAGCCGTAAGAATCATTAAGAGGTTACAGGCTTAGTTATTATAGGTTTTACATGAATGCTCCATACATACGCGCTCTTTTAGTCATGTTTATGTTTAGCTGTATCTATTTACCTTTCTTCAATATATATAACTCTATCTTCTTCTACCTGGGCCCTATTTAAAAAAGCTGACAATTCGACATATATGTCAAAAAGTGACAAAATTGTACAAGTGTAAAACTGACAATCATGTCAAAAGTTGATAGGCAAAATCGTAACATATTTATCAAGGAAAACGCGTTTAATAAACTCTAAATATGTCATCAAACCACATCAAAATACTTCTGACAATTGTCAGCGACAATTGGCGACATTTGTGACATTTATGTCGACTTTTGACATATTTGTAAATAATGTTGCTTTATGAAGATAAATGAGGATAAAATAGAAAACAAATAGTAACAAAAAGTAACACTACTACTTCACTTCGATTTTTTGTTTTGAGATTTATAAACGACATGTAACACAACACAACGACTGAAACAGAAAAATGTCGGATTGTCGCGATTTTTCTACATATTGATCAATTTTCCACCATGACAATTTTGTCGCCTGTAAGTTATTTTTTAAATTGGCATCTTCTGGGCTCGCTCGTCACATTGTAGACCTCATCTATCGCTTACCATCAGGCGAGATCGAGGTCAAGAGCGGGCTCATCCGTAATAAAAAAAAAAAAAAAAATGTCGATTGGTCATTTTTTGACATATGTCATGCATATGTCGGACTTGTCGGATTGTCAGCTTTATTAAATAGGGCCCAGGTGAGCGTTAATAGCTGCGCAGCGTCACAGTTTACAGCAACAGCTGTAGTACTATATTCGTAGCTAAACAAATTGTAATTACATGTTTTTGAGCCAATAAAGAATATTCTCATAATATAAGTAGTTTGTGGTACAGTTTATATTGATGCCAGAAACACAGGACCAGTCGATGTTTACACTATTCAGAAAAGAAGGTGCCTAAGTATTGGAAACGTATCGCAAGGACTCTAAAAGCCAATATGAAGAACAAAATAATATCGTCACCTACGAATGAGATACGTAGTTCGTGCCAATACAGTACCGCCAGCATAGTCTCCCATTCACAAAGCAATCTTACTGTGTCATAAATAAAGAGTAAAAGTAGCTATGAATGGCGGCTCTGAATGCCTAGTCAAGTAAGCCCTGGAAGGCGTCTAGACTAATGAAATACCTACAGTACTTACGCACAACGATCAATACGAGATTACAGTATTTTGTAAATTATTTTTCTTCTTTTTATTTCCTCGGTGATATATATAAAACATACTTTTGTTTGTTCATATAATTAACAAATTTATATAACACAATTCTTATTATATAATATTCTTACTAATATTATAAATGCGAAAGTTTGTGAGGATGGATGGATGTTTGTTACTCTTTCACGCAAAAACTACTAAACGGATCTGAATGAAATTTGGTAAGTAGATAGTTGACATTCTAGAATAACACATAGGCTACTTTTTATCCCGAAATTCCCACGGGATCGGGATTTACGCGGGAAAACCTTCCTACGCGTACGAAGTCGCGGGTAGAAGCTAGTATTTAATATTTTAGGTTGGTATTTATTTTTTTCGTGTCATTGAGTCTGAAAGTAAGTGGTAGCAACTTGCCATGTACCAAGGAATATTAGAATGCGAAATCCACCGAGGAAATACTTTTTTTATGAATCCTCCCGCTCTGCTTGGAGAGGAAAGGAGTGGCAGACTTCTGCTGACTAAAACTCCACTGTCTCTTCAATTGCCCATACATTCCAAGGCCGCGGTATCTCGTTAGAACATTTCCGTAACCCCGGCAGAGCTAAGCGGAAGACTAAGCAGATGGTGATTAATAGAATACGTGACCAGCTTTGACCATTGTGGCGAACGTTGCCCTATTACAGTACCGATGGAGGATGTACGTCTACATTACAGCGTTTCTTAGAAAAACTGTTTAGAATGTACCTATCACTTACATATGTTCGTGTTTTCAGTACCGAATAGTTCGGACAAACATGAACGCATAAGAATGGAGAATCTCTCGCCATAAGATATGAGACAACTTGGAGGGTTCATACTTTAACGGTTGCCTTAAACGAGGCCAAATTCTCTGGACAGCAAATAAACCGAGCCACCCGCTACCTAGGCACTCTAATTCGATTTTCTCAAAAACTAAAAAACCCACAATTATCAAAGTTGTACCTACAGAAAGTGCGTTTCATGGTGATTAAAATGAAAGGAAACTCATTGGGTTTAATCAATATTCTAGTGTTTATTAGGGATTTTACAAAGAAGAGTCGTTTTCCAGTCGTGACAATCGTTAGTAATGATAAAGTGAAAAATAAAATTAAAGCCAAAAACAAAGATAAAATCAAAAAAAAGTTTTTGATCAATATTCCGTATTCCCTCCCCTTGCTCGGATAACTGCCAGCATCCTTGTATTCATCGACCTTACGAGCCTGACGATAAAATCTTGAGGAATTGTATTCCACTCCTCTTCAATTGCGATTCGCAGCTCTGGAAGCCCTGTTGGAGCAGGTACCCGGGCTCGAACCCGACGTTTCAGCTCATCCCATAAGTGTTCTATCGGATTCAAGTCCGGGCTTCGAGCTGGCCAGTCCATCGTACGAATGCTGACGTCGCGTAGATACTGGGTCACCACATGAGCAACATGAGGCCGTGCATTATCATGCATCAATTGCATATCCTGTCCGATATATCCTGCGTTAGGTTCCACATGGTCTGCGAGGATTTCAGTAATGTAGCGATGAGAAGTCAGTCCACGTGTACGGCCCGTCGGTTCGATGAAAACTAACGCTGTATGTGCTGTTAACGAGATGCCGCCCCAGACCATTACAGATCCTCCTCCATAAGCAACAGTTTCCTCGATGCAACACTGAGAATAACCTTAAATTCTCCAGGGCGACGATATACTCTCTGACGTCGATCACTTCCATGTAGACTCACCCTGGCCTCATCAGTGAAGAGTACATTACTCCACTGCTCTAATGTCCAATCCCTATGCTCTCGAGCCAATTCAAGTTGTGCTGGACGGTGTGCTACCGTTAATGCTGGGCCTGTTGCAGCTCTTTTTGGGGTCAGGTTCCGTTCAGCAAGTCCCATTCTGACGGTATCTGAACTTATGACCACTTGGCGTTCGTCACGCAGACTTTGTTGGACTTGAACTGCGTTGAGGTGGGGATTTCGCAGAACAGTAAGGTGGACATAACGATCATCTGCTGCTGATGTAGCCCTAGGTCTGCCCGTACCTGGACGGCGATCGAATGCTCCAGTCTCTAGGTATCGTCTGTAAACTCGTTGCACCGAAGATCTGCTGATTCGAAGCCTTCGAGCGACTTCACGTTGCGCAATGAATGAATGCTTGAAGTAATGCTACAGCTTGAGCTGCTTCCTGAGGTGTTGTATCCATTATTAATCGAAAAAAGTAGCAAAAACACACGCATCTGAGCAAACGATGGACAAAAACTAAAGAAATGATAAGAAATATCCGACTACCCTCATTGTAGAGAAAAAGAACGCTAATTTCAAACTCTGGTGAAAACAGAGCAAATCGTTAGCATTATGTTTGTTGCTTGATTACAATGTGAGTTGACGGTACTTTCGAATTAATTTGTAGTCATTTTAATCACCATGAAACGCACTTTTTGAAGGTATAACTTTGATAGTTGTAAGTTTTATACTTTTTGAGAAAATCGAATCTGAGTTCCTAGGTAGCGGGTGGCTCGGTTTATTTGCTGACCAGTGTAGATTTTTTTAAGCTAACATGGTCACTAACAGTATCGCGCGTGCATCATCCGATCATGTGATCAGAGATGAATTCATCCGTGATTATGGCATTTGCAACAGTTCCGAAATATCGGAAACTCGAAACAATGAATACATAATTATGGTAAACATTCCATTTTAAGTTCTACTGATACGAGGCCAAATGCTTGAAGGAACATACTAATAAATCACATTTTTTAACATCATGCCCTTCATTTACGTCATACATAGCCTCTACCTTAGAAAGCATGCGTGCGTCCAAGGTCTTGATCGTTGCCATTCGTGACCCAGGAACCACCACAATTGGCCACCGTTCCCGTCACGCAATACTACACTTACAATAATACCAACGTCTGTCTAATGTAATTTGGACTAGGGCTTTATGATTCAATTAATGAATTGTTTAAGAGTCACGTCGTTATTTAATTTTAATGTCTGAGTACGAACGAATAACTTTTGGTAGTTTTGGTGGTGTGTGTATTTGGTCAAAAATTAAGTCATTAAAGATACTTGTCATTAAAGATAGTTGGTTAAAAATACATCTTTATAAACCAAACGGTTTATAAAGATGTATTTTTAACCAACTTCAAAAAAAAGGAGGAGGTTCTCAATTCGTCTTGAACTTTTTTTTATGTATGTTACCTCATTACTCGCAGATGGCTGGACCGATTTCGAAAATTATTTTTTTGTTTGAAAGGGTATACTTTCTAGTTAGTCCCATTGTCGTCATGTTTGGATCTGATGATGGGATCATGGAGAAATCGAGGGAACTCTTCAAATATTATAGGCACACCTATACCGTTTTGGGTATTTCACCATTTGAGGAAGTGGAACTGATGATGAAGACCCCAGATGGCCACCGAAACTACTCAATAATAAGTATTTCGTGAATTGTGATTAGATTTCTTGAATATAGATGCTAAGCACTTTATGCTCGTCACAATGCATATGGTGAAGTAGAGCTGATGGTGATGTACCAGGAGAACTCCTCAAAAATTAGCGGCTCTGCACCGGGAAAAGCAATATTTTGTAAAAAGTGATAAGTAGTTGACATTTTGGCTTTTGTAACTAGATAAATTACAAACCGACCCACTAAAAAGCGTGAAAAAAAAATTTTTTGCAAAAAATAGAACCGACTTCTATACAACGTGTAACGGAAACCCCATATCTATCCAAAAGGGCTGAAGACAACATCTGGTATGGAGTCTATGCACAGTTTCAGCTCAAAATAACTGACTCAAAGAATTGATACCAAATTATCGAATTCATATATTTCTTGAATACCAATCATAACAAACGTGACACAGCACTACGAGGGTCAATAACTTTCCACGTCACTTGCCAATAACACGTTAATTCACTTAGTTCTTCTTAATTTGAAAAATTCGGTCTCTGGTATCAGTGTATTGGTATTTGTAATAAGTTCTACACACGTAGACTTAGGATTACAAAACCCTTGCCATATCGTTTGTTATCATGCAAAGAAGCCATGCACTTGGTATGTATATACCCTTTAAATTACACGTTGTATAAAAACACTACAAAGGCAAAAATAACTTTAATTTCGGAAGGCGGTGTCAAAAAAAAAAAGAAAATACAAAACAAATGACACCGACTACCGAAATTAAAGTTATTTTTGCCTTTGTAGTGTTTTTATATAGAAGTCGGTTCTATTTTTTGCTAAAATTTTTTATAAAATGATTTTTCGCTCTGTTGTCAACTCATAATGCTATCAGCATACAAAAAGCAAATTTCCATGAAAACCTACAACGAGCATCCATGTAACTGAAAATTGGACTAAAATGTAATTCACATAGCGCCAGTTGATTGGCCTGCGTAAAAGGCTGGGCGTAGAAAGAAAAAATAAAACATGTAAAAAGGGCGCAAACACACACAAAGAAGACACCTCCAACAAAAACAAACAGCTGTCGGTTTCTCCCCCCTGCGAGCAGTTGTCCTGTGTATACAAGCCCTAATAAGGGCTTCGCTAAAAGCACTTATCTGGTTTAAACCCCTTTAAATGAAGCAATAAACGCGAGAGATTCGCCGGGAGGCACACACTACCACTGTTTATTTACGACGAAAACATTCATGTGTTTGTTTTGTTTCAGAGGTGTCGGCAATTGTTTTAGAAATCGGAATTTGAGAGTACGTACCGAATTAATTCACATTCGGAATAAATATGAATGCGAAATTAGTTCATCTTGTATTGTCTGTCTTTTAACGTGTAAATAAGCAAAATGCAAAATAGGTTGAGTTTAAAATCTTAATTCAGTATTCTTAGTCTAGTTTGGGAGCTTTAAGGTAATTTACATTGATCGTTGAACTTTGGGCTTCAACAACATCATTGAACTGCACGGACCCGTTCTACCCCGATCCCATCAACTTGGTCGTCGCGATTTCCTTACCAGGTATTTCCGATACGAGAAAATTCGTAGCTCGCCATAAAATATGCAAACAACTGTGACGCTTGACGGCCCTCGTGGTAACGTTCATTATTCCTAAATCTGTCACGTACACGATCGGGAACAATTTATATTTTTTAAGCCAGGGATCGTGAACAACTTTGACAAGTTTAATGAACATCGCTTAATGAATGATATTTGGTTCAATTAGCGACGAAGGCACGTAAGAGGTGTTTATGGTCAGACCGCATCGGAGCTAATTGGTTGATAAACATACTAGATTGGATGGTACGGTTTACTGCAGTTTACACACAATATTGCCTTCTATTAGTTCAAAGTTATCGGACCATTGAATCTTGAGGCTGTTATTTACTGATTATTACCGTATTCGGTTCATTAATAAGATTTCCTTCTGGATAGAGTAGTTGTTTGAGATTTCTAACTCGGTAATATTCTTGATTGGAAAAATATAGTCTAATTTAATTAACATTGTATAGTGAGGTGTATGACATTACTGCTGGGGTTCCAGGATTGTTCTAATAAGATACCATGGCCCCGGATGCAAGAGTAACCGAAGGAACAGAGTGGGTTTTTAGTCGGTAAAAGTCAGACACTCCCTCTACCTAAAGCGGGAAGAATCATTTGATGCCATTCCCCCCGAAAAAAGGTGAATCATAACACGTTATAATTTTCCCTTTACTTTAGTAGGATATATGTATTATCGTTGAAACTTTAGCTTATACTTTCCTCGCTCAAAGGATGAGTCGTCTGCTTTTAATCAGAGACAATTATTTAATCAAGGTCCTTATAATTGTGTAAACAAAAAAAGAAACCATAATTACTTAATAAGTGTTATGTAATTATAAATCGTACAGCCAAATAATACGGTATAATTAAAAAAAAGACACTTTACTTTTGTTGTTGATATACATAAAGCTATGATAGCTTCTGACAAATGAAATGGACCAGCATCGCTCTATAACACAGGAAATCCGCGATTATGTAATCAAGGTCCTTATAATTGTGTAAACAAAAAAAGAAACCATAATTACTTAATAAGTGTTATGTAATTATAAATCGTACAGCCAAATAATACGGTATAATTAAAAAAAAGACACTTTACTTTTGTTGTTGATATACATAAAGCTATGATAGCTTCTGACAAATGAAATGGACCAGCATCGCTCTATAACACAGGAAATCCGCGGGAAAATAGGGAAAATGACGGCGGTGGCGTCGTGGCGGACGAAATCTACCGAACACTACACCTGTTACCGACTTAATTCTTTTAAGTGTACAATGAGTTCTTTTTACTACGTGTTTTCTTTGTAAACTGGGTTTTTTCCTGCTAATGGAGATTACTTACGACCTATTACATGTTCCGTTTGTTTCTTTTGTAGGACTTTCTAAAGGTTCCTCCTGTTTGCGGTCGATTTTAAGAAACAATCGTGAAATTTTTGGTAATGTTTTTTTATATACTTCGTCTTATACATAGTAATACACCCTTTAATCAAGGAAGTTTTTGAATCTAAAATATGTTATTATTAACTTCTTTGGAAGAAATCTACTACGTTAACACAAAAACTCAGTACTCCATAAAATAACAGACAAAATTACATATTCTAGTCACGTTGTTGGCAGTGAGCATCGAAATGAATAGAAATGAGGACGTCTAGGTAAAGCAGTAGCTACACTGCAACATATCTCTTTGAGGATGCAGCGAATGTTAGTTTTAAAGATTGTGCCAGGGAATGACAAGCAGTATGCAGGCTGCACACACCTGCGCATAAGCCTGCAACTGACTCCGCAAGATAAGCAGCTCTTACGGTGTGTATTTCTCTTTAATTTCAGCGGGAATGATGTGGGCTATAAAACCAACATTGAGGGAACTCGGTTTAGTGGTAACTACATTGTACTGCTCCCTTGCTATTTCCTGGTGTTGTTTTAAGGTTAATAAAAAGTAGAGAATGGTTCGTTTCAAAATCCAGCTTCTGCACAGTAAATGGTAGCTTGGCTAAAAAAATACGTGATTCCAACTGTATAACCAAGACTAATTAAAATACATTCATTAGCTTAAATCCCTATCCCTACTATTATAAATGAGATTGTGTGTCCTGTTTTCGAGTTATAAGGAATCTATGAGATTTTTAATGCGTTGTTTTTGGACAGGAGTCAACTTTTATTGATGAATAATACTTATCACACCTGCGAAGCCACGAACAGAAGCTAGGATTTAGTAAAAAAAAAATATATATAAAATGCAAAGCATGTTCAAACAAGATGCCTACATAATAAATTAATAGTTTAAAAACACTAGAAAAACACGCTTTTATAAATGCACGTAAAAACAAATGTTGCTGTTTCTTTTTTGTACTTTTTGCCATATTATTCCCACGAGTAGTGAACAATTAAACGTTCGATCCCCCCAGAGGATTTGAAAGTGACATCTATAAAAAAAAAAAATGTATGGATTGCGCGGTATTTCAAAAAGGTTAAGAAAACCGATAACGGAATTTCTTTAGGTTTTTTATAACCTTGAAACCTGATCGTGTTCAAAGTCCATTACGTGGCCTTTCTCACAAGTGCAAACACGAATATGATACGATATTCCATCATGGAATGCCAGTGCCTATCTTCCGGCTTCATCATCAGACCTTGAAACCTAATCGTGGTCAAAGTTTAATACAAGAGTTTTCTAAGAAATCCAAGAAGCTATGATACGATTTTCCATTATGAAGTTCCAGTTCATATCTTCCAGCTCCATCATCAGATCAATTCGATAGTACCATATTAATGTATTGTCATCAATACTACATACAGCTGCCAATTTTCATTACGCTACGACCCTTGGAAGATGGTTAAATTAGTTACCTTAGATTTCATTACATAGTTAGTTACATACAGGTCGACCTAATAAAAGCGTGTTAAAAAAGTCAACATTATAATATTGACTTAACCTTTAACAAGATTTGTTGCGAACGGATTCCAGTAGAATCAGATGCAGCTAAATTAGCAATATATTTTACATCGAGCGATGGTCTTTTAAACTTCCATAACCCAGTAACTGGGTCAAAGTTTCTTCTAACGATTTATAAAAATTACGAAATACACCATGTATTTAGCGGAACTATAAGCTTAACGGCGATTTTTGAGGCATTTTTGTTTTTATTTTTTATTATTGTCGGTGAGCATTGCTAAACCTTAAATAAACACCCCCTGTAATTAAATGTAACAATACAAAACAAAGTCAATATATGTGTTCCAATTAGACCAGTATAAGGCACATTTGGACGTTTGAATTTTAATTAAAAATACATATAAGAATACATCAAGCGAGCAGTGTTTTGTATCTTAATTAAATTACTCAACGTTCAACAACAGTTCTACACGAAATGGCTTTGTTTAATTTGATATTTTCAGAAATATGAACAACATCTAACCAGAGCAGTGGATTGCGAAACAGCAAATGAGAGACTGAAGTATGTACCTAATATCACAAAACTAATTAAAATGGTTAATTATCACAGAATGCTGGCAGAAGGTGTACAAAAGCACACTCGTCTCATTCGTCAGGATCGAATTAAAAATATAATTTATTTCAAAGAGTTTGTTGACAATGTCATTCGTCAATAGAGGTCAGTGACCCTAGGTGAAACCTGGGTTTAAACCTGGCTGTTTGCCCACATTGAGTCGAGCTTAGCAAATCTGATCTATAACAGGGTAAAACCGTTTGTGTCGCCAGTTAGGACTTTCGAAGAAACGTAGGTACCTACATACAAAATACAGTAAAACAAAAAAAAACATATCTTACCACTTAAATTCCAAAGTTAAAAATGCACTTATTTATGGGTACTTTTGTTTATACAATTAGGTACATTTTTATAAGTTGGTTGACTCACTTTAGTGTTAAGGCTAGTTGTTGGTGATATATCCCTCTTTACCTTCTTTAATATCTACCAACACATCGCACTCTCAGAATGAAAGAGACTTAACTCAAAAAATTGTATTTTTTGGATTCGAGCAGAATAAAGCAGCATTGAATAAATTATATTCATATATCTCAAGTGGCAAATGTATAAAAGCTGTCTCTTTATAACTCATAATTCAAATTCCTGTTTCCACGGCAATTCAGAGTAATGTTTCAGGTCAGTTTACATCAAAATCTGAAATTACACGAATTTAGAGTTAGGTTCATGCACTCAGTGCGGGTTGGTGTGGGGTGGATATCACGTCTGTATTTTCGGCTCAAGGACATGTTTTGAGAGCTGTGGTGATAATGAAAATTACATAAGTAATAGGCATAACGTTTGAACACACGACCTACGACTCATAAGTCGTGTATGATAACATTGATAACACTAGGCCACCACAATGCTCAATCCATCTCGCCATAATGTATACTCAAATACTAAAACAGCGGTTTATAACCGTCTGGACCGAAGTATCTACAACTGATAAAAATCTTTTATAAAGATCCAATGCAGTTCAATACCACGAATACAAAGTAAACCAAGCCACCCCAATACTAAGGTAATTTTAATTTGAACACAGCCTACCGTGCTTGGTACCTAATGTTCGAGGGTAACGATAATGCAGTGGAGCAAACAGTAGCGCTGGCAGCCAGCTTGTTGGCTCGCAGTAAACATTTTACCTGCTCGCGGTATGAAGTCGTTACCAAGTGCACCGGGCCCTGATTATGTATACTGTGCTTTGTTTTCAAAAGCAAAGAGGATAGTTTGCCTGTTGTTTTGATGATAAATATTGCATCCTTGGGATTAAGGTAACTTCTAAATTTTTGTTACTTCTGTTTTTCAACCGACGACAAAAAGAGGAGGTTATCAATTCGACGCGTATATATATATATATATTTTTTTTTGAATGTATGAATCTTCGATTACTCGAAGAAGGCTGGACCGATTTGGAAAATTATTTTTTTGATAAAAAGGGTATACTTTGAAATTGGTCCCATTTTCATAAACGTCAGGATCTGATGATGGGATCCTGGAGAAATCGAGGGAACTCTTCAAATATTATAGGCACACCTATGACGTTTTGGGTATTTATTATAGTAACTTGTGCAGTTGCTCTCAAAAAGTACCATTTGAGGAAGTGGAACTGATGATGAAGACCACAGATGGCCGCTGAAACTACTCAATAATAAGTATTGAGTTGATTGCGATTCGATTACTTGAATATGGATGTTAAGCACTTTATGCTCGTCACAATGCTTATGGTGATGTAGAGCTGATGGTGAAGTACCAGGAGAACTCCTCAACAATTAACGGCCCAGCATTGGGAAAAGCAATATTTTGTAAAAGGTTATAAGTAGTTGACATTTAGGCTCCTGTAACTAGGTAAATTAAAAAAAGACCAATTAAAAAGAGTGAAATAAAAACTTTTTACCAAAAAATTAAACCGACTCCCAAAAAACACTGCAAAGTGAAAAATAACTTTAATTACGGAAGTCGGTGCCAAAAACGAAAATACAAAACTAAAGACACCGACTACCGAAATTAAAGTGATTTTTCACTTTGCAGTGTTTTTTGGGAGTCTGTTTAATTTTTTGGTAAAAAGTTTTTATGATATTAAATACTTACTCTAAATCCACAACGGTATATTTAAACTTACTCACCTGGTTTGCTAAAGAATTTCTTCCTTAACCCCAAGGAAAATATTTTTTGAGTTAGGGTCACTTTCATTCTGAGAGTGCTAATTATAATTTTTCCATTAATCGGTGACATAAAACTGAAATGGAAATATTTCACTCTAACAGTCGATCTTTATGACTATTATGTATGGCAGTGGAGTGTCTAAGTTCGACTTTACGTTAAGCTTACAATGACGTTCAGGCTCGGGACAAGCATTTTAACTTATCAAGGAGTAAATAACCCGTAAAAACTAACTAGTTTCCTAAGACTTCGGTCCTGTGGTGACATTAAATGCAGAATAGGATCAGCACTGCCTTTTTCAAATTAATACAAGCGGAGTTTGACTTTTCAATAGAAAACTGCTGTTGATTTTGAGCTTTCTCCACCGCTTCACAACTCCCGCGGCGCGATAAGTTACTGCGCGCGGATGTATTTTGCTTTTTTGTAGCCATTCACCTCATACTCGTCATCGCGTTGGTATCTATCGATTTTTTATGAATTAGGTATTTATAAAAAATCGATCGTTCTATCTACGTATTATAGGAACATTGCTGCGACCATCTTTAAAGCTTTCCTCGTATCAGCACAAAATATATAACTACTGCCGTATAAAAAACATTCGGAGCGGAGGACTGCCCCCGAATGAATAGACCCTACCAGTAAAAGTTTATTAATGAAGGTTCCTACGTATAACGCTCTCCTTTCAATAGCTATCCGTACCAAAGGGCACAGATCAACACATACAAACTACCACTTTCGTACAACATTTATTATTGACAAAACAACTTGTCTCTTCTATAACCAAGAACGCACCAACAAAAATAGTTATTTGTTATACAAGATTGTAAAGTTGCTTTTTAACCGCGTGCTCAATTTTGATGACCGAGCAAGCGAAGGATTCTAAAATTGAATCACGAGTGTAGCGAGTGATTCAAACATTAGAATCCTGAGCGTTAGCGAGGGAATCAAAAGAGCACGAGGTGAAAAATCTTTGCACTCGAGTGCAACACGTAACTTTTCATCCCACCTCAGCGAGGAAATGACTAAATGCAAAAAAAAAACATTTACATTCACAAGATACTTTTATTTCAGTTTAGGTATTAACTACTACATTATGCTAAGTAAGTATTACAGAATAATCTTTAAACTATAACAAATAATACTTAGGTATAATTAGAAAATTTGAAAGTAACGTTGCTACAGTTACTTAAATTAAGTGTAATATGTAATATTTTGTTAAGTACTGTAAATTCAATTTACTTTATCCTCTAGCGGATAACAACGGCTTTTGCACTCAGATATCGAAGAGCAAAAATACTCTTTCCGAGATGGGGGGATGAAAAAGTTTTTACCACATAAATATTCAAGTCACTAACATTACCGTGATGTAATAGGAGAAAAGACAAGTTTTG
The DNA here is from genome assembly GCA_943138885.2 of Tholera decimalis. Taxonomy (NCBI): domain Eukaryota; kingdom Metazoa; phylum Arthropoda; class Insecta; order Lepidoptera; family Noctuidae; genus Tholera; species Tholera decimalis. The sequence continues at coordinate 43,469,731 of OW964550.2, read as the reverse complement.
AAACCCAACTACAATTTTCTGTAGAACAAAAACTTTTCAGTTATGTAAATGGACAGAGGAGATATCTCCCGTTTGCACTTTGTTTATGAAAATAAAATAGTTCCGTGTACTTAGTTTTCTTCGGTAACTAAAGGTGCTAAAAGCAAGGGGACTATTTTATCTACGTAAATGCAACTGTAATATAAATGTCTGAGATAATTATAATAACTGTGTACGTGTGTTTAAAGACAAACGCTAACGATAACTACTGTAGAAAAACATGAGAAAAGACTCCTTCAGAATCCGTCCGTTATTTCGGCTGTACGCGTACATTGCAAGTTTAAAACTTATAAAAGCAAATAAGAGTTCTCTTTTGGGAATGGCATAAAAGTTATTAAGAATCAGTAATACATCATAAATTCCCACATGCTTTAACAACGATGCTACGTTAAGTAAAAGAAAAGTCGGCAAGACCAAGGAGTATGGAAAACTGTTAAATTATGCAGAAGGTCCGCTAAGAGACGTGCACCCGTCTCCGCTCCGTTTACGCATTCACTTATGAATAAATCCACCATTTTGTTGATGCTCACAGCCCCGTAAGATGTACGTCTGTGTCTCGATTGAGGCACTACCTATACGTACACATACTTCGTAGTGTGCACGTGGTTGCCTAGTTGCGAGTTCCCGGAGTGTTAACGTTATAAGGCGTTAGTGATGTGTATTGATTCTTGCCCCAGATCGGGATTCGAATAAAATATCGATACCGACTACGTAACATACATACAGTAAACAACTGGAATTGTTCTCTTCACGTTGTGTTTCAGACATTGTACCAAAAAGGCACTGCTGTTACAGTTGGGGAGGGTTTATTTTCTATGGAATGTGAGTAAAGGGAAAAATCTCCATCTATCACAATTGCGTCGCGTTTATGTCCAAACTGACCAGATGCAGTAGTCTCACATGGACGACTGCCTATATGACACCCACAGCCTAGGGAGTTGACTGGAGACTTATGTCAGATTTCTTGGCGTCCAGACTATTCATAACGACTGTCAAGACGAACAAATAACAGTCATAACTAATGCCTTAGTGTGCTCACCCATCCACGGGCTGACATCAACACGCGTTGCTTACCGTATCACTGTTTTATTTCAGCCGAAAGCTCCTTCAGGTAACGTTAAAATAATTTGTGAAGAATTTACCTGTTATTTATATTCGACAGCCGTTATAAACATACTATATAATGTAACATCTCTTCGAAATGAATATTTACGAAATATGAAAGCATAATAAACTCCCATGTTGAGCATGTTCACATCTAAACGATATCCCTTAGGGAGAAGACATGAGACATTTGAAGGAGCGTCTAATTCGACATGTTTATAAATCCGGATCAGCCTGTTTACCGTCAAAAGCAAATTTTAATTTCCTTTTTGCTTTCGTGTTTCCAAAACAGTTTTACTTATGCAGACAAACATTGTTTAAAAAAACGTTTAAAGCCATACCGGAGATGAGGGTAGATTCGATGGTTTGTTAAATTAATCGAAGATTTTACGTACTATAAGCGAAAAATCCTGTAAGGACGATTTTGACATCCCGGAAATTCAAGTAAAGACTAATAAAGTAATAAGTACCAATCACAACTATACTTGTGACAGAATAAATAACAGGAACTGACACAGAAATGCTTAGCTAACATTAGAAATCGCCTCAATATTAATCACAAAGGAAAAAGTTCGGAAGACGCTCTTCGTTTCGCTTTGTTTGTTCCTCTTTGTCTGTTACCAGTAACATAAGGGAATCATAGTCTTTTTGAACGTCACTCTCTTCATTAATAAAATATTCAAGTACTGCTGTTGTCACGAGAATTTTTCTCTTTGAAATGTGTGCAATGATTTTATCATCATACTTAATGAAAACATTTTTTATAAGAGTTCCACCAGCAACCAACCAGTGAGAGATTTTTACATAAACGGGATTCCAATATGTTTAAATACCATGAACATTTAAATTGCGTAACAGCTGCAACAAAGGACACAATAAAATAAATACTCGTCAATCCAAATAGCTGAATTTCTCATTTTACTTATAATAAATTAACAGTTTAAAACCCCACGCTTTTACAATCCAATATTATAATTAAAAGCACATAGTTGGATTGGGATGCGAGAACTTGAGATCATTGGCGTATCTAGAGATATTTCCCAGGGGGGGGCCTGGCCCCCAGTAGTAGAAGCGATTGGCCAGATTTTTAAATTTTTCAGCCATAATTGTTTATTAATAAAAATTCTCGGGTGGGCACCAGACCATTCTGGGGTGGGCACGGCCCACCCGGCTCCCCCCGTTCCTACGCCTATGCTTGAGATTCGTATTGTCTTAAACTTTCTAAACTTTTTTTTCGTTGCTCTGGCGTCTCTCTAGCTCTATATTATTTCATATACGTTTTTGATTGGTGTTTTTGTAGAGATTTTTCGTTTTCACTGAGTTTTAAGGTTTTTGTTCACGCTTTTCCTTTTTTCTTGTAGGTAGTCTCCGTTTTCTTTGTGTTGCTGTTTCTTTTTTTTTAGTTTTTGCCATATTAATCCCCCGAGTAGTGAACAACTAAATGGTCGATCCCCCAGAGGATTTGGAAGAGACATCTATAAAAAAATAAATCTATGGATTACGCGGTAATTCGAAAAAGTTTAGAAAACCGATAACGGATTTTCTTTAGGTTTGTTATAACTTTGAAACCTGATCGTATTCAATGTCCATTACGTGGCCTTTCTCACAAGTGCAAACACGACTATGATACGATATTCCATCATGGAATGCCAGAGCCTATGTTCCGGCTTCATCATCAGACTTTGAAACCTAATCGTAGTCAAAGTTCATTACAAGACTTTCTAAGAAATCCAAAACAGCTATGATACGATTTTCTATCATGAAGTTCCAGTTCATATCTTTCGGCTCCATCATCAGATCAGTTCGAAAGTACCATATTATTGTATTGTCATCAGAACTACATACAGCTGCTAATTTTCATTACGCTACGACCCTTGGAAGATGGTTAAATTAGTTACCTTAGATTCCATTACATAGTTACATACAGGTCGACCTAATAAAAGCGTGTTAAAAATTGCGTAAAATAAAAATATAGTCGGTGTGCTATGCAAATAGATGGATAGATAAAAAAGCAAATAAAAAAGGACCATACTCCCGAAGAGATTTACCTCAATTTAGGACCGCCTAAACGGGCACCCCGAATTAATTTGCCTAAAACGGCCTAATTTACCCGAAAACATGAAACTCTCGAACAAGAGTTAATACTAAACATTTTATGATGTAATAATATGGTCTAATATGTATGAAGCCTAGCCTCGTAACCGAAGGGAGCCGAAGTCTGCTTTGCATCCATATTTGAGGTTTTGTCATGAAAATTAACGACACATAATAAAATATGTATGTAGGTATTTCTGGATAACGAGAAGAGATTTGAACGCTCACAGGCTCAATCATACGTACTACATGTAAATAACATTGATGTCTGTCTGTGATTTCAAAATAAATGTGTTTTCTCTAGTCCTTATAGTAATTTAAAAAAAAAAATTCAAATTACGTGTAGTGCTGTTAGTCTGGTTTTCGGTTTGTCCGAGCAAATCTCTGGAACGGCTGAACTGATTTTAATGGAAGATAGAGAAGGCTATGGAGCAACATCTTGGCTATAGTTATACTGTTTATTCCGAAATTCATATGGAATCGAGATCTACGCCGGAAAACCTCCCTCACTCACAAAGTCAACACTGTTGGTAAGTGAATATTGGAACAGGTAAAATTTGAGTACCTCATTTAAGCAGTAATTTAAAATCCTGCCTCTTTAATATTTTAAAAGAGTACTAAAGTACTATATCCCATAACTTTCGTAATTATAAACGATCTTCACAATATAACACGACAAAAAAGGGTAAAGGCCGGTCGCGGTAGATACCTATCTACTTTCAAAGTATTCTAAAATGAATTTAGCATTGTAATTTATTCTTAATAGAATATCCCTTTCAATTTCCCAATTCCCATCAAACCGACCCTTAAATTAAATCACCCAATGCTTTAAAAATGTTTAAGGTAGGTGCGGTTGTAATCCTGTTTTTGAGTTGGTCTGATAGTTACCAGACGTACATACTTACCCACATGGTTAATTAGGAAAGCTCCACGAAAGTAATAAAAAGTAAACATTTTCCCGAACATCAACGGTATAAAATCCAAAGTATGAACCAAAATAGGTAAAAAAATTTACTTTCTTTGAAATGTTAAGAGGAGATAAATTAGAGCTTGAAAAAGGAATAGAATTTTTTAGCTGAAAAAACTACACACGAGCGAAGCCGCAGGCTGAAGTAGTTCTGTATAATTCGCAGATAGTTCTGCGCGTTGTAGTGCAAATTAAATTAGGCATTGTGTTAGGACTTAAGAATTATACAACTTTGCGCCTTTATCAGGCATCATCAAAATCTGCCAAGCTTTATAGTTAGTGCAGTTGCAGGAAAGCAGTTTACGAAACTCTCAGAGCAGACAAAGAAACGTATTATGCACTTGTTTATGAGTACCTACATAAACAGTCCTCGCAAGGAAAAACAAGGCATGACAATAAGCTGGAAAACTCCTACAAAGGAAATAACAGTTGGGTTCTGAAAGCCAATTTTGGCTGTTTTTATTTATTGTGGTGTTAGATAAGATTAGCTAAGCTAGCTTCTGCCCGCAGCTTCGCTCCCATGATATGAGATTTTTTTCAGGTCTCTAATCGAAACAAAACAAAATAGTTCTAAAAATAAAAACAAAACAAACTGATTGTTATATGTACTAACAAAGACTGCTGTTTAACATAAACTTCAGACGATCAAAAGACAAGCAATCCACAAAAGCTGAGTGATTAAAATACTCAACGAATTGATCTTCTTCGGCAAAGATTACCAATTTGATAAAACCTATGTATGTATATGTATAGAAATGAGGAAATTTTATTAAAGAAATTATCGAAAGGATGTTCAAGATTTACTTTGTGAAGCGTTTGAATGTCCATCTAAGCTATAGATTCGAGGGATGCGGGAATGTTCTAACGAGATGCCTTGGCCCCGGAACATAAGGGCACTTGAAGGAACACGATGAGTTTTTAGTCAGTAGAATTCTAACACCCTTCCACACCACCCAGAGCGGGACACATTAGATGATTTTCACACCGAAAAAAAATATTAGCTATGTATTACATTCATAATATTCTGCTTAGTAATAATTTGTGACGTTCTTGGCAGTTCAATAATATCAAACTTAGCAAATATTCCATCACAAATAATAAAAGCATCGCTGTTCGCGTATCAGTTGTCCGCCGTCAAATAAAGCTATTTGGCAGTTAGACGGCGTAACTTGCTACTTTAGCGCACAGCTCGCGTCCTCAACCCCAAGAGTTTTAAACTTTACAGAACGCTACGTTTTATACTAGAGGATTTACTAGCGTCCACAAAGTGTGTAGCTGAACGGTTTTGTGTGACAAATTGTAAAAGGAAGTTGCTAACTTAAATTGAACAACTCCAGATATTTCTTGGTCGTTTGACAACTTAATTGCGATGCAGACGCAAAAGTTACACATTGGTGATGGAGATAGGACAAAAGTGCCGTCGTTTAAACTTGCGAGTTGTATCATCTAAATATACCTTTGATCTGCATGCGGATCCAGTTAAGTGCGATCTTTTTTCGAATATTGTAATTTCAACAGAAGATACTCGAAATAATTCTATCGCTGTTCATTAAAGATCGTTTACATTGGCGCTACACCCTGCCTTTCTAGACGAGGCAAGTTTGCAGCACGAAGCGGCTGCAGATGTACTTAATTGTCGAACAGATTATTGGCGGCACTTCTACTTCGCCTTGTTTTATTGCCACGAGACTACATTCACGCAAACAGAGCGAAGATTGGTGTGACGTCATTACCGTTTCACGTGAGAAATGAGAGGTGAAATTGAATTCAAATTGAATGAATCCAGGTAATTGTTTCACGAGGCTGTATGGAATGTTTAAGGAATATTTCACCTGTTTCTTTAGATGTTACATCTAAATGTACCTTAGCTGTACCTATAGAGATACACATGAACCGTAAGTCCGTAGTCCGACGGTCTATATTTCGTATGAACTAGTTTGCATGTGTGTGTAAAAAACTAGAAAAAATGCAAAACTATTTCGGACATCGTTAGTCCTAGTCTGGACACCACTACACCGCCTGATTGATGTGGCATGACGAAAATGATTCATGTTGCGAGCTTTAATGAATTGCCGTTTCTATGCCAGCAAACAAAAGAACGATGACCTCGAAGCAAAAAAGCCCTAAGCACAAAAAATAATACAAATTCTCGCTCCATACCAATAAATCATGAGCATGTTTACGAAATTAAAACAAGTTGGAGATTTAATCATACGACCGCCGCCGCGGGGTTCGAAGTCCGGTCCTTGGCCTGGCAAAGGGCACTCCTGCACGTTAAACACTCCTGTACTTATCTGCTGCCCTAGTACCTACCATGCCAGAGGCGTTAGAATAATGTTCCCGTAATAAAAGTTTTAATCATAATATTTCTTACAAATTCGTGACTTTCAAACAAATGGGTCTTGAGTTTTAAGCATTGTTGTGTGAATTATGTTTAATAATGCTGAAGATTGTTAAAATGAGTATCTCTAAAGAGATAAAGTTTTTGGCGAGTTTAACAAACATACTTCATTTAAACGTGAGATGTTAATAACTGAGTGGATAAGCACATAAATAACTTAATCCTTACTAATATTATAAATGCGAAAGTAACTCTGTCTGTCTGTGTGTTACGCAATCACGCCTAAACTACTGAACTGATTTAAATGCAATTTGGCACGGACATAGTCTAGAGCCTGAGAAAAAATATAAGCTGCTTTTTAATGCGAAAAAGGGGCTGTAAGGGGTTGAAATAGGGGATGAAAGTTTGTATGGAAAATACGTCATTTTTAACACTAGAAGCTTGAAACTTATTTTTTAGACTTTTTATTAGAAAAATGTACTTAAATAAGCTATTAGGAGTAAAATATTGTAAATAGCTTATTTATGTATGAGCTTTATTTTCACATTAATTAGTCTGAAAAATTAAAAATGCTGCCGAAAGTCACTATTCCCTGCGGACGAAGTCGCGGGCACAGCTATTACGATATATTTGTGATTAATTTTAAGTAATTGGATGATATTGAACTAGCCCTACAATTGCCAAAATAGTTCAAAACCAATCATTAACCGGTAATTTTACACAATTAACAATGCGTGCAACGATATTTACAATATTTGCCACATGACAGTAACAAACAAGTCATATTTATCCGTAAAGTGTCAAGCACCGAAATTGAACTTCAAACCTCAGAAGGTAACATTTAAGCCACCTTCATCATCTTGATATTACGTGTGATGTCATTCCGTAAACCCTGGATAATTGGAGCGAAATTATTTGCCAACCGAGATATTAATTTAAATAGATTTAACTTCGTTAGACGGAATGTTTCAAATCCAGGCTTAAGTTGAATAGAATGTCATTGACGTAAATCAATACGGAGTTAGTTGGGCGTGCGAGCGCTCGAGTTTGAGCCGAGCGTTTAATCTCCTCACATATATTATCACTTGATCATGATATTTAGGTGTCCTGTTTCCCTGTCACTGTTATTTTAATTAAACTTTTATGTTTATTAACAAATTTAGACGCAAAATAATATCTCGCTTTTGTTTCTTGCTCCTTGTATACGCAATAGCCATTCTTCACCACGTTTTTCTTTTACCATAATTTTTGCCTACCAACATTCTAAAGCAACAATAAATTAGAGAGAAAAATGGAAGTTCGTGTTGGACTAGCGCACCGAAGGTTCCGTACATACTTATACACTACTAATTTTTAATTAGTACAAATACTTAAAGGGCTTATTAGAAAAGGTCTTGTTATTATATATGTAAAGTCTCACTATATAATATTGATAAATAGCAAAGTTATTAGCGTTTGTTTATATCCCAAAATGTCACTCAATTTACGGACATATTGTACAGGCCATTCATGTATTCATTAATCGTGATGTCGCGGTCACGCGGTCTCGCTCAAACTTGCCCCGCCTCCAACAGCTGTTATCGTAATTGTAGGTAGCTTAGACGCATCTTTAAGCTTTACGAATCAAAAAAAAGTAAAATAAAAGGTTCACGAAAAATAATAGGCACTTATTAAATTCAAACTTTACCTACATACTTTAATTGGGCCATTTGCTTGTGTTGTTCAGTATCCACCTGCAGAACTCCATCCTTGGTTCATTATCCACAGTAGTCAATTCTTGACCCTTTCTTTAGTGGTATGGGTGAAATCCAGACGAACTAATGATCGTCTATGCACAGTACTGGCTGATATTAAAATGACGAGCTGCGTCATTCGTACTTCGCCGGGGATCTTCAAAGTAGTCCACTACATCGTCGTAAAGGTTTTGGGCCGGTCTTCCATGTCCTTGGCGATGGGCCGTTGCGCGGAATGATCAATGGTCGAGTAAACGTTGGTAAACATTTACCACAGTCCGAACCTTTGGCTAGCGAGCATTTGGGTACTCTTCCCTGTACATACGAACAGCGGCCACCAGACCAAAAGTACACACGCAACATAGCCACGTACTCCCGAGATGAAAACTGGTAAGCCATCGCGACAGTAAAAACGTAACAACTTATGTTTAAAAAGCACGCGCACACTTCCTAACAAATTGGCACTGTTTGTTCGTTCACTCGTTGTAAAAAGGACCGCTGGCCAGAGGGGGCGTGGCTTGAGCTTAGACGCGAGTTTGCCGGGATTTATGAATGACGATCTAACTGGACTAGCACTGCGCGTAGTATTTTCTAGTAGCAATTGTTATGAATGATTGATTCAATTATGAGTTTACCAGTTATGACAAATTTTCGTAGACAATTTTGGGGTTTCGTTTTTTTTACTTTTGACTACATAAATATGATTAGTAAAGGGTACGGATAGAGCCCCATTTTTTTTTGTACTAATTAAAAATTAGTAGTGTATAAGTATTATAAGTTTTATAGTCTCGAACTAAATTTTTACAATTTTCATATGTTCTCCTTTACATCTGCTGTAAGACACTGCTTCTTGCCAAATTTCACGATCCTAGGTCAACGGTAAGTAGAGTGGGTAGCTACAGGTTTTGTTTCTAGTGAAAATTCAAAATATGCGACATGAGCAGTCATATCGACGTCATATAAATACAGTTTGAGATTTTTACATCTGCATAACACTAGTAAACTCAAGTATTTTAGTCCGATATCAGATAGACTACAAAATTATCCTATAAGGGTTTCGTTTGTTTTAGGGGTACGGAACCTTAAAAATAAAACAAAACAAATTAAGTACATTAAAAGTGACGTTTATTACAGAAATTGCCTTCATTAAATTAAATTAGGCGGTTAGGCGCAATAGTACGATCGCTTAATTCCAAGAGAAACCATCCGGTTTGAATAAATTACCACAATGCCCCTCTGGCGATAGGTACATACGTGGATCGATTCGGGGTGACAAATCGTCTTCGATTAAATTGGTTAATAGAGATTGATTGTTTTGTCCATCGTTGGCTATTGACCGCTCATTGGTTGAAACCGTTTCCTCTGATATTTAGTCTGATAAACCGTGGGTGTGTCGTTAATTGGTAGTTAGGGAGCCTTGTTTTTCTAAATGTTTTATTTGACTATCAAACAATAGGCTTAGGAATAATTTCATTAAGTACGAAAGCATATGCAAAAATTTCACACAGTACACAGTAAATAATTAAATTAATTATAATAAAATACAATACTTCATTTTAATTTTACGTTCATAAAGGCTGGTATGCATCAACAGAGCATAAATGTCAATTAAAATTGTTTTATTATGTCGACGTTGTTAATAAGTGGATAAGCCGATGGGACGGCCGATACGAAGAGTACCGACTATGGAGGCAGACGCCCAGTTATGCGAAACGTTTTATGTATGGAGGATGGTAATAAAACGAAATAATCGGTTGATAAACAGAAAGGTAATTCAATTGGATGTTAGCAGTGAAAATGAAAGATACTGGTTTTTTTATTATAAATTTTATACGAATATCTTCAATTTCCAAAAAAAATCACAATTGCACAAAAACAGGCTAGAAGGTTGTCATAATAAAATTAAATAGCATCTACTACCGAACTAGGCTGAAAGCTACAGGATTTACGAATATAACTTTACTTGCCAATAAGTAACTAACTAGCTAATTTGCTATCAAGCAACGACACGTAATTAATTGTACACTTACGTATAAGTATTTCTTACTACCCACAAAGTATATATTGTAAATAAGTTACATAAATTATTTATGAGTACCGACTGATTATAATAATATTAATGTATTTATTATACATACAAGATTAACTGTAAGTACTGTGTGTATTTCTCATGATAAGTGAATTGTATTATTTTTGAGAAAAACAATGTTTTGAACCGTATTTGATTACGTTATCGATACTTCCATACTGCTAGCTTCCATGGCTAAACAGATACATCGAGTTTGATGAAATTTGGCATGGAGAAACTGGAAGACCTAAGCTCAAACATAGACAATTTTTTAACCCAGGAAAATGTGTGAAACATCTACGCACTCGTGAGCAATAACTAGTAAGCCAATGATAATATTGTTGACAAAAAAAAATAAAATAGAACCGACTTCTATATATAAACACTAGAAAGGCAAAAATAACTTTAATTTCGGAAGGCGGTGTCAAAAAAAAAAGAAAATTCAAAACAAATGACACCGACTACCGAAATTAAAGATATTTTTCGCAAAAATTTTTTTTCCACTCTTTTTAGTGGGTCGGTTTGTAATTTATCTAGTTACAAAAGCCAAAATGTCAACTACTTATCACATTTTACAAAATATTGCTTTTCCCAGTGCAGAGCCGTTAATTTTTGAGGAGTTCTCCTGTTACATCACCATCAGCTCTACTTCACCATATGCATTGTGACGAGCATAAAGTGCTTAACATCTATATTCAAGTAATCTAATCGCAATCCACGAAATACTTATTATTGAGTAGTTTCGGTGGCCATCTGGGGCTTCATCATCAGTTCCACTTCCTCAAATGGTGCTTTTCGAGAGCATCTGCACAAGGTACTATAAGAAATACCCAAAACGCTATAGGTGTGCCTATAATATTTGAAGAGTTTCCTCGATTTCCCCATGATCCCATCATCAGATCCAAACATGACGACAATGGGACCAACTAGAATGTATACCCTTTCAAACAAAAAAAGAATTTTCGAAATCGGTCCAGCCATCTCCGAGTAATGAGGTATTCAAGACGAATTGAGAACCTGGTCCTTTTTTTGAAGTCGGTATAAAAGAGTACGAAACTAAGGAGAACATTGCTGACAGACAACAAGAGGCTCGTTTTAAGCTTAGTAATGGAATGTTCCTTGTCTAGCTGTAATGTTTGAACTAAATATTCGTCCGCAGGCTCATTCAACGCAGAACAAAGGGATGTTTCCCTTTGTGCAACTATACCTAGAGGATAGTGTGCTAGCATCTGGTGTACGTGATTAATGTTTGTATTTCCGTCTGTGTCCTGCGTCAGGTGCCATCTGTTGTGCCATCCGCTAGGTCCGTAAGGCATTTATAATCCATTGTGCAAGCTAGGATTTTAATTAGTCATATCATAAGTGTTAGATTTTACTTGCTTTAAATAATTGTTACTAGTAATTCATGTCATTTCGTTCTCAAATGGAGGCTTCATTTGAGAACGTAAACAAAGCTTTGTACCTTTTTTTTATTTTTAACGTGGTCAAATCATCAAATAAGTCCTCCCACCCCGGGCAGGGCCGGAGGGACTGTCAGACTTGTACTGACTAAAATCCACGGTGTTCCTTCAATAGCCCTTTACGTTCCGGGGTCACGGTAATGGGATAAGTCCCACGACCCCGACAGGCTTCGGCCCTCTACAGGGGGGGCCTCGTCATATTGCTGACGCTCTTTGAGGCGCGCGTGGAACACAACGCGCCGTCGACCCGGGCATGGTCCATGGTCGGACAGAGAGTTGCCCTTTACTCGCTGTCCGCATGCCCGCGCCTACGGTGTCCGGAGATCGTCGGCCGACGTCCGACGCCGTGGGCGTCTACCACTGCGGCTGGGCTGGAGGGAGGACGCCATCCTCTCCCTCACGCGGCCCGCCTCTTCCTTCGATAGCATGAGTGCTTCGCAGAAGGAGGCGACCGCTTCCCATTCCGTCTCGCCCCGCAGCATGGCCTCGACCAGTGCCGGGCGCGAGAGGTCTCCGTCTATCGCCGCCCTGAGGACACGTCGGTGCTCTGCCCTTTGTAGCTTTGCTTTGTACCTTCTATTATTTTTTACATTTTTGTTAATAGGAAGTGTATAAACTTGCTATGAATAGCGTGTTGGCCATTCATTAAAAATTACATGATATCTTTATTGGTCAACAGTGGAAAAGGAATTGCATGGATATTATCATCTGTTTAGGCCGTCTGCAACTCTAATCGGTTGCAGCTAAATACTAGTGTTGTTGGAGCGTCTTTCTGGCCTCCACAATCCAGTAACTAGATAACACGATACCCGGTATGTTAAGATGATGACCCATCCACGAGCTGATCTCGGCAAGCTTTGCTTAACCTCAAAGATACACTCGTGTGGCTGTTAGTATGAAGCCATGACCTCCATTTCATGAATGGTGAGATGGATATTTATAAAAACATAAAATTGTAAAGGCCAGCATTGTGTTGAAGAGGAATTACAATACAAGGATAATAATAATTCAGCCTATTATGATCGCACTGCTGGGAAACAGATCTCTCTGTGAAAGGGATATATAGACAATGCAAGATAACGAGCCTAAAATAGAACCTTGAAGATTGTACCTTATTTTACTCTGAACATGTTTCCTCCTAGATATATCTTTGATCGAAATTTGAAAATAGTTATGAAAACTTACATTTTATTCGTTTGAAATGTTAATATCAGAATATATCTGCAGAGTTTACTTTAATAAACATTTAACAGTAGCTTTGTATTCGTAACATATAGGATTATTATTTGCGAGGTTTGTAACTATTTTTCCCAGAATATGCCAGTAACAAATTGGTTTCAGCGATATTTGACACCTAAAACTTTTTTTGGGTCAGCTTTTTATTTTTTATTACACCAACCTTTGTTTCCGAATCCTATAAAATAACGTGTTTTCATTTATTCTCAATTAGTCTGATGTATATAAAAAAATATATTTGTTTTAATATTTAGAGTAAAAATTAATTACTTCTTTGTTTATAAAAGATATTGTTAAGCAGTATCACTGTTAATACTGAATCCTAGATTAATTAATTAACGGTTCGGGTAGCTAACCGCTATTTGACTCTCACTCAACTTGCGTGACTTCCAAAGTTTTTAACTAAAATTACGTATGACAAATCACAATACATTTTATATACCTATTTCCAATCCATAATTCAAAGCACACACAAAGTTCTAGCAAATAATCGCTTAGCGTTAACGGCCTGTCTCATGCACCCACGGCGTGATGCATCGTCCACGCGACAAGCACAAACAAAACATGATGAACTTGGCACGCAGTTAGCACTTAATGGGACTGGATAACAGGCTTTAATAATTTATAGTGCAGGGTCTAAATTGGAGGAACAATAGTCTGTTCTGTAGATGACGGCTATTTAGAAATATTTATTGAAGAACAATGATCAGCCATGTTGTGTTTTGTAGGTTGTATTTAATTTGATTTTGTATTTACCTACCTCAAACCCTCAATACAAAAAAACTGACTTGTTTTTTTAATAGGCTATTTTTCTAGAGTAAAAGAAGTGGTCGGTATAATCAAACTGGCGGGCATTACAAATGTACTAATAGCCAAGGTGTACAGCTCTCTGCCGGTTTCTATGTTCCCTACCACATATGACCCGTCAGCCTTCAAAGCAAGAGTGAACAGGCATTTTCTGGGTCGTTTTATCGTAGACCTCATGTATCGCTAACCTTCAGGCGTGATTGGGGTCGAGAGCGGGCTCATCCAAATAAAAACGAAGCCAAAATAATTCCATACTCTTTACGAAACGTGGTATGTGGCTCTGTGTAGTTCCTGCCTACCATTATGGAAAATTGCGCGTGTGTGTATGTCTTCTAAACGAAATATTTCAAGTACATGACCAATTCAATTACAGAGTTGCGCAGTCAACATCTGCAATTTGAATATTTACGATCAATAAGCCCATTGTGTTTAAATAATTTTTTATTGTGGAGGCCTGAAAATGATGTATAGTAGGTACTTGAAGTACCTATGGCATGACTGGGAATAGAATAGATTGGATTTTTTGTCCGTAATAGACAATATTATTACGATCTTACTTATTATACGTTTATGACATTTGAAAAGTTTTATTAGGCTATCCGGCAATTTTGTAGTGACTCTACGAAGAGACTTCTTGGGTTCAACATTGACAAATAAATTGATTTGATCTTATTCGTTTGAGACGAGTATAATTGGTAGCGGGTAGCGTCGAGAAAGATGTGGTCAATTAATATTTGGCATTTCAACGGTCGCATTAGCGTAATATCGTTTTTAACACGCTTTTATTAGGTCGACCTGTATGTAACTAACTATGTAATGAAATCTAAGGTAACTAATTTAACCATCTTCCAAGGGTCGTAGCGTAATGAAAATTGGCAGCTGTATGTAGTTCTGATGACAATACAAAAATATGGTACTGTTGAACTGATCTGATGATGGAGCAGGAAGATATGAACAAGAACTTCATGATGGAAAATCGTATCATAGCAGTTGTGAATTTCTTAGAAAAGTCTTGTAATTAACTTTGAACACAATTAGGTTTCAAGGTCTGATGATGAAGCCGGAAGATAGGCACTGGCATTCCATGATGGAATATCGTATCATAGTTGTTCGGTCCGACGTGTTTCCGAACGTACCTTTTGTGACATAAAGAAATTTGATCTTGACATTACTGACTTGACAGATAGATTTTGGTTCCGTTGTTGGAAAATGTCCGCCCTTGGGACTTTGATTTTATTGTAATTAAATATCGTGTGCAATCGCCTGATGTAACCGATAATTGGGTCGCGATTAATGATTGTTGGAATTTGTAATCCCCATTTGATAAAAACCCTGGGATATTTTGGAATTTATCGCCGGTTGGTTGCCACCGCATGGCACGCGGAGTTGCTGAAAATAGTGATAAATAGCTGCTTCAATCTGGTGCGAAGTTTGTGCTGCGATTGCTGATAGACCGCGTTGGGAGGACCTGCATTTGAGAACCTCCGTCCATCTACACTTGACTTTCACTATACTTTTCACTTACTCATTTCATACTTACATACATACCACACACGGACGCGATCGAAAGGATCCTCGCTTGTCGTCATCAGCTCAGAAGGTTAGTGGTAATATTATATTGACGAGCCTGTAGATTATTGTGTAAGTACTATTGTTGTAAGCAACGTTTTGGGCTCTACGAATCGTGGACAAGTTCGGACACACCAGTATCGTTGCACTGGCCTATTGTAGTCTCGAACAATTTTTGGTAAGCAGAGCGTGGGTTTAATAATAAATCCACATAGTAAATTGGAAGTTTTGAAAATAACTTTAGTTTAATTACTTAACATAACTTATAACTTAAT
Source organism: Tholera decimalis (assembly GCA_943138885.2). NCBI lineage: Eukaryota > Metazoa > Arthropoda > Insecta > Lepidoptera > Noctuidae > Tholera > Tholera decimalis. Next base: position 43,454,038 of record OW964550.2, on the reverse strand, counting down.
AAGTTTTGAATATATTACCATGTCATGCGGGCTATCTAATTGAAGTTGAATCAATTGATGTTGTATTTGTAATTTGTACTGTAGCCCCTGTTGTTGACTTGACAAGTAAGATTTATTTGTGAAATTAGGAATTATTGGTTGTATTTTGGTATAATTTGGTATATTTGTTGTAAAGTTGTTTGGTATATTTGTTGCAATTAATAATTGAATGTCACTGATCTGAATTTAAAAGGTTATCTAAATAATAATCACACATTTGTTAACATAACAAGAATTTAATGGTGTGGATTGACTTATTGCATTTATTTGTTTATTGGATTGTTGTTAGAGATTGTCCGGAGCAATATTATACTTCAATTGTTGTGTTTAATTGGTGTTGATCCTGCACAATATATACATTGAATTGTTATTTATTTTGTAACTAGCCATCTGTACCAAGCTAGATTCATACTTGGAATAAGTACAGGGTCGGATTTGGACTTGAAATAATTGAATTTAAGTTGTTATTTTGGTGAAATTATTTGGTCGGCTAACAAGTCATTGTTGTTTGTTTAGTTAATTTTAGCCTGTTGTATTAATATTTGATTGTTGCAATGGCCTCATTAAGGGCAGTCAGGGAGGCTGCTGCCGGATTGACCTCACAGTTGAGATGGTTCACATCGGCAGCTGCAACGGTTGAGCGTGTAGATTTGGAAGAGCTCACCCTTGCTCGGTATGGGCAAGTGATTGAAAGGATCAAGTCAGCTGATGCTGCGCTCACACGCTTCAACGAGTACATCATGGACGTGGATTTGGGGGTGATGGATCAGACAGCCCGCGATAAGATTTTGGGTGACTATGACCAGATTGTCCACCTGGGGGATGTCATATGTCTACGAGCGCGGGAAATTTTGAAGAGCCGGGTGCCTGATGCGGCCAAGCCGCAGACCCCCGTTGTTGCAGGCCCTGGACTATTGAGTAGGCTGCCCACCCTGGAGCTGCCACATTTTGACGGTCGCTTGGACCACTGGCTGGGCTTCCTAAATCTCTTTGAGAGTCTTGTCGATGCACGCTCGGACCTCGGACATGCCCAGAAGCTGGCCTATTTATTGTCTGTACTGGAGGGCGAAGCCAGAGCCTTGGTGCAGCACTTGCCGGTGACGGATTCCTCTTACCCGACCGCTCTGGAGCTTCTCTCCCGACGGTATAAGAACAAGCGCTGCCTGGCTGATGTGCACATCGACCAGATTTTGGGGCTACCGGCCATTGTCAGCACGTCGACGTTGCGCACTGACTTGCTGAACCCGTTGGTCTCAGCGACCAACGCCTTGAGACGCTTGGAGTTACCGGTAGAACATTGGTCCTACTTGTTGGTGCACATAGTGCTGCAGTTGCTCACCGCGGAGTTGAGGTCACGTTTTGAGCAGAAGTATGGTGGGGATAGTGCCACCCATCTTCCCCCCTTTGACGACCTCCTCAAATTTTTGGAAGATGAGTGTCGGTTTTCGGATAACACTCGTGGCGCCACGGGGTCACCCCCACTACCTTCTCGGCCTAGAGACCAGGGACGGACTAGGGCTCGGGGGCCTATTGATGTTCACCCCGCCCCCCGTTTTGCTGGCGCCCGGAGTCCTCGGGCTAGGGGGCCTGTTGATGATCGACCCGCCCCCCGTTTTGCTGGCGCCCGGAGTCCTCGGGCTAGGGGGCCTGTTGATGTTCGCCCCGCCCCCCGTTTTGCTGGCGCTCGGAGTCCGCATCATTGTGACTTTTGTAAGGCAACGGGGCATGTCATGGCGCGTTGCCCGGACTTTTTGAATTTGCACGTAAGTGCCCGCCGCCGCATTCTCAACGCACGCCGTTTGTGCTTCTCGTGCATGGGGGCCCACTTTCATCGGGACTGCCCCGACCCCCGCCCGTGTAGAATTTGTAAGGGGTCCCACTTGGAGATTTTGTGCGCCAACGCGAACCGCTCCAGCAGACCATCTTCTGAGGAGGGTTCGCGCAGGGGGGGGGTACCCCGGAGACGAGCACTGGGCTGAGGCCCGCAATTCTGTACGCCGCACTCCACCCCCCGCGCAAGTTGAACGGGAGCCCCACGAGCGCCATTTGGTCTCCCCTCGTCAGGGAGAACGCGCATTGGCTGCTAGGCAGCAGTGGCCGGGTCGGCGCCGCTGCCTTTCCCCTCCGTTGGCGGAATGTCCCCGGTTGGAGTCGCGCCCTCCGCCATTCGGGCATCCGGTGGGATATGCCCCTCCAGTGATGGCGAGCGGCTCGGAACACCGCGCGGACGAATATTTTGATTGTTGGCATCGTCGTGAACGAGGGCAGCCTGGATGCGGCGATCGGTCGCCGCCCAGGCACCGTTAAGAGATTGACACCTGCCCCGCTAAAGGACCCCCCCCCCCGATCAAGACGGTTTTGTTGCCAACGGCCTCGGTCAAGGTCTGGAGACCCTCGGGTGGCTCGATTGTGATCCGTGCCATTTTAGACACGGGAGCCCAGGGTTGCCTTTTGTCGTCTTGGTTAGCGGGACAGGTTGGCCTGAAGGTGAACGACCTTTCAGGCAAGATTTGGGAATTGGCGAAAGGGCTGTCACTACTGTTGAGGGAAGGACCTGGTTTGAAATCACCCTTGTGAGTTGTCCTTACCCTAAAATTGGTGCTCCTGCCCTTGTTATAACTGAACTTGGTTGGGACGAGCCACTTCGGGAAACCCTGTTGGAAGACTGGCTCCAACTTGTATCTGCACTTCCTGCTGTGCTTCTTGTGCGTCTCTTAAGCCACGTTGCGCGCACTTTGGGTGGAACTGTTGACATTCGGGCTTCTTGCGCCTGGACGGACAGTCAAATTGTTTTGTGTTGGTTGAAGACGTCCGTCCACTCTTTGGAGGTCTTTGTTGTGAACCGAGTGTTGCAGATTCAAGGTTCTGAAACGCCTTTGATTTGGAGGCACGTGCCTGGTGACCTGAACCCGGGCGACGTAGCCTCACGCGGGTGCATGGCCCCTCACTTGATTGCTCACCCCCTCTGGTGGGGACCGGACTGGCTGACTCGCCCCGGGGGCGATTGGCCTCGAACGCCAGTCTTGATGTCGGATCCTTTGCCCGGACTTAAGGGGTTCGCTGTTGGGACAAAGGACCCTCCGTTTGATCTTGATTTTTTGTTGAATCGATACAGCTCTCTCGACAAATTGTTGAACGTTACCTCGTGGATCAGGCGTTTTGGCCATAATTCTAGGAATCCAGGGGATAAGCGCCTGTCACCAGTTCTCTCTCCTCAAGAGCGACAGGAGTCACTCCTCTTTGGGTCCGCTCTGTGCAGGCTGCACACTTTGAGAAGGAGATCGAGGTCTTGAAGTCTGGTAGGGTCAGGTTGTCGGGAGCCGTTGGTAAGTTGAATCCCTTCTTGGATAGGACGGGTCTTTGGCGTATTGGAGGACGGTTGAGGCTCTCTAGCCTTCCTTATGGGGCCCTTATAAGGTTGTTGGTGACTGATCGTCACGTTAAGAACTCGCATGCCGGTTGCAATGCGCTGTTGGCCATTCTGCAGCGAGAATTTTGGATTTTGTCGGCTGATCGCGTCAATGAGGCGAGGCCCTTTGCTGGCGTCGTAACGGACTTGTTGGTCCCCTTTTGTTGAAGACGTCCACCCTTCGTAATAGTAAGATTGTTAAGGCTTATTTGTGTTTGTCTGCCTGTCAACCAAGGCAGTACATTTGGAGCTGGTAACCTCCCTCTCGACAGAGGCCTTTGAGGCGACTTTGGAAAGATGTGTCTCGCCGTGGGTTACCTTCTTTGATTAGGTCTGATTGCGGTACGAATTACAAGGGTACAAGTAACTATTTGAAGGAGGTATACGCCTTCCTTAATGAGAGCCAGCTTGACATTGGTAATAGTTTGGCCCGCCGAGGGGTCACTTGGTTGTTTGACCCGCCAGCCTGCCCCCATTGGGGAAGTATTTTTGGGGCCGCGGTGAAGGCGGCAAAGGGACGCTGGCGGAGATTGTTGGGAGACACCGTTCTCACCTTGGGGAACTAGCTACGGTATTTGGCCGCATTGAAGCTGTGTTAAATTTGCAACCTTGTCAAGACTTCCAATTGATTAGCGGACGGGTAGGCCCGTCCGGGGGGGGGGTAGATGTTCGGTCCGACGTGTTTCCGAACGTACCTTTTTTGACATAAAGAAATTTGATCTTGACATTACTGACTTGACAGATAGATTTTGGTTCCGTTGTTGGAAAATGTCCGCCCTTGGGACTTTGATTTTATTATAATTAAATATCGTGTGCAATCGCCTGATGTAACCGATAATTGGGTCGCGATTAATGATTGTTGGAATTTGTAATCCCCATTTGATAAAAACCCTGGGATATTTTGGAATTTATCGCCGGTTGGTTGCCACCGCATGGCACGCGGAGTTGCTGAAAATAGTGATAAATAGCTGCTTCAATCTGGTGCGAAGTTTGTGCTGCGATTGCTGATAGACCGCGTTGGGAGGACCTGCATTTGAGAACCTCCGTCCATCTACACTTGACTTTCACTATACTTTTCACTTACTCATTTCATACTTACATACATACCACACACGGACGCGATCGAAAGGATCCTCGCTTGTCGTCATCAGCTCAGAAGGTTAGTGGTAATATTATATTGACGAGCCTGTAGATTATTGTGTAAGTACTATTGTTGTAAGCAACGTTTTGGGCTCCACGAACCGTGGACATGTTCGGACACACCAGTATCGTTGCACTGGCCTATTGTAGTCTCGAACAATAGTTGTGTTTGCACTTGTGAGAAAGGCCACGTAATGGACTTTTACCACGATCAGGTTTCAAGGTTATAACAAATCTAAAGAAAATCCGTTATCGGTTTTCTTAACCTTTTTGAATTACCGCGTAATCCATAGATTTATTATTAGGTCGATCTGTAACGAACTAAATATGCAATAAAATCTAAGAATCTGAATTAAACGTACTTCTAATTGTTGTATCATTATGAAACTTGGCAATTATATGTAGATTAGAAGACATTACAATATTATGGTACCATCGAGCTAGTCTGACGATGGAATTGGAAGGTTCAATTTCAATTCCCGCGGGAAGCATACTTTGTAAAGTTGTTTCCAGTTTGGCTAGGACTTTGCAGGCCTGAATCACCTGACTGTCTGATAAAAAGATGGTTCCGTGCTTCGGAAGGCACGTATAAGCCGTTGGTCCCGGTCGCCAAATGGCGGCCGTCAAAATAGACCACGTCAGAGGCCCTAGCGGCGGTCTAGAAACTCTGACACTAGGGTGTATGGGGTCGTTAGACCTCACTTACCCACACGATAAGAAGATTGGAAGGTGGCTGATGGAACCTTGGATTGCCTACTAGTAAACATTTCTAAGTTCTGCTCATTACATTAGTCTTAAAAGCGTGTTGTTGGTTTTTTAAACTATTAAATTATTAGTTACTTAGGTCATAGTTATTATTTGGTTACCGTAGTAATAGGAGAAATCTTTTTAGCTTCATCTTTCCACGGTTGTTTTAACAGAATATTGATACTGTAAAGGTGGTTTTGGCATGATAATAGATAATATAAATAGAAAAACGCATACAAAATTGTAAATTAAACTTGGAATGCCTTTTTCATTATATAACTATTTACTATTAACTTATTTACTTTGAATTCTGACACTATGGGTATTCAACAATTAAGTATGATTGATTTGATTTTTAACCCTGACGCAAACAAGGGGTGTTTATAAGTTTAACCGCTATGTGTGTCTATGTGCCTGTTTGTGGCACCGTATCTTCTAAGTGGGTGAACCGATTTCAAGGCGGTTTTTTTTTCGTTCAAGATTCAAGATTCAAGATTCTTTATTTGTTGAAACATGAGTACACATACAGAGCATGCAAGTTATTAAAAATCACATTATATAGATCAGTCATGTTTGGCCTTAGTGGCGTACAAATATTTAAATGTCACTGATATAAGTTAGTGGATAATTATAATATTAAATTAAATAAGAACACAATAGTAAAATGTCAATTTTGAAAACAAATAAATTAAATATATGGTCATAATTACGTAACAATTATTAAATGTCAATTAAAATTATTACACATCAATTTTTTTACAGAATATGTCAAAGATGTATTGATAATAGGTATTGTTACTACATGGTATTAAAAGTTGTCATTGAGGAATTCTAGAATACTGTAGTATGCTTTCCCTTCAAGCAGTATCTTTAATTTATGTTTTAATTTACGGACATTAAGTTCTTTCCAACTATTTGGGAGCTTATTGAAAATTTTAGGGGCCATGCAGAAAACACTCTTGTGCATCAATGCTGTTTTTGATCTATGTAAACTGAGAATACTGTCATCACGTCTACTATGGTTGCGATCAACCACGTCTGATTGACGTTGAAATAAGTGTCGATTAGATTTTACAAAGACGACAACGTCCAAAATGTAAAGGCAAGGCAGAGTTAATATTTTATATTTTTTAAAGTATGGCTTGCAACTTTCGGTTGACTGTAATTTAAACATAGTCCTGATGCACCTTTTTTGGGCTTTAAAGGGTATGTCCTTGTCAGTTGAGTTGCCCCAGAAAATAATCCCATATCTTAGGTGTGATGAAACCAAACCGTGATAAGCCGTGAGTAATGATTCAGTGTTAAGCACTGGGACCAGTTTGAACAGCGCGTAACAAGAATTACTAATTTTCTTGCTGAGTTCTTCTATGTGTGCTTTCCAGTTTAGCTTTTTGTCAATTGTCACTCCAAGGAATTTAGTGTTGTCAACTTCTGTAATACTTCTATTATTGTATTGGACGTTAAGATCAGTCATAGGTGATAAACGTTGACTGAAATGTATAAGGTAAGTTTTGTTAAGATTAATTTTTAAATTATTATTATTCATCCAATTTATTATTGATGTCAGAGAATTATTAATGTCATTATTATAGCTATCTTTGGTATTGCATTGAATTGTGATAGTGCTATCATCAGCAAAGAGTGTAACTGGTTGGTCTACATGTTTAGGTAAGTCATTTATATATACTATGAATAGTGGAGCACCCATCACGGTACCTTGGGGGACTCCATACTTGACTACTCGTTCGTGTGAATGAAATATTTCTTCGCGCTTAGTTTTAATGTTTATCCTAGATATTTCCATGACCTGTTTTCTGTTATCAAGATATGATTTTATTAATTTTAGAACATTGCCTCTTATACCGTATGCTTCCAGTTTATTTATTAAAATGTCATGCCTGACGTAATCAAACGCCTGCGTCATATCACAGAATATGGTGCAGACGGGATTGGTTCTATCGACATTTATCATGACTTTATGTAGAAAATCGTTAGTAAGCATGTTTTCCAGCTTTGGTTTTTAGATATGTTTTGTCATAATTGGTTCAGCCATTTACTAGGTATGGGGATGAAAGTGGATATGAATAATCAAATGTTGTCAAATATACCCAAATAGGGTATCAAATGAAAAAACCCGACGTGTATTTTTCAATCAGACACAGCCAGGGTATCACTAAAAATGGTTAGGTATAAGTGTTAATTGGATATGTGATACGAATGAAAATTCGATTCAACACACCTAACAGCAGATAACAAAATTTTCACCTAAAAAGTTATTCAGAATGGCGTAAATTTCAGGCTTACATCACCGCGTAGTACCGAAACCGCGACGATGGGACACGCCATGAATGTTGATAAGAGCGTTCTTTTCAAAATACTCGTAAAACCTTTATAAATATCCCGAGTATAACGCGACAAGACGTGCAAACGCATGAACCAGCGTTTGTACTGTACTTACCCCATTTAATGTAAAGTAAAGCAACGGTACATATTCCATCTCACATGTTAAATATACAAGGGTTTCTCTCCTGAAAAATGTTTTTTTTTTTCAAGATAAATAATGCAGAAAAACAACCCTTATGGAGCCTTAGCATTTTCGGATGTTGATTTACGAGTGTACGTAAATAACGTCACGCCACACCAAAGGGTTCCCCAGAAATGTATTTAAAACAATCACGTGAAACGCTCTGACACGGAAGCTTTAATTTTAGATGGATACTGAATTATTCATGTAGTTGTTCACCGCTGAGATTGTTGTCAGACCAATTATAAAATAGAGCTCACGCTGAGATGGCACGAAGGAAAACAATATCACTTTCAACAGCACAGAACTATTTTCACGATCCAATCTAGATTCCAGACGACGTAATCCTCTGTAAAAATGAATTCAAGTCCAATCTCTTCAAGTTCTCTTTTCAAAATATTGATCCTAAGTTTCCGAACAAAAAGTGTCTCCATACCCATAGTAATAAAGGTGTACAAGTACATTTTTCTCGTTTCTTGCAAACTTTCCACAAAATGGGTAAGGTGAATTGATTTACGCTGAAAGTTGGACAGTTAGTAAATGAAGAAACGTCTCGTAGGAATGCAAGGGGGATCGAACTATTTCGAGATTATTTTCAAGATCGAGTTTCGTCGCCGATCTATGTTTGATGAAAGTTTACAATGATATTTGAAATTTTACGTGAGGAAATAGAAGTTTTTGTGGGGGTTAGGAAAGATTACACAACCCTTATTCGCCCTAGGGAAGGCGGGTCGTAAACAGAGACGAGCCCTTGCATGGAAACAAGTTTGATGGTTATGTATATTTTTAGCTATCTTACTCTTATTGGAGATTTGGGAGACAATACATTTGACAAATAGCATTGACTATGTTTCTCTATTGATGACACACTGCCAAATCTATGTGTCTCGGCTTTTACGTTGAACATACATACGATAACAGAATTAAGCTATACAGGGTTAATTGTAAAACACCGAAAACCTATCAGGACTATGTTACTAACATCATAATCAACCACTTTTGTTCTATGACTTTTAAAAATTCGTCATATTTTAGTTCACCAGACTTTCATACAAAAATAAAAATATTTAAATTGAACGCCCTAAATGTTAAGAAGTCTATGCGAAGCAAAAGACAGCGATAGTATAAATCGCTGAACAAAAACTGTTGATTATGATGTTAGTAACATAGTCCTGAGAGGTTTTCGGTGTTTTACAATTAACCCTGTATATGGGATAAAGGCTTCCTCTCTAATCCACCAATCCGTACTGGGTCCGCGTCGTGGATTACAGCTCATTGCTTCTTATAAAGAGCCTGTGTCCCAGCAATGGGAACGTAGGTTTCTATTATTATTAGAACAGAAAACTGCACTGTCTTTCAATAGACTCTCTTTGACATGAGACCTTCCTTCTTTCAAAAATATGGTAAAAGATCTCTATCTCTCTTTGTTACGTTTTTTATATATCTCAGCTTTGTTTTTTTATGTATATATATGTATGTATATGTATATTGTTTATGTAGGTTATTACTTATTTATTGTATATAAACCATGGACTACCCGCGTATTTATTTTCTCCTGCTGTGTCAAATCCATCCAAAGATTGTCTGTAAAACATCGCTTTTAGCGATAGGACCGCCCATTGTAGTTTTTAAGTCCTCATTTAATTCTGTTATGGTGTACAATAAAGAGTAATCTATCTATCTAAAATCCCGTTACATACATTAACATTTGACAGCATCTCGTTTACTTTTCGTTCCGGAACATAATGTCGTATACTCTAGAATTGGCTCCGCCGATTCGATTTGTGCTCTAGAACTCACTCCTTCGATGCGGTGTAAGTATCTACTATACGCGCGCTCAATCGATCATAAAACTTATACCAAACATTACATAAGGTTATATACAGCCAGATACATGACTCGAAAATTGTTTACGATGCCTTTACTACGAGATCACGCAGTTTTTATGCCTTTAATATTCGTTTAGCATGCTAGGTTGTTATCTAAATAGCAAAAAAAATAGTGCACCGAATTACGTTGAAACTTAAACATTAAAATGAAACGGTTCGCAGTTTTCTTTAAAAAAATCTCATTATTAATCATAGTGTAAGTTAATCAAGGTATTTTTTCTCAACTTGAATAAAATCAACAACGGTGATGAATGAATCACGTTGTATAAAAAGAAAATCTACTGGCAAACTAAAGCAGTGTGAAACCAATTTATATAAGGAATATAGTCGGATTTCAGTTTTAAATCGGACTGATCTTTTCCTCGGGTTGGCGACCATTATTTACTTAAGATTTATTTTAAAGATCTTGCGGAAAAGGCCACTTAAGTTTCGGGTGAAGTAAAATAAAGAGGGGATTTCGTTGAATCTTTTTTCTTTTTATGGCGAACTATCGAAGTGATTGAAATATAAAAAGGTTGAGATTTGCGGTGTTAGCATCGCGCAATGTACATATACATACATATGTTGCTTGTGTAGAATTCGTTGCAGTTTCGTGAAAATTATAATAATATATCGTTTATATCAAGATATGTCTTAAAACTTCCTTCCCATTTTATCAGCCCAGCCACTTTTATAATTAATTAGTTAATTATAAAAGTGGCTGGGCACAGTGAAAATATCACGGTATAATTAAAGCGGTACCTTCATCCTAGAAAGAAAATAAATAACTGCTATAAGTTCTTTGACGTCACACGTCTACGTTGATTATGGATAACTACCTAACATTGAACAACGCAAAAGAAGTCTTATAAACTTGTATTAATAACGTCAAGACTGTAAAACAAAAACATTTCCATCAGAAAATATCATGATCCCAGAACTAATTTACATAAAGTTAGTTGGTTGTTTAAACCACTAGGGGAACGAACTTAGGTCCGACCGGTTTATCGCCTTTTTTGTTTCAAAATTATGCATTAAGATTAAAAATAAATGTTTCTGTTTGATTTCAAAAGAATTTGCTGAACGTTTTTTGGCCCTTCAGAATGTAGGAGTTACCATAGAGAGTACAAAAAAAAACATAAGATGCTGCCACTTTCTAAGTGACAGCCGGAGGGCTAAGAAACCATGTTCCCGAGAAATGCTATAAGGGGGAATTATGGGTACCAGGAAATGGGGATATTGGAGTTGGTGTGATAAGAGTTTCCGCAAAAGCTAGAGGAGCATTGAGGTCAATGACATGACGGTATTTATTTTTAAGCGATAGGCGAACCAGAATAACTATATTCAGAAAATACTCGTCCATTAATAATATTAGGCATTAAAAGGAATCGCTAATTGTCCATCTTAGCTGCAGTACATATAGGATATTATGTTTATATTCTTGACAGAGCTAAGCTTGTGGCGTTCTAATCGAGTCGAAGCCAACCAGTCGATAACTGAAGGGGTGTCATCGTCTTATCAGCTGATAAAACGAATATTTAACTAATAAAAATGACGAGAATATTCAAACCCACTCTCCAAATTAGCCTGCATCAATAAACGTTGGAACCAATGAATACACCCATCAATTCGCACAAGATCCCTTCATTTGCACTCAAAATTTATACTTTAGCTGTAACAAGGGAACTGCTAAAACTGGCTTTGAAAAATGTTGTTTACTCCCACCCCTCTACTCTTCGTAACGGTAAATGGACGTATCGGATAAACCCCAAATGAGATTACTATCAAGAATCGCAAGATTGACGGTAGTCGGGCAAACATTGTAAGTTAATTTCGGAATACCTCAGCAAGAAACACCAGCTATCTTCTACATACTGATGCTTTGTGAGACGCTTCCAGAAAATAACACTAAAATTTTAAGATGCTCTAACATAAAATGCAGAAATATTCTCATATAAAGATATTTCTACACGAGTTACTTTATGGCAGAATATATTTCAATATGTACTAAACATCACTTTTGCCAGTGTAATAATATAGAATGTCGACGGTATTAATTCATGTTAATGTCTCACGTACAAAATGTATAATTAAATATAAATTCAGGTACGAAAACGGTTGAATAACACGTCAGCCTGAAACCAAGTATAGCTTGATACTTAATACAGTGTAATTAACAAAATGAACACGTGATTAGAATGCCAAAACGCTGATTGAACGCCATAAGCCGTCGTTCGCAAATAAACAGTGAGAGCAGTCTAAAACCGCAAATCTCGTTGATCTCTGCCCATCGGAAACTCACCCTTTGTTATCCCCTCCCTCCCACACTCATTATTTATTATTTTTTATCTGACATCCGACGCTGCCCTCCTCGAGAATGGTGCGAAAGCGTCGCCATTTTCGTTCAAAATGATATTGCTAAATAGAACTGTTATCTTTCGTATATTTGGAGCAACTTCACGATATCAAGGAGGTTATAGGGCTAAACGCAATTTTCAGGGCTGTTTCAGAATTGCACTATAGAGGAAAAGACGCAAATGATAAAATAAGTGAAGTTCTTAATATTGAAGCGGTTGCTGGGGAGATAAAATATTTCATTACGTGAGGCGCTGTAAAAGATAGAGCTCGTATTTATGTAGCACGCTTCATCGTGCGTGATGATATACCCAGAATTGTTCATTGTACCGAGATATGAAACATGCTCTAGTTTAATAGTGGACAGGAGCGGACTCATAAACATATTAACAGACTACTGCGGTGACCATCAACGTTGTGTCATTTATTATGGACACAACAAAACAAAAAGACTAGATGAGAGCGCCATTCACCAAATGATGCCGAAATCCAGCAAGGAAGTCACGTAGCATTTTCTATTATAGCATAGAAATCCCTTAACATTACTGTTGAGACTGGAAAGATGTTCCGTATAAGAGGGAGGCGTATATTATGGGGGAGGGGGTAGAAGCCCCCCAGTGACGTGTTGCTTATAACCTCGCGTTTAATGCGTGTAAGATGTGTCAGCAAATCTTGTTTTTCTGGCACAATTTTATCAATATAGGCGGATTCATTTGGACTGTAATGATGCTTGAGTTGCTTTTCTTTGTTTTGGGGCTTGCTCTTCCGTCGGTATTGGTAGAGAAAGAACGAAAATAAATTTATTTTCGAAAACACAAACATTATTTAAACTACAGGTAAAATATGTGCCACATACAAAACGATAGCTATAAGGTATTTGCCATTAAGTATTGCTGACATTTGCGTCAATTTGCATGTGCCTATTATCTACTTATACATACATAGCTACATGAATAATCGTGCTGCGATCTTACATGCTGATCTATTTGAAACACCTACATTAATTTAAAAAGAATGACCTACTTTTATATGAAGCCCTCTCACCACCCAGTCAATATTCACACAAAGTTAATTTAAATATTTACATGCTACGTCCAACACTGGACACCTACCAGTAAGTTGATTGATTGATTAAAATATTTTCCATTCGGTTTAAAAATGAAAACTGACAGTTCTATATTCTCATAACCAGTGCGGCCAGGAACATTTGGAATGGCTTTAGGGATATGGCCACTTTGTAAATACCTTTTATTTTAGACATCAGAGCCAGACATTTGAGAAAATTCGTGGCTAAATAATAACAGCCGGACTAGTACATTTATGTATGATAATCAAAGTTAAGCAACGCTTGCGAAGGTCGAGCCGTGGGTGGGTTAAGTTTCTGTGGGGAACAGTTGTTACTGGTAATCAGAAACCAGAATTACTGTTTACGTTCAATTTAACACGTATTTCAATATTTTCCACAGTTATACAATATAAATTCAAGTTACATAAAAGCTGGGGTTTGGGGCAGTCGTTGAGTTACGTAAGGTAGTTTTTTAGTGCTATCTCTGTCTGTCTGCGTCTTGTGTAGGCACTGCAGATTTATGCTTTACGTCACCATTTATTTAGTATCTTAGTTTTCTGCCAAAGCATACGACGATACTGACCGACATTACGGACGCATAAATGGCGTCCGTAATGTCGGTCAGTCAATACGCTAGCATATCTAGAATGGAATCAGGCGTTATTTTTCGGAAATCCATACCAAACTAATGCTACAAAAAATATCTGGTGTTAATTCCGCCACAAACCAATTAACAGTAGATATTTTTCTGTAGTATTAATTTAATAGCGTATTAAAATCAATACTACAGAAAAATATCTGGTGTGTGTGCGTGTATGCGCAAAAATATTTAACCGCCATCGATATATACAACGTGTAATTTAAAGGGTATATACATACCGAGTACACGGCTTCTTTGGATGATAAGTGATAACAAACGATATGGCAAGGGTTTTCTAATCCTATGTCTACATGTGTGGAGCTTATTAGAAATTTCAATACATTGATACCAGAGGCCGAATTTTTCAAATTAAGAAGAACGAAGAGAATTATCGTTTTATTGGCAAGTGACGTGGAAAGTGATGACCCTCATAGTGCTGTGACACGTTTGTTATTACTGGTATTCAAGAAACATATGAAACCGATAATTTGGGGTCAATCCCCGAGTTGACAGTATGTTTAAAAATTTAAAATAACTATTTAATTATGTAAATCTATTGATATGAAGCACAAAATAGTACAAATGAAGAAAAGATTATTAATTATTTATTTTATTTTCCCTTGAGAAAAATGAGACTTTTTATCTGTGAGTCACGTAATTAGAAACACCAATCAGAAAACGAGACGTCATCGTTCAATATTTTGACAGCTGACTGGTTATCTTTGGTTGGTGCGTAAGACAAAATAAGAAATGAATAACTAACTAACTGCTTGCACTGTCTGGACAGGTCCTCTCAAATTTGCGTGGTTATTTCCTCAAAAGAATACCAAAGACATGAACCTACATGCTTCTCATATACAAACACAAATTGTCTGGACTTTAAAAGAGACGTTGACGACAAACTCAGAGGGAGTTTGATTTGGTGTTTCTTCTCAGAGTAGTCAGTTAGGAAATACCGGCCTCATCTAGCTAAACTAAACACGCAAAAAAACATGACGTGTAAAAGTATTATTTATAACCAATTGACAAATAAATATTTCATTTCATAACTAACTCTCTCTCTTCTGGTTCATTTGTCTTATCGTCCTGTAATAGTTGTTCGATGAGTTCCTTTTTTTTGTCTTTTCAAAAAAGCAGATAGATAGATATATTCTTTATTGTACACCATAACAGTAAACAAATATGGACTTAACAACTAAAAAGGGTGATACAATGGACGGTCTTATCGCTAAAAGCGATCTTTTACAAACAACCTTTGGATGGATTTGACACAGAAGTTCTAACCACTTCTTGCAAATATCTCTTTTTAAAGAGACATGAATAAATAGTTTCGTTGGCGTTTTTATAGTAGTATTCCCACAACAAGGAGTAGCACAGCACTGATAATAATTTTTCACGTTCATAATAGAGTAAAATATCATAAAATACCCGAAGTACATTCATGTGCCAAATGCCAGGAAAGTTGTTTTTGAACGATGACGTCATAGGTAGTCACGTGACCACAATGCCACGATTTAGGCCCTAGATTTTTAATAAATTAAAAAATTACTTATATTTTAATTGGAAGGTTAAGTGATGAATAAAATATTATTTTACGAGTACACATGAAGCGCTTTGAAGCGTTTCAAACAATTTTTACAAAATGGGCAACTCGCGGATTCTGTGAGTCACTTATTTTGAGCTGAAACTTTGCATAGAGACTCCATACCAGATGTTGTCTTCAGTCCTTTTGGATAGATATGAGGTTTCCGTTACACGTTGTATACTATATTGATATACTCTTTATTGTGCACCATAACAGAATTAAATGAGGACATAAAAACTACAAAGGGTGTTACAATGGGCGGTCTTATCACTAAAAGCGATCTTTTACAAACAACCTTAGGATGGATTTTTGACACAGAATATATATATATATATATATATACAGAGTTGATATGACAGAGGGGCATTAAATTACACTACGTATACTATACGTGTTTAGTGTTAATTTGATACAGTAAAAAAATAAAAAGAGCCAAAATATTTTTTTTTAGCAAACTAATTAGCTTACAAATCAGAGTAAAACGCAACCAGCCTTTGTAAATAAATGTGACTGACCTTAAATACCTAGGTAACAAAGTGGCAACGTAGCGCGGCGTGTGTTATCTCTTGTCTTGGTCAGATTTATCGCTTTAAGGTGCATCTCATCTCTATTTAATTGATATTTGGTACAAAGCTTGAAAATGGTACCTAGTAAACGCAGTTTAAAGGAAAGCCCCTCGCTCGTATCAACTCTGTATATATACTATACGTTAAAAGAATTTCTAATAAATATGTAATTTAAATGACTGTTAAAGCGTTACACTTATTCAAAATACTTTTTCCTGAGTGGAAAATATTTTTCAGCGCTAAGGTAAAACAGGAGAATATTTAGCACCCCTGTTCCATTACTTGAAGAACACCATAAACCTTCATTCCCAATTGGGAATTTCCCAATCTCGCAATGTAATGTCTCCCTCTTATTCCAAACGCTGGTAGCGAACAGCTATAATTGAGAGGTGTATATTTACCGCTCCGTAGTCGTATAATGTGAATTGGTATTACTTACCTGAAACAAAATGACAATCATTAATCAGGGAATTTGGCAGTATTACAAATTTTTATGAACTCTTTTTAATAGGATTGCATGTAATTGAAATGTTTCGTGGAAACGTCATTTATTTGAGGGGGGGAGGTGAAAAATGCATGTGTAGTACTAATCTGTAAATACATATTACACTGTGAAATAATGACAATGATGTTTATACCTATATAAATAACACTTTATAAGCTAGATGAAGCCGTTGTTTCTTAACTGAGTATCCTTAGAAGAAACACCGAAACAAACTCAGTGGTCAACGTCTCTTTTCAAGTCCATATAATTCTTAGTGACTAAATCTTTTGAAAACAGAAACACATAGATTTGAGCAGGTCCGTCCAAACAATGCTAGCATTTGTCAGCTATCGCGTAGCTCAACATAGAAATTTAAGGAGCTCGAACTGTGGCAAACTAAGCTATCAATGACTATAACTTCGCTCGTGTTGTAATACGATTGGATGAAATTATATGTATGGTAGGAATCAGTTTATTTGCGAGGGGGAGTAAATAAGGTTTGGATTCGCGTGTCGCCTGCAGTCAGGGTAACCTGACAAGGTAACTTACGGTTAACGTTTTAATGCCTTAATGTTCTATGTAGGAATTATTTTTTGTTTCCTAGCGATACTTGTTCTTGCAAAAGTACACTAAAAAAATTGGTTAGTTTAATGAAAATCGGTTTAAAGTCAATAACTGTTGTTTGTTTGTAATCGCAAGAGAACTATTGTTGAAGCTAAAGCTTTAAAGCTGCTTCTTCTTCCAACGGTCAAATGTTTTGTACTAAAAAACCAAATGGGTCAACAAAAGCTGTCGAGCCGTAATATTTATTTCAAAGTAAAAGTCAAAGATGCTACTGAAAATTCGGTTCTTGCACCTGGTTTTCGTTTCGTCACAAATTAAATGCAAGTCAACTGTTGCGAATGACGGTTAGAAATTATTCAACTTATAAAAAGTAAAACTAGTTTTTATTTTTTATTTTTCACAGTAATTTTAGTGCGGGAAACTGGAAGACTTTTTTCAAACATTGTCTCACACTTCGAATTCCTTGTGAATCACCGGTGCATTTTTACAAACACCCAGACCCAGGACAGGTACATATTTGTAGGCCATACAAATATTTGTCTTGGTGCGGGAATCGAACCCACAACACTTAAGACCACAGTCAATATCTTAACCACTGCGCCAAACGTGTCAGCATTGCAACTTCTTCAAAGTCATCAAACCGGAAAAATTAACCCTGTCTAAGAAAGAGCGACGTCAATGACTCACTTACGTACCTATTTGATAAAAAAGTGAACTATAATAAGTTTCAGTAGATGAAGTTGGAAGTGCAACGAACCAACTCGATTATCATAATTACAGGGTTGGTTGGCGAGTGGTCGGATCGCGTGTTATCCAATATAGTTTCTTGAAGTCTTTAAACTTTAATGTATTTTGCTTTTCGCATTTTCTACCGGTTTAGTATGAAAGAGTTGGCTGTGGTGAAAAATTTGACACGGAGAGATAAGTTATAACCGATAGTGCTTAAAATAAAATATGCTTCTCTTGCATAAAACTTTTAATAAATCCGATTTTACGAAAAAATACATAGGTTTTTTTTAAATTTAGGTTTATCAAAATGTCTACACTACGATCAAACGAACGTCTAGTCTTGCATGTGTATTGTTTTTATTTATTTTCCTTTTTTGTCGGGATTTAGAAATACGGAAGGCCCGTGTCTTGCAGTGTGGTATTACGTAACCATAAAATAAAGTTAAAAAAATATCAGCTTTGGCAATTTTTCTACATAACAAACAAACATTTACCGCAAAACGAAACCACACAGCCAGTCAATCCAAAGCGTTCGAGCGTTAATTCAACTCACCCACACGTGATATAGATTAAACAAAAACACTACACCCTTAATTGATTTTGTCGCAACAAAAACATGTGGTAGTCCAGTTAAAGTAACCCCGTCCATTAGTGAAACGCCTAGTCAGCAGCACTAATAGGGCGGAAGTCGGCACAAGTTTATGCGGACAAGGGCATAATCGAAATAGGTTATACACTAGTACAGTCGATCAGGTTACTTGGGACACAGGCAGCACTAAGTGCGAAGTTAAAAAATCTCATTTTTCTGTTGATTGTAGGTTCGCGTTTAGCCACCATCTCAACTGCCACCAGTTGAAATGGTGGTAAACGCGATGATGTGATCGAAAATAAAGCATGTTTACCAAAATGTAACCTATTCACTATTGACTTATAGACCCCCAGGTAACTGCTATCAGGAAACACACTTCGGCAAGAATTCCACACCTTAGCACAATGAGAAAAAGTATTTCCAAAATGCTCACGAGTGGGAAACTTAACTTGCAACTGCTTCTACTAATTTCCAAAATATAATTGTATGTCTACTTATCTCACTACCATTTAATACTGATAATGCGAATATTTTTGCCTGTACACCAAAATGTTTGTACGACTGTACACAACCCCGCATTGTAAGACTGGGAGTCAATGACCGTACTAACGATCGTGGTGTTACACGCAGCGGGATACACACGGACTTTAGAATTGGAGGATATGGATGTTCTTTAAGTCACTTTGGCAGTTAGTCGGGAAACTGCTACCAGTAAGAAAAAATGGCTAAACCGTAAATAAAGGTATGTTTGGGCGACTAAAGCAATGTCATAATGATGATAATACAGAATATATTCAAAAATTTTAAATCTGAAAAATTTGTATCGTTTGTAATTGGTGAACATCTTATACATTGATAGCTCTCAATAAGGTCAAGTTTGTACTATGTCAACTAAAAACATTAAGGAGAATCAAAAGAGATCACTCTCCCTTCAATAAACACTTGTTGGACTCCAATAACCAGTTTGCCAACTTGTCGCCTTAACAAAATGGCGGCTATGTGTCATTTGTC
This sequence comes from Tholera decimalis, assembly GCA_943138885.2. Taxonomy (NCBI): domain Eukaryota; kingdom Metazoa; phylum Arthropoda; class Insecta; order Lepidoptera; family Noctuidae; genus Tholera; species Tholera decimalis. The sequence continues at coordinate 43,434,722 of OW964550.2, read as the reverse complement.
CGGCGACCGTTCTGACGCAATAATAAAGTATAGACTACCGCTGGCGCCCAGCGGGGACATTAGTAGTCGTGAGATATATCGCTTGACCCTATATTATAATAGAGAGATAAATCGAACGGTGTGGGAAGGGAAATTTACAATTTTATAGGGAGGATTTATGAAAGAGTTTAGAGTAAATTTATAGTTTTACTTGAATATCCTAAATAAAAATATATTTATGTATATTTTAAGAAAGCTTTCTATTCAGATTAGTCATTACGGCTCACAGCAAAAACAATATCTCTACAATGTCGGGAAGCGTCCTGGTAAATCCACCATCCTAATTTGCTCTTTGTCTACTAAAAACCTCATTACTTCAGCTCAATGAAAACCTCTCGAACTGTGCCATATTATGAAGCACGGGTTCTGCACTTTAATTATAAACGAGCAGCCCCGAATACAGCGGGTTGCCACACGCGGTGCAACAATGACACGGCGATACAGTCTAAGCTAGACTAATACAAAAGCAAGCACGCGCAGTGCTAATACAGTAGTTGGCATATTTGACTGTGAGTGCACTGTGCCTCGATATGCGTTCTCTAAGGATAGTACTCACAGTTGGGCATATTGAGGTTGACGTTAGATAACTTGAAAAAATGTTCTGAGGGACTTAGAACTACCTACTTAATAGCTTTTGTTGCAGAGGAGACTGAGACGTGTTCTATGTCCAGTTCAGTTTAGCTACATACTCATTAATCTGAAGTTTTTTTTATTTTTATTTATTGCTTCCCATGCACAATTATTGCACCTATCACGCTATCTCTCCACCACCTTTGGTTGACTAGTACAGATTGCCTACGGCAGTAAGTCCACTTTGGTGCAATTTTGGTCTAGTGAATAAAAAAACAAATAATTGTAACATTTTAAATGCATGATTCGTGGAGAATATTGTTCATTTGAGTTTTTTAAGCAATGTTTTTGTTACTGTTACTGTATACAGGTATCAAGTTTTTCATATTGGGATGAAACTTTGACTTTACTTAACAGAGCAGCGAAATATTACTTTATTTAGTAAGTGAGTACTCTTCTTAATGCAGAAGCAAAGATATTTGTCTGCACTATGCGCACAGCTGCCACGATGAATTCTGTATACGTACGCTGAGCAGTTCATTAAACAAGCCATGTCTTATTTACATATGTTCCTTAATAAACTAATATTTTAATTGTGTTATTTCGTAACATTGTATAAGAGGATGTTTAATTCGTTCAGTAGACTTTCGGTGAGATCATTTAACTGAAATTACGAAAGTTTTGGTAATGACAAGCCATAAAAAACTGATGCTCGGTTTCAAGGACAGGATTTTATCTACAAACTGAATATTGTGATTCATTAACGAGTCAAATGAGAATTGATATCTATATTGATTATATTTATGTTTGATGTAGGTACTTCAATTTAATAGAATCCCAACACATCTAAAGTAAGCACTCACCCAACGGAATGTGTTGTAGTTCGAATTGGGATCGTACACAAAAGGGATTTAGGATCGGTCGTTGGACCCTGAAATTGTCTAGGTGTGCTGCTGTTCGTTCAGTATACGTTACGAAGCAAATAAGTACCAACCTATAGGCACTGACAGAGGTCAGAAGGCAGTAGTTTCTACCCACATCAAGTCTGACAGGGATCAGAATCCACCTTAAATAATTGGAAATGAGCTTAACTGATTAAATAAATTCCTATACAAAAGTCTGACTTTACGCACTTTCCATAAATCAAGCCATTAACTTCAATTTGTGATTACATTACAAACAATTAAGCACAAACGGTCCATTATGACTGCTTTTTTTGTAAAGCAAATTATTATTTAATTGCTCACAATATTTTGAAAGGGTAACTGGTTGCATTCAATCATCGCCAATAAACCAAAGTGGAGGAAAAATCAACAATATAAAACAAAAAGCAATATTCGTGTATTGCACCGGTTTAAAACGGGAATTTTCAACGGCTAGAGCGATATTTCTCTCAAACATATTACGAGCAACGAATGGCTAGAGGCAAGGGCCAAGTCCGGCAGAGCTATTTAAGAAATAATAGTAATGAACGTTACATTTCTTCGCACTCTTTTCCCCTGACGGAGTTAATAGAATTTCCAGCCAAGCACTTAAAGCAAAGAGTGCCGGCTGTGTTTATAACGTTAAGGTAGTTATGGCTTTTAATGGGTTTCATTGCCGAATGTATGCTGGAAATAAAATTAGAAAATAAATAGTTTACCGTAAAAAATATATCAGTATGGTTATTAAGAAATACAATAATTAAAAATTAATAAATTCCAATACAAAAATAAACAATGTATAAGTTATGTATGAGTGTAATCTATTAGATATACGTTAACATCACTTTATGGATTCTGCGGCCTCAAGAAAATTCAATTCATTTATTTATTACAAGTAACAAAACTCAAATAAAACGTTATTTTTTTTAATGTTTGTCCGCTATGCGTTCTTTAACCGTCGATCGGATCATGATGACATTTTGGTTTTTCCACAATGTCGGTACTGTTATACTTTGTACCGTTCCAAAAATATGAGCATATTTTCTTTAATAAACGTCATACGTCATAACTAGAGCTAGAACAATTTCCTGTTATTTTAAACAACGAAAAACATGTCCTTTGCCTACTAGCATAGTTTTTGTCATGATTTTAATCGAATAAGGAACCGACGGATAATGTAGGACGTTCTCTGATAAGTAACACGCGACCTGCTTTGCACGATAGGTACTATTTTTGAGTACACCTTAACATTACCTCTTTTTAATTGCGTTAAGTAAGTCATGTTTCTCTAATGGTCTTCGAGTTTGTCGGGACATTTGCATTGGAATGCAGTTAGTCACGAAAGGGTTGTCTGTTTTGTGGCCTCCCCGGCCACAGCACATTAGCAGTGTCACTCGACGAGGAAAAGCCTATAAGCCTACCTTTCCTTTTGACAAAGATGCGGTGTAGTTTTACGTCCATTTTTTTCTAACCACCTCTTATTATCAGGCACGCCGCAATTGCGGCGGTAAGACCCCTCTTTGAGGAGTGGCTAGATCGGCGTCACGGCGTCCTGACCTACCGCATGACGCAGGTCCTCACCGGACACGGAAGTTTCGGGAGGTACCTGTGTCTGATGAAGAAGGAAGAAACGCCTGGGTGTCACCACTGCGAGGATCACCCTGAGGACACAGTATAGCATACGGTGCAAGACTGCCCCGCTTGGGCAGAGCACCGACGTGTCTTCACGGCGGCGATAGGCGGAGACCTCTCGCGCCCGGCATTGGTCGAGGCCATGCTATGCTGCGGGGCGAGACGGAGTGGGAAGCGGTCGCCTCCTTCTGCGAAGCAGTCATGCTATCGAAGGAGGAGGCGGGCCGCGTGAGGGAGAGGATAGCATCCTCCCTCCAGCCCAGCCGCACTGGTAGACGCCCACGGCGTCGGACGTCGGCCGACGATCTCCGGCCATAGTAGGCGCGGGCATGCGGACAGCGAGTAAAGGGCAACTCGCTGTCCGACCATGGACCATGCCCGGGTCGACGGCGCGTTGTGTTCCACGCGCGCCTCAAAGAGCGTCAGCAAGATGACGAGGCCCCCCCTGTAGATGGCCGAAGCCTGCCGGGGTCGTGGGACTTATCACATTACCGTGACCCCGGAACGTAAAGGGCTATTGAAGGAATACCGTGGACTTTGGTCAGTACAAGTCTGACAGTCTCTCTGGCCCTGCCCGGGGTGGGAGGACTCATATGATGATTTTACCACGAAAAAAAAAAGCCACCTCTTATTATACATACTTGTACCTACATAATTCTCTTTATGAATAATAAATTGGAGAAAAGCAACTTACAAACATAAGTAGTTATCCCCTCTATGATTTTCGATGAATACGGAAGATACAGAATTGAAAATTTTGCCTTGTCTAAAGCAGTTCACTGAATTAATAGACTGTTTTCCACTCCGTCACGCATATTGTTTGATAAGGATTCTCGATATCGACCACGTTACATCACAACATAAGTTGTGAAACTCAGCCTCAACAGCTGGGCATCGAGCTCCAAGGCTGTTGCTACGCCGCATACAATACCGACCTCAAGGCCAGTGTCTAAAGATGTTCCAGTTTCCTACTCATTTCATGTGTGGAAGATGGGAATTTAAAAAGTTAAAGCACTGCTTTATTTTTCCGAGATACTGCCTACATTTAGCTAGCCTCACCTTGAAAAGAATAAGTAACTTTTCGTAGGTTTAGTATCCTGTAAAGCCTCTGCTTTACAAACACAGTTAAGACTTTTTAAGTTTCCGTAATTTTGGTTGAATTATCTGCCAGATACATACTTTAAAAGGAGCATGTCTAGATGGTATAAAACGTGCCATAGGTAAATATTATAATAAAGAAGTTTATGATTTAAACGCGCTTCATATAATTTGTAAACAGTATTAAGCAGCAGCTACTGCATTTGCCCTTAGGATGACAAACACCGTCATATTTTATTTTCCGTGCCTGGGGAAATAAGCCGGCTGTTATCTGTTCTCCCTAATTTCTCATATAAACAAAAACCTTAAACAACGTATGTGTTTGTACCACGGAATAGATGAATAAGGTTGGAATGGTAATGTGGGCGTGGCGGGCGCGCCACATTTATGATACGAAAATCATAACTCGACCGATTAATTTATTCACCGCGTTTAGAGCGCTTCGGAATACTTTGGAACACAGAGCTCTGCTTTAAAATGCCGTGTTGTGCAATTATAACCTGTAAAATAAAAAGTTAGACCGCAAGTATAGAGCGAGGAGGTATATCTTTCCATCAGTAAGTCGAAAATAACATTTAATTACAATTTTATTTGTAAAAACCATAAAAATATTCTGATCACTATGAAATTCCGAACATTAACAACATTATTGCAACAAGATACAAAAAATATACCTACATTGCCCGATGTGTACTCGCTTAATAAACGCAATGACCAAGTCCGTTTACAATGTATGGCATCCTCTCACTTCAACCATTGACGTTTCGTCCTTTGCCCTGATTGGCCGTGATGCACGGCGCATGTTTATCGACAGTGAGTTACAATCAGTAGCAAGCTCTCGATTTAAGTGTGTGTAATTTATTTGTGTGCGTAATTCGCATACGTAACGGGCTTCTTGCTTGTAGTTGAGCTGTGGGAGTGGGAGACAAGCGGCGACACGCGTTCTCATAGAAATCAGGAACTATTTCCTTTCTAACCTCTTTTATCTGTTCTGTGGTTTGTACATTCTACACCAGCTATAAACTAAAATTTTAGGTATAATTATAAACATCAGGATAACGTGGAAAAATAGAAGATGAATATATTTATTACATGTTATTCCTCGCGTTTTTAAATCACCTAATTGTAACCGATGATATGGCCGAATATGAAACGCGATTACCTAGAAGTAACCTATTCTCTATTGACTTAAATACCCTCAAGTTAAACCTAGCTATCAAACGAAACAGACTCCGGCGGGGAATTCCACTTCTTAGTTATTGTAAGCTAATTCATAATTAACACAAACATTTACGCAGTGGAAACCTAAATACTACCCCGTTAAAGAAATGAGTCTGAGACTCTTGCTCAAGAAAGCGAATAATAAATTGTTTCGCCATAAACAAATATGTGATCGAAGAACGGTAAAATCACAACAGTACCTAAACATAAATATTCAATAGGTATATAGGCAGACCCAGTTGGTAATTGATTTATTACATCCCCCTTTGTGTACCTACAGAAACACGGCACGTCGACGAAAATTAGTCTGCTATGCGTAGAAACGTACTGGATACGACATTGAACGACCTTGATCCAACAATTACCGAGTTATTTTCAGTTATGTTACCTATATAAATCAATTCCAGTTTTGTTTGGTTGATGTGGCGAATGCGTGTTTGACAAAAACTTAGGTCATTTCGGTTACTGGTTTGCGTTTCGGGTTAACGTTTTGATACTCTAAATCGAATCAGGCTGCTTTCCAATGCCTACAGGTCAAAGATACGTAATCAGGGTTGTGAAGCAGATAGGCAGGCGTTGTCGGTAAGGGTGAGCCGATAGAAAAGATTAGATTTAGCTTTGTTTGGTTTTAAAAGCGAGACCACAGAACGGCCATACAACATTAGGTACAATTAGAAAATAAAATAAAAAGATTTAAAAACTCAATTACAAAGTTTTCGAAGCCGTGAGGAATAGAAACCAATAATCTGGTTACCCATTTCGCAACCACGCCGGGGTCGGCTTCGAGTGTAACCAAATGCAGCTGTATTAGTATTTTACATGGAGCGACGGCTTATTTGCCATCCACAGCCCAGTAACTGGGTAACAGGATACCTTTGGCAAGACCGGTGTCGATTTTCCAGCTTCTGAATATCCGTAACGTCTGTTAAAGGTGCACAAATGAAATTCGGAACCAACGGCTTAGCGTGCTTCCCGAAGAGCGGAGGACAGGTAAAATGGTTCTCCCAGTATATTCTAACTCGGCGCGTCGTATTCCGCGCGCGCCTCAAAGAGCTGTCAGCACCAGTGACGCGGCCCCATAGGGCCATTGCCTGCCGCGGTTACGGGAATGTTTATACACCACATACCTACACACACACACACACACACACACACACACACACACACACACACACACACACACACACACACACACACACACACCAAGACACATTCATTTAATACTCCCCATGCAGACTTCTTAATACTGTATAATAATGTTAATCTAACAAAATATATTTCCTACATGTTTGTTACTAGTGAATAAATTGTAAATCCGTAATTGGCTGTAAGATTAGATATAAGTTACTTTAAAACATTGTTTTAAGAGCTGTGGATTTTGTTATAAATAAATAAATAAACGAGATACCGCGGCCCCGGAAGTTAAGGGCAGCTGAAGGAACAGGTCGAGTTTTTAGTCAGTAGAACTCTGACACACCATTCCGCTTAACCTAGAGCGGGAGAAGTCATTCGATGATTTTCCCACCTGACAAAAAAAAGTATATTCTAACTGCGAGAAGCAATTTATGTACGAGTAAGTACCAATTGTCTGTATAACAATATTAATGTTTTTTAATTAAATAACTTGTATTTCTCATAATAAGTGGAGTGTATACTTTTTGAGAAATAAATGTCTTAAACCGTATCCACGTACCGACTTTGAAAAGCGTTGCTTAATCTTAAGCTGTTATTATTGAGCCACAAGCACCTCACGAGGAATAGAAGCAAATAAAACCCCTATATAAAGTACAGTTCAATGGCTCACTCGTTTACCCTTAAAACGATACGGCTGCCATTATTCATATTTGATCCCGCAATAAAAATATCTCATCTAGCGAGCAATTTTCCATGTTTACGCCATAAGGGTCAATCCATCCCACATGTCTCATTCATGATCTCAACTGACAACTGCTCTAGGGGAGGATTATTTGAACTAATTATCGAATTGTCTCCGGCACGCATGATTCATCCCCTTACAATTTTGTACCAATTCGTTCCGAGGGAGCAAATGTGGAGGGAATTAGATGACTCATCGCTTTAGTGTTTTTCGATAGTTTGATTGGATATGTGCTGGGTTACTATCGATATCCAATGAGATTTGAATGTGGTTTTTCGGGATTTTCTTCTCTCTTTGTTATTATATTACTACATCACGACCAAAAAGTAAGTAATTTGTAATTTTAAACAATGCAGATAACTTAAGCTCGTTAAAACTTCGCATGTTTCTAATAGTCATGTACTAATCATTACACGAAATAATAAACCTGTAACACGTAATAACTGAATAATAATGCGGTGAGTTAGCCCTCGTATGCTCGTGTCACAGCTGAATATCACGGACGAAGTAGAAAGGTTACAAGTTTTCTCGGCCGGTTAAAAATATCGCCGCAGTAAGTTTTCAACGTTTCACCGCGGACGCCAACGCTCGGCCACTGCAGTGTTTTGAGATCTATCATTTCATTTTCTCCAACAATTTCGTTGAAAATGTTTCCACAAATTTGTAACAACATTCATTGTATAAAGGGAAGATATGACGTAAAATTCCTTACATGAAATACAAAAGACGTCTCAAAAAGAAAGACCTTTTTACGTAATCCTGGACGTAATTCTGAATGAATGAACACAGAATGAATACACATCTCACTGTTCTTGAAACCCTACATCGTTACAAAACATTTAAATTCCCTTGAATATGTAATCCGTTCTAATGCTGAGCATAGCACGCATTGTTCCTTACCTATTGCTTGAATATTTTAAGCATTACGAGTACTTCTGTCTGTTATATAACATTTTATTGTTACAGACAGAAAGGTAAAGTTACAAAGACAGGTCATAAAGACGTCACGGCTCGTCACCGTTTATATATATCGATTATCCATGAACATTTTGATACAAGATAGGAAAGTTTATAACATTTTATTAAGTAGAGAAAGAATGAACAAAGTTTGAAAGAACAAAAGATTCCAGATAAAGCAACGAAAACAGGAAAGCATCCATAAACAAAAGACAACCACTTGTATCTTAAAAAGTATCAACTTACATCACAAACGAACAGCGAAGGTAAAATCCGGAGCTTATCTTACAATCACAGGTAGCCAAATAGCCTAAGCCAGTCACAACAATACGTAAATCATCGCACTATGTCAATATGTTGTTATCACTGCTACTTATCACGTTGTTAATCACACGCTATATTTCATTTACGTTATCGGCAACGCTACGAAACGTCACTGCAGGGTTAAGCTACACGCTACGCCAGTGCTACGGTACCACGCGCGTAGCTCAGTGCTACGGGCAGCGGTAACGACGCCTGAGGACGAACTGCGTCGGGCGGCACGCCGATGTCTCGCGCATGCGCCTATCGCTGCGTAGCGGATAGATTCGCATAGTCGTATCATTCTCGTTTTCCGATAGGTAAGTTATAATATTCGTAAAGAAAAATAGTGTGCGGAAAAATGTACCGCGATTTTCAAGAATAGTACAGCGAAATTCGTTTAAAGAAATACCCAGTGCGCCGTGTTTTTCCTAGAATATTACTTAATAAATCGGATGGCTGGGCGAAGCTGTCAAAGACAATAGACAAAGTTTTCACAGATTATAATGTTCTAAAAGTACATTATTACTGCCTGGATTAGTCTGCCTCAATTTTCTTTGTCAACTTTGGTATCTTGAACTTACTTAAAAAGTTGTACCGCTCTCGTTAGTGATCTTGCGGGTGACGTCACTTAAGGCGCTGTCATTTAGACGTCAACTTGCAGACATGTGGTAATTAAGTTGATACGTAATTTGATTAATCAAATAAAGGTACAAGGTCAGGGGTGTTTCTAACATGTGTCTTGAATAGAGATGTAAGTGCTGTATTATACCATTTGTATTGAAATGTATTAAACGAAAAATACCGTATAATACGGTATTATACCATTTGCTACGGTATTTTATGTATAAATCGATTGTTTCTATATTTTTTATGTAAATTATCTGAGTAATCATTAAAATACCTAAGTACTGATTACGGTGGAAAAGCACAGAAAAAATGAAAATATTAAAGGAAAAAGAAGAAGCCAATTAGAAAATCACGTCAATGCGACGACATTAACACGGCGCTAACGCAGCGCGGTGGTGTCGACGGCGACGAATATCTGTGAAGTTTAATTACTAAGTAATCATTAAATTAGAATTAGTCATTCTAAAATATAGAATACAATCGAAACTTAAAATATATTTAATTTATTAAACTAAAACTCTTCGTAATATTGCAAGATCTTAAAAAGTGAATCAAAATATAAAATACATAAAATACCAATAATACCGTAAGTTATAATAAAATACCTGTTTAATACATAGCCTTTTGGTATTATACGGTATTTTTACAACACTAGTCTTGAACATCAGCACCGCCTTCAGATTTACACAATTGACAATAATTAAATAACATAATTCGTGATATGTAATACATGTTTTACTTACAACATACCCCAGTTTCCATTTAAAAATTCTATTTGACCCTGTACTGTGGTTCATTGATGGAAAAACAAATACATTATCTGTATATTAATACTTGCAGTTAAAACTTAGTAACCCTGCGCGGACAGTATTAAATTTTGCACAGATTATATGGAGGAGTGCAGAAATCTAATATTTATATACATATGCATTCAAAATAATTTAAATTATGTTCGAATTACGACTACTGGGCGACTCGTAGGTTTTTATAATTTGTCTAATAAAAATAATTAATGTATCGTATCCCGTGGTACCCCATAGGTTCTACTCACCGCTCTGGTAAAATGCACGTACATATGACTTTTCAAATCACTTTCCAGTTTTTACGGGATATATGTACCTTCATAAATCACTTCGTTTGTCAACAGACTCGCAATGTTTAAGTAAAAACATAGTAATATCGTGAGTCAACAAGACGGGACTCCCCTTTGTCCGCGCGCCGCGTATCGTACACTACGAGCCAGACATATTTACCTAGCGATCTACCTAATTTAATGTGATTGAAATAATTTCGGTTTGTCGAATAAACACGTAGGCACTTAAGGCTCATGATTAAAGTATTATTTTATAAACTGGCGGAGGTTTAGTATAGCCGCGGTAGAAAATAATTTATTAATTGTGTTTTTTATAGACGTTTCCCAGCAATTTGTTGTCCTGTACCGGAGGTGCGTTTAAGTTCACAAACATCACAATACCCAGACCCGTTTTTTTTTTCGGTAGGATGTAGCGGAAGGGAGTATCAAACTTCTACTGGCTAAAAACCCATCCTGTTCCTTCAATTCGCCTTTTTTTCAGTTCTAGGGCCGCGGTATCTCGTTTGAACATTCCCACAACCTCGGAAACATATCCAGACCCGGTACAGCTATACAAAGATGTTCCAGTGCGGAAACCAAACCCGCGACACCAACAAGCGCAGCAGTCAATCGTTCAACCACTGCAACAGCCATGTTATGTTTTAAAGCGTCATTCACGTTACATTGAAAGTTAAACATAAATGTCTTAAGATAAAATTCAGACCTTTCCGTTATCGCTTAAATAGGTTTCGATTACGAGTACATGTACCATGACGATTAAAAGGCACTTTATTTCGTTTAATTTCTATCACCCCCACTGCTCTCGAAACGACGAAAGAAAATATTGTGATGAAACCGGTGTGTAATAGGTCCGAAAACGGAAAACATACGACGATTACGTTGGTAATCGTCGTATGTTTTGTTGTTGTTGTGAGTTGTCACACTGTCTACGCGTGGTAGTTTACGGCCAATTCCCTCACATATAGAAGACGCTAATATGGACTGTGTCCCAGCAATAGTGGGAACGTTATAGCCTGATGATCTATGACGGTTAAAACAACGCTTAATCGACATAATTCACGCCAAATACATCTCTCTCAATTTACAGTCAGTCATACCAATTTAAAAATAAAACGATACTACAGCAAAGCTCGCAAATTGCGCCACAGAGCGTAGTTACGAGGGTGAAATGATACATATATCCTAGCGCTTACACGGAATTTCGTGCGACTGTTAAAACGTTTTTGGCGCAGGTAACAATATGTTGCGGAATCCTAAACTAGATGAATGTGTGGCCATAAAAATATTGCTCCTGCAACAACGATTTTAGAAAAAATGCACGGGACGCCACAGGTTATATTGTGATCAATACTATGAAATCTAGTTCGTTTCAAAACTGCCCGTAGTGTTAAAAATATTTTATCGATGCGTGTGCGAAACACATGAATGGTTTGATATATTTCAGTTTATAGCATATTTTTCGTGAATATATCTTTTTGTTTCTGATATATTTCGTTATTTCTAGAATATAAATTAGAGAAATCCACATGCAATCAAGTTGAATTACGTAGTATAAAAGTATCTTTAATTCTTGGAATAAAATAACGTGATTGATAAAGTAACACTGAATCATTTTAATGTCTATCAGTTGCCAGTACATTTCAATCACTAATCCATTTGTAAGAAATATTTAGGTATATAAACAAAATACACTCCTCAACAAAAACAAACTAAATCTTGCACATCTGCTCCACGTTTGGTTCTCACAAACTTTCCAGACTGATGGTACCGCGATTATAGTTTACAAGATCACAGATTGCCAAAAGTGCAAAAAATCTTTGTCTACTGAATATGCTACACTTAGCGTAGGTACCAGTACAAACAGACGCAAAAGAAAAATAGAATTCTCGAATTTTAAAGAGATAATGAATTAATTTAGTTATTGCAAATGCAGGTGTGCTGAACTAACATGCAACCCAAACCTATATTTAACACTTGTTTCGGCTCTCCACGGAGCATCGTCAGCTCTTGAACGATCATGGCGCGAACAATAAAACTTATGTAAGCGGTCAAAAAGCATAAGAATAAAAAGTTGTACTTATAATATTTTAAGTCTTAGATTTAATATAAATTGCCACACAAAGAAATCGACTCGAAGCTTCAAAACGTTTTATTTACAAGTTCTTTAAGCCCTCTGCTTTCATCTCCTTGACATTTCTATGTAGGTTGTGATACAGTTTTTAATTTTCAAATGTCCTTTGTCTGTTGGATTTTCCCAGCTATTTCCCCATAATAATGAACTACAGTAGGTCGCAGCAGTCTTTTGAAATGTTTCATTTTGAAAGAAAAAAGCGCTCGTCGTTATACTGCACTACGGCTTAATGAATAAATCACTTTATGCAATGATATTTTAATCTTATTTCTGTTGCCTTTCAATTTCAGTTTACGATTGCTCGAGTGGTATTAAATATCGTATGATATATGTATATACATGTATAAATTAATACGGCATAATAATCTGAGCATAGTATGTTTATATGGAGTTTAGAAAGCTACATTTTATATATAATAATAAATACACATAAATACGATTAGTCAGAGAAAACAACACAATAAGATTATCGGAAGTACTTAATCAGCGGTGAAACAAAATCTAATAATATATATTTAATAAAAAATATGTTTCACCCAATACCAACATCACATCTAGGTTATGAATATCTACATTCCGCCAGTTATATTTGAGTCGCATATAATAAAGGATGAAAATGTGTACAAAGTGTAAACCCTAAACAATTTTATCTATTAGAATATTAATTCATAGACAACCTACTGTAATTTTTGTCGTTCAGATCTTTTCAAGAAAGCAAAAACTTCGCGCCCTGTGACCTCAAATCCATTTCCAAGAATCGAGCCTTTAAGCAGAATTTATATACATATAAAACTTCGCTTGACAATAAGCATTTTAAAACATGTCAGAATAATAAACAACTCCATTGAAATTTTATATTTCAGACGCAGTTTAATTCCTGTACAGTTTACGTCGACCGAAAACTGATGTTGTATATTAATAAGTTTAAAAAGGCAAATAAGGAAAGCTAGTTTAAAAAAAAAATCTTTTTGGTGAAGATTATGACATTGAGTTACGTACGTCAGTGGCGGTACCTTCATATAAGCCCAAAAGCCCGGCATGCCTTACTAAAAAATGCTCGATAGAGAATCAATGTCAAACCCGAACTATTTAAAAGTTCGCGCGCTTAATTCTTATCAAAATAACACAATGAATCTACTAAACTACTACGCATCGCGATTGTTCGCGCGCAGAGTTTCGCATTTGTAGCATCTAATGATCTACATATTGCTATCTCGCTTACACGCACCGGCTTTTACCGGGCTTTCAAATACTATATCTGTCACTTTCGCACTTATAGCGATGTGCCGTATAACGAGTTAGGCCTTAGGCATAGAACAAATCAATCACTATGGCAGATATAAGCAGGGCATTCGTATGAAGTTGCATGCGTATGCGTGACCTTGTCAGCTTGCCAACTCTGCAGTGTTGCCGTTTTAGCCACACGTTGAAAGATCTTGGAGATTTTTAACGTGTTTGGAAACTTTTTTAACATTTATCAACAATAAAAACTAGCGACTTTTAAAATAACGAAATTAAATACAGTCAAAACCGTTTACAACAACATCATTTAGAACAACATACCGGTTATATAGACCAAAATCATAGGTACAAAATACTTTGTACCTTGAAAACATCACCGGTTATTACGACTATTATAGTATTTGTTATTACAAATACCAAATAACTTACGTTTTCTTTGTAATCATAATCCATAATTCATCCATCAAAACAAATATTTTCTTGTCATGACATTTTTTACGTCAAGGCTGACAAACTGTAATTTCATCTTCTTTGTAGCCACTGTATGGCTAATAGACTAAAAAGGTTGTTCATACTTTTATTATATAATTGTTATTCACTTTTATCGATAGGACTAGCTTAATATTGTATATTATATTGTGGTTGTCTACTGATTAACGGCATTTTAAATTATAATTATAAATTTCTAAAACACACTCTCAGATTTTATCGAAGAGGTTTAATAAATTATGCTCGAATATAACTGGCTGATCAAATAACTGGCAAGATGGACTATTTTGGACTCTACAATTTGAATTCTGGTACAGAATGAGAATGGAATGGATTTTGAACGCTGAGCTGGGTATAAAAGGCGCTGGGGGCCATCTCCGGGAGTTCAGTCTTTGACCAGTTTTTGAAGAGTTTAGTTCTCGACGAGTTTCGACGAAGAGTGATGGAAGAGGAAGTGCAGTACCCGCTGCCCTGACTCCTTGTTGGGAGCCTGCTGCCTTGACGCCTTGTTGGGAGCCTGCTGCCCCGACGCCTTGCTGGGAGCCTGCTGCCCTGACGCCTTGCTGAGAGCCTGCTGCCCTGACGCCTTGCTGAGATCCTGCTGCCCTGACGCCTTGCCGGGAGCCTGCTGCCCTGACGCCTTGCTGAGAGCCTGCTGCCCAGACGCCTTGTTGGGAGCCTACTGCCAGACCGCCTTGCTCGAGCTGCTGTACGACGAAGACATCGTGGAGGAGAAGGCGATCCTGGAGTGGCCTGCCAAGCCGTCCCGCAAAAGTTAATGGCTTTGGCGGCGTTGGTGGAATTGGCGGCGTGGGCCCTCGTGGTGTGTCTCCAGGAAGACCTTTGTTAACGGCTGCTGAGGAAGCCTCTCTTGTACCTCCTCCTCCGGCTCCTCTTGTGCGTGCCACAAAAGCTACACCTATGCATATCGTTACACTATCGGTTTTTACAACCAAATATGAGTGGTCCCTTGGATGTTGTTATAACAGATTTTGACTGTATTCAAGCAATATCTTAAAAATAAAAAAAATTAGGTAGATTTTTCATATACCTGGCGACTTTTTTTGCCTAAATGACAACACTTGAGTAGTTCCCGACATCCCAGAGTGCAACTAACTTCACTTCAGTTTCATTTGCTTGAGTGAAAAAAGCTGTTTGTTTTCTAAGATTTTCTCAGTGATACAATTGTTTTGGTGATTTACCTACAACAATGGAGGTAATTGTACCTTGTGAGGATTTAAAATGCGTTCAAGTTTTGATTGGCGAAGATAAGGTAAAATCTTTAAACTTTGCTCAGAAAAAACAGTTAATTTCTTCATTAAAACCGACGCCTAATCTGTGTATTTCTCAGACTAGTAAATCGCATAAACGAAAATTTAATAGATCAGTGTATAAAACTAGTTGGATTGTTGGCTGTTCGCACACTAATAAGTTGTATTGCTGGAGCTGCATATTTTTTTCGAATGAAGATTCCGTTTGGAATACATCTGGTTATAATGATTTAAATAACATATCTGGCGCCATTAAAAGGCACGCAAATTCCCATAAACACCTGTGTGCAATGGTTTCTTTCGGTAATTTTGGTAAACAACGAATTGAGACATCTATATCACGCCAGTTATCTGAGGAAATTTCAAAATATAACACGCGCGTTGAAAACAACCGTAGTGTTTTTCAAAGATTAGTCGATATTGTTTGTCATTTAGCACAACAGGAACTTCCTCTAAGAGGACATGATGAGTCCAAAACTTCATTAAATAAAGGCAATTTTTTAGAACTGGTCTCGTTAATTTCAAAATACGATGTCGTTTTAGAAAAACATATGCAGCATCAGGAAAGTGACAAACCGGGGCCGAGTTATTTATCTAATAAAATTCAAAACGATATTATTCATTCCGTAGCCGATGTGATGCAAACTTGCATCGATTACGAAGTTAGACAAACAAAATTTGTTTCAATTATTATTGACGAAACCCCCGATGTTAGTCATAGAGAACAACTGTGCTTGATTCTCAGATATTATTATAAAAATGAAATTCATGACCGTTTTTTGGGCTTTCTTAATGTGTCGGAAAGTCGCACAGCAGACTCACTCTCTAATATTATTTTAGAATTATTGAATAGACATGATTGCATCGCAAAATTAGTAGCGCAAAGCTATGACGGTGCTAGTGTAATGTCCGGTGTAAGAAATGGAGTGCAACAAAAAGTTAAAGATGTTTGTCCACAAGCAATTTACATTTGGTGTAATGCGCATATTTTGGCCTTAGTGTTGTCTAAATCATGCAATAGAATTCAGGAGGTTAGTTTATTTTTTTCAGCCCTTCAGGCTTTGTGTAATTTTTTTAGTAATAGTACAAAACGAGCTGCTTTTTACGATACTCATTGCAGCAAAAAATTGCCTAATGCTCCCGCAACTCGTTGGACATACATGTCGCGAGTTGTAAACACGGTTTTTGAACAAAAAAGTAAACTTATTGAGTTGTTTTCTGATCTGTGCGACAATCCACAGAACTGGGACGGGGATACGATTTTAGCTGCGGAGAATTTTGAAAACACTTTGCGATCTTATAATTTCAATTTTTTTCTTTTTATCTTTCATCGGATATTTGAAAAAACTGACTGCTTGTACAATATTCTACAAAAATCACAAGTTGATGTCGGTTATTGTATTAATAAAATAAAGGAATTTCAGGCATGGTTACGTGCTGAATTTCAATCCGAATTTGATCAAATTTATGAGAACACGTTGCAAAATAACTCGGCTCCTCGTTTGAGACGCAACGTACGCTGTGCAAAAACGGAATACAGACGACGTTTTGTAGAAGTAATTGATAATGTTAATACCGAAATTACTGACCGATATTCTGAAATTTATAAATTAAAGTTTTTCCAACTGCTCAACAACAAAAAATTTGACAATTATCACTCACATTTTCCTACAGAGGAATTAGATTCATTATTTGACATTTATGCAAACTATTTCGACAAACAAACATTAAAAAGCCAATTGATTTGCTTGTATTCTAGTCCTGATCTGAAAGATCGTAATGTTTTCGAATTAATTGATTTCATTCATGAGAATAACCTCGAAGATGCCTTTCCCGAGCTGTTAAAGTTAGCGTATCTTGTTGTAACTATTCCGGCTACAAGTTCTTCCGCGGAACGTGCTTTTTCGTCTCTTAAACGTATCCATACCTATCTGAGAAATACACAAGGTCAAGAGCGTCTTTCCGAATTATCAATGATAGCTATTGAAAAACAGTTGTTGGTAGAATTAAAACGATCACCAACATTTTACTCTGATGTAATTAAATCATTTCTTAAGAAAGATAGACGATTCCAATTAGAATATAAATAATTTATTTAAATTCCTTATTACATTCTATCTAGCTATTTTTTAACTTTCGTTTTGTAACTTTTTGTTTTGTTTTTTTTTTTTGTCTGTAACCTGGGTTCTGTTACGAAGGAAGCAACTACTTACCATAACTTTGTTCCCTCAAGCAATGAAGCAAACCAAACCAAACGGCTTTTTTCAAAGCCACCGGAGGTATGCAATTGCTGATATGTTTATTATATTCAATCTAGCACTAGCATGCCTTCAGTGTGCTTTGGTTACCTCATTCACCGCGCACGACAAGCAAGAGTGAAATTGAAGAAAGAAGAGGAAAGAAGAAGATGGATGAATTAACTTTTAATTTATTGTACCTAACCAGTAGTTTATGAGAAAATTGCGATGATACATACGGTAGGTACCTACATACTCAGTCGAAAACTGAACTTTCTTTTTTTGAAATCGGTTAAAATTTTATTGGGCTTGCGTTATTTTGAAACCCTAGGCACGCCACTGAGGTACGTACGTAGGCAGGACTACAGAATAACCTTCTATGATCCTGACACCTCGCTACGGGCTACCTGACGACTATCTTCACTTCGTTTACGCTCATAATTCTTGCCACATAGTTTTTATAGCCTGCTCCGTCCCATTCCTGGGCCAAGTTCTTCCTCCACTCCTCCCTGAAGGAAAATATGGAAGGGAATAGTTAAGTTAGTATTATACATATAGATTTCCGTTATCAAGTAAAATACCACTATTCATTTTACAATATAAAAAACCCTTAACTTTTGTGTTCGCATTCAAGAACGCAAAAACCGTCTCAAAAACAAAATAAGGGATAAAAACCTCAACAAAACATAATCGCTAATAAGTAAGGATATTTTACGGCTCGTCATATTTTATCGAGTTTTCAGGGTTCCGTCCAAAGGGTCTTAGACTTACCCTCTTGTAGTAGCACCTTCGTAATAATATGGTTTGAAAATGTTCGTGACATAATAATTATGTTAACTGACAGCGTTCTCAAAAACAAAGTAAATTGATCTGATAATATTTTTTTTTTTTATACTTTATGTACACTGGTGTTACAAGGGCGGACTTAATGCAGCAAGGCATTCTCTACCAGTCAACCTTTGGGTTAAAAAAAAACACATTGTGGTAGGTGTACGAGAAAATGGAATACAATAACGTATTTAATACTAATGAATATATAATACTCAGAAAATACATACAATAATGTAAAGAGGTAAAATTGTATTTATACAACGCTGTTTATCGTCTATATATAAAGGGATGCAAGTAATGTTTTTGAATTTAAGTATTGTATTAGTTTATTACTTAAAATGACTGAGACATCACTCTTTTTTCCAAACAAGGTTGCTTTCACTAAATGTCGTAACATTTCTTCTGGGAGTACCGTACCGAGTATGTTACAAATATTGTAAGTCCAAATGTCGGAGCAATATGTTCAACATACCTTAGTTTTTATAGTGACCAGAAATTATTTGTGGTATGTCTGTGTTATTTAATTTAATTGTTTTTGCTTAATCCTAATTGTATCTAAGCTTTTACACATTTTGTTACTGATTTAAGTACAGAGCGTTATACACCAATCTTATAGGTACCTACTTTTGTTTGCATATTTCAACATAATAGGTGTGAGCTGCTGAAATTTCTTTTTGAATTTGTTTTTACATAAATGATATGTATGATTAATTACTAGAAATTTTGAAGACAAACTAATTTAATGTTGGTGAGTTAATCTGTCATTATCCTATGAGTGTCAACTAATAGTTTTAAACTTAGTAAATACAAAGATCTGTGAGAAAGTCTACGACTACCCGCGGGAAAAACCTAGTGGGTAACAACATAAATATAAAATTAATTAAATTGGTCTGGTGAACTTAAATAGTTCAAAGGAACAAATGAGACCGCAGTTAAATTAGCTGGCAACTTATCCTGCGGCCAAAAAAGCCCGAAACCTATTCAATTTTTCCGCGATATTTGCCTTTTTATAATTAGACTTCAAAAGAAGTCAGTCTTTGAGATGACGATTTAAAGGGCAGTTCTTTTTTTAAAACCTTGGTCTGGAAGCAATTTTCTCTACATTTTTGAAGTGAAAAGCAAATTCCAAACTTAGGTACCTACCTAGTGAAATTAAAAAATGTAAAAACTTTACCAATCGTCATACTTATAAAGAATTTTTGACGGCATATTTTAGATTACTTTTGGTAATAGTTAATTATGTGTTTGAAATTAAATTTGCAAAATAACTTAATGTAGGTAAGAAAATAAATTACTAAACCGTTTTTTTTTAAGGGACTACGTCTTTTGTTACATGCCTCCCTTTCGCTTAATTCATCTTTTCTTCACACCTACGTTTTATTTCTTCTAGAGCAACCACCATCTCACCTGATGTTGTCAAAGATGAAGCACCCTTACCTAGAAGTCAGCCCTTACCTTATTGCGTCACACTATATTTTCTGCTACTTATATGGTGTTGACTATAAAGAAAAGTCTATTCCATGTCCTTTTCTTATTGAGTCTACTCGAAATCATTGAAATATTAGCAACAAATTGGCATCTAACATTTTCTGTTCTTTGTTATCAACTTTACGGCAGACGTCTGCTGAAGATATAAAAAGTCAACTCAACGAATAATCGAGTCTATCGCCGGAATCGATACAATCATTCTGGTCACGAATACGGTTCTTGAAAGTTCCGAACACGGAATTCCGTTTCGCGTATCATAACGGTTTTTAAGCATTATTAACGTTTTCAATCGAGTTATGGAATTTAGAGGTTTGCATTTAAATGTGAAATGCAAATTTCGAATGAGCTCGAATAGATTTCAGTTCAATCATCAGCTCAAATGTTAACATAATTACTGAATTCGATGTTAGTTCTCATGAAACCCAATAATACGGAAAGCATTTATACGGAAATTCGATCAATTTCGTCAGATGTGTATTTATGGCCATTTCAACGGAATTGTTGGCAGTAGGTATGTATTCATGAATACCAGCATTACTTTGAAAATAATACAGTTATATAAGGATTCATAGGTTACAGCAATTGTGCAAACAGAAATGATATATCGCGTAAATACCCACACTCATTTATTGAGCAGCCGTACCGAGACGATACAACAAATAGAACATAATTTGACTGAAAAGAATTAACTAATGAGTATGGTTTTTGTTTTCGAACAGACCCTCTGGTTTATTATTCTATAATAATTAATAAGTACCTACTCGCTTCTGCTTGTTACTATCCTAGCTTGAAACGATTTTCAACGAAAAAATCTATCTTAAGTATTAGTCTTATATCTATCTCGTTAAGTGCTTATTTGTTTCTGTTATTATGTACAATAAAGAGTATATCTATGTACCTTTCTTATGTAAGGACATAGGGTGGACTTTTCTATGAAAATCGTAATTACTTAACTTTTGATGAACCTTGGGAAGTTCCCGAGGTTCATCAAAATCAGTTACGTAGTTTAAAACTTTCGCATTTATAATATTGTTAGCGCTATTGATCTCGACCTTGTCTGACAGCTACCTATAAAAGTTGTCTATTCCCACAAATGTAAGGAAAAGAAAATAAGAATATTACCATACTTCAAAGTGCGAATGCGTAAAATAATGTCAAACCTGTTAGCCGTACGGCCGTGGTGGATATAGAGTGAGCATTTGAACAAGTGAAGCAGGTAAAACTATCGCCTTAGTGTGCTCAGACGACTCGCGAGCGTTAGACGATGAAATTACACAGACTTAGAAGACATACAAGACTGTTTATTATACAACGTGTAATTTAAAGGGTATATACATATCAAGTGCATTGCTTCTTTGGATGATAACAAACGATATGGCAAGGGTTTTGTAATCCTAAGTCTACGTGTGTAGAACTAATTACAAATTCCAATACACTGATACCAGAGACCGAATTTTTCAAATTAAGAAGAACGTAAAGACTTATCGTGTTATTGGCAAGTGACGTGGAAAATTATTGACCCTCGTAGTGCTGTGACACGTTTGTTATGATTGGTATTCAAGAAATATATGAAACCAATAATTGGTATCAATTCTTTGAGTCAGTTATTTTGAGCTGAAACTGTGCATAGAGAATCCATACCAGATGTTGTCTTCAGCCCTTTTGGATAGATATGGGGTTTCCGTTACACGTTGTATAGAGATCTTGGTGCAGTTAGGACTGTAAGCGGATTTACTAGAGTTTAGAGCTTTTTTAGAAGCTCGTGGCCAAATAACAACAGGGATACGGAAGGATCTTCAAGCTTAAGCAACGCTTGTCAAGGTCGGTCTTTAGATGGGTAACCATCTTAATATATTGGGATCCTACTGTGCCTCGGAAAGCACGTTAATTTGTAGGCCCCGGCTGTCATTTGTAAATCTTTGACAGTCGTTTCGGGTTGTCAGAAGCCCGAAACTCGTACCAAGGGGTATTATTTATTTATTATTTTATATTTATTTTTTTATTTCTTTATTGACAGGCCTGTTGGTCTAGTGGTCAGTGGCCCTGACTGCTATGCCCAAGGTCGTGGGTTCGATTCCCACCCAGGACAAATGTTTGTGTGATGAGCACGATCATTTGTTCTTTGTCTGGGTGTAATTTATCTATAATATGTAGATATGTATTTAGAAATATATATGTATGTTTATTAGTTGTCTAGTACTCATATTACAAGCTCTGCTTAGTTTGAGACTAGATGGCGTTGTGTGAAAGTTGTGAATTATTATTATTAACACTTTATGCACATAGGTACAAAGGCGGACTTAATGCCGTAGGCATTCTCTACCGAACCATGAGTGGTGAAGAGATAGAGTGGAAGGTGCAATATGTACGTGAAAAAAATATTGGAAAAAATAATGATAATAATAGTGATAACACAAAAAAAGCCTAATATCATAAAATAGAAATCTACATAAATAATATATGTGAATAAATACTTATATAAATACATAGGGTAAAACCAGGAGAGATGGACCAGCGGGTGAGACGGACCATCGTAATTTCTACCAAACTACTAAATTTATTTAGGCTGACAACACTTACGAGCTCTTGTCAACCTGTTTGCTCCGTGTAGAAAGCGAGACTGTTTGATTTTTGATTGTAAAATTAATAAAAAACGAATTAAAAGGTTTCGGAAGCGTGATTTTTTTGTGTAGGTGTTTAAAAAACGAAGGTATGTATAAGATATTGTATTTTTAGAATTAGAATTGACGTTTGTGTGTTAGTATGTTCATGAAATGATAAAATAACCTCAAATTTTTCGTTTGTTTATTTTGCTTTTAATATGAGAAAGTGGTCCGTCTCTCCACTCAATTTAGGAGAGATGGACCATGTTATGTATGGGTGAGATGGACCAATAGTCAACCATTTTTTTTGCAAATTTCTAGTGGTTTTTAATTAACATTGCTACTTATTTTTTAATCCATACATTTTTGATAAGTTAATGTCTTCTATTGTAGATAATATGCCCTTAACATATAAGAGGAAAAGTGGAGTATGTAGAGGAGAATGGACAGAAAGTGCATTAATTGATGCTTTTCAAGCTGTTTCTAATGGAATGGGCATCAATGAAGCAGCAAAAACATTTGGGATACCAAAAACTACATTTAAACGAAGACTTGCAAAAAATAACTCGACTAAAAGCGATGTTCTCGGTCCGAGTGGTATACTGCTGCCTGAAAATGAGAAGAAGATCGTCGTACACATTAAAAAATTACAGAAAAGTGGGTTTACGCCATCAAGAGAAACAGTGCGTAAAATGGCATATAATTTAGCGGAAAGACTTCGTATTAAACATAACTTTAATCACGAAAAGAAAATGGCGGGAAATGGGTGGTTAAAAAGCTTTCTTAGACGAAACATTGAACTTTCAATCCGGCAGTCAGAAGGTGTCTCTGTGGCCAGGGCCAAGGGGATGAATAAAGAATATGTTGATAAGTATTTCAACCTTTTAGAAGAAGTTTTGAAAGAAAATCAACTTTTTGACAAACCTGGCTCTATTTTTAATATGGACGAGACAGGCTTGCAGCTAAATAATAAGCCAGGGAAAGTAGTTGCCGTGAAGGGATCGAAAAATGTTCCTAACATAACTGCTGGGGAAAAAGGTGAAACAATTTCTGTCATCGCTTGCTGCAGTGGAGAAGGTGTTTTTCTTCCACCCTATTGCATATTCAAGGGCAAAAATAAAAAACCTGAGTTTGAGGATGGCATGCCACCCGGCTCTGTGGTAACAATGTCACAAAAATCAGCATATGTGAATTCAGAAATATTTTTTGATTGGCTGAAGCATCATTTTTTGCCAAGGAAACCACAAGGTAAGTGCGTGTTGATCCTTGATGGACATTCTTCACATTGCAGCAATGTGGAATTGTTGGAGTTTGCTGAAGAAAACGAAATAATTTTGATTTGTTTACCCAGTCACACAACCCATTTCCTTCAGCCGCTTGATAGAACGTTTTTCAAGTCCCTGAAATGCTTTTATTATGGCGAATGCAATAAATTCATTACTACTAACCCATCAAGAAAACTATCACGCTTGCAGTTTGGAAAAATTCTGGCTTCAGCTTGGAATAAATCAGCTTCGGTGAGCAATGCAACATCAGGTTTCTCAGCAACTGGGATCATACCGTTTAATGCAAACGCCATACCAGATTATGCTTTCTTAACGCCAAGTAACCAAAACAATGACAATGACCTACAAACTACTGCTATAATTCAACATGATCAACCTACTAAAGAATCAGTCCTTTCACAGCCAGCAACCGTTCAAAAACCATCAACTAGTGAAGCTGTTTCTCCAAAGGTAACGCCTGGAAAGATTTTGGATGTGGTTTCTCCAATACCTATCATAGAAAGAACTGCTAACGTCCGTCATAGGTCAAGAAAAATAGCAGAAATTTTGAACTCTACTGAAAATATTCAAATTTTAAAAGAAAATCAATCAAGGAAAATGAAAAAAGAAAATTCTACTGAAACTAAACAGACTTTAAAAGAAATATGGAAAAAGAAGGGAACTAAAAGACAAATTTCTGCAAAGAAAGAAAATAAAAGACAGAAAAAACAAAAAATTGAAGACAGTTCTGATAAAGATAGTGAACAAGAGATTATAACTCTGCGTGATAGTCCTGAATTGACTGAGTGGGATGACAACGAATGTGCAGGCTGTGGTGAAAACTATGAGGAAACCCTGAGTCAAGATGAATGGCTGCTGTGCATTATTTGTGAACGCTGGTCCCATGAAGGCTGCACCAATTATCCCGATATGTGCGACCGATGCGGAAATACAATGAAAAACTAAACATTTTACTTTCATTTAATTGTTTATGTTACTTGTTGATATCGTTTTGAATGTTTTTATTTTATTTAGAAGTGTTAATTATTATTTTTGTTAGGACCATCTCTCCTTACTGGGTGGTCCGACTCACCCGTATAGTATGGGAGAGATGGACCGAGGGTACTTTTTTTAATATTTCAATTTTTTCCATAAAGAAGCTATGATCGTGCCATATTAATATAAAAAAATGTTGACTATTAATAGTTAGTTAGTTTAACACTAAATTGTTTAATAGTTATTATGCAATAAAAAAGATATTAAAGTTGAACAAAATGTGGTCCATCTCTCCTGGTTTTACCCTATATTGCAAATGAAAATTAAATGTGGAAATTCTGCTTATTGGTGAAGAAAGTGGATCCGCAATTTCTTTTTAAATGCGTAGCGATTGTAAGCCGTCCTGATCTCAAGAGGAAGCGCATTCCAGAGGAGAATCGACTGGATATGAAAAGAAGAATGAACAAAGTCAGAAGTATGAGAAGGACAGATTAAGAGAAGATTATTGGATGAAGGTAGATTCTTATTATTACTTGGCTACTGGGTTGTGGAGGTTAGATAGGCAGTCACTGCATGTAAAATAATGTTACTCAGCTGCATCCGCTTAGACTGGAAGCTGATCCAAACATAGTTGAGAAAAGGCTTCATAGATGATGAGAACATACGAACATCCAATAACCATCAATATAGTATTTAAAGTATCAGTGTATTTGTAACCATTTTTTTTAAATAACCTTGTTAAATTTCTTTGTGTCAAAATCTTTTCTAAAAAATTTGTCTTTCACTTTTATGTCTTATTCATACTTTTAGAATAAGATCCCAACGTCATTTATTTTAATGAAATAATGTTTTTTTATTTTTCTATCAATCTATGGCCAATTTAATACAATTAAAACCTACAAAAGAGAAACAGTTACCCAAAATCTACACAACCACAGCAAAAATAACGAAAGCAGCATCCATTTTCTCTACTCGCTTTCATATAACCAAAAAACCTTAATGGCTATATTACGGCAAATAATAATGTCACATGGCTGCAAAGTTAAAAGGCAATCGCGAATGCATTCATTTGCGAACTAAATTGCATTGTTTCTTCGGTGTTTATTCCCTAATTTGTTATTCATAACAGACTTCGAAACGACGCGCGACGATAGTAGCAAAACTTGGTCGAGGCTTGCGTAGTTGGGACTTGACTGTTTAGATACGAACTGCGCCAGAATAAGGAGCTCGCAGTTTGCGCTGAGTGTATGACTTTAATTGAGTCTTAATTTATTGTATTTGTTGGTAAATAAACGGTCTGAAATATGGTTATGACTGTGGAAAATGCGGGTGAATTTCAGATCCGAATAATGTGTGTGGGTATTGTTTCATTCTCTATTCCTATGGCGTGATTGATAACTATAAAATGTCGCTGTTAGAGCGCCCTTGAAAATGAGTTTGTATCCAGTACTTGTAAAGTGGGTATTTTTATTAAATATGTTTTGATTGAGTACCTTTCTATTCATCCAATCAACTAAACACAGGAATACACATTTGTAATCTCCTTATTCATTAACAAATAAAAGTCTGACATTTCAAAATAACTGTGTTTACTAAAGTGCTTTTAATTATTTACACTTTTTTTTACCTTTTTTCTGTTTGCCCGGGCAATCTCTGTAACGATTGAATCTATTTTATTCTGGAAGATTGAGGAAGTTATAGAGCAACATATAGGCTGATCTTTATCCTGGAAATCTCAAGGGATCGTGATTTACACGGGAGAAATCTCCCATGCTAAGAAAGTCGCGGGCACATCTAGTTATATCTGAAAACAAATACGCCATGCCAATACCCCCTTTTCCTTGACTCCTTGTTTTTCTATACATTCCAGATACACTACTTATCCGTTGGAGATCTAAACAACAGCGTACTTGGTATCGACGTCAGGCGCCGACCGGCCGAGGCCTGCTGCGAACCACTGCGATCGCGATGTTATCAGTGAAGCAGTGAACTTCATTTGCATTTAGAAATGTGCAATACAAAGATTTTATATACTCCATCCCCGATTCAACGATTGGATTCAGATCTTCAAAGGATTCGGTGTATCTTTGAAAGCGTTAAAACATTAGCTTCGCGGAAATCGAGAGAAACGGCGACCGGGTGCCGCCGGCGTTGACCACTATCTAGATTAGCATATAGAAATCCGAATATTGTAAGGTAAAACTCTGTTTGATTCCACGGTTTTGTGGGGCTTAGTTTATAAGTTATTTGTAATTAATGTTTATAAATAAACAAATAATAAAAATAATAATGACGTCTGTGGCCCGGTTGTCAAAGTACATGTCAGAAAATTTTTTCCTCCGAATTTTTCAGAATAATTTACAAATTAAATAGCCATATAAACAACATAATCATGTTCAACAAAACCAAAATAGTAAAAAAAAAAAAAATCTATGCATGATTAAATAGAAGAATAAATAGAGCAAACAATAAATGGAAAAACCAAAATGTTGACAAGAAACCGGGCACGACTGATTCAGAACACACGACCAAGACCTGCGGAATCGTCGCTCAGCTCCACCTCGCAGCCGCCGGGACCAGCTCTAGCCGTGAGTGAAGAGACTCCGGCCGCTGCAGTTGCGTCGAGCTCGAGCGACGAATACTTCTCGCCGCCGACGACACCACCACCTGCGCGTCGGCGAGGAAGAGGCCGCCCTCCGGCCAGCTTAGGACTTCGAGGCCCGCCGGCCTCTGATAGGGTTCCCGCTGCCGGTGGAAGTGTGCAGCGCATGCGGTGGACAAATTCCATCAATGAAAATGTCATGCGCTCATACTTTGGGGCTACAGAGGGGGGAACTAACCTGACTGCGTACCGTGGTCGGATGCTCTCTCTGTTTCAGGTACTTGAACCAGCTGTCAACGTTTCGGCCCAACGACTGTCGGATCAGGTGCGGGTCATCCAGCGTAACCGTATGTTGGATGACGCCGTACTTGATAGACTACGCCTCGAATCACGGTGCAGTCGTGTCTCATCTGCTTCACCACAGGCTGCGGTGCAACTACAACCTAGTATCTCACCGCGACCCGACCACGTCGGTGAAGATGATGAGGACCGGGCTACATCCGTGAGTACCCAGTGCAGTGAACAATTGAGGAGTGCTTTGGAGTGTGCATTACGGGAGTATCGCTCCACACCACCTGAGCTGAGACCTCGTCTGCCTCGTTTGCCCATGCATAAGAAAAATAGGGCGCTAGTGTGTGCTCTGGATTCACTGCTGTCAAATTATTTTGACAATAGCGAAGACCTCACCGATACCCATTCGATCCTGTACTGTGCCGCTGTTGCAGCGTGTCGGGTAGCTCATGTCAAGTTTCCAAAGACTGACAGAGCTATTCGACCAGCTGTACCAGTTTGGCAGTGCAGGATCGAACGTCGTATCGCTGGGGCTAGAGCACTCATTGGCAAACTTATCTGCTTCAGACAGGGCAACACTCGCCCTAGAGTGATGCGCTTTGTGAGGCGGGCGTTCGCGGGGACTGATATTAGTCCTCGGGATTATCTGACCTGCGTCACAGAGCGCATCGACTTCCTGAAGCAGAAAGTCTATGCGTGGGCAAATAGAATTCGTAGATATAAGCGGCGGGTGGAGCGATACACTCAGAATCGCACATTCCAAATCAATGAAAGGTGGGTTTATAGGGCCTGGGAGCGACCTGACCAAGGTGTGACTGATACATGCTTACCGGATGATGACGCCATGTGTTCGTTCTGGCGCAGCATCTGGTCGGCTCCTGTCAGTCACACCGAGGGTGACTGGATGAGTGAGATCAAGCGCACGTGCGATCTTATACCAGAAATGGGGGCAATTACGATCAGCCCCCAAGATGTAACCCGTGCAGTCCGTCCGTTATCCAACTGGAAATCTCCAGGACCAGACGGACTGCACAATTTTTGGATAAAATGGTTTCAAAGATCGCACGCCCGCTTGGCATCTCAGTTCCAGTCTGCCTTAGAGTCAGGATCGCTACCTCAATTCCTGACTACAGGAATAACCCACCTGCTCCATAAATCAGGTAGTACAGCGGAACCTAAAAATTATAGACCGATCACGTGCTTACCGACGGTCTATAAAGTTCTTACTTCCATTTTGAGAGCCAAAATTAATAATCATATTGATACAAATTCAATCATGTCTGCTTCTCAGAATGGATGTAAGAACGGGTCCCGCGGTACTAAGGAGCTTCTCCTCATGGATATTGTCATTAACCAACAGGTTCGTCGTTTCCGAAAGAATCTGTCGACATGTTGGATAGATTATAAGAAGGCCTATGATTCTGTTCCACATACATGGCTCAAGAAGGTGTTGGAGTTGTATAAAATAGACCCAATACTACGTAATTTTCTTGAGTCATGTATGGGGCAATGGAAGACGGTCCTTTGCTATCCAGGATGTCGACAGATCCAGGAAAACAGCGAACCGATTAGGATTGAGCGTGGCATATTTCAAGGCGACAGTCTGAGCCCACTGTGGTTTTGTCTGGCTCTCAACCCTCTCAGTACATTGCTGGAGGGTTCGGGGCTAGGCTACCAGTTGAGAAGAGGTGGTCAGGTCATATCACACTTGCTTTACATGGACGATTTGAAAATCTTTGCCACCAGCAAACTGCAACTGATGGAGCTACTGAAGGTAACAGAAACTTTCAGTAGCGCCATCGGGATGGAATTTGGGGTGGAAAAGTGTGCAGTTATGCATGTAAAGCGAGGGGAGATTATGGAATCCGTGGGAACTCAACTCTCGGATTCCATACACCTAAGATCCCTCGGATCAACTGAAACTTACAAGTATTTGGGTATGTCAGAAGCACTAGGCATCAATGCTGCTTATATTAAACAGTCATTGAAGGAACGCTTCTTTGGCCGCCTGAATAAAGTACTGAATAGTCTTCTATCAGGCGGAAACAAGGTACGTGCCTTCAATGGTTGGGTTATGCCAGTATTGATGTATTCTTTTGGCATACTCAAATGGACTCAGACTGAACTTGACGCCTTGGACAGGCGGGTCCGCACAACGCTGACTGCAAATCGGATGCATCACCCACGTTCATCGGTGATGAGGCTGTATATCCCGCGGAAGTGCGGGGGTCGTGGCTTTTTAAATGCAAAGACCCTGCACAACCGCGAGGTATGCAGCCTTAGGGAATATTTCCTAGAAACCGACATGGGTATGCATCGGGATGTGGTAGCGGTGGATAAAGGCCTCACGCCGCTCTCCTTGGGTAACGAGAATTGGCGCAAACCTGTAGTATTAGATACTAATGACCGCAGAGAAGTATGGAAGAGCAAGGAGCTTCACGGACGCTATTACCGAGCCCTTCATGGATCTGAAGTAGATTTATTAGCGTCCGTAGCCTGGCTACGTTTTGGTGACCTCTTCGGGGAAACCGAAGGTTTTGTCTGTGCGATTATGGACGAAGTTATGATGACGAATAACTATCGGAAATATATTGTGAAGGATGGTACGGTAGACACATGTCGGGCATGTCACAAACCGGGAGAATCCATTCGTCACATTATCTCCGGGTGTTCTCGTCTGGCTAACGGAGAATATTTGCATAGACACAATCTCGTAGCCAGGATTATTCACCAGCAACTTGCTCTTAAATACAATCTTGTGGAATCAGAAGTACCATACTATAGGTATGTGCCCGACCCAGTTCTCGAAAATGGCAATATTACACTGTACTGGGATCGGTCTATCATCACTGACAGGACTATTGTTGCCAATAAGCCTGACATAGTGGTGATAGACCGATTAGAGCGTCGCACAATGATTGTTGATATAGCAGTCCCCCATGACGAGAACCTCGTGAAAGCTGAGATAGATAAAAAAAATAAGTATCTTGACCTGGCGCGCGAGGTTGTCGACATGTGGGATGTGGAGACAGCAATCATTGTGCCGATAGTCGTCTCAGCCAATGGCATAATAGCCAAGAGCCTCGACCAACATCTAAGGAGGCTCTCGTTGGGCAGCTGGATCAAGGGCTTGATACAGAAAGCAGTACTCCTGGAAACGGCGCGTATTGTGAGGAGGTTCCTCTCTATGGAGCCCTGACCGCCGGTAGCTTGGACCCTGTTCCCGATACCGGTGGGCTACTATTTTTTATATTTTTAAATGTTTTTATTTTTTATATTAATATTTAAAAATGTAATTTATATGTACATAGATTTAATAAATAAAATAATAATAATATATTTGTAAAGGGATGTCTGAACGTACTTTTCTATTATCTATACTAATGTTATAAAGAAGAGGAATGTTTGTAACGAATATATTTAAAACCTACTGGACCGATTTTGAAATATTTTACCAATAGACAGCTATCCTGAGTGTTATAGCATAAATTTTTCATTGAATAATTTTCGGTAAAGCCGCGGGCAAAAGCTAGTCTTGTAGAAATCTACACCAAAGGTTGTACCATAGGTTTTTTCCTGTTGGATATAGCAGGGAAGATAACGCCGAGAATAATTAATGTCGTATAAAATTCTCGTATTAGGTAAGTCCTTTTTCGCGTGGTCAAATACCTCCCTAAATATTAAGAAAAATAAACATAGTAAACGGGAATCGATGGCTACGGCGCCGGGCCGTCGACCGCTACTCTGATGTTATCCGATGCAATATTCATATATAAAATGGAATACTGTTTTATTTGATCTTTGATCGTAAATACATGAAATATGATGTTTTTAGATTAATTTTGTATGTTGCATGCGCGAGTTGCAAGAATTTTATATGACTTACTTTAATAAGTACTTAGGTTGATTTATGCAAGTATATTTATGAATGGTCTATGAATTTTAAATTTTGTACTAG
Organism: Tholera decimalis; assembly: GCA_943138885.2. Taxonomy (NCBI): domain Eukaryota; kingdom Metazoa; phylum Arthropoda; class Insecta; order Lepidoptera; family Noctuidae; genus Tholera; species Tholera decimalis. The sequence continues at coordinate 43,402,979 of OW964550.2, read as the reverse complement.
TACATGTGCACGCAGCGATATTGATTGAAAGCTCAATAATTCTTCAAATCCAATTAGTCTATGTATTCACAGAAGTAATGTATGTTAATGGGAATGTTCTAAGGAGACACCTCAGCCCCATACACAAGGGCAACTGAAGGAACATGGTGATTTTTTAGTCAGTAACAGTCTGACACTCCCTTCTGCTACACCCAAGCGGGAAGTCATTTCATGTTCCCCTCATAAAAAAAGATCTCATGTAGCTTGACACTACGTCACGTAAAAAAATACTAATACACTCTGTCCCGTAATCTCACTTTGACATATTTCCGGTAATGTTCGGCTTTACTATTGTGTCGTGAGAAGACACAATAACAATAAAGGCAGCTTTGTGAGATAAACACTTCTTTATAGCTATAAGAAAGTACATGGCCTCAAATATGGCTTAATTTTCCTATATGGAACCATATTCTTGACAAAATTATTAAATAGTATCATTATAACTCAAAACGGGATATTTACCGTGTGTCGAGTTTGAGGAAGAGAGTTGCCTCTCCCTCGCACGTACGGCCTCCTCCTTCGCTAGCATGACTGCTTCGCAGAAGGAGGCGACTGCATCCTATTTCCTTTCGCTCCACACCATGGTCTGAACCAAGGCCGGGCGCGTGAGGTCGCCGCCGTCGATCGCCTCCACAAGGACACAGCGGTGCTCCGAAGCTGTCCACCTTGGTGTTAGGTGGCAGTGATTCGCAATATTATATTTAAAGTAAAGTGATTAGGATAGGAATAATTACATAAAGTTGAATCCCTACTGATGATTATAATGATACTATTTAGTATCATTATAAATCAAAACGAGATATTTACCGTGTGAAGAGTTTCCGACATTTCGGCACTGTTGCCATGACTGAGGTACATACATATATCGTTACGCCACTGAGATGCACTCATCTCAGTGGCGTAACGGACCGTGCCCAGCTGTTATTTGTAGACATTCATATTCATTCACGATCTTGCAATGGCGTATGTAACGTACATCTAGTTATTGGGCTATAATGGTCAGACAGGCGGTAGTTCTACGTAAAATGGTACTCATCTGCATTCGGTTAGGCTAAAAGCAAACCCTAACATCGCTCGAAGTTAGGCTATTATTATGTGCTAGCTACTAAGCTTTTTATTTCCATAATCAATAGCCTTGACAAAGAGACGACTTGTAGAATGTTTTTTTTTTCTGCAATTCGTACTAAATGGGCCGTAGGCATAAAAGACGCCTTGATGAATCACTCAAGACGGAGTTGGTACGAAAAGAAGAATGAACTTGGGAGCTTCTTTCACACAGGTGGCTCTATCCAGTAAAGAGTAAGAAACTCCTAAGATTAAGAACTAGTTTGCTTACGTTTAAATTTTGATAAAAATATTTTTACGTAGGTATTACATTTTTTTAACACGCTTTTATTAGGTCGACCTGTATGTAACTAACTATGTAATGGAATCTAAGGAAACTAATTTAACCATCTTCCAAGGGTCGTAGCGTAATGAAAATTGGCAGCTGTATGTAGTTCTGATGACAATACAATAATATGGTACTGTCAAACTGATCTGATGATGGAGCCGGAAGATATGAACTGGAACTTCATGATGGAATATCGTATCATAGTCGTGTTTGCACTTGTGAGAAAGGCCACGTAATGGATTTTGAACACGATCAGGTTTCAAGGTTATAACAAACCTAACGTTTTTTTTTTGTTTTTACGTGCATTTATAAAAGCGCGTCTTTCTAGTGTTTTTTAAACTATTAATTTATTTTACTTTATAAGTTTTTATTGAATGAGGTTCAATTTTACTTTACAAATTCGAAGGTTACTTGTTTCAATTGAACTACTTAAGGTATATAACTCATATTATAGAGAGGTACGATATGCTTCTGTGGCGCGCTAAGTAAGGGCCAAGCCCAACCTTATCGTTGGTAGCTGCGGCACAGTTTTAACTTTTGCAGCTACCATCGTTGAATTGTTTGCTTGTGTATTGTTTTTGTTCCAAATAAACAATTTTATATATATCTTAGCTGTGTGGTGAACAGACTCGATTGTTTATAATATATATGCGTCGCTGCTGCAAGCTGTTCACCTTTTTTTTTTCTGGGTGGGAAAATCATCGAATAACTTCTCCCGCTCTAGGTTAAGCGGAACGGAGTGTCAGACTTTTACTGACTAAAAACCCGCCCTGTCCCTTCAGCTGCCCGTAAGTTCCAGGGACGCGATTTCTTGTTAGTACATTTCCGCAACCCCGGCGGGCAATGGCCTTATGAGGCCCCGTCACTAATGCTGACAGGTCCATGAGGCGCGCGTGGAACACGACGCACCACCGACCCGGGCCTGTTCCTTACCGGACGGTGAGCAACCCCTGCTCACCATCCGTAAGCCCGCGCCTATGGTGGCCGGAGATCGACCCGATCCCCGACGCCCAGGGCATCTCCCGCGGCGGCTGGGGCGTGAGGAAGAGAGTTGCCTCTCCCTCGCGCGTTCGCCCTCCTCCTTCGCTAGCATGACTGCTTCGCAGAAGGAGGCGACTGCATCCTATTCCCTCTCGCTCCACTTCATAGTCTGAACCAAGGCCGGGCGCATGAGGTTGCCGTCGTCGATCGCCTCCACGAGGACACAGCGGTGCTCCGAAGCTGTCCACCTTGGTGTTAGGTAGCAGCGATTCGCAATATTATATTTAAGGTAAAGTGATTAGGATAGGAATAATTACATAAAGTTGGATCCCTACTGCGTGTGCATACATATTTTAATTGACCGTTCCGATAACAAATATTAACTGACGAAAAAATGGAGGAGGTTCAAGTCTCTAGTCGACACGTATATTTTTTACTAACAGAAAACAGAGCAACAGTCTTATTTTAATTTTGGGGAATGGCTCGGTCCGTGTGGAATAAATATACTTTAAAAACGAAGCCAGAAAAAACTGGTCACTGCAAAAGTAAGGTTTAGTCAAACCTACCCAATCGTGTCTAATAACACTCTCCAATTTTTTTTTATTCATGCGTACAGCGTTTTATATTACTATGGTGTTTCCCTACATGTCTCTGACGTCACATTCATTGTGTAGTCTAGGCTTAAAACGTGGCCTAGTAATATCTAGCCGCGAGCTTCTGACATGACCTAATAACTAAGTATTACAAGCGACACAGAATGAACATGTTTTATGAAAATATAGGTAGGTATAGCATTTTAGTATGGTAATAGCGGTCAGTGGCATGGTTCTATTGGGTATTTCTTTGTAGGGACTAATGTAAAAATCTAAGTTGGTCATTAGTAGAAAATACTGAAAATATTTACAAGTTAGTAAGGCTTTATGTCTGTAATTTATTTTAGATAATAATGGCGTTTAATTCAGAGAGCTCATCGATCGCGACTTATATACTAAAATGCAACAGATACATGACATGACACATCTAAACTAATATCTCACTAATACATGGTGTCTGGCGGCAGATTTATGTTTTTAAATATGATTATTTCAAAAAGTTTATAAACGGTGCGGGGTGGCGTCATTAGAATCACAGATTGTGCGGATTTCTCAGTCACGATGCCGCAGTGGTCGGATAAACATCAGGCATTCGCATCGAGACATGTTTCAAAAGTAACGATTCTTACGTGATTGCTCGTCGACAATTTTGTTTACGCTTCGGTATTCGACGGATAAGTGACGGACCGAGTGTGAATTTAATTCGTTCCTGGGTGCAGAGGTTCCGCGCAAGTGCTTCGACTTTGAACACCCCACGGCCAGGGCCTAGTCGATCTTCAAGGACCCCCGATAATATTGAACTGGTGGAACGGAGTTTACATGAAAATCCACGACTTTCAATACGGAAAAGGGCGGCCTCATTGGGACTTCCAAGAGCCATCATTCACGAAATTTTGAAAAAGGATCTGAAGTTCCATCCTTTTAAAATTCAAATTGTTCAAGAACTGAAAGAAAGTGACTTTCTTATTCGCAAATTTTTTTGTGAAACAATGTTGGAGCGTTTTCGCATGGTGAATTCCATTTTTTGGAGCGACGAGCCTCATTTCCATTTAAACGGGCACATTAACAAACAAAATTGCCGTTACTGTTCTCCAAGAACCCGTAACCTTCGACTAAAACAGCAAAAACCATTGTATTGCCCCAGGGTAACTGTTTGGTGCGCTTTATCCACAAATGGGATAATTTAACCTTTTTTTTTAAATAATCGGGGCCAGGCGACATATGTCAATAGTGAGAATTATGGACGCATGATTACGGATTTCTTTTTGCCGTATCTGCGAGCTCATTCATCGTTCTCATCACACACGTGGTTCCAACAGGATGGTGCGATCGCACACAGGGTCAGAGCTTCGATGAATTTGCTTCGAGAAGTTTTCCCTCACAAACTGATTAGTCGCTTTGGAGACATCCCGTGGCCACCGAGATCGCCCGATCCCAATTGATTTATTTTTATGGGGATACCTCAAAGAGAGAATATACACTAACAATCCGCAAAATATTGCGGATTTAAAAGAAAACATTCGTCGAGAAATCGGCGCAATTGAACCAAGCTTACTGCAGCGTGTGGCGCGGAACACGAGGCTCCGTTTTGAACATTGACGCGATGGAAGACATCTGGATGATGTAATCTTTAAAAAATGAAATCCGCACTTTTACACTATCTACGTTTACTTTTAATTAAACGAAATGTCAAATAGTTATTAATTTTTGAAAATATAAATCTGCGCCAGACACCCTGTATTATAAATGCGAAAGTTTGTGAGGATGGATGGATCTTTGTTACCCTTTCACGCAAAAACTACTGATCTGATCTGAATGAAATTTGGTAAGTAGACACAGACACAGACTTTTTATTCCGGTATTTCCACGGGATCAGAATTTACACAGGAAGACCCCATGCGAACAAAGTCGCGGGCAGAAGCTAATTATTATTATAAATGTGAAAGTTGAGATAATATATGTAGGTATCTGTGTTTGTTAGTCTATCACACCAAAGCGGCTGAATCGATAAGGAAGAAATTTGGTACAGAAATAGATTATGGACTGAAAAATTAGATTGTGCTTTTGCTATTTCAGATAAATGTGTCAAATTTACACGCAAACGAAGTCGCGTTCAACATGTAGTATTTAATATTTCATTTAAGGAGTAAAAATAGTGGATATTCAGTGTCTCGAGGTAATGTGTTGCCATGTAATAACCAGTCATTATGCCACTTAGAATAAATTTTCCAGTAGTGTATAAAAGAAGGTTATTAGATCGAGTAGTACTTAGCTGACAAAGCAATAAGTTTATGGTATTTATTACGCTTTCTCTGCTTCAGTATAAGGTGTTCTTTCATACTACTTGCATTCTATTTCTGAACTTATTTAGAGGATCGTTAATATTTAGACATTGAAGCAGGAACCATTACCTTATAGACTATTTTTGATCGACTGTATTAAAAACACTTGCCCGTCTGTTTTAAAAAAGATTTTAAAATTTTATAGTAAAAATGTGTCAACCTGTCGAAAGAAAATTGTTCTTCAAGATAAAGGATTTTCCTAGTTTCATTAAGTCACACCTTCACACGGCTTCATAAATTAGCGATGTAACTACAGATATGACCTGTAGTTACATCGCTAATTTATGAAGCCTTAATATGTATTAGCTATGCTGATTTCTAGTCACTACTGTAACTACAATTTTGATTTGAAACGATTTAATATTATTATTATTAGAGTTATTAATTTCCGATATTTTGATATTTCGATATTGTGCTCTGCTTTAAGCGCCACGCCACGGCGTGGCGCTAATTTGAAGCAGTTCTTTGCCCAGCGGTGGGACAATTGAATAAAATAATCCATATCAACAAAGAGAGCCAAACATAAGACCGATATTTCATTTTATGTAATAAAAAAACCCAACATGGTAAGCCCTAGTTCCAATTACTTTTCATTAGACACTCCGTTACAGACACAGCATGCCGACGCTCGCCTTATCTCTAATAAGGTACACCATGCTCGTAGAGTACGACTGCGCAGTCAGCATTATTAAACGAGGTTTTTATAACTGTGTCATTGTGTGTGTTGGCATTTGAATTCTGTTTAAGAGATGTCGGTACCAATTATTGAGACGAATAAGCCTTGCAATTTCGTTTCACGTTGCAGTTATATCAGGCAACAGAGAGAAAAAAAAGAAAAAGAAATTTCCTACAACCTATTCTCAGACTTACCAAGTATATATTTCAACAAAAACAGTGACACGAGATTTTTATACATATATTAGAAAATTAAGTTACATAATGGAATCAGTCGAATCTTTGCGGTAATCCATTACAAACTCGATCGCTAAATCGAGTGACGTATTTAAGACGTTACGGTTATTTGGCTGACTTACAAATAATGCAACAACACCTATAGAACTCGACGTCATCAAAGGTATCGGGGTTCTTTCAAGGAACAACTCTGAGGTCTCAAATGACTGTTATCACTTCAGTACCCATATCTTGTCAACCGATAAACAAAGCTCGTTTAATAATTTAATGGACAAGAAGTATCAAGACTGTAATTGAAACTCTAGTCATTATCTACGAGCCAATCTGCAATACTGTAATGAACTCACTGATACTATATTTTAAATTCACGAAGAAACTTTAAATTATCTCAAAGAGAATGAGCGGGGAGTTTCCACTACAATGAGTTTGATTTCCGAGTTTGAAAGAAGACTGTCTAAAGAGTGCCAAATATTTTAGCTAATGGTTTTCCGGGAAAGTATGAGTTGGACATGGCAACAAATAGGTATAACAAATGGATTTTTATTATTCTTATTGATTAGCTCACTTGACCACAATTGCACCTAATGGGAAACTGTGTGTTGACGATGGAGCAAGCACTCCAGAAGTAATCTATTTAATCTAGACTTAAACACTCCTCTTTTGTATCAATCAGGGAATGGACACCGACACGGAATTGTACTTCTTAGCAGGACACCCAATATTTATTAACAGTGAAAACAGAATAGAAATAGATCGAAAATTTTAAAAACTATATACAGGATGGGCAAAAAATCGTGGATCAAACGAAACAGGGCCATCGTTAGGGAAATAACCCCAACTTTCGCCCTGTTCCGTTTGATCCACGATTTTTTGACCAACCTGTATCTGTCTATCTCGCTCTAAGACGGACTTCCTTTACCTATCAACTTTAAAGAATGATTACTTTGTCAATATAAAAAAAAAACATAATCACCTACTACAGCTAATAAACTATGGAAAAAATATGAAAGCTTTGCTTGCTTAATATCTAGGAAATGAAAAATGGCGAACGAAAACATGCAAGTGTCAGTCAATCGTCAGAATACAATAAAAAACCAGTGTAAGCGAAATGACACTAAAATATATACATCGTGTTATAATCTTCCGTAACATCTAATTACTGGTCGTTATGATGCCATAAATAAATAATTATTGCCCGTGAATATCTACTGCTTGACGAGGGACAACCTATTAAACGTAGTAAACAATTTTGAAGGGGATTACAACCAAACATTTGACAGTCTGCTTGTTTTAATACATACCAACGTTATGAGAGGTACTTTTCTTTTCGAGGGAATATCATCAAATGACTTCCTCTCACCCCGTGTGGAGCGGATGGGATTGTCAGACTTCTACTGACTAAGAACCCACTCAGTTCTTTGAGTTACCCTTGTATTCTGCGGCCGCTACAACTCGTTAGAAAATTCCCGCAATGCTGCTGACTGCTTTTTACGGGCCTGGTTCTTTTCGGACGGTTAGCTAACCTTGCTCGCTGCCCGCATATTAACAAGGTTTAAAGTTACCTTTTCTATAACCATTTACATAAAATTCTCGCATTAGCTTTCTCTCGTGAATATCACTAACCACGACATCATAGCATTGTTTATTTTAGTACAAAAGCCAATAGACTATACTAACACGTAAACACTTGACATTTATAATCGCTTTATAAATATCACCCATCCTTGTCATTTTCATGTCAATAGAGTGAAAGGGCAATATTCAGCAGCTCCATTTATAGTACATCGAAAGTTTCATGGTATAAAGCCCTTGCTCGTGACACACATTCATCGAATTGCGCCCACGCCAATACTAAATGACCTAATGAAAATAGACTCTATGTCAGGGCACTAAGGTTTATGAACCTCGATTGTGATCGAAGGGATTCGCTCGTTTTCATTCGTAGTTCCCCCCTTTAAGGGTACGCATAAAGCGGCACCCCACTTCATTAAGTGTTCGACGACCTGAGCGATTAAACTAAAGGAGATTTACTTTTATATGGACACGAAGCCACACACGTTTACACTGGCCTTATGAAATTGTTTCGGCGTGTGTTAAAATGAATTGTTATGACGGCACTAAACTGTTTCAGGAACATTTTAGCCTGGTTTTTACTGAATAAAGTTTATGTTGTGGGCAGAAAAAAATATAAAAAAATCGCTGTAAAGAGCGCGATATATTTCTTTACAGATTTTCTATTTATGTTTATGACGAATAATCAAGCGAATAGGTGGATAAAAACGCGTCGTGTAAAAGATAGTATCAAACAATTGTATAATAAATTTTGCTCATAAACTTGAAGCAACTATAATTTTCATCGAGAGTGTATAATAAGACAAGACGTAACAATGTCATGTACTAGATGTGTACACGACTTTCTAACAACTTGTCTAAAAGAAAACGAAGTACCATGTTTTTATTTAGTTTTTTTAGTAGGTATGTATTTCAAAGACGATAGTGTTTTCAATATCGCAAATAAGCTTCATGATTTAAAACACAACTCACTGTCTGTTCACCAAGCAAATCTAGATAAACAAGAAACTTCAAAAAACACGAAGTAAAACTACTTAATATTAAAAGAACAAAAACCATGAGGGTTCCTTGTTATAATACAGAACCGTTAAAACGATCTTTTCTCGATTTTACTAGCAGCACTTGCACCAGTTATAAACATCACAAAATACACGAATAAACATTTTAACGATAAGAATTGTGGGTAGTAAAATATTCATTGGACTCGTTTCAAGATTTAGGAGAGGCTTAAAAGAGGTTCGCAGGAGAATATATTTAATACCATCAACCGCATGCTCGTATACTCGTATCTAAGAATTTAGCTCTCTGCTAAGAATTAAACGCGTCAAAGACAAACTGTAACCATGACGGTTGACTGTACAGTTACGCCTGTTTACAAGGTCAAAAAACCAGACGTTAGGGGAAAATGTCTGGTAGAGGTAACTGGCACTAAACGTACTTCGTAAACACGGCTGGGTGCGAAATGTTCTGTATGTATGACTGTGCGTGACTGTGTGATTGCAATCGAAATGTGAACATGTTCAATCATGACGGGTATGTTTTTTTAACATACAAGTCGTTCTCGACGTTATCTTCTGGTAACATACACAAAAAACTGGCAGCAATGCCATGTTGTATGGCAATGTTTAGGCTCTCTGGCCATCTAAGGTCTTGGTTAGTTTAGTAATAATGAAGTTACGGGGTTAATGGTGAATTAGTATATAATATGTAATTTGACTAAGCTATGTTGAAAACATTTCCACTTAAAAAAAAAACTTTTAATTTATAACCACCCAAAGATTTCTGAAAGAGATTTCCCTGGACGATAAGACTGCTTATTTGATTACATACATTAGATTTTGATTATTTGTATTCTGTAAAATATTGTAAGTATTAAATAAATAAATTTTCTAACGAGATACTGTGAAATGAAATGAAATATTTATTTTGTAAATTGGTTATAAATAACACTTTTACACGTCATGTTTTTTTGCGTGTTAAGTTTAGCTAGATGAGGCCGGTATATCCTAACTAACTACTCTGAGAAGAAAAACCGAAACAAACTCAGAGGTCATAGTCTCTTTTAAAGTCCAGACAATTTGTATTTTTATACGAGAAGCATGTAGGTTCATGTCTGTGGTATTCTTTTGAGGAAATAACCACGCAAATTTGAGCGGACCTGTCCAGACAGTGCAAGCATTTGTCAGTTATCGTGTAGCTCAACTTAGAACTTAAGGCTCCAGAACGCAAGGGCAACTTAAAGAACAGGGTAAGTTTTTAGTCAGTAGAAGTCTGACACTCCCTTCCACTCCACCCATAGCGGGAGCGAGTCATTTAGATGATTTCCCCCCGAAAAACAATGTCACAACACCAGAATGTTGCAGGTGCATCTTATAAAAAATAGGCAACCTAAAAATTTCCCAAACTTCGTTTGTCTCGCATCGAAACGTTTTAATAACTGCGGACCACCAAGACCGCTATTAACTTTGCAGCTTTAATTTCCCAACGGGTGCGACCAAACGAGTGTTTCTTCCAAGTCTCAGCGATGAAACTTGGAGCATATATTCACTGCATTCAAATTGCAATAACAAAACTTGTTTTTTCTCAAGAGGTCCACACAACTTCTTCACTAAAACTAGACATAACATAAAAACTATTTGAATTTAATACATCCAAATTAACTTGTCAATTCTCGAAGTCTGTTTTAAAATTCTCTTTGTTGTCTGTCCTGGACATTTTGTGGAACATTTTAATGATAAATTCATTATGCGTGTTGATTTGTTAAAGAGAAATGCTGAATTGACAATTTGCAGCGGCCTTTCATAATATTAAAGGGTCAGGTCGGTCCGAGGAAATAGGTCAGGTGGCCATAATATAGCTATAGGCTCTGAAAGTTATTATATCATGTATAGTTTTGCGTATCATTCAGTAAAGTCACGTTTTGAATATATAGAACATATTTATCGTAAGTTATTACTCAATCCTTTAAATAACTCCTGTTTAGGGACTGCTCCTGTTTCATATTGGCGTGTTATGCTTTCTGTTTCTATTCATGATGGTCGGGCTACAGTAAAAATTCATACGAAAAACCAACGAACACTTGAGTATTGCACAAACATTAAAAGATATATCAACAGTTAGACTTTGCAGTACGATAAATAATTTAGAAAAAACTTCATCGCAGTGGATCGCAATTCAGATTTCACTAACGACACAAATACAGAGAGTAATGAAAAAAAAAAATTTTTTTCGTGGGGAAATTATCAAATGACTCTTCCCGGTCTGGATGTAGTGTAGCGGAAAGGAGCGTCAGACTTCTATTGACAAAAAAACAAACTTGTTCCTTCGGTTGCTTTTGCGTTCTGAGCCGCTGTATCTCGTCAGAACATTCCCGTAATTCCGGCGGGCGATTATGAACATTATGCAATTTAATATGAGTGTTGATCATCGTGTCTCAGTACCGAAAAGGGCTCTTGGGACACTGGCAAGATATTCGCCAGTTCTGGGCAATGTCAGTCATCACGCACTTTACAGATTTGAATAGAAGTTATGTCAAAGTGAGGTTTATGACTAGCAATTCGCTCTGTATTCAGGTAGCAAGGTCAATTTAAGTAACATTATAGACAAGAATAGTCGTTGCCGACAGCTTCATTCGAGTGCAAATTTCGTACATTTTTCCCCGGAAATAAGTAGCTTAGGTATGTGCTGAGGCTACAATTTAAAAGATTACCAAAACGAAAAATGCCCAGTTTTACTGAAACAATAAACGGAATTGGGGGCATCCTGAATCGGACGGGTTAGGTTCTCATTAGTAAGTAGAGTCACATAACTGAAGAACGGTTGGGTTACTTTTCGCCCTTTATACCTATAGAAATCGAAGAATAGGCGAAACAATATTTGGTGAGTATTTTGAATGTATTGGAAAGAAAAAGGTGCATTTATGATAGCCGTTTAAGCACAAGTCATGTGCTAATCTATTCTATATCGGTGCAGCATTTCATCCAGATTCGTTCTTCCGTTTTGCAGTGACTGAATGAAAAAAACCATTTTCAATCAATCAATCAATCAATAATTTATTTGCACGAATGTAGGTACAATAAAAATACAGGTGGTAAATACAGTCAGAAGTGAGCCATGTACATTCTGCCTTGAGACAGGCACGCAAAATTTTATACAATTAGTTATAAACCAGATATAATACAAAAATGTCAACTTAGTAATAGTAATGAATACAATTATAATCTAAAAAATATTGCTGCATGTCAAATTATAATGTCACAGTAAATTGACATTAAGTATTAAAATTTAAATCAAATTAATGTTTTACATCTATTTAAAATGTCAGACAAAAAGAGTACATTTATATATGTCAAAATTAACTTAGTTACAATTATATTAAAGGTAAGTCAAAAATAATACAATTAAATACATTAAATTAGATTCCTTTGATATTTTAGGACGTCAGAATGAATATTTATTTACAAATATTAAATATGCTTATGTAGGTAATTAAAAAGTTCTATCCATTAAAAAATCATTCACTGAGTAGTAACATTTTTCTATCAAAAAAGCCACTAATTTCTTTTTAAAGTTTTTAATCGAATCGTTTTTTATACAATCAGGCAACTTGTTGTATATGGTTGGTCCCATACAGATAAAACTTTTCTTTAATAACGCCTTATTACAGGAATCGATATGTAAAAGATTTTTGTATTGGCTTCTGACAGGTCGTTTTCTAGTTTCTGATATCAAAGGAAATAATTTTATATTGGCTTTTACAAAGAGGGCCATTTCTAAAATGTACAAAGACGGAAATGTAAGCAGTTTTAGGGACTTAAACTTTGGTTCGCAACTGTCTGTGATCTTTAACCCACACATCGCTCTGATGCAACGTTTCTGAGCCCTGAATATGTGTTCCTTTGAGCTGCAATTGCCCCAGAAAATAATACCAAATCTGAGAACTGATGCTACCAGACCATGGTAAGCTACTAAAGTCGTTTGAATGTTAACTTTTTTTGTTAAATTTGATAAAATATATGCACATGTATTCAACCTTTTGCAAATTTCCTCTGCTTGAGGTTGCCAGTTTAATTGTCTGTCAATATGTATACCTAAAAACTTTGCTACTTCCACTTGGTTAATTTTGTTTTTATTGTACTCTACAGCAACTTTTCCTAAAATTGTGCGTTGATGGAAGTGCATAATACTAGTTTTTTTTAAGTTAATGACTAAATTATTTTTATCAAGCCAATGTACGATGTCTTCTAGCGTCTTATTTATATCTCGTTCATAGCTATCCGCATCCTTGCAGTTTACAAGAGCGGTGCTATCATCGGCAAATAATACCATTGGATTATCGACATGAAGTGGCAAGTCGTTTATATAAATTAAAAAGAGAGGCGGTCCCAGCACACTGCCCTGTGGTACACCATATCTTATTGTTCTGCACTTGGATCGGTATTTTATTTCACTCTTTGTCTTAGGACAAATCCTAGTTATTTCGGTGTATTGTTTACGATCACTGAGGTATGATTTAAAAAGATTGAGTGGGGTTCCTCTAATTCCATAAACGCTTAGCTTATTTAGTAGGATGTCGTGGTTGACGCAGTCAAAAGCCTTTGTCATATCTGATAAGATTGCGCAAATAGGTATTTTGTTATCCATGTTTTTCATAATGTTATTTAATAAATCAAAAATAGCTGTATTTATACTTTTATTTTTTCTAAAACCCTTTTGTTCAGTACATAAAATGTCATATTTGGATAGGAACTTATGAAGTGCTTCGCAGATTATCTTCTCTACTACTTTGGACAATACAGGAATTAAGGCCACTGGTCTATAATTAGCTATATCATCTTTTTTGTTCTTTTTGTGAAGGGGTTTAACTATTACAGTTTTTAGGCCATTGGGATATACACCAGAACTTATGCTGAGATTTATAATATGGCTTAGATGTACGGCTATATTGTTCACCACAAATTTAACAACTTTTGTTGCTATGCCGTCATACCCAACGCTGTTTTTATTTTTCAATGATTTTATTGCTCTAATTACATCTTGGGGTAAGACTGGCGCCATGAACATAGAGTTTGGGTTTGTAGGGATATTACTCATTCCTAATGACTTCTGAGATGAACACTGAATCTGATCAATGAAATAGTCATTAAAGATATTAGCAATTTTTTCAAGATCTGTAATAATTGTATCATGGAGTCTAATTTGGGAGATTGGATCGTAATTGTGAGTTTTGTTATTTATGACCTGCCAAGAAGCTTTTGACTTATTATCCGAGGTTCTAATAAAGTAATTATTCTGCGCTTTTTGAGTCAATTTAATTATTTTCCGAAATTTTTTAGAATACTCTTTAAATATATTTTCAATATCATTAGTAGGCCTATGCCTATATCGCCATAGAAGATTGCGTTGCTTTTTGCTACATACACGTATTCCTCGAGAGACCCATTTAACTTTTCTATTTGGTTGTATTGTCACAAATTTATTGGGAAAGCAAAGGTCATATAATAAACGGAAGTAATTCAAAAAAATGTCATATGCTTCGTTTACATCTTCAGTTTTATATATTTCTGAGAAAGACATGCAGTTCAGGTATTCATTAAATTTAACTAAGTTTTCTAATGATAAATCGCGTTTCGTGATTCGCCAAGATTTTAGTCTACATGTTTTATTTACTTTAATTTGCAAACTTTGTGCAGTGTGATCTGACAGAGCAAAGTCGAATACTTCACATGTGCATTTTTGCCTAGAATTGTAAGCAAAATTATCAATACAACTATTACTGCCTAACCTAGTTGGTTGCTTCAGCCCCAGCCTCAGGTTGTAGCCCAAAAGAAAACATTCAAAATCCAGGGACATTTTACTCTTTTTTAACGTATCAATGTTGAAGTCCCCACACAGAACAACTTTCTTACTAGAGTTATTGCAACAAGTTTTCAACACAGCTTCGAATTTTTCATAAAACATATCTAAGTTGTTGCTTTTTGGTGGCCTATATATACATATAACGATTAGTTTTTGTTGGACTAGTTCGATTCCGCAGCATTCAAAAATGTTCGTTATAGAATGGCGTGAGATCTCCGTTAGTTCCTTGTATTCTAGGCCTTTTTTAACTAGAACGCAAGATCCTCCACGCTTCTTTGTACGTCTTGAATAACACGCAGCCAATTTATAATTTGGAATATTTAATACCCTTTCATGTCCTCGCATAATGAAGTGTTCTGTAATACAGACAACGTCTATATCTTTTTTATTATTAGTTAGTTCTTGAAGATGAACTGTGAGTAAGTCAACCTTATTTAAAAGACCAGCAATGTTTTGGTGCAAGATATTTATGTTAGAGGCGAAAAAAATCAGTTTTTGGGGAAATTACGTTAGCCTCATTGCGGTTACAAGAAAGTTCATCTTTTAAAAGTGTCAAGTGAGATGTATTTACTATGTCTAGATCTAAGATGAATTCGTGCAAGTCCAACATAACCTTCATAAAGCCTTTGTTATTTAAGGACCCCTGAGGTTGGTTGTACGTATCCCAAGTGTAAGGAAGATTTAAATTAGAGTCTAAGATAAGCGCGTAATTGTATGTCTCGGCATCCATATAAACTAAATTATTGAAAGTATCTACTCGACAGTTAAACATAATATTGGTATTGTCCATATACTTAAATGTAGGCAAACATATAATAAAGTTAGTATGGTTTAATATAATTAACTTATTTCGAATATAGGTTACCAGTTCTACATAATTTTGTGTTTTTCTGAAATCCTCTTCTCCTATAAATATAATGCAATAATCTGAATGAGTGAAGTTTCGCACTTTTTGATCAATATTATTTAACAGGTATTTCATACCACATCTAGGTGTACGATAGTGGCACATATTGTAGTTATTTAGATGAGTTCTCTCGCTCATAGTACTAATTCTGTTGGATGTTTCACTGCTCAGAATGCATATGTTCCTCTTTACAAGTTGGGGCGATGGATGAGGTACCTTAGCTCCTATAGCGTTCTGTGAGGTAACACTTTGAGGATTTTCAGGAACAGTATTTATTTGAATTGTATTGTTCAGACTTCCTGTTGTCTTTCTCGGAATTGCACGAACGGGTGTATTTTTCTTTGGTGTTTGGATTTTGGACTTACGAGGACTACTGGCTATTACTTTATAAGTTTTATTTTTTTCTATTAAATCAGCATTAATTTTATTCAAGTTACTATTTTCTAGTGATAATAACTCTATTTCTTTGTGTGCGCTTTATAGTTGGTTTCTAAGGTCTTCAATTTCTTTCTTATGAATGGTTATTTGGTCTTCATCTTCATCTTCAGACATCCCCGGTAAAGAGTTAGAGGTATGATCCATTGTTTGCGAGATTATGTCGCTGTTATCAGGTTCTGACCGCGTGCGTGTTCTTCGAAAAGTTATATTTTCCAAGAAATTCATATTGTTTTCAAACAATTAACCAGTAATGATTTAAATTTTACTCTGATATACTATTTGTTATTAAGTTTTGTGTCACAATGTTTTTATAATGATTTTAAACCTTTCTTCAACACACCAGCAAAATTGGGAGAAAAATAAAATCGATTATAAGTTTAGTCGATTTTCGGTTGCAAACCCCTACTCAAAAGCCCAGTGTCCAAAGTCAAGAAAAAAAAAATCTGTTGCGTTTCTGAACGAAGGAAATTGTGTCAGAAATTGACTATGCGTTTTGATTGGTGGATTTTCTGACTTGCCGTGACTCAGCTGATGATTGTTTACATTAGTTTGAAAATTAAAATATAATTAACTGTCTTCGAAGTTTAAGCGAATGTTTCTCATAATAGTGTCAGCACGTCTTCGCATACAAATACGCAGTGTTAATTCATATGTGCGTTAGTTATATGATTTCACTATGTTCGTACATTACCAATGATTGTGTCCGTACTCACTAACACTTCACTGTTCGTTTATCAGTCACAGACAAGGTTTTTACACCCAATTTTCACTCGAAGTTGTTGCAAACGTTTTATAGCAACTATTATTCGTTTCCGCATAAGTAAATCACAATTATAGGCACTTTTGCGGCGAATTATTATTTTTAATGATTTTAAATACAGAGTCAATTGTTTACCGTAACAGTGGCGCCACCGAACTCACTCACTAGAACTATATGATAGTTATAATAGTCATTGAACATTCACTTTCATAATAGAAATCGGAAAGGGTCATTTATAAGAGGAAGGATTTTCGGTAATTATATTGAGGCAACTGTTGTATTAATACTAAATTAATACAATTTATTAATACTTTTGAAAAATGGTTCCGGGACGCATTGAACAGATCATGCCATGCGATTTCCCATCGAAGGGGGCCCACACGCAATTTGTGCAAAACAAAACGCTCATTGTACATATTTGAGCGTAAATACAATAAGTACCTATTGTAAGGATGATAGTCTACCGTTTTATCGGCATTAGTGTCCAATACCAAGAAATTGGTGTAGACAAGTTTCTTAGACAAGAATTCTTGTGCAAGAGTGTCGTGGAATATATCTCCGTCTGCCATAGTGAATTTTCTTGGTCTATCTAAGACCCGAACGAATAACGTAAATAAATGAACTTTATATATTCATGTCCACATAAAAAAGATTTTTGTGATATATAATTTAGAAGCACACAGCAGAACAATCAGCCTATAACGATCCCACAGCTGGGACAAGCCTGCGTCTCTGTCCTCTCTAGGAGAGGGAATGGGTCTTAATCCACCCCGCGCCGCGGGCCCAAGCGGGTTGGTGTATAACGCATGTCTGCGGATTTTTAGTGTCCAACGGAATATGGAAACCAGAATATAAATAATGCTGGTTTCCTCACGATTTTTATTTCACCGTTTTGAAAGCAGTGGCGATGATGAAATGTACACAAAGTAACGCCCCTGCCTGAGCTCATTTAAAAAAATGATAATTATAAAAAAAAAACAAAGAATGAAATTTAATTTATTTGACCCTAGAAAAAAAAAACAAACATAAACTTTATTAATTAATCCATACTATCTATATTAATATTATAAATCGGAAAAGTTTGTTTGTTTTAACGCGCAAATTTTTAAAAGTATTGGGAGGATTTGGATGAAAATCGATATGGAAGTAGCTTGAGGTTTGAGGAAGGTTATATAGGCTACTTTTTACCCCACTGCAAAAGACGGAGGTTATGTTTTCATCATGATGATGTGCATGGGAGCGGAAGGTACGCACGACTGCTAATTAATTAAATAAAAAGTCATTGTGTTGGGCTCACAGCTGTGCAAAATAGCCTAAACCTAAAAATATAATAAAGCTCAAAGCATGACCACGGCACCTTTTGCGAAAGACGACATTCAGTGCATTTACATCAACAACAGCGGGTGATCGGATCGTTAGATAGGCAACACGATTACACAAACATGCTATACCCAATTATCAGATGCCGGGTGTCGTAATACAACTAGTATTGAAGCACAGTCTACCAATCAGGTCGGTTTGTATAGCTGTATTGAACCGTATGCAGGTATGGTAGCTGTTGCTAGGGAACAGATACAGTAGTTTTTTATTTTATTGGAAATAGTTTGTAGGTCTATTGTATCACTGTGTTTTGATCAAGGCATTTTTCCCAGTCTTTAAAAGAGCACTTATTACACCTATTCACAAGAGTGGGGCACGAGACAGTGTTACAAACTATAGACCAATCTCTGTGCTTACAGCACTCTCCAGAGTGTTGGAAAAACTAAACGGACAAATTGTAAGTTATTTGGAACATAACAACATTCTCTCAAATTCCTAATTCGGCTTCCGAGCAGGACGTAGTACTGATGGAGCTGTCAGTTCATTAGTGGATTATGTCACAGGTTGTCTTGATCAAAAGTGCATTGGAGTTTTTATCGACCTCGCCAAAGCATTTGACACTCTCGATCCCTATTCCTGTGGACAAACTAGAAAAACACGATATACGGGGTAAGGTACTACAAATTTTTGCTAATTTTCTGACAGGTGTTCAGCAACAAGTCAAAATGAGTAATTATGTAAGTTCTGACGCTGCGGTCACCTGTGATGTCCCTCAGGGCAGTATACTTGATCCCAGTCTCTTTCTTGTATATATAAATGATCTGTGTCAAACGTCACTCCATAAAGGCAAAATTTTTACGTATGCCGATGACACAGCTTTTGTGTTTCAAGGGGAGACTTGGGATGAAGTACGACAAAATGCGGAAAAGGGACTTCACAGGGCTCAACAGTGGCTAAGATTTAATTTATTGACCCTAAATGTAGCTAAGACATCGTTACTGCAATTTAGTAATTCTCGTATAAAGCAGCCGAACTGTGAGATTTCTGTTCACACATGCGAATTCTCAACAAACCAACAGTGTTCTTGCCAAACCATTACTAAAATCCTTACAGTAAAATACCTTGGAGTATTATTAGATGAGAAGTTAACCTGGAAGCCGCATATAGACATGATAGCGTCAAGAGTAATCAAGCTAATCTGGGCCTTTAAAAACCTTAGGGACGTGGCTAATTTAGATCTACTTCGTTCTGTATATTATGCACTGGTTCAGTCGGTTATTGGTTATTGCATAGGTGTTTGCGGAGGCGCATGTAAAACGCATATTATCCTTTTAGAGAGAGCTCAACGATCCCTGCTCAAAACTATGACTCGTAAGCCGTATAGATTCCCTACTAAAACATTTTTTGAGATTTGCAAAGTCCTTACTGTAAGGCAGCTCTTTATTTATAATATAGTTACCAGTAAACATATCTCTACTCCCTATGACCCAATAAAATTTACTAACAAACATAAAATTATTAAAGTACTTAACTGCGTTAGATGTCGTACCGCATTAGGAAGAAGACAAAAGGCTTTTATTTCGGTGCATCTATATAATAAAACTAGTATTTGCGTGTTGCGCGAGGTGCAAGCACCTCGCGTGCTTGTGAAAAAAAAAAAAAGGTGGGGCTGATGGGGGGAGATGGGGGGGGTTTAGTATTTGCGTGTTGCGCGAGGTGCAAGCACCTCGCGTGCTTCTGAAAAAAAAAATGGGGGGGGTGATGGGGGGAGATGGGGGGGGTTTAGTATTTGCGTGTTGCGCGAGGTGCAAGCACGTCGCGTGCTTGTGAAAAAAAAAATGCCCCTCTAAATGAATCTGAAAACAAAAATGTTCCAAGTCTCTTAATTTCCGAGATCCGCCTAAAGGGGGTGAGAAGGGGGGCAAGGGGGGCGACTTTGAAAAATGGTTTTTACTTTACCGAGCCTCATCTATACGAATCCGTAAAAAAGAAAAAATACGAGTCTCGTAGTTTCCGAGATACGATCGGGAGGGGGGAGAAGGGGGGTGAAAAGGGGAGGTTTGGCACTTTTCCCGTAGGTTTGAGAGTTACTTGTTTACGAATCTGTCAAAATATACCCACCTCCCCATCCACCATCTGGGAGAACAATTATGTCAGTGAGTCAGTGAGTCAGTCAGTGGTAATTTAGCTTTATATAGTATAACTAGTATTTGCGTGTTGCGCGAGGTGCAAGCACCTCGCGTGCTTGTGAAGAAAAAAAAAAAAAAAGGGGGGGGGTGATGGGCGGGTTTAGTATTTGCGTGTTGCGCGAGGTGCAAGCACCTCGCGTGCTTGTGAAAACAAAAAAAAAAAGAGGGGGGGGGGGGGTGATGAGGGGGGGGGTTGCACAAGTATTTCGACTAAAGCATTGCCCCTCTAAATGAATCTGAAAAAAAAAATGTTCCAAGTCTCTTAGATTCCGAGATCCGCCTAAAGGGGGGGAGAAGGGGGGCGGGGGGGGGGACTTTGAAAAATGGTTTTTACTTTACCGAGCCTCCTCTATACGAATCCGTAAAAAACAAAAAATACGGGTCTCGTAGTTTCCGAGATACGATAGGGAGGGGGGAGAAGGGGGGTGAAAAGGGGAGGTTTGGCACTTTTCCCGTAGGTTTGAGAGTTACTTGTTTACGAATCTATCAAAATATACCCACCTCCCCATCCACCATCTGGGAGAACAATTATGTCAATGAGTGAGTCAGTCAGTCAGTCAGTGAGTGGTAATTTAGCTTTATATAATATAACTAGTATTTGCGTGTTGCGCGAGGTGCAAGCACCTCGCGTGCTTGTGAAAAAAAAAAAAAGGGGGGGGTGATGGGGGAAGATGGGGGGTTTATTATTTGCGTGTTGCGCGAGGTGCAAGCACCTCGCGTGCTTGTGAAAAAAAAAAATGGGGGGGGTTGATGGGGGGGGTTTAGTATTTGCGTGTTGCGCGAGGTGCAAGCACCTCGTGTGCTTGTGAAAAAAAAAAAAATGGGGGTGGGTGATGGGGGAGATGGGGGGGGTTTAGTATTTGCGTGTTGCGCGAGGTACAAGCACCTCGCGTGATTGTGAAAAAAAAAAAAAAGGGGTGGGGTGATGGGGGGAGATGAGGGGGGTTTAGTATTTTCGTGTTGCGCGCAAGCAACTCGCGTGTTCACTTTAAAAAAAAAAAAAAAAATGGGGGGGCAATGCACAATTATTTCGACTAAAGCATTGCCCCTCTAAATGAATCTGAAAAAAAAAATGTTCCAAGTCTCTTAATTTCTGAGATCCGCCTAAAGGGGGTGAGAAGGGGGGTGGGGGGGGGGGCGACTTTGATAAATGGTTTTTACTTTACCGAGCCTCCTCTATACGAATCTGTAAAAAAAATAAAATACTGGTCTCGTAGTTTCCGAGATACGATAGGGAGGGGGGAGAAGGGGGGTGAAAAGGGGAGGTTTGGCACTTTTCCCGTAGGTTTGAGAGTTACTTGTTTACGAATCTGTCAAAATATACCCACCTCCCCATCCACCATCTAGGAGAACAATTATGTCAGTGAGTCAGTGAGTGAGTGGTAATTTAGCTTTATATAGTATAATAAATAATATTCTAAATTTTTACCCCCTCTCCTTGCGTGAATGCCAATCTAGGCTTAAAGACTGGCTTCTTAAGCAGGACTATGAGGAAACTGAAAAATTACTGCAATAACTTGTGGATATATATATATATATATATATATATATATATAAATGTATATATTTAATGTAAATCGTTCCCACACTTAATATAATATAATCACTACCAATGTCAGATAAGACATACTCACACACACACACACACAATCAAGCTGACATGAATGTACTCACTATTAGGGCGTCCAATCTCGGAATACCGAGATCTCGGTATTGCGGGATCCCGCGCCGTTTTCCGATCCCGCGTAATGCGGGATTACGGGCGCGAGATCCGCGGGATTCGCGGGACTGAAAAAAAGCATGCATTCGACCTCACGCGAGCGCGATCACTCGGTGACTGGCGGTCGGCAGTGTTTTGCAAACAACGCGGGGGCCGATGTCGCCCGTTTTTCACAGCTTATGTAGCCTAATACAACGTGTAACGGAAAGGGTATATACATACCAAGGGCACGGCTTCTTTGGATGATATCAAACGATATTGGAAGGGTTTCAACTCAAAATAAAATACTCTAAAAATTGATACCAAATTTTCAGTTTCGAAAGTTTCTTAAATTGAAATCATAACAATCGTGTCACCACACTATGTAGGTCAATAACTTTCCATGTTACTTGCAAATATCACGATAAATCTCTTCCGTAATTCTGTGCGCCTAGTACTGTAGTAGCCTAGCGTAAAGGCGGTGTTCTTTTGTCGGCGCGAGAAAGGAGATAGGATTAAAAAACCGTTCCAATATCGTTTGATATCACCCAAAGAAGCCGTGCCCTTGGTATGTATATACCCTTTCCGTTACACGTTGTATAGCCGAATTTCAGTCTGTGGTAGCCTAAGTATGTAGCCTAAAATATCAGAAAAGTTTTTTATTCCGTATTTGTTACTGTTTTTTGTGAAGAAAAAACGGTGTAATTTGATTGATCTCATACTAATACGTAAATAAATGTGGAGTTAGTTGATTAATCCATTGCTTTTTTTGTGATAAATAAACGGTGTAATTTGATTGATCTCATACTAGTAGTACCTAATACTGGAATAAATGTGGAGTTAGTAGATTAATTCATTGTTTTTTTGTGATAAATAAACGTTGTAATTTGATTGATCTCATACTAATAGTAATACGTAAATAAACACGGAGTTAGTTGATTAATTCATTGTATTATTTGCCTTATATAAATGTGAATATTTTCAATATGCGGGATCCCGCAAATACCGAGATCCCGCGGGATTGAAAATTCGTAGTCCCGCAAATACCGAGATTGAATTCAGGCTGCGGGATTGGATGCCCTACTCACTATACACTTATATAATTCACATTAATGTATAAAATATTAAATTTAACTTATTAATTTAATCCAATTCAATGTAATTTATTTTAAACTATTTTAATTTAATTTAAGTCAAAGTCTGTTATTTTTTGCATGCTCATTACCTGTAAACATACTTTGTAAACATGGTTTTTGACATTTAAAACAGAAAAACGGAAGAAGGCGCTGATTCCTGATATACAGGTTCTAACCTAGTTCGGGATTCAGGTTTCACAGTGTCTTGTATCCTCATTTTATGTCAATAAAGATTTATTATATTATATTATTGAAAATAGGTTCGCGTTTGACCACCATCTCACCTTGGTACTTGTATAATCTATGTTAATGCGGCACATATTGGAGAAGATATGTAGTAACGTGCACTTAGATTCAGTAACAGACAGAGAACGAAAGAATCAGTACGGCAAAAAATCCCAGACTGACGTCCGAGCTGAATCGTGTACCACGCGCGCCTCAATGAGCAATCAGCATCAGTGAAGAGGCTTTATATGGCCATTGTCTGCAAGTGTAACGGAACGAGATGCCATGCCCATGGGGCAACGGCAACTGAAAAAGCAAGGAGCATTTTTTGTCAGTACAAGTCTGATACTCCATTCTGCTCCGCCCAGAGTTGCAAGAGTAAGAAAAATTTGATGATTTACCTATATCCCTATACTATCCCTATATATTACATCTATACTAATATTATAAAGCTGAAGAGTTTGTTTGTTTGTTTGTTTGCTTGAACGCGCTAATCTCAGGAACTACCGTTCTGATTTGAAAAATTCTTTCAGTGTTAGATAGCCCATTTATCGAGGAAGGCTATAGGCTATATATCATCACGCTAACACCAATAGGAGCGGAGCAGTAATGAAGAATGTTTCAAAATCGGGGGATTTTTTTTTCCACGGGGACGAAGTCGCGGGCGGAAGCTAGTATTTTTATAAACTTATAACGTTCCTTCACATGGATTATGGACGTCACCGCGAGCCCGCAACAATCCACCTCACAGTGGTGGTTAGTTGCTGAATCACGTACGTCTTCAAATTATTGGCTCTAGGTCATGCGGGTTACCTCAAGAAGCCAAGAGGAGTTATTTGCGTATTTTTCAGTGTGTCAATAAACAATAGTGCCTGTCTGTGTTCAAACTAACGATCTGTCTCGTGTGACAAAGCCATTATCTTCGATATATCAAAGTCGAATGTCAAAGATTTTCCACATTTAACAATTTCGCGTATAAAATGTATGATGATAACGCTCGAGTGGCCAATTTGATATGACAAAAGCTGCGGAACGTCCTTTGTGTCCGTATTTAGATACGATAAGATATAACCACGAGCTAATACCATGCAATCTAGGCACTTCATTTGGCGTGGTTACGGGTTTTAGCAAATCTAATAAAAACTTTTTAACAATAAATTAAACCGACTTCCAAAAAACTTTTTTGCAAAAAATAAAACCGACTTCCATATCAAAACACTACAAAGCCAAAAATAATTTTAATTTCGGTAGTCGGTGTTATTGGTTTTGAATTTTCTTTTTTTTTTCACACCGCCTTCCGAAATTAAAATTATTTTTGGCTTTGTAGTGTTTTGATATGGAAGTCGGTTTTATTTTTTGCAAAAAAGTTTTTATTTTCGCGCTCTTTAGTGGGTCAGAGAATTTTCCAAATCGATTCGTAAATGACGGAGTTATGCGCGAACAAAAAACGCAATGCAGAGTAAACGAAAAGATCATCAAGGTAAATTATTTTTTTCTACTTTTTTTGATTTTTCAGAAACGGCTCGTCCGATTTCGATAAAATTTTCATGGGACCATTTGGGAAGTATACCCTTTCCAACAAAAAAAGAATTTTTCAAATCGGTTGGCAAGCGACGGAGTTATGCGTGGACAAACAAAAAAAAAAAAAAAATACAAACATCCGAATTGAGAACCTCCTCCTTTTTTAGAAGTCGGTTAAAAAACACTGCAAAGTGAAAATCAACTTTAATTTCGGTAGTCGGTATCTTTGGTTTTGTATTTTCATTTTTGGCACCGACTTCCGAAATTAAAGTTATTTTTGCAACATAGAATAGCAATGCTTAATGCTTACTCACTCTTTGGGAAAAGAACGAGCCAGCCTTCTGATCACGTAAGGTAATCTACAAAACTTATAAATAGGGTCAAATAATATTTTGGTACATACCTATGTACCTAATGTAGTGATTGAATATAGATGGTCTAAATTCGTAACAAACAATCATCTTCCAATTACTTTACTCAATTATTGTATTTAGACATCGTTAAGTATCGGATTTAATTGAATCCAGATCCATCTTTTATCTACTGTGAAACTAGCATCCTTTTTTACTTTTGAACCTAAAAAACTAAAGAACAAGATAATTTTCATCGGCTGTGACACTCACAATGAGTGCATTTTTCTTTCTTCAATATCTTGTTTCCTTAGCTGAGAAGAATACCTAGGAACGTCTTTAACTTATTTATTGCGAACTATTTCCACGGTTTCGATTTCCAAGATTATATTATTTATACGCTGTCGTTCAAGAAATCTACCTTTGAAATAAAATGCACTGAAAAGTTATTTCTTCAGAAGCCTTCCGAGCTTCACAAGTTAATGATATTGCTTACTTCAAAGAAATATTGATAATACGCACTACTAGATCGGAACTGAATCAACACAAAAAAATAATTTAAAACATTGTCGTCCTTCCATTTGAAGTCGCATCTCGAAAAATAATAATAAATAATATTTTAAATTAAGTTGCATAAGTCATAAGTCATTTATTAGGGTTCCGTAGCCGAATGGCAAAAAACGGAACCCTTATAGTTTCGATATGTCTGTCCGTCTGTCTGTCTGTCTGTCTGTCTGTCTGTCTGTCCGTCCGTCCGTATGTCACAGCCATTTTATTCCGAAACTATTAAGACTATACATGTGAATTTTAGTAGGTAGGTGTATTCTGTGAACCGCTTTCCGATTTTAAGAAAAAAAATAAAAAATATTTAAAATAAAGGGGGGTCCCCATACATGCAACTAGAACTGAAAATATTTTTTTTCATGAAACCTATGCGTGTGTGGTATCTATAGACAGGTCTTTAAAACTGATATAAGGGTTTCTAAAACCACTTTTTCATATAGTCGATCGTTTAAAAGATATATTTAAGCTTCCCAAAGTGGTAAAATGTGTGCCCCCCCCCCCCTCTAACTTCTATAATAATGGAGTGAAAAATCTAAAAAAAATATATGTCTGTAGATCTTAATGTAAACTTTCAACCAAAATTGGTTTGAACGAAATAGGGTCAGTTGAAATACAGCATATTTTCTAAAACCGCCAATATAACTTTGTAATTCATACAAACACTATGAAAAACCGCGTAATGCCGCTCTATTGGCTTATCATGGATATGTCTCATCTGTGCTAAGATACGGCTTAATCATATGGGGTAATTCCACTGACATCAATAAGGCATTTATAGTACAAAAGAAGTGTTTGCGAGCTGTGTTTGCTGCAGAACCATTAAATTCATGCAGACCTATTTTTAAAAAACACAAATTATTAACATTATCATGTTTATATATACTGGAAATAGGTTTATTTGTAAAAAAACATCCTCATCTATTCAATACAGCCGATAGCAAAAATGTTTATAAGATAGGTAAAATATCAAGAGATCCAACAAAATTGGCAATGCCAAGATGTAGAACAGCGTTTTGCCATAAAAATACTGGTCGAATGGCAATAAAGATATTTAACTGTATACCAAAGGTTATAAGAGAACTGCGCACCAGCTTATTTCAAAAGCATCTTAGAGCATGGCTTATTGAAAATTGTTTTTATACCATTAAGGAATTTATGACTTTTAGGACAAAGGGAAAAATTGTAGGACTTGATAATTAAATTTGATATTAGATTTTAAGCTATTGACATTTTGTAATTTAATTTCTTTGGTTGTAATTTAAATAGAAGACATTTATCAAATTTGTACTTATTTATTTGACATTTATATTTTGAAATTTACTAAGTTAACTTATATTTAGACTTTTTGACATTGTAATTTTATTGTTTTGTTTAATTATATTAAACTGATATTGTTACAAAATTTGCATGCCGAATTTAGTAGGCGAAATATGTAGAACTAAATGTGTATCTGTTATAATATCTGTAAAATACCATATTTCTGGCAAATAAATGAATCTAATCTAATCTAAACAAAGTTATTTAGCGTAGTTGGAAAAATGTAAATAAGCTAGTTTCAAGATTTTTAAGGTTTTTTTTATTCGTCAAATAAATATTATATTATATTATTATAGTTACTACGGAACCCTTCATGGGCGAGTCTGACTCGCACTTGGCCAATTTTTCATAACGAACCCCTCTATTTATTAATATTTTATTATTTCTGTAAAGTTGGCTAGGTGCATATAGACAGATAATACGAATGTAAACGTGCTCCATCTTCGACCACATCATCACTTACTATCAGGTGAGATTTTGGTCAAACTCGAACCCATTGTAAATAAAAATAAAAAATGTAAGAATAACTAAAAAAAAAAACAAATTTTAGGTTACCTAATTTATAACCAGCAGCGCAATATTAGCCAAGCAAGAGCGTGACATATGCATGGTTTTGAAAATAATAATTAGCTAATAGGAGAACATGTAAGCAGTTTGTTTCTAACTTCAAAGATACGTGGTTGCTATAGTTGGCATGCATGGGAGATTACTTTGTCCTAAAGTGAACCCTCAAATGATCGTTATCAATCATTGCAAGATGACAGACTGTAAGAAATACGAGTCATCCTTTACCTCATCATGCAGACATTGAGTAACCAACAAAGTAAAAAAAAAATTAAAAAAACTAAAGAACCTGACTGCTCAACTGAAATGCAAGAAACAAGCACATTTTCATTTTAAAAAGTGACAAGCAAACGGGACCAATCCCATTTTTAAATTTAAATTATTTTCAATAAGGTCCCGTTTGCTTGTCACTTTTTAAAATGAAAATGTGCTTGTTTCTTGCGTTTCAGTTGAGCAGTCGGGTTTTTTTTTTTTTTTTTAATAACTTTTTATTTTCAACTTTTTAGTTTAAATATTAATTAACAATTTTTCAGTCCTTTTATACGATTTAATTCCGTTTTAAAAATTATAGTTCCCAAACGGCTGCTTAAAATAAAAAATGATGAAAGAAACCTCAAAATCATTTTTAGATATTTCTTTAGATCTATTTAATGATACCCATTTGACATAGTTTGTCGAGTTTTGTATTTTTATTTTTTTACATTATGGCGCCTGATTGTCGTTGTGGTGATTTGGTTTTATTTTAATCCATCCTATGACACTCGCGCAATCATGAGAAATCTAACGACGTATCATTTATCCAAATCCGTTCACTGGTTTAATAGTTACGAGGGAACAAAGGAACGGACATACATACGCGGTAAAAACATAACCCTCCTCCTTGCTCTCACTCTCACAACTCCTCAAAAATTAACGGCTATGCATCGGGAAAAGCAATATTTTGTAAAAGGTAATAAGTTGTTGACATTATGGCTTTTGTAACTAGATAAATTACAAACCGACCCACTGAAAAGCGTGAAAAATTTTTTTTTTGCAAAAAATAGGACCGACTTCCATATCAAAACACTACAAAGCCAAAAATAACTTTAATTTCGGAAGGCGGTGTGAAAAAAAAAAGAAAATCCAAAACCAATAACACCGAATTCCAAAATTAAAGTTATTTTTGGCTTTGTAGTGTTTTGATATGGAAGTCGGTTCTATTTTTTGCAAAAAAATTTTTTTCTTAGATAACTTACAAAACAAAACTTAAGTGTTAAACGTCAGTTGAAGTCTGTAAGTCAATCAGAAATCCATTATATCGAATTTTGATCTCAAGAAACGTCGCAATTGAAATCTGTGGTCCTTATTTGAGGCGAAGAGGACGATTAATGGAATTATTCGTGAGATCGCTTGCAGGGAAATCACTTAATTCCTCCACTACATTCCCACAGAAGCAGCAATGAAACCGTAACGGGAATTGATAACCCGTCTGTTATCTGTGCCAGACATTTACTGACTCTCATTGTTCGATAATTTGTTGGTAAACGAAATATGGGTCAACCTGTAAATTTAAACCACAAAGGTTGGGTTTGCCATAATTCATAAAACATGATATATTTTAACAGATTTTGAAACAAAAATGCTCCAAAATTATAGTTTATATAAAATATTTTTCATTTATCTTTTGCCGAATTCATTTCAGTCGTCATTAAAAGTTTTTTGTGTCGCCGATCATATCAATACGAAAATAAATTTTGCCAGCTGGGTCTATATACAGTGGATTAGAAAAAAATCAATAGGTCAATGGTATTCGGGTGACGTTTACAAAAGCTTTTGTCCAAACTACTCTATCGTTCTAGCGCTGGTTTGAATGGAACCAAAAAGCTTTATCGTTGATTACTTCAAAACTTTACGTTACGGGTATGTACGTGCAAATCTCACACCTACATCATAGTAGGTATATGCAAACTGAACAATATTACCTTTTCACCAGACCGGGCTAGCTTCGAATCGTGACTGTTTAAAAGGGTCATATTTCCTGATTTTATTAATTTAGGCCCATTTAATCTTATGAAGCCGTTTATTTGCCTTTCAGTGCGGCTGGCTTACCTTGAACATGACTGAAAAATTGTTGCGGCCATGTAAATAATGATTACAGTATTCAAAACTCCAAAGCAGCCATTTATGTTTTCTACTGCTTATTTGTAGCAATTTATACTGTTTACGAGTCTATGACAGGCTTTTGCTTACGAGTCAGACACGCACCGCGAGCTGTTCTATTGATTTTTATTATAATCGTTATAGTATTTTCGTTTCTATTCACCAACTTCAGCACTGAAACAACTAACTTTCATAATTGATGGTTCGTCCGAACACAAACTTTACCTGACTTCGTTTGCCCGGCTCTAAACTGCCAAACTGATTTCATTTTCTAGTTTTGACTTAATTAGTACAGGTCCTGGTCTGAACCCTTTTGACACTGATTTATTTATAGGCTAAGTATATTAAATTTTCTAGCAGCAAGACCCGTTAGCATGCCCCGCACGCAACACATCAGTGGCCCAGCTCGCCAAGATGGCGTCGGCGTCGGTCGGCCGCCATATTTATTTATGAATTGAATTCTCTACGGACGATCGCGATCCAATCTAAAAAGCGTTGAGTGTGTGGAATTTTAGCAAAATCAGAAAACAAAATGGCAGAATCTCGTACATTTGCTTTAGTAATATAAAATCCGTTTTACGTTCCGCAATTCACCATACCTTATTACGGGGTAGTGAAATTGGGGTAAAACACAAATAATTTCTAGTCTCCCTCGAAAGTCACAGTTCAATGAGTTTGGTCACAGAAATGAAACCGAATGTTAATTGAGGCGTGAACTTATAAAACGTATAATGTTCATTAATGGCATGAGGAAGCTAGGGTCGTATTTGAACTGCGAAATTAAATATTTCCTATAGGCAAGGGCACGTACAAAATTATTTGGATTGTTCCCACAGACGTTAAATTAGAATATGAAGAGTAGAAACCATTAGAAACAATAATGCAGCATGTCCCTGAATAATAAATAGATCACAACAATGTTTCAAAGTATTCGAAACAGAGCAGCTTAATTAATTAACACCATGAGGACAATATTTACGGAATAAAAAGGCGGAATATTTTCAAGTCGCACCTTATTAAATTCCGTATAAGGGCGATGCTATAAATTAGCGGCGGCTGGGGGTCCCGTGGTCCCGCCAGCGCCACTCGACGCCCATTTAATGAAAATATATCGAGGGAAACACTACCGTCTTCTGAAAAAATCTCGAGATAATTTTATATTGACATTATAATGTAGGATTTCCCCATAAATACTGTGGAGGAGGACTAATTAAATAATGTGATTACATTTTTGGCAAAAAATAAACAAGGGAAAAGACTTATTGAGCGTCATTTGTTTTATAATGTTGTCATTAATAATTAAATACAAAATTAATATAAAACAACTACGCATCTTGTATACGCCGAATATTATAATTAATCCGAAAATTATTGTCACATACAAAATCTTGGTCATTCTAATGTAGTCCCACAGTGCATTGTATGTATAACATGTACGATATGGAAGGTTACTCCTCAAGGTATATAGCTGCACGCTATTATCCTTAATGACGGAACGATTTCCCTTTGATAAGGCTATCGGGTGAAACGCAATCATTACTCCGAGCTTGCAGAATTTATCATATAAAGTGCTACCACTTACATCTAAAGGTAGATATTTTAGCTGTTGGTTTTCTGTTTTCAGTACATGGCCGGCTCATGCAAGAACGGCCAATGCAATTAGCTAGTATATTAAATTAGTAAACTGAAGTTATTTCCAAGTCGTAATCCATACTAATATTATAAATGCGAAAGTAACTCTGTCTGTCTGTATGTTACCTTTTCACGCCTAGACCGCTAATCCGATTTAGATGAAATTTGGCATGGGAATAGTTTAAGACCCTGGGAAGGACATAGGATAGTTTTTATCCCGGAATTTCCACGGGATCGGGAAACCTCCCACGTGAACGCAGTCGCGGACAAAAGCTAGTCTCTTATAATTAACATTTTTGACATATCGTCATATTAACATATTGAGATTTCTCTGTGCATCGAAAAGCACATGAAACCGTTGGTCCCAACTATCTTTTGTAACTTCTTCGACAGTCGTCACGATTCGTCTAAAACCGGACAATTTGAAACTATTCTGGCAAGGAATATCATGTTACTCAGCTACCGAGTTGTGGAGGTCAGTCAGGCAGTCGCTCTATGTAAGATACTGATGTTGCATCAGGTAGACTTGCCGACCCCAATATTTTTGAGAAAAGGCTAAGCGGATGATATATTTCATATAATGTAAATAATATGTTTTATAACCCATCCGAGCGATGTTAGAGTAAAGGTTTTGCTAAACTAAAATAAACATTATACTATACAATAAACTTCAATAAGCTTAGTAATTAATTATCAGCCATATGAGGTCCTTTGGTGTACTCACACACTCTCACACACTTTACCATGCATAGCTAGAATTTATAAACCGAAAAAAACCTTCCAAATTCACATCTGTAGCGTACAGTAAGTACACCGCCGAAGAAACTTCAATGACGTGGAAAACACATTTTGATCAAAACTTTTCGAGCCTTAAATGATTTTTCTGGTTCAAGAGTCCTGTGAAGAGTGAACACATTTCAGACTCGTATAGCGGAATTGTGATAAGAAAAGATTTTTATGTTTAGTTAAGCAATAAAGTGTTCTATTTACTTGCTAGAGGCAATGTTAGTGACAGTTGTGTATTGTTATGTTCCTATTTCAAAACAACAAATTTTAAGAACTAATTTGATTTGAATAACTAATAACGAGTTTGAAGTAGACTATTTTCTATTTAACTATTTAGTAGCATTGTTACACGACTATATACTACACAAAAAGATCGATTGTACATAACTACCGTGTAAACATTTATACGAATTTAGTGTAAAACTGCTTTTTGGACATTTCGATGTATCTGTTGCTTTCTTTGGAATGATATATTATTAATTTTCAATCAAGTTATTATGTTGATTTTATATTATGTTGTTGGATATTACAAACAATTACAAAGAGACACTTCAATTTGACTTATTTAAACATTAGGAGTCGGGATAAAAAAATAGTAATGTTCAGGAATTATTCTTGTGCATTGTTCTTTTATTAATCACAGAGTACTTGACGTAGTAAATAAGGTAAGTACACATTATTTTAAGAAACCGCTTGGTTTATTGCGGTACCTACTGCTTCTCTAGCACAAATAAGAATTGAATTAGTGGCATTGATTGAATTAGTTGGATTTAAGTATTATAAAACAATCTGTAAAGATAAGCTTGTTTCCTATCTAACAGAAAAACAGTTCTTCTAATTGTTTTAGTCTGATTTCTTCTTTAATTTGATGAATATAATATGATCATATAGTACCTGTTTATCCAGGATTTAATTTCGGCCTCCGATAAACCGATTTGACTTACGTATGTAGGTACGTGGCGTAAGAGAAAAGGGCCATAATCTCCACACACAACAGACTGATTGGATTTAGTTAAAAGGATTCATGATTATTCATGCAGCATCTCTTCAGCCTGGAACTCGAAATCTATCCGATCTTGTTACGTTATTTGCACGTGCCAAAATTACTTTTGTGCTGACTGACGGAAAGATTTATTGATAAAGACAACAAGTATTCTATTTTTTTATCTTTGTATCCTCGATTACGAAACAGTAACCGTGAAGAAAAAGAATAAGCTTACACCAAAATGGTCCCTAACCGATATTCAATGTTGCAACAAATGCCGTCACAAAGATTTTAAGCACATTACGAAATTGTCGGGAAATAACGCGGACTAACAAACTTGGCGAGTTACGAACTGTCGACGCGACGTCAAGAATTGGCTTCGTTTGGCGACATCAGGCGTCAGGTCTGCAGACTCCGATCGAATGAAATGAAGCACTGTGTACTCACAGTTTTGCTGTAAGCCTGGAGAGAAGACGTGTGTCTAAAAAATTATACTTGTGGGATTTACATGGTATCTTAATGTTGAATACAAGCGGAAAATATAGGTTTGTTTGTTTGTTTTATAAAGTTCTTTATTAACGTAAAAGGTTTACATAATAATTGTAGGACTTACATACTAAGCAATAATTAATAAATCTAAATATAGGTAAATATTGCATACAAGCTTCTGAAGTGAAATCAGCCTGTCACTCTATAGCCCTTCAACTATCTCTACACAAAAAAATCACATCCATCTGATGCTCCGTTTTGACGTGAAAGAAGGAAAACATACAAACACACTTTCGCATTTATGACTATGGATTCTAAACACGTATGGTAAACCTGCAAATTACTCCATTGAAAATATGACGACAATAAATAATTCATGCCACACAAACGGCACTTTAAGAGGCATGAATCACCAAACTGTTTAACATAAAAATCCAATACATCTAGATTACTTGGGAGAGATTAACGACAGTCGAGTGGAAACGCGTGCACGCCACTGTATCGCCAATAGGCTGAATATTCGTTTAATTTAGCGTGTGATAATATGCAGATTAGTTACCATTTATTATACTCTAACTGGGGCAGTAACGCTGGTATGGCGGTATTCAACGTTCGCTTTGAAAGGAGTGCAGTTCGTCAGAAAAAAATAAAGAGCTGCAGTTACACGTAAATTCCAAAAAGATAATAAGTGAGGAGTTCATGGCTAAATAATAACAACCGCACGGGATGACATTCAAGTTAAGCAACGCTTATCGTGGTCGGTCAGTAGACGGGTAACCTTAACATATACAACGTGTAACGGAAACCCCATATCTATACAAAAGAGCTGAAGACAACATCTGGTATGGAGTCTCTATGCACAGTTTCAGCACAAAACAACTGACTCAAAGAATTGATACCAAATTATTGGTTCCCTATATTTCTTGAATACCAATCATAACAAACGTATCACAGCACTACGAGGGTCAATAACTTTCCACGTCACTTGCCAATAACACGAAAATTCTTTTCGTTCTTCTTAATTTGAAAAATTCGGTCTCTGGTATCAGTGTATTGGTATTTGTAATAAGTTCTACACACGTAGACTTGGGATTACAAAACCCTTGCCATATCGTTTGTTATCATCCAAAGAAGCCATGCACTTGGTATGTATATATACCCTTTAAATTACACGTTGTAGATTCCTTCGAGCCTAAAAAAGTACGTTGGTTCCAGCTGTTATTTGTAATTCATTCACAGTATTTACGAGTCAGAAGCTAGAAAATCTGACATAAGTCTTGCCAAGGGGCATCGTGTTAACAGACTTGTCAAATTATGAGAGACATCCATATCTAAATTTGTTTAGGTATAAACGAAGACAACCACAATGTTTAAATGATGAGTGGTTATTGGTCTCAACCGATCATCTGTAAAGACAAAAGGAGGACGTGCTAAACCAGTAAGACACAAAAGGGACCGTGCTTAAATTCATGAAAGTTTCAGTCCAGCAACTACTACGCATCATCAATCACGCATTATGCAATAAACGTAATACATAGCTCACATGGAAGCGGCAACGTTATAGCGAAACGCTCAAAATGACGCGCGTGGCGTTTGATAGGCAGCCGCTAATAAAGTTACAATTGAATACCAATGTACCAGTGCGTCGACGAGCTTAGTGCTGTTTGCATTAATTGGCTGAATTCAGACACACCAATTCTCATTTCTACCACTAAAAACAAAAGCAGAGATTTCTAATTTTATTAATGTTCCAGATCGCCAATACTATGCATTAAAAATCAAATAATATATATAAATGCGAATGGCAAAATTTTATAATTCCACGCGGGCGAAGCAGTCCACCTATACATACATGCATACTATGTACATACATAACAATAAAATGACTGTCTATAATTTAAAAATAATCGTGTTTGTGTCAAGTGCTTTTTTATTACGAATGAGCCCGCTCTTGACCTCAATCACACCTGATAGTAAGTATAAGATGAGGGCTACGATCGAACGAGCAAGCTCAGAAGATGCCTGTTCACTCTTGCTTTTAAGGCTGGCGGGTCATAATGTGGCAGAGAATACAGAAGCCGGCAGAGAGTTCCACACCTTGGCTGTGCGCACGATAAATCTAGAAGAGAAGCGCTTAGTGCTTATTTGTGCATAGTTTTTGACAGGTTACCAAAACAAACATTTTTCATTTTTGTCTGTCTGTTGGTCCTGGCTAATTTCAAATAAGCTTGATCCCGGAATACCCACGGAATCAGGATTTACATGGCAAAACCTCCCCTGTGAACGAACGGGACAGTAAGAAAAGCAATGTTATAGCGAATCCCACAAAATTACGCGTGTGGCGTTCGATGGGCGACCACTAATGAAGTTACCAATTGAATACGAATGTACCAGGGCGCTGTCAAGCCGATGAAGCTGTTTGGAAATACGTGACATATTAATGATGATCTAATACAGAATTTATGGATTATATTAGAATTTTCATGTCCATAGAATAGTAAATAAAAGAGGAAATTATGGGCAACGGCCATGAACTACATATGAACATAGTAACTGTGGCTTGAAGTTGAGCAGCAAGTGTACACAAGAAAATTTTCGTGATAGATGGAAATAGAAACTGTATTTTATAAGAAATATAAAAAAAATAAGCTAGCAAAGTGGGTAATTTTAATGTAAAACTATACATTGCAATGTCCAAATACCACTAAACACATTCAGTCTTATTACAAAAAACTAAATAAACCTTGGTTTAAACCTGGACTATTAAGTCCAGGCTTATCTTCAGAACCATGGTTTTAATTTGTTCGTATTACAAAACTTAAAAAAACCATGGACTTCTTAGTCCCTTCATTTGAACCATTGTTCAAATATCAACCACAGATTAATGCAAATATCATTCGTTCACCATGATATCATTCTATTGCAACGTTCCGTATGCCCAGAAAAGAAAACGTTTTGATAATACGCTAATGATTAGATGATGTTTAGGAGTGTTAAAAATATTGAGACCTGGTTATTTTGCATGGATATAAACATTATTTAGTTATTTCGTCAATTGCAGTTTTGAGCACATTACTTAATGTCGTATTAATTTCTAAAAACACATCCAAGTACGTGTATCGAAACGTAACATTCTCGCGCGATATATGAAACCATAACATTAAACAAAACCATCGCAATTTGAACAAAGTTCATTTAGCTTTGGAA
Source organism: Tholera decimalis (assembly GCA_943138885.2). Classification (NCBI taxonomy): domain Eukaryota; kingdom Metazoa; phylum Arthropoda; class Insecta; order Lepidoptera; family Noctuidae; genus Tholera; species Tholera decimalis. The sequence goes on along the minus strand of OW964550.2, from coordinate 43,366,061 downwards.
TTTAAAGTCTTTATTAGTTCAAGTGCCTCTTTGTTTAACTTCATAATTTTAATAATTAATTGTGCTGGACCAACAAAAAAAAACGCGATCTGAGAATTGGCGACGAAAAAGTAAGCAAACATACATTACTTAGATTAACTTGTAATCCGTCTATAGTTTATTGATTTTAAGCTTACCTACCCAAATTTTAAATATTATAATACTACGATGGCATTGACTCGAACACGATTTCTGTTGTGTCGGCGTTGCATTTCCAACAACTCAGCGGCTTCAATATCCTCAATATCAATTAAATCGACCATGTTAATGTCCATTTTCGAGTTAAAACAACATAACATAATGAAAAATATGATTTAACCTAAAGGAGAAACTTTGAAAGATCCGATTTAGTGATATAAACCATCGTTAAACTAGGGGTCGCCGAGGTTTAGCGTTAGACCATGATATAGTCCATGGTTTATCGCAAAACTACGATTTGTAATACCGTTTTTGTTTAGACCGTAGTTTAAAGAAGTTTAAACCAGGTTTATTAGTTAAACCGCTTTTTGTAATAAGACTGATTGGCATTATCACACAGTGTAATATGTAAATATTATGCCTAATTGCATACAAAACGGAAGACTATGTTGGCGCTCCCATCTGTACTCTATGTAGGTAAATGTAGATATATAGGTCCCATATCTACATAAATAAAATTAAAAATGTGTCTGTCTGTGATTTTAAAACATATTAAATTCTTAAATACTTATAGTTATTATAGTTATTATACACGAAACTAAAACAGATACAAACTTTATTGTCTGAACCAATTTTAATTGGATTTTCACTGGACGATAGAGGAAGTTATAGGGCAACATTTGGGCTTTTTATTAGAATGCCCACGAGGTCAGGTTTTATGCTGGAAAGAAGTCGCGGGCACAGCTAGTTTAACAAAACAAAACCTAACATACACATCGCGGACTAAAATATATAACATAAACTCTGCCTTCTGTTGTTATTCATTTGGACACAACTCCGATTCTGTTGTTTTTTCTTTCAGTTCGAGGCTCAAGTCTGACGTCACCAGAGATATCAATACTGCATAGGCAGATAACATTTTTTTTAATAAAGAGAACTAACAATGTGGGTTGAATTCACATTACTAGCAATCTCGTTAACCCCTCCAACTAAGCTAAATATGCTTGTGTCTGGAGTGGGTTCACGGCAATAGTGTAATGGGTGGGGTTCGAACTCGTGACGTCACGATCACAAGTCCGACACCTTATCCATTAGGCTATTGACGCTTACACAACAACGCAACCGTAATTATCGGTTACTTCAAATCGATGAATCACTCTTATTTCCATTTTCTTGTACCAGGTAATTAAAAAGTAAAGCCTGCAGGATTTCCGAGACCAACATGGAAACTAATTACAACTAAGAGGGATTTGTCCAGACTTAACTTTAACAAAAGGAGCTTCAAGCTTGTTTCACCACCTCTCGATAAGTTCTGGTTATCTGGCGGATTATTATTAACTAGTTCTGTCTTTCATGCTGTTAAACAGTTGTTTAAACAAATCATAATCGTTTTTAAAACGGAAAACATCTAGTGATAATTCTGTCAAAATCAGTCGTTCATTTTTGCATGCAGTATGCAGCCCTATTAGGTGTTATGGACACTATTACGTATTTCCGCAAAGTGACACCTGATCTTATTATAGAATGTTTTTAACTTTCCACACTTATGGCAGACAAAAAATAAAACATTTAATTCTGTATTGTTTTTATCTGCCAAATGTAATCAAATATAAGTGTGGGAATTAAACAAACAAACAAGTAATATAATTTCCTCTTAACTGTATTAATAATTTATGTATATATTTACTTACATCATATGTTTATATATTCTAACATTATGTATTTATTTAAGTATATGTTATTTTTATCGCATTATAAGTAATAATATTTAGTATTTAATATTTTAGTTTTAGTTTTAGACATCACATATTCATATTTATTTCTCTTCTTGTTCTCACACACTATTGTCTATATTTCTTTTTCACTTCTTCTTTCGCAGGTCTGCTGGAAGAATTTTTTTAAGAAATAAGCAGTACCTTTGTACTCAAATATTATAATTATGCTTATCCTAATGTTTTTTTTGTGTTTACATAAATAATAAAATAAATAAATAATAATCTCCTGTACCTACCCACATTTTGCCTTTTTGTATTTCTAGATCGATTCCATATTAAAAACTATTTATTTATTTCAAATTTATGTACAGTAGGAGTACATGGGCGGACTTAATTGAACAAGGCATTGAATATAAATGAAAAGTCATCATGTAATAAATGAAAGCCCACCTTATAATTATAACGTCATTAACAAAATGTGCTAGTGAGTGTGTGGGCTTAGTTCTAGGTGTACAGTACGTATGTACGTGCGTCATTACCACCAATCCTAACTTAATGTCATCCGCATTCGCCACTCGAGTAAGCAACACGTACCAGCATGACACGACATAACAATCAAGGCCACTTAGTGACATGAGTTAGTGACAATGCTTCGCACAGACGTACTTTACATACAAATTCTACTGACATTGTTATTTAGACGGATTAAATTATGTTTCCAATAGGTGTTTGGAATGTATTGTAAATGGTTTGTGGAGAAGCTTAAAATAATATCATAACATAGACATCATTTTAAAAAACTTTTACCATAAAATTAATTAGTAAAAAGTTTTTATTTCACTCTTTTTAGATGGTCGATTTTTAATTTATCTAGTTACAAAAACCTAAATGTCAACTACTTATAACCTTTTACAAAATATTGCTTTTCCCAATGCTGGGCCGTTAATTGTTGAGCAGTTCTCCTGGTACTTCACCATCAGCTTCACTTCACTATATGCATTGTGACGAGCATATTGTGCTTATTAAACATATTCAAGTAATCGAAGCGGAACCCATGAAATACTTATTATTCCTACCTACTTATATATTGAGTAGTTCCAGTGGCCATCTGTGGTCTTCATAATCAGGTCCACTTCACAAATGGTGCTTTTCGAATGCAACTACACAAGTTACTATAAGAAAATACTCAAATCACTATAGGTATGCCTACAATATTTGAAGAGTTCCCTCGATTTCTCCAGGATCCCATCATCAGATCTTGATTTGGTGACAATGGGACCAATTTCGAAGTATACACTTTCAAACAAAAAAAGAATTTTCCAAATCGGTTCAACCGTCTCCGAGCCATCGGTGATCATGATCATACATAAAAAAAAAAAAAAAATTATAAAATATCCACGTCGACTTGGTAACCTCCTCTGTTTATTTTTCTTGGGTAAAAATGGGCGAGTAAAATGAAAGAAAACAAGGAAATACGCTTCAGAAGTCTGCAAAAACGATGTCGACAGTGATAGAAATAAAGCATCATCACCACTAGTTCTTTTTTTCTGGGAAAAAATCATGTAATGACTACTCCGGCTACTCCCGCTCCGGTTGGAGCTGAAGGGAGTTTTAGGACGTCTACTGACTAAAATCCCACCCTGGTCCTTCAGTTACTCTTGCGTTTTGAGGCCACAGTATCTCGTTAGAACATTGTCGCAACCCGCATCACCACAGCCACGAGATTGATTCAAATAAGTCCTCAATCAAATTGTATAACGAACAGAGTCAAAATTTAAACTTAACATCTTATGTGCAGGGGTTTAGCATAACCTCGTGTCGTAGCCACGCCAGCGCCCTACTTCTAAGTCACTTGAGTAGCTGCGGGGCCTGCGACCTATTTGGTGGCGTGGCTCAGCATCCATTGCGACCTAAATTCCCGTGCTGATATCTGTCAGTCCCAGCTTGCGACACATCTGCAGCGGGCAAGTCGATTTGTACGTTTACACTCCATTTGGCTCTGTCTACTGGAACTTATGTTAAAGATGTGAAATTGCCTAGTTAAAAGCATCGCAAATATTTTGAGTGTTGCAGCACTCTTTTTCTCGAAACTTTGTTAAACAGTCTAATTCAGCGAAGGCGCTTCCGTGCAACTATTCAATGTATGTTGAAAATCGGTCATCGAAAATGCTGATCATTTGAGCATAGAACTAAAGTTTGAGGCGTGTTTTAGTGTTTATCTGGAGTTAGTTTAATCGTTGGTTTTGTCAACAAAATTCTTGACATTTTGCGGTCAAAGATTTGGTCAACGACGACGTCGCCTTCGGTATGAGAACATTTCGTTCCAAACAATTTCTGCAATATCAACAGCATTGTACAATAAATATTTGCATTAACTTAGTACAACTTGATAGGTAACTAGGCAAGAATATAACTCCAATAAAATAATCGTTCACATTTCACACTCTCTGACAGCTGCATTACTATTTATTAGAATGGAATTCTTACCTCAGTAATATATTACTCTATTATTTCGTTTTAAAAACTTATAGATGTTTCAGAACTCGGCGCTCTTAATTCTAACTTTAAATTACTTATTTGTTGATTTAAAACCAAGAGCAAACTTATAATTGGACGATAAAGTGTAGAAATAAACGATATTAATAACCCAAAATTACTTGCTTTATTAAATTTATTTCTCATTTAAGCCCGCTTAAACTTACGGAGGAAGCAAAATGTAAGAGACTAGGTTTATGAGTTATGATTGTAGAATAAACTCATAAATAGCCAGTTTATTAAAAACCATAATTAAACATAAATAAGGAAACATTATAAAACTGGAATACAAAATGAAACTTCCATTAACGCAAAAATCAACATAGCCGAATTAATTTCCCAATTAATTGGATAATTTAATCCGACGTTAATATCCTGCACGTTAAGTTCAGCAGGTAATATGCGTGGAGTGTGTACCAGTTACGTCACATTTTCAATTTCCACGAAAATTAAAATCAACACAAAACCAATTTCAGATACCAATTGAAACATATTGACGTTGAGTTATGTGTCTATAAATGTATCAATGTTTCTACTACCAATTTTTAGTAAAATCATTGGATTGTCTAGCAAAAACAGGTTTCGTACTAAAATTTAGCAGAAAAGTTACAAGAGCGCTAGCAAATGATCCTGAACCACCCAACACACACGAAAGTTAACGATTCAAACCAAAGAACCATTGAAGTAACTTCTACCGACCGTATAAAGTTTACCTAGCTACTTAATTAACCAGTTTGCCTCTCAACAAGCAAGACATGTAAAAGTTAGTGAGCTTTGATTAACATTAGTATTACGTAGTCGATGCAGTTTACCACCCAGCTCGGAAGGAGTATTGGCCGCGAGGATTTATGGGCCCAATACAATTTATCGACTAAGATGGGGCGCTTGGGACGGACGGGAATGTTCCGACGTGACGGCACGGTGCAATAAAAGTAGTACATCGTTGGTATATGGTGGGTTCTTCGTTGTTATTTTTACATCTTGGTGCTAGACATAGAAATATGATGGAAATTGTTATAATACAATCACATTTTCACATATCTGTGTCCGGCCACAGTCAGTAGCGTACAAATTCATATGAGGGACCATATGTATGTTGCTATGAAAATATCTCATATGCAAAATAAACATCAGTTATCGCATTATAAAGACTTTTTAACAGCAGGTAAATGGCGGTGGATCAAACTATACATGGAATTTAAACAGAAAATACGGCGACATTTGAAAACTATATCTTTCTGAACCGATTACAACCATAATCGACTCAAAAAAAATATCATAATTAAGAAGAAGCAACAGGCGAATCCACAGCGCCATTTTTGAAAGCTTTCAGCTAAAAATAGCTAGAGATATGTTTGTTGTTTCTATCAAAAGACTCCTCCTGCTCTGGGTGGAGCTGAAGGGAGTGATAGACTTCTACTGACTAAAAACTCAACCTGTTCCATCATTGCCTTTTGCTCCTGGGACCGCGGTATCTCATTAGAACCATCCCGTAACCCAGGCAGGCAATCCTGCCAAGCTCAAATACATCAATAAGTAGTTAATACTATTTATGTACATTCAATATTTGAGTAATTAGACTGTCGGCTACATACAGGCTTTCGTAGAAACTTCTACAGGCATTTCCTGCCCGTGATAGGCTTTCATCAAAGGTATACACTGAAAGTGGTTCCGCTTCTACTTGCAATTTCCTTTGCCTAGACTGAATTTGTTTACGCTCATTAGTAGTAATATTGCGCAGGATGTCACATATGAACGCGCCAGAGAGTCAAATGTCAAGGTCAAGGAAGTCTTTGATCATACAGATCGAAATCGAAAAACCATTCAGCATCAGGAGACAGTAAACCCAATTATATATTTAGTATTTTCCTTAATGTTGGGGTCGGGTACCAGTCTCAACTGGATGCAGTCGAGTTCTTGTGTTTTGCATGGAGTGATTGGCTACCTGATCACCACAACCTAGAAGTTGTGTTACACGATTCTCCTTGGCAAGGCTTATCAGATTTTCTGGCTTCAGACTACCCGTTACGACTGTCAAAGATGTACAAATAACAGTCGGAGTCAGTAGAACCAATGACTTGTCTAATTTAAAGTATCTATAGTCGAAAAACACCCTGCTCTCTTTTACGAAATCAAAATTCTCCAGCCAAACGTTGTAAAATACGGCGAGGGTAGACGACCAGTTTTTATCTGTTATTAATGCGAGAAGTTGCGAAGTGACCAGCCAGGGAGGGATTAAACTTAAATCAAATCTTTGTGGTGCCACTCTTGAGACCACTTGACGGGGAAATAGGGTTGCCGAATGACTTGAGGATTATTGAGGACCGGTTTGATGCTTAATTTTGTCTTGAATTCGCTGACTTAAAATTTTAGAAGGACTTTTTATTACCACCGTATAACACACAGATAATGATCATATTCCAGCCGAAGTGTTTAAAAATACTTAAATACTAAAAGACATCTTTTGAAAGAGATCTACAATATTTTTTTATTCCGTGACAACATCCACTTAATGACCTAAGTCATTAATGAGATGTAATAGAATCGAATAGATTATTCATATTGATCAATTTAACGTTATTTTGTTTTCCATATTTCATAAAATATTATCTACTGCTGCTGATGCAAAGCACTTTTACTTTAAAACCAACAACGCCACATCTATATGAGTCAGGGAGACGGATATATATTCCAGTGAAAGTTTGGCAACGTCGCATAATTAAAACTTTTACACTGATCGGTGACAATTTTTTGACTATTCGTAACTATGCATTCTGTAAGCCACGATTCCTAGAAATTTAACATTATTTTTATTTATAGAATGTAATCTATTATTTTCACGACAGTGTCTCCTTCTTCAAATAGCCGTTGGACACCAAACATTGCAATTTAATTTTCAGTTCGTTTCAGAGCACTGAGCGCCCCTATAGAGTACGTCAACAAAAGCCCAGTCGGAATCCGCTTACTGCTACAGATTTCAAGTTATCGTCGACTCCTTCGTCTGGATTGGGATGCAATTTCTCAGAGTAAATATCTTATTCACTGACGTAAGCATGTCTGTTTTAGTGCCACTGCACAGACAGATATCAAATCCTACGTTCAAGATTTACTTATATTAGCATGCCCTGTTAAATTGGTGTAAATGGGGGAGGTATTTTAAATGAACATCGTCTGTTTAGCCTTTTTAGGGGTTTGAGGTATACTATTATCCATCTACTTGGTTGTGTAAGTCATATAGACAATCGCTCCATGTAAAACACTCGTAGGTACTATAGACTTGAACACAATCCCAATATAGTTGGAAAAATGGGCCAAGTGAAGTGCGAGTCAGACTCGCCCATGAAGGGTTCCGAAGTAACTATAATAATATAATATGTATATTTATTTAAAAAAAAAACCTTACACATTTCTTAAAACTAGCTTATTTACATTTTTTACAACTACGCCCAATAACTTTGTTTTTTATAGTGTTTGTATGAATTACAAAGTTATATTTGCGGTTTTAGAAAATATACTGTTTCTCAAAAATTGCTGACCCGATCTCGTTCAAACCAATTTTATTTGAAAGTTTACATTAAGATCTACAGCATATATTTTTATGAAAATTTTTACTCCATTATTATAGAAGTTAGAGGGGGGGACACATTTTACCAATTTTAATGCGTATATCTTTTAAACGATTAACTTTATGAAAAAGTAGTTTTAGAAACCTTAATGTTATTTTTAAATATCTGTCTATAGATACCACACACGCACAGGTTTAATGTAAAAAAAATATTTTTTCAGTTTCAGTTCCATGTACGGGGAGCCCCCCTTTATTTTAAATATTTTTTTTATAAAATCGGTAAGCGGTTTACAGAATACATCTACCTACCAAGTTTCACATGTACAGTTCTAATAGTTTCGGAATAAAATGGCTGTGACATACGGACGGACGTCCGTCCGTCCGTATGTTCCGTGGTGCTTTAAGCCTAAGTGCACAAAAAAGTGACAGATATAGAGGTAAAGGTCTTTCAGTATTCATGTGATGAAAATCAATATAAAAGTAAATAGCAAGGTTTGATCGACTGTAAAGCTTTTCATATTTACCAACACGCTTCGAGTGTAATGCGTGTAGATTTATTTATAAAAATGGAGAGAAAGAGTTTCTCATGTAAACGCGAGACATGGCGCACACAAACGCAACTGGTGCATATATTACGACATCGAGGGCTTATTCCTATCCGGACACAAACGCTGCACCAGTTCAAACCAGATTGCCGAACAACACCACCGTTATAACCCAGCGCTAGTGATAAAATGTCCGCCCAAAACTTGAAAGCGTATAGTTACTATATATTGCGAATTAAATTTCGGATTCTAAAACTCAACGGATATTTTTTACAGAGCTGTCACTGGCAGCCATCACTTGGTGTCTGGTTTCGCGCCAAACCGGTTAACCGGATTACAACAACGCTTTTGTGGTTTCATCCAGGTTTGCATGACAAATATGTGTGTGTTTATTCAAATTTCGTATTTATGTTCTGAGTGGGCTGGAGAGTAGAATTTTAAACAGGCGAGCAAAGGGATCAACAACGTCCCATGATATTTTGTTTTGTTTTTGATTACTTCGGGCGCGGGACCCTAATTAGGGTTAGATACACTTTTTACATTTCAATCCATCTCTTTTGATAAAGGTAAGTATATCTGTTACTGTTATATTTTTGCAGAGCTTTTGAAATAACTTTTTTTTATTAAGGGCACCGACCCATACAGAAATTGAATTTTTAATACCATTTTGTTTTAGGGAATGTAAAATCGAGTTACCTACTTACTGCAAAGAGAACTTATGAAATAGAACACTTGAACACAAATCTATTGAGCATACTTACTTACTAGTATTTATTAATACAAAAAGTAATTCAGACTGTATGTCAGTTTAGAATCACTGTTAGGTTAGACAACGTCCATGAAAAAATGGGACATACTTTAATAATGAGAGTATGTTTCATGCGGGCAAGCTGCTGGCAGAAACTAGTATTAGTTCATTCTTTTTTAGTATACAGCTCTATAAAGACTATACCTTTGAATAGTCGGTCGAACACCATTCTACCCGGGTGCAGTAAATAAAGCGCGGCGGCTACATCCGTCTTCCCCGGGGCAGTTTGGACATATAGGCGTCCTCCTACTACTGAACTATATTTTATACCAAGAGGAGAAACTAGTATTAAAAGATAAGTCTTTTAATAGAGGGTTCAAACAAAGGAAGAAAACTGAACTAATTTGTTACATCGAAATAAAATAACAACTGTTCTTTTTTTCAGCAGAGATAGTTTAGAAACGCAGAACAACTGAGTCTATTCTATAGCTAACATAAATAAAACAAAGCGTGTACTTATGTGAGTACAATATTTTTAAGCATACAGCTGAGGCGTGGAATTCCCTGCCGTAGTCTGTGTTTCCTGATAACTATAACCCGGAGGTCTTTAAGTCAAGAGCGTATAAAGCCTATCAACAATAAAAAGCTATCATAGATAAGCAATACATTTCACATCGACAACAGAAGTAGTACAACACTCCAAAATAAATGTACTTAGAGTACAGTATTTCTTAAACTCGCAGAAATCTAGGTCTCACTAAAATAAGGACTCGTAGACATCATTCCCATGGCGAGAATAAAATATATTGTCGATAGGAACTGACTGGAACGGGGCGAATCGTAAAAGTATTACTAAGACATGTATCTTTGTTTGGGGCGAAACATAGGCGATTGACTTAGAGATCGCGCTATATGGCCTGAGAAAATGTATTGCCAATGTTTAATTGCAAGGTTTTATTGAAAAAGGATAGAAGGTAATGGAACTTTCAATTTACTTTACGGATTGTAGTGTTTGTGAATTTATGGAATAATCCTGAAATGTTTTCTAAATCGATAGGTCAAATGGGTTCATAAAAGACATAAATATTGTTCATTCGTATCGTTGTAGGGACGAAGTTATAGAATACAAGCCGTTGCAACTACAAAGTACATTTTACATATAATGCAATCATGCTAATCTTGTCCAATAACATACGAAACAATAAACAGAATAATTTATGTAATTGATCATATTATGCATTCCAAATTAGCAGTCAACCTTGAATACCATTAGCAATCGACGCATTACGGCTTACCATTTAGATGACAAATAAATTAATAAGTTACGTTTTCGTCAGACAATACCTTCGAGAAAGATCCATTACAATTGAAATCATGAAAAAAAACAACCTTGAAAATGTACGTCGTTTAAGACTCTCGTCAGGTGATTACAATTCATCATGTCGGTAGTCGGAAGCCTGGCGATGAATTTGCACGGGTACCAAAAGTTGACGTCGAGTTTCCCGTGTCTTACTGAGACGAACGAGTGAGCTGATTTAGTAATTGTGGTACAAGTGACGAACGGCGACCGATAAGAATAATAAGCTCAAAATATTGCATTCATTAGTTAGTTTAGGCAATAATCACATTTCTGTTCAAAAAAGTACCAAACCATATAAATCAAAATCTAATGTCTCACTTTCAATTTCTATGTTCTTCACACAATAAGAATCTACATTCATCCAATAATCTTCTCTTACTCTGTCCTTCTCATACTTCTGACTTTATTCATTCTTTTTTTCACATCCAGTCGACTCTCCTCTGGAATGCACTTCCTCTCGAGATCAGGAGGGCTGACAGTCGCTATGCATTTAAAAAGAAATTGCGGATCTATTTTCTACACAAATAAGCAGAATTTCCACATTTAGTTTTCATTTGCTACGTAAGTATACATATATTTGTATGTATTTATATAAGTATTTATTCATATATATCATTCATGCAGATTTCTATTTTTTATGATACAAGGGTTTTTGTGTTATTGGGTACTAGAGATGCGCCGAATGTGGGTTCAACCGAATACGAATGTTCGTCAGAATTTTCGACCCAAAATGTACCGAACCGAAAATTCGGCCGAATTATTCGGTTCAATTTATACTATATAAAGCTAAATTACCACTGACTCGCTCACTGACTCATTGACATAATTGTTCTCCCAGATGGTGGATGGGGAGGTGGGTATATTTTGACAAATTCGTAAACAAGTAACTCTCAAGCCTACGGGAAAAGTGCCAAACCTCCCCTTTTCACCCCCCTTCTCCCCCCTCCCTATCGTATCTCGGAAACTACGAGACCCGTATTTTTTTTACGGATTCGTATAGAGGAGGCTCGGTAAAGTAAAAATCAGTTTTCAAAGTCGCCCCCCTTCTCACCCTCTTTAGGCGGATCTCGGAAATTAAGAAACTTTGAACTTTTTTTTTTCAGATTCATTTAGAGGGGCAATGCTTTAGTCAAAATAATTGTGCAAACCCCCCATCTCCCCCCATCACCCCCCCCCCCCCCCCCCATTTTGATTTTTACTACTGAAAAAACTGTCTATAAACGGGCCTTCAAATTTTTTATGCCATCAACCCCCCCCATCTCCCCCCATCACCCCCCCATTTTGATTTTTACTACTGAAGAAAGCTCTGTTAGGGTTATGTTTGACATTTTACTACATTTAGGGGTTTTAAAAGTGAACAATCCACCACCACAAGCACGCGAGGTGCTTGCACCTCGCGCAACACGCAAATACTAGTCTATATATAAATATACGATTTCGTGGGAGACTCCGTGACACCCCGCAGCGTAACACGACGCCGCCACTTCGTGCATAGTGATAGTGTTATGATCATATGTGTTAGTATGTAGTTTATTTTGTAATAGAATGTATTTTTTTTTTGTATGAATCAGAAAAATATGTATTAGTCTATTGTTACTTATTATGTATGTATATTTTCTATGGGCCTTAGAAGCCTGAAATAAATAAATAAATAAATATAGACATTTATTTAAAAAAACTTAAGTTGATCACATACATATTTTAATACTTGTGTAGGTTCGTAAAGATTTTATTATTATTTTATATTCTAAAAAAAAATATTTTCTGAAAAAAATTGTTCACAGAAATTTAATTTAAGTTTATCATTTGTAAAAAAAAGCAGACGTTTATTTGATTAAAAAATTATTGAAATGGATTGTTAAAGTTAATCTTTTTTATTTTGTCAATAAATAATTGGTACAAAAAAACTTCTTTCGGGTTGATTTCTTTCTTAAAAAAAAAACTATGTACAACTTTCGGAATAAACCACACTTATTTAGTAATTAGTTACCTTACTGTTTAATAAAATGTTCTATTTTTAAATATTAACAACAATTTATAAATTCGGTAATTATTCGGCAAATCAACCGAATATTCAGCCGAATACGAACATGAAAAAATTGCCGGACGTACAGAATACGAATATTCCGCCGACCATTCGGCGCATCTCTAGTTATTACTATTATTATAATATTTTTTTTGTCCAATTTTACATTTCACATACATATTGCACCTCCCACACTATCTCTTCACCACTCATGGTTGACTGGTAGAGAATGCCTACGGCATTAAGTCCGCCTTCGTACCTATGTATAAAGTGTAAATAAAGAAATAAATCAATACACCGACACTAATTGCCGGTGGTTTTACTACCTACGCATGTTTAATACAATAATGTTTGTCAAGAGAATTAAACTGTCAACACCGACTAAATGGCAGATAGTACAAAAAGCTTGACAATTGCGTTGTACAATAAATAAATATACTATACACATCATCATCATTTTTCCATTTGTAGAAGTCGTCCTGAAGTACTCGTCCCAAACTGGGACGACTTCCAGTCTAACTGGATGCAGCTAAGTACTAGTGACTCCGACAAGACACCTCTTGGCAACACTGGTGTCAGATTTCTAGCTTCTGACTACCCGTTATGACTGCCAAAGATGTACAAATGACAGACATGTTCAACAGCTTAACGTACTCTCCGAGTTAACATTAACTATACATATAAAAATACTCAGTACAAAATAAATAAAAACAATGGTGGCATTGAATCATAAATCACACGAAGACCGTCTTCATATGAGCCGGTAACAGTTTTGAATTTGCAATTGTACAAACCTAGAAAGGCGAATATCTGTCGTGTTACGAATGTGCTACGACAAGCGTATGAGGTGGTGATTTATTACGAGGAGACAGGCTGCAAGTATGAAGCGACGGAAGAAGAGATGAGCCGGGAATATTGTCTAGTTTATTGTTTATTTACAACTCTTCCGCATATATAGACGGAAAACGACGGTATTTGCGGCGGACTTAAGAAATAAGTTACTCGTAGTAATGCCCGACCATATATCTATGAGTATGTATAAATTTGTATAGACTATTTGTGATATCGAAATAACTGTGTAACAACACTAACTTTTTTTTCAAATCTGTTGTTTTTTTTTCCGTTACGGCTGAATCAATTTTCTTGTGACTTTCCCTGGAAAATGGCAGTGGTTATAGGACAACATATAGGTTACTATTTATCCTAGAATGCCCTCGAAATCGGGATTTCGAAAACTTTGAACGGGATCAAGTCGCGAACACATCTAGTTATTCCTACAAAATCTGAGACTTTACAATGACAGCAACAGAACATTAGCCATAAAATACGAAATACCCTTATATTGGGAAATTTTATACACAAATAACCAGAACAAACGGCAGTACCCAACAACAATTCCCAAACTCATACAACCCTTCACCCACAACTTGGACCATAAAGTAAGGCTGGCGACGCATACTTATGAATTTAATAAGACTCCAGGAACAAATTACGTCAGGAACGAGTCAACTACAGGTGATAGCGAGTAGGGAACTTTATCAAGTGTGCCGTACTGCTATCTTCTAATCTGATTACGCAGTATTTTCGTGTCGTACGACACACTAGAACTAATTTGAAGGTATATTATCAAAGGGGTGGTTTTGATGCGAAACTTCGTTGGCAATGTCAACGTACGTTACTCTGTTTGGATGTGGTGTGAATCTAATTTTGTATCTTAACATGTATCAGTGTTATGTTTGATTATGTATGTAGGTTTCACGGAATTTAATATCAATGTCGTTTTCGTTTTACACCATTGCTTACATGACAAAGTTTTTAGGCTAATACATATAATAAAAAATGGTAAACCTACTATTTAAGTAGGTTCCTAACTAATTGGAACCCATGCGCAGACGTACATTCATGCACACACGCAACGAAGCTAGAACTGAATTAGATTTTAAGTAAGACCCTTATTCCAATTTTAATTATAGTTTGTATAAAGCATTACTTTTAAATAGTCTTTAATTTTAAAGAAAAACAGTAAGTACTTGTTGCCTTAATATAGTTGTAAATTTGTAATGTCATCATAATGTCATATAGGATTTGCGCTGTGTGCCGAGATACAGGTGTTTCACCTACATCGGCTGCAGATGATTCTATTTTATACTGATAATTTTTTACTAGTTTTAAAGTGATATGATTGTAATTTTTTGATGCAAAGAAATAAATAATAAAATAAACAATTTACTATTTTGTAAGATCTAATACATCCATTTATTCTCAGCCAGGTCACTGAACAAAAAAATAAATAAGAATTTTTCTCAATCCAAAAATATCAATTTTTAAATTCTGAAGCAGCTGCAGGGCAGCATGTGAGCTCCATTAGATTTCATTTACTTATAATAACTAGATTAGTTACTCTAGCTACAGGTGCAGCTAAAAGAAACAATTAATTTTGAGCTTTATGCTAAGTAAAACTAAGTTGAAGTTGTAGAGATGTCGTTTAGTTAGCCGTTGTTCCCGTGAGAAAAGTTATAAAGAAGTCCAGACAGATATGGTAATTAATGAGGTGCGGGTGTCGCTAGAACTCATGAACAATTAGCATACATCGGTACAGTCACATTTTTCTATGAAGAATGTGGAATTGTGGAAAAAAGTAAACCATAACTTATTGTCCAGCAAATGAAATTCCAAGCGA
The DNA here is from genome assembly GCA_943138885.2 of Tholera decimalis. Taxonomy (NCBI): domain Eukaryota; kingdom Metazoa; phylum Arthropoda; class Insecta; order Lepidoptera; family Noctuidae; genus Tholera; species Tholera decimalis. Next base: position 43,350,710 of record OW964550.2, on the reverse strand, counting down.
ATATTACGAAGTACTAAGATTTTAGATTCTACTTTGTACAAACATGAGTAACATTTATGTTTAAAAAATTTTTCGTAAAAAATAGAACCGACTTCCATATCAAAACACTACAAAGCCTTAAATAACTTTAATTTCGGTAGTCGTTGTTATTGGTTTTGGATTTTCTTTTTTTTTTACACCGTCTTCCGAAATTAAAGTTATTTTTGGCTTTGTAGTGTTTTGATATGGAAGTCGGTTCTATTTTTTGCAAAAAAAAAATTTTCACGCTTTTTAGTGGGTCGATTTGTAATTTATCTAGTTACAAAAGCCATAATGTCAACAACTTATCACCTTTTACAAAATATTGCTTTTCCCGATGCAAAGCCGTTAATTTTTGAGTTCTCCTGGTACTTCACCATCAGCTCTACTTCAACATATGCATTGTGACGACCATAAAGTGCTTAGCATCCACATTCAAGTAATCGTACACATTCGAGTAGTTTCGGAAGCCATCTGTGGTCTTCATCATCAGTTCCACTTCCCCAAATGGTACTTTTCGAAAGCAACTGCTCAAGGTACTATAAGAAATACCCAAAACGCTATAGGTGTACCTTTAATATTTGAAGAGTTCCCTCGATTTCTCCAGAATCCCATCATCAGATTCTGATTTCGTAACAATCGGACCAACTAGAAAGTATACCCTTTCAAATGCAAAAAGAATTTTTCAAATCGGTCCAGCCGTCTCCGAGTTATAAGGTAACATACATTAAAAAAAAAAGTTCAAGACGAATTGAGAACCTCCTTTTTTGAAGTCGGTTAAAAAGAGTGCTATTGCTTCACAGGTTAATTAAATAGAAAAACATAAGAAAGAAAAGACAAATTATTTACGCCAGGCATGACGTCATCATAGAAGAAAATAAAAACAAAATTCGAAACTTATAACTGTTGGGAAAAATGCTGAAAAACATGTAGACAGGTAGGTACTTATTTTTGGAAGTTTAAGTTAGTTCAAGCTTAGGACTGTCTGTGAATTTTCTATGCGGCACCAATGCGCAAAATAACATCTGACATTAAATACGAATATGCACAAAATTAACTACAGCAAAAATAGCGTATGTATTAATATCAAGACTGAGTGAAATGGATTTCGTTACATTTGACTTTATCGCTTTAAACATACAAATTAATCGAATTGCGCTGTGAGTTAAATACTTCGGTTGCTGTTTGCAACAAATTAAAATTAACGACCAATTCAGTGATCGGGAATTGTACAATATTGATTGATTGGATTTGTAGTTATACTTAATTATCAAATGAATAAAACAGCTGAAACAAAAAAGGAAGTAAGTAGGTCAAGCCGTGTCTTCATAGAATCCCACCCAACCAATTCAATTTAAACCCGAAACAAGTCAATTCTCAGACTTATAAAAGGATATTTTAACTACAAACGACAATTTGGAAAATTGTCTTTCTCAAACAAATAAGTAGACCTTAATGTAATTAAATCTGAGTATTTTCTGAAGCGCGGATTTTCACAATAAACAATAGCTTCGTTATATTCAAAGTTAGAAGCTTTCAGATTAACTGGAACAATGTGTATGCGAAAAATACTAGCAGAGGCGAATTATCTGTAACAGCCAGATGTGGGAATCCGATTTTGTATCACGCTGGAACAGGCTTGGTGTTAAGAGATACAAAAACCAGGGACAGACGAATAACGCAGCCTGCCTAACACCTAACTCAGCAGCCTGTGAGGATTGTTCGTGAAAGTGGACTGGATCATGTTTTTTTAACATACTCGGATGTAGATAAGTTGCCTAACTACATTACTAAGTAATCTATCAAGTTGTCACCCATTCAGAAACCTTCTTTTGTTTGAGTGGAGAATCTTTAAACGACGCTCTTTCTTTGGGGATCAGATCGAGGAGTTTGGGATGTTTACCTCACGGGAACTACACGGTAGTCTCCATAAGAGAGAAGTATAGTAAGAGACCACTCCAGAGCTCCCTAAGTAACGCCTATTAGGGCACCTTCGTGTAGACTACCAAAAGTTTTACCTTGTGTATCGCTGTGTGCACGAGACTACTGTGCCACTGCCCTATCTATAACTATGTAAATTGCCTATCAACATTTTCGTCCCTATGTCCAGCCCTAGGCGTAGTCGGGCCATGACAGATGTCAATGAGATACATTCATAATGCAGCGTGTGGTGTATTGGTCACCAATGGGAAAAGTCGCAAGGTCTGCAAATGCATACACAATGAGGAAAGTATTTATCACTAACATTCGCGCGAGACTTCGCTCCCGTTGACTTTTTAGGGTTCCGTAGCCGAATGGCAAAAAACGGAACCCTTATAGTTTCGACATGTCTGTCCGTCTGTCTGTCTGTCAGTCCGTCCGTATGTCACAGCCATTTTATTCCGTAACTATTAGGACTATACGTGTAAAACTTGGTAGGTAGATGTATTCTGTGAACCGCTTTCCGATTTTAAGAGAAAATTTAAAAAATATTTAAAATGAAGGGGGCTCTCCATACATGGAACTGAAACTGAAAATATTTTCTTTCATGAAACCTATACGTGTGTGGTATCTATAGACAGGTCTTTAAAAATTACATTAAGGTTTCTAAAATTACTTTTTCATAAAGTTAATCGTTTAAAAGATATACGCTTCCAAAGTGGTAAAATGTGTGTCCCCCCCCTCTAACTTCTATAATAATGAAGTCAAAAATCTAAAAAAACCATATGTTGTAAATCTTAAAGTAAACTTTCAACCAAAATTGGTTTGAACGAGATCGAGTCAGCAGTTTTTGAGATACAGTATATTTTCTAAAACCGCAAATATAACTTTGTAATTCATACAAATACTATGAAAAACAAAGTTATTTGGCATAGTTGTAAAAATTGTAAATAATCTAGTTTTAAGAAATTTGTAAGGTTTTTTCTTTTTTTTTTTCTTATTACTACGGATTACGGAACCCTTCATGGGCGAATCCGACTCGCACTTGGCCATTTTTTTTTATCCCAAAGGTTAGAGAATGCCTTGCTACATTAAGTTCGCCCATGTAACATACATTTCAAATAAATAAAAACATAACCCTTTCTTATTTTACAGTCGAGTACAAAGTAACCTTCCTCAAGCTTCAAGCTATTTCCATACCAAATTTCATCCAAATTCACCCAGTAATTTCACAGATTGACGCTTTTAAACAAATAAACTTTTCCGCTTTATTATAAATGCTGTTGGTTACTCTTTAACGCAAAAATTACTGAACGGATCTGAATTAAATTTGGTAAATAGATAGTTTACATCCTGGAAAAAGATATAGGCTACCTTTTATCCCGAAATTCCTACAGGATCGGGATTTACGCGGGAAAACCTTCCCAAGAGAACAAAGTCGCGGGCACAAGCTAGTATTTTATATAGATAATTGGTAGCTTTCGCCATTCATAGTACAAAAATATCAACACAAGATATCGTATTAATATATGTCTTTGTAATTCAACAACGCATGTCCCGTTACTCAAAGTGATTTCATCTAAAGAACATCCAAAGTTTTACATGACAAACGATGGGGCTCTTAACCTGAAACCAGAACCTTTTTTATGGTTTAATACTTCAAATACCACTATGTAATGCAAAACCTTTGATAAAATTGAATCCTTGTATAGGAAGCTTTATGGTACCGTTGACCCCGAGCCGATTAAATATAAAGTAAAATAAATTTATTTCCATAGATTTATAGGTACATAATTATAGAATATACAATAAAATATGTGATCCTTGTACAAACTGCCTAATTTTAGGCATGCAAATATTATTATTGAAACGAATTATTGAACTTATTTTGGAAATAATTCCAAAATGAGAAAAAAAAACCGCTGCCGGTTAAACATATTACTCTACTACAATTTTAATTAGACAAAGCAAAAGGAAACCGGCAAATTTTGGTCCTAGGACATACCAAAATGAAGATATGTGACATCCACCAATCCGTACTGGATCCGCGGGCCGCGTGGTGGATTACGCGGCCCATTCCCACTCATAGAGAGGAGGCCTGTCTCAGCTGTGGGACATAATAGCCTTAATTATGATTATGAATGCACCGGGTAATTGCAATATATTTTTGCGCACACGATATTGCATTGTTATTATTTTATTTTTGTATTTAAAACACTACACACTCTTTAACATTTATTTAATTTACTTGCCCTCGTCCGTGTGTCACTGCTGGGTGCCAACTGAAAACCAGCGCTGGGTGTCTTCCGCCCAGCAAATGCTGAGTTGGTGTCCAACTCAACTCAACGATTTTTTTTATCCTTTTTTTATAATGTTTTTAATTTTGGATTGTATGCTGTTGTGTGTGTCTTCATCCGAATAAATGTTTTTCAATTTAAGTACCAACAAAATTAACCCAACAGCTCTATCAGCAGCTACGACAAATCTATCCAGCCAAACCCGATCGATAAATTAACGTAAAAATCTATCTACGGTGATAGAAATGCACAAACTCGGTACAAACCGACGACCTGACAGTAATAAATTAGTATTTTCAACATGCGTGCTATGATAGGCTTAAAAGCAAAAACATAACATGCTTAAATATACCTTATCGGGCATGATATTGGAATAATTTTCGAGTATACGTTTCAGTAGATGTGACTTGAATGCGTGAATGGACATTACCCAAATGATGGTGGGTCTGTGGTTAGGCATTGCATACAATGTATTATAACAGAGCATAATAGGCTCATACATATTATATCTAAAGAGTTACAAGACTAGATAAAAAGGACGGAATTCACGATACTACGATGTTTTTTACTTGAACTCAATAGCAACACATGGCAGCATTAACTTACTCGATCTATAATTAGTACATTATTAAGAAAACTCTGCATTGTATTTTCTACAAATAATTTATTTAAATTGCCATGTAATGAACATATTCAAACAGCTTGTTTACATGGGATAATAAATTACGCATTGAAACAAAAGCATGCATAATTCTCGTCTGAATGACTCTTACCTCTGAATAAATCAACCCCAGTATCAATCACTTAAAACGTTGGTAACAATTCACAACAGTAAACAAAACCAAGGGCACACAATCACAACGTTTGAACAGCGGTTAACTGTGCTTATCCAGGCGCGAGCAACACTCGGTGCTGCAATATCGATATGCGGACCCGCTAACCGGTTTATCGTTGAGAATCGATTGAATTCCTCCACACACTTGACAGATTCGAATGTCTTGAGTGGCAGCATAAAAAAAAGGCGGGATCGCTGCAAAATTGCGTTTCGATTCGGACGGATCAGATATTGCGAATTCAGGACAGTCGCGCAAAAGGAGAAGTTGATTGTTTGTCTTTATTTATATTTCATATGTCAACTACTCACTGAAAATATTTTATTCTAACAATTTTTATTAAGGACAATAATTAAGTCATTCATTATTATGGGATGTAAATAAATACCTAGTATAGTATTAATTTAGGCGAACCAAGTTATTAGTCTTTAAAACGTTAAATATCGGCATGGTTATCGTTTAAAGACCAAATCATTCATACTGTTCTAACCATGTGCTTATGTATTTATATATTTTTATAAAGAGAACTAACAATGTGGGTGGAATTCATATCACTAGCAATCTTGTTAACCCCTCTAAGATAAATATGCTTGTGTCTGGAGTGGGTTAGATAACCTGGGCTATGTTGACGACCTGTTCCCGCTTAGTCATAAACACTGATATGCAAGACAAGCTGGAAGATCTTCAGCTAGAGGCCTCTAAGGCCTCTAAAGTTGGCCACAACATCAACGCTCGGAAGAACCAGGAGATACGCACCAAGGGAAGCAACTCGCTGCCACTTATGCTAGGAGTGAATCAGATAGCGACCGTGCAGCAATTTACGTTACTGCCTTGGCAGTTTCGTGTCGGGTAGAAGAGGGGCTGAAGAAGATATCACACCTAGGGTAGCCAAAGCTCGGGCAGCCTTCACACAACTTCGTCCGATATAGCTGCAGCATATAGGACGACATTGTGCGCAGACTGACCAACAAAATATCCAAGAAACTGACCAGGAGAGTGAAACTTAAGATCTTTAGCTTCAACGTAGAAAGAGTCCTGCTATATGGACGCGAAACATGGAGGGTTACAAAGTACATGACGCGTCGGATACAGGTATTCATCAACCTCTGATATCTTCTGGCCAGAAAAGACAACCAACGAACCCCTACTGGACAACAGATCGGATAGCAGACCACCCGCTGCACGTGGTCTTGGACTGGCCACACCTTGGCTACACTGTTCGAAAGGATCCCAGCCACATCCCTAGACAAGGCCTAGAGAGGACCTCACAGGGGAAACGGAAATGTGGCCGTCCAAATTATACTTGAAAGCATTCGGCAGCGGTGGAGTTGAAAAAAATGTAATTAATAAACCTCAACATTGTTTATCGATAAAACGTAAACAAAGCAGCACTATGCCATTATTATTCTTGCGTTTAATTGTACTGATTGCATAATTAATAGTCATTAAAACGGTAACCAGTTCATAACAGGACAATTTATAGTGAGCTTTAAAATGTGACCTTCAATCGAGTTACTAGTACAGAAAAACTTTTTGTTCATAAAAAAATAAAAATACCTCAGCAGCTGAAACTTAAAGAGAATAAAAATCGATTATAAAAATAGATAACATTTTAAAATTTAAAACAATATTCAATCATTACGTTTAAACATTCATGAATATTTAAACAAATTGAGGTCAGTTTGAAACCAAAACACACCCGATATACAGAAAACACAATGAAACGACCACGCTCTGCACATGCAGCACTATGGAAACTTTTTACAATCTCGGTTCACGTAGCCATAAAATAAAAAGTTACTCAAATTAAAAACAGAGAAAATACCGAAATAAAAGTTTACCGAACAGCGGTTAAAAGGAAAATAAAAGTACTTAACAAAACGATGGTTTGGGACACAGAACAGGGCCGCAATAATTCCAACCAGTCCTTATTGCAAAACGTAACGTTAACTTGATAGCAGATAATGCAAATTGGACTTTGATAACTAAGAAATACGCCTCGGATTGCAATTAAAACAATTGTGAATTTGTTGAGGAGCAAAAAGCGGGGGAGGTAAATGGAGGGGCCCTCGAAATAAATGACGAAAGACGGTCGTGGACAGCGCGCTCGTCCAAACTAAATTACTTTACACAATTAGCTTTAGGAAATATTTCGCCCCGAAATAAAACAGTTGAAACGAATACTTTAGATTTACGCATCGCACTAAACCATCCGGTATTATTATAGAAGTCTTTAAAATTGCACTTCCCAAATGTAACAGAGTAATTAAGAAGTATTTGACAAGATTAAGACAATCTCAAGATATCTGAAACTAAAACTCAATGATTTCTGGTGATAATAACTAAGAACAACATTATACTACATATAATATTTCAAAATATCATCGATTCAACTTCATACAAAACTCATCTATAAAATCTGAGTGATGCCAAAAGGTATTAAACGAAAAATAGAATGTAAATGAAATAAAATGTTAGAACAAAAAGGCTTCGAAGGAGCGAAAATTAGATTCGAAAGCTATACACCGCGAGCGTTCGTTGTCGCTTAGATAAAATGAAGTTTGATCCTGTTTTTATAAGACTTAAAATGTGGGGGAGTTGGATGAAGACGATATTTTGATTGACTGGATCAGACTCAAGATTAATATTTACTTATGGTGTGCATGAAAAGTATTTCAGAATTTTAATGCCTAATTGCAAATATAACATCGGCACAAAGTTCTTCAACCGCACGGTTATATAAATATACGGGTCTGTGGCTTAGGCCCCCAGTGGTCGAAGCACCTGTGGCCGACGCCCCCGATTCTATTAATTTAATATCTTTCTTTTTTATGCTTTTTAACTTAGTACAGTAAATAATAAAAGTGTTTCGCCAAAATAATAAAGTATTTTTCTTCCTACACAAAAGTTATTGATATAACAGAGAGAATAGATTGCCTTAAGCTTATCGTTAAACAACTTTTTAACCGACTTCTGAAAAAGGAGGAGGTTCTCAATTCGGATGTTTGTTTTTTTTTTTTTTTTTTTTTTAATGTTTGTTCGGGCATAGCTCCGTCGCTCGCCAACTGATTTGAAAAATTCTTTTTTTGTTGGAAAGGGTATACTTCCCAAATGGTCCCATGAAAATTTTATCGACATCGAACAAGCCGTTTCTGAAAAATCAACAAAAGTCTAAAAAAAAATATTTACATTGATGATCTTTTCGGTTACTCTATATTGTGTTTTTTGTTCGCGCGTTTTCAGTTTTTTGTAGTTGACATTTTGGCTTTTATAACTAGATTAATTACAAATTGACCCACTAAAAAGCGCGAAAATAAAAACTTTTTTGCAAAAAAATAAAACCGACTTCCATATAAAAACACTACAAGCCAAAAATAATTTTAATTTCGGAAGGCGGTGTGAAAAAAAAGAAAATACAAAACCAATAACACCGACTTTTTTTTTTTAATTTAGAATAGGTTCGCGTTTGACCACCATTTTTCAAAATATACAAGCAATGTAAAAACATTTCTATACCTGACAGTACATTTGATAAAAAATTGCTTTGAATTAAATAAATAGAATCGGGGGCGTCGGCCACAGGTGCCTCGACCACTGGGGGCCTAAGCCACAGACCCAAATATACTAGTATGCTACGTGCATAATTATAATAAGGTACACAAAATTCAAAATAAATTCCTGTTTATCTCACGATTTTAACTTTTTATAAAATCTTAACTAAACATTGGAATGTTGAACTTTCAATTATAATATGGTTAAATAATTGAATCAGTCCTTAAATAAAGTATTTTTGATGATATATTTTTTTATTAACCTGGTTTTATATACCTATATGTTTTTTGTTTTGTTTAAATACTCGTATACTAATACAGCCTATTTATGGGAATCTTACAAGACGCAATACTATAAATTAACTAGATCATGTTCAAGAGAACAGATGCTAGATGGAATAATAATGAATTTAAAAAAAAAATCAAAATCTAATATATCTTCGTTTTGAATTCGATTATTGTTTAAATGGAGTTTGCAGTAAGATAAATGGATGAAGTTAACTACGATAATTTTCAAATTCAGTTCGTTTTATTCCAATTGTTGGACGGGTCTCAATACGATAACATCTGAGATGGAAAAATAACAGATCCTTTGAAGTTATGAATCAAAATACTTTTTGTCATTGCGTACATCAAATACAATATTCTGTTTGAAAGCAGAGACATAGAGATAGACAATTTGATATATATTTACATTTCAGGCTTTTCAAGTATTTATATTAAAAAAAAAAAAATTGCAACAAGTAGAACCGACTTCCATATCAAAACAAGCCAAAAATAACTTTAATTTCGGAAGTCGGTGTTATTGGTTTTGGATTTTCTTTTTTTTTCACACCGCCTTCCGAAATTAAAGTTATTTTTGGCTTTGTAGTGTTTTGATATGGAATTCGGTTCTACTTTTTGCAAAAAAAAAATTTTCTCGCTTTTTAGTGGGTCGGTTTGTAATTTATATAGTTACAAAAGCCATAATATCAACAACTTATCACCTTTTTACAAAATATTGCTTTTCCCGATGCATAGCCGTTAATTTTTGAGGAGTTCTCCTGGTACTTGACCATCAGTTCTACATCACCATATGTATTGTGACGAGCATAAAGTGTTCAACATCCGTACTCAAGTAATCGAAACGCAATCCACGAAATACTTATTATTGAGGAGTTTCAGTGGCCATCTGTGGTCTTCATCATCAGTTCAACTTCCCCAAATGGTACTTTTCGGAAGCAACTGCTCAAGGTATTATAAGAAATACCCAAAACGCTATAGGTGTGCCTATAATATTTGAAGAGTTCCCTCGATTTCTCCAAGATCCCATCATCAGATCCTGATATCGTAACAATGGGACCAACTAGAAAGTATTTATTTATTTATTTATTTATAAAGTATACCCATTCAAACGCAAAAAGAATTTTTCAAATCGGTCCAGCCGTCTCCGAGTTATAAGGTAAGACGAATTGAGAACCACCTTTTTTTTAAGTCGGTTAAAAAGCTTTACTAGCCCATTTGACGACACAAGATTCTTTTGAATCTATTGAAGTTTAGTCACGTTAAGTGGAGCCGTCAAAACTATTTGTCGACCTTTATAAATCCAATCCAGTTTTATAGCACACCTAGGAACACTGCAAATCATTTTACTACCTTCATAAAACTACCACGGTTTCCACTTTTCTCCACAATACCGAACAGGTGTTCTATTTCAGATTTATCTTCTAAGATATTACTGGAGCGTCGACATTTCACTTCTTTCAGTCCATTAGTGACAACTTGCCTGTATCAAGTATCTAGGATCCGTGATAAATGAATTTTGCATTGCAATGGCTTCGTTCCTTGAAAGTGCAGCTTCGATAGTATTGAATTACATTTTTCATGAACAAATTGAACGCCCATCGGAAAACTTTTCGTGTAGTAGTGAATTGAAGAGTTCAATCAGAAACTTGAGTGGCGCAGAGCTTTTATGTTTTTTTCCAAATCATAAGAAGTTTAACCATATTATTTAGTACTAGGTGTGTAAATTATTGATCATTCATTAGATAAATTAAAATTAAACTAAATATTTATTTATAATACGAATAACTAATAAACTATATTTAACAGCGACTGACTTCTCGAATGATTGATTTTATCATTCATCTTATAAATGGTATCATTCATCTTTAAAGTTCCATAAAGTGAATTTAAAGAACTGTCAGCAATTTTTCTAAGCAATATAAAATTCAAACAAATCATGGTTATTCCATTTATAACATTTCGACAAAATTAAACCAGATAATGGTCTTACCTAGTACTAAAGCTTGCTATAAATTCCGTTTATCTGTTAATTACACTTTCCGCAGCCACAAAATCCACTCTCTCCAGTATCCTCGGAGTTTTTACAAGTTCTCATCAGGCTCTTTAACATCCGCTGTAAAACTCTTTCAAAGCATTGAGGTAGTTAACCGGCACTTCATAAAGTGTTAACATTTTTCCGCATTAAAAACCTGGAAACTACGGAAGAGACTTTAAGCAAAACAAAAAGTTAAAGAACATGGTCTCTAACCAAAGTCCGTATTTAGACAGAATATTTTGCATGGGTATTTTTTTAAACCTAGCCAGAGAAGTTATTTTCGCTAGCCATTTTAAAGTAAATTGGGTTTTAAATGTAATGTCTCGCGTACCTGTCGCGCCGGTTTCTTTATGCTCGGAAAAATATGTTCTGGAAAATTCTAGTACGCTTTCCTTTTTGTTTCGGGGAATTTTAACTATTCGCTGCAAAACACAATAGCGCTAGACGTGCCAGTATAATTCTTGAAAAAGTACCTACCTGTGCTCGAAATCAGTTTTTGCAATAGGTACGAAGATTCGATTCCACTCGACTGGAAATACGAAATATTTGACACACGTTGACGAAACATTTGAATACATAAAAAAGTGTGACTTGTTTTTCACTGCGGCACAGAAAACATATCGGACGAATAGGTCGTTTCTAGAAAATTATCGTTTGATTTTATGAATATTCTACTACTTTTTTTGTTAAAGTTATAATAGAGAGCATTTTTCATACACAGTTAATAACAAAACTAGGATTAATATTGATACGACCATAACATTTTAAATTAGACATAAATAGCGAAATAAACACGGTTTCTTCGTGAATGTTAATGCATGCCCTAAAGGTCAAGTTTAATTTTAGTGTCCCGCAAGATCAACCGCGTATTATTAAAAGCGCCCTTACTGCTGCGCAAGAAACGCTGTCCAAATTACCCAAGTCAAGTTATTCCTATAGACGGGCGGGTGACTGTCCGTCTGTCCGTAAACCTAATCGAAATCCGTGGGGGTGAATACAGGAGGGTGTATCTATCGTTAGTCAGCTGTCGGGGGTGACTCACTCTCTCCACCACGGTTTTATTTGTTTTTATACGACGCACCGCCAAATCTTTAGCCATTCGTATGAGCGTTATGTTAGGAAATGAAGGAATACGAATTGTATCGGAAACATAAACGTAAAAGATACGAGTATTTCTGTCACACTGTGACGCTGTTATCTTTTGTTCTTGGATGGCGATACTTTTCTCGAACGAAACGCTGACTCACATTTTCACTTGGCTCAAAACGGAGGTCGAATTTCGGAAATCAAACTATTTTGAATTGAGAATATAGGATTAAAATATTGAAGAATGTATCGTAGGCAAGTATTAAAAATATTTTGATCCGGATATTATTAAGGTAACATACGTTGTGCATGCACTGATCAAAACCATGGAAGCATAATTTTCTGCGAGTACTGTTAGTTTCCTTTGTAAGATCCAAAACAAAAACAAGTGCAGACGGCAGAATGGTCTGTAATAAATATACCATGCATGTAAAAATGATCACACAAACCATAAATCACAGTAGCCGAACGAAAGGAAGCAACGATGTAAAGGTTACACGTGAGACAAAAGAATCGTGACAATCGCCCTCAAGAATAGGCTGATAAATGGCGAAGCCAGATATACTTAACTATAGACAGAACAATAGGGATGGAAGGATCTATCGAAAGCAATTTCGCCCCAAAAATAGCACTAAGTTGGAGTGCTCTTAAAAGGTGTCTTTAAAATTGCTAAGACGTGGCTGTTATAATGAACGGAATCGTCCCTTTTCGAGGGAGGGGCGAATTTGGCAGACACTCCTTTTTTGCGACGCAAAGGGCAAGTGGCGAGCGAGTTTAATCTTAACTTCATTAGGGCATGACACGAATTCATTGGGGAATTCTCCGGGAATTATTTATCCCAAAAATGTAATAAAATTCTCATTTCAGCATTGTCTTGGTTTGTTTAGCGTTCACAAACAAATTGGAATTGGGAGGATTACGATGGTTCTTAAGATCGAGGACTTTATGCCGTACATTATTACTGTTCAAGTTTTTCTTTTATGTAACAAATTTAAAAACAATGTAAACGCTAAAACTGTTGTTTATCGATCGTCAGGCGCTATGCTTTTATTTATCACGTCTGTATGCTTAAACTCTTTACAAATACCCTTGTACCTTTCACTCCAAATTAAGGGCCGGCCAGTCAAGCCGCCATTGTACGGCCGCAACTTGTTCCAATAATTTAAAAGACTGAGATAAGGCTGCTGACACGCACGCCACATAATTACCCCGATTTAAGTCCCCCACCTGACCTAAAAATTACCACTTTGTAAACGAATTTACCCATCTTTTGTAAATACCATTTAATGGGTTCATTTATGTCACATTGAAATGATAACGATTACAAGGCAATTTGCTATAAAGCATCCTCTTCACTACCGTAGTAAATTAAAAAACAAAACTAAAATTTACATTTTTTTAAAGCGATCCAACAGTTATTTAGTGTATTTTTAGGTCTAGTTTAGTAAAAGTAGTGATAAGAAATACACTCGACTCTTTAAATCTTACAACTATTTGAATATATGCAAATCCAGTTAATATAAAATACCTTTAAAGTTTTTTGAAGGCATCTTCTGGGCTTGCTGTTTTCATCGTACACGTCATCAATCGATTACCATCAGGCGTGACCGAGGTCAAGAGCAATCACACAAATTATAAAAAAACCTAACATTTTCACATAGCGTGAAAAAGTACAGAGCATCTGTCATAAGACTAAACATTCCGCGAAATATACACGACCAAGTAATTATCCTTTAGAATTGAGAAAATGCCCAAAAACCTGTGCGGAAAAGAGCTCATTACAAAGGGAAGGAGATAATGTAAGACAGTGCTGAAACACTCGTTACGTGGAATGCTCTGGGGAAGTATTTTTTGCCGTGAAGGTACGACTCCGAGCTAATAGACTCTCGCCTGACAAATGGAATTAGTCACACGATCCTGTGGAACACTATGCCCGGATAAAAGGGAATGAATTTAAATAATAATACAAGACTGAATAAGGTGTCATGAATTTGGATGTCCTAGTTTAAGATATGCCTAAAGTGGAAGGTACATATATCTAAATCTAAACATATGTATCTATAAATAAAATTTCAGTGTCTGTCAGTGTTTTCATAAGCGCTTGTTGTTATTTACACAAAACTAAAACACAAACAATTATTTTTTGTTATTGTCTGTCTTTCTGTTGGTTCGGGTAATATCTAGAACGGCTGTCCAATTATAATGGAAATCCCACTGGATAGAGGACGTTACAAAGCTACAATATATAAGTAAATTTTCATTTCCGAATTTTCACGGGATCTCGATTTCCGCGGGAAAACCTATTACGCGAGCGAAGTCGCGGGCACAGCTAGTTCTCTGTGCGAAAAAGTCCAAATAACTAGTTAAATAGCAATGAAATATAGGACCATTAACATATAATGCATTATTCGACGTTCATACACTTCTAAGAACATTCGTGTATCTAAATACTCGTAACACTAAAAAAACTACACAAAATGAAATTGAGGTTGATGGTTGTGTTCTCGTATGTACGTACCTACGTGAAAGCACCTCAATTTTAGGGTTCCGTAGCCGAATGGCAAAAAACAGAACCCTTATAGTTTCGACATGTCTGTCCGTCTGTCTGTCTGTCCGTCCGTCCGTATGTCACAGCCATTTTATTCCGAAACTATTAGGACTATACATGTAAAACTTGGTAGGTAGATGTATTCTGTGAACCGCTTTCCGATTTAAAAAGAAAATTTAAAAAATATTTAAAATAAAGAGGGCTCCCAATACATGGAACTGAAACTGAAAATATTTTTTTTCATGAAACCTATACGTGTGTGGTATCTATAGACAGGTCTTTAAAAATGACATTATGGTTTCTAAAATGACTTTTTCATAAAGTTAATCGTTTAAAAGATATACGCTTCCAAAGTGGTGAAATATGTGTCCTCCCCCTCTAACTTCTATAATAATGAAGTGAAAAATCTAAGAAAACCATATGTTGTAGATCTTTATGTAAACTTTCGACCAAAATTGGTTTAAACGAGATCAAGTCAGCAGTTTTTGAGATACAGTATATTTTCGAAAACCGCAAATATAACTTTGTAATTCATACAAATACTATGAAAAACAAAGTTATTTGGCGTAGTTGTAAAAATTGTAAATAAGCTAGTTTTAAGAAATTTGTAAGGTTTTTTGTTTTTTTTTTTTTTTCAAATAAATATATTAAGTATGTTATATTTATTATAGTTACTACGGAACCCTTCATGGGCGAGTCCGACTCGCACTTGACCATTTTTTTAGGGTTCCGTCAAACAATACATAGTTATAAGTTTTACCATAAACTATTGATAGTTCGAAACTAATTCAACAAAATTGAATACACCGGTGTATTTCATTTCGTTGGATAGGTATTTTTGAAGTCGATCTACATGATACAATTTTTTCAGAGACATATTTTGCTTTACCAAGCAACATATCGTATCTAAGTAAAACGGACTTAAAAGGAAAACTATCAAATGTGTCTAGGCTTATCAACGTGAACAGTAATAATGGTAAATCTAATAGTCGACTAACTTATCAAATGCAATCGTCCATGAACAAATCGCGTAATAATTCCGTAGAACTTGACTTAACAACTAAGCTGTTTGAAACTTTGTAGTTTTTTACCAAAATTCAACTTCTTTTATTTATTTATTTTATATGACGAGTATGTACGGAACCCGGTTATTTTCATTTTATTCGCTCATATTTCATGCAAAATATAATAACGTTGTAGTGCATCGTTAAAATGCACACTTACAGTTCGACAGCGGCTAATAGCTGGGTTGTTTGTAAAATAATCAGAAAATGGTTGGCATACAGTTTTATGTGAGGACTTCTATACACGCGATTCTTTTGATCATTACATTTTTTTTCAGACCCTTTTATTTCTTGTTTTTATTTAACTAAAACTAAAATTCAAGCTTCAGGTGTATTTTTTTTTATTACGGATGAGCCCGCTCTCGACCTCGATCTTAAAATAAACTAGTAGTATTATAAAAATTAAACAAATATTTGTTTTTAAGCTAACTTGGGCATTAACAGTATCATTAGAACTCAATACGGGATATTTACCTACCATGTGTGTTTATTGTTTTCGATATTTCGGCACTGTTGCAAGCGCCATGATCACGGATGAACTGAAGTAATTGCGGGTGGACGTTTATGAGCAGACGAATCAGTCCCTCTTATTCGTTCGTTTTTTGTGATGGACATCGCTACCACTGTCACAAGTATCACTCAAAACTCGATTCTGTTCCCGACACTCAAAACTCAACATATCCACTCGCGAACTTTTACGGTTTTTAACTTCGAAACAATAAATACACTTGGTAAATATCCCGTTTTAAGGTCTAAATTAAAGAGAGCCTCCAAGGAATTTCTACTGTATTGTGGGAGCATTTATAAACATTTAAATTCGCTTGCACAAAGACCCGGAACAACTATGCAAACATTTGATCCGATGCGGGAACCGATCGCAAAACAAGCAGAGCAGCCAATCTCCAACCGGTCGACCGACCGTCATCAAAAACCAATTTTGTTCTGAACATAGTTTTTCAAAATATTACATATCGTAAACTATCGTGTACCTAGGTAGTGCTACTACTTTCCACTGGCACATCTATGTAAGTATATATTTCGTCAAAAGGGGTACCAAAATTATGGAGGAGTAATAAATTTTAAATCAGTTAAAGTTTATATTCTTAAAGAAAGAGTGCAGAAAGTAATTATTATTGTATTCGAAATTATTTCAATCAAGGTTGAATTTCGATCACTTTTTATATAACATGAGGTTTACGTCAAAGCTAGATAAATTAAGTAGCATAAAAACCGTCTGATTCATGCGTTGCGATCAATAATCCGTGCTCGAAGTTATCTAGAATAAATGGACACTTGACATAGATTAGATGGACATAGTAAAAATATTTAATAACTATGAACAAGCAGTAAATAAGCACTTACATCCATACAATGAAGAATTTTACTTGACGAAGCGAAGCAGGTAATCTGAAAAAGAAAGCAAGCGTTTACACATAAAGCCAAGCGAGGACGTCATCAAAAGGCACTTTAATATAGAGGAAGCATTATAGCATATAAAATAATTTTCTATAAATAACTCATACAATTCTTTAACGTTTATAGGTAAAAGTAACACCGTTGGAGCGATAACAATAGGCAATATCTAATATTTTAGCGGATTATTTTGATCAGTTTCAGCCTGTCTCTTGTAAGACGCAAATAATTTACACGACAGTGTAAGCAGCTGATTCAAGAAACTACCGCGTTACATAACCGAAAAGCAGGAAATAAAGCATTACGGGACGTTTTTACTCAAACGCTGTTTCTGAAAAAAAAATATGTGGTAGAAAAATAACTAAATATTCAACATAATTGAGAAGCACCTTCTTTTTAGAACTCGGTTAAAAAAAACAACAGGGGCCTTCATTTCATATCAGCCCCCAAAGCAATAAAAAGTTACGTTTCTCAATACCAACATACAAAAAAATGAATGTTATTTGGTAAAATTCAAAAAGAAGACGACGAACGATATCTCCGCACCGACAAACGTAAAGCACCGGATATTTTGCGCCTCGCAATTAAGATAGCTTTACATTGACGCCAGATTTTGGCCCCGTTACCAAATGAATACGATATAATATAGGTATACAAAGGGAATATTGTCTGTGATTGTATTGTTTTTAACAAAAGTTATCTCGTACCTACCTTCTTTAGGGTTTGTGATTCAACAACTGGTATCATTCTACATTAGAAACACAATGTTATAAAAATAAATGCTGTTTTCTACTGACTACTTCAGATAAATCTTTCCATGCAATAAAATCGCAGCTAGAAATTTTTGCTTATAATATCTCATACCATTTTTTGTCTAAATCCAATCGAATTCCAGTTTAATTCTCGGCCGAAGTCTGTATTTCCTGATAGCTTTAACCTCTCTCTTTAAGTCAGGACTGAATAGGTTACATCATCGCTTATCATCAGTTAAGATGATTAAACGCGAGCCTATCAACAATAATAAAAAATACTCTGCAAATATATCAAATGCTCACTCCTACTTCACTAAATTCTGTTTTTCTTCTCCTCTTATTACTCTCAAAACGGCTTGTAATAAAATCAATAACGTATATAATTGTAAAATGACTCTCGTTCCATTTCAATTCGAATATCAATCGGTAACAAGCTATAATATTCTACAAGAAGCGCGCAATTAGTCAAATCGTTATTACTTGAATTTCAAACATCTTGGGAACTGAAATAATTTATGTTACATTAAAATTAATCGCGCAAATTGGCTGTTGAGTTCGATGCTGAAGTTTTATTGACGAAATAGGAAAGAAAAAGTTTTCTGCTTAGACGTGAGATAATATTACTTTTTGTTTGTAATTGTGATACGATTTTCAAAACAAAGCTCAAACTGAGATTACATATCGTCGCTATCTAACTATCCTAGTAAGGTCTTAATTGATACCCAAAACGTATACGAAACAATAGAACTGTGGCTAACCAAAAAACTATAACCCAAACATGGTATCCTACCTTTCACACACGTGGGTAGGTACCTCCTCCCGATGTTAAAACATCAGAACTTTGGTACTAAAGTTTTGTTTTATCTTTATTCCACGGGTAGAGGGCCGTTTTACATTCCCAACGAGCGCGTTTCAATTGCCTTTCACAGTTTGTGAGCACTTTTTATTTTTAGACTTTCAGCGCGTGACTTTTTGGACGATTGACGTTTCATGACTTCATATCGGTAATCGATACGCTCGAAGTCGAGTGAATACAATGTAACAAAAAAATCACAGCTTAAAGTTGCCTGATTTTAGTTTTCAACTGAACCTTACGTCAAGTGTATACATAACGTCCTTTTAACATACCTACCGTACAATTTTTTTTTTCATTTAATCATGTAAGCTTCGTTAATTCTTTAGGTATTTTATTTACGTCTTAAATGAGAGGTCATGCTCATCAGTGCACATAAAGCTTTTATCCAAAAATACAACAATTTTTTATCTAAAAAACAAAGCAATCCATCGCACACACCACCCAAAATAGAAGTTCTCCATAAAAATAAAACAAAGACCCATCGAACCAAAATCCCAAAGTTGAAACAATGTTATTGCCAAAAACATTGCAAATAGACATGAGATAGGTATACTGTACACGAATCCAGTCCCTGACCCACTTCCATTTTAGATATGCGAACTAAAACGAACACAAAAACGGCACACCTAGCTGCCAACACAATATTTTAAAGGCAGTATTTTGCTGTGTGATTTGTAAGTCCCCAGAGCAATTTATTCTATTGAAAACGTACGATGATTTATAATTTAAAATGGAAGTCTGTCTATTATGGAGCTCATTGCTTTTCTTTCTTTTCAATGTAAAACAACATCATCGCAGCTTCTTTCATTATCTCTGCCTAGACACTAATGTCAAGGCTCTTATAGTCTGGCCTTCATTAAATAGGGATAGATACTTTATCTACTTAGTTATGGTACAAAAATTGGATAGGCATATTTTCATTAAAACGAAACATTTAAGTAGGTAATAATCAAGCGTTTTCTGTTATTAATCAAGAAAAGCTTTTGAAAAGTACATGAAAATGTAATATATCTTCCAGAACCACAGCCAAAATTATGTCAAAACATAAATCAGAGAAATAAGTTAGGTTTTTAACCGAATTTATGAAGATAGAGTAAATATCAAGTCATACTTTGGTAGTTTTAATCAATCATTAACATCAAAAATCCTTTATTAACAACGAAATAGTGAGCTAATAACATTTAAAATTAATACTTTTTCCAACTCTGCGGATCTGAGCGCGTGAGATAATTGCTTTAAAATTGGTAACGCCATCTCATTTTGAAATTTGGTTAAATAGTTTGTTCCCACATTTTGACGTTTACTGTCAGAACGGACGACCATTCCCTCTCCCTACCCCAAAAAAGCATATCTGCCACGAATCTATGGCAAGCAATGACACCGCAATGACAGAACGTGTTAAGTACGCCTCTCCACGCGGACGTATTGTCGATGTCTTACCGTACTCCGCCGTTCGTGTGTTATACCGCTAAAACTCCGCTTATTTATCTATATAAATCGTGATTGAACTAAGATGAACCGCCCGCGGGTGTGATTGAGTGGTTTGGTGCATTCTGATATCAACACGTCGTGTACTTCGAAGCTCGAAGCAGGCAGGCGCCAGCAGGCGCCATCTTGAAGACTTCAGGTAAGACGTGCTTTTCCCTCATAATCCCTGAAACTCGGTCGCCCGTTCATCATCCTGTTCTTTCTAGGCGAAACCAGCCATCCTCAAAATACAGTCCACTTAAAATCAAACATTTTCAATTCGCCTACATAATTTGGTACATCTCCGTACCATTTTATTGGTCCTCTACGAGCCGGATCCATTGCTTGATCCTATTCAAGTGGATTCATAGCTCGCCCCCGCAAGAGAAGGATTCATAATCCATATTCTCTATATACCGCGTAGGTACATTATAAAAGTACCTACCTAGGAAGTTATAGCACCTAGCTATACGCCTTAGTCCATATCCATACCCATTACGTAGTTAAATCTCGCCCCCCTGTAGGTAATATACTTAAAGTAGCTACCTACATTCCTAAATATCATTATACAAACTATCATAGTTGCCTTGTAAATTCCATATTTCAAGCATCTTTTAGTTTTACCGCCAATTATAATTATCATAGTTCTTGCCTAGCTAGGAATAACTACCGCATAAACATATTTACGAATCTTATTTCAGTTGCAAAAATAGTGGCTACTTGGTCATTCTTAGTTAGTTTGTTCCTAACAACTTATTTACTTATACCCACACAACATGTCGAAACAAAATAAGCCGTGTATTTCGGAAGAAAAAGAGCTGACAATCTTGGAAGCTAAACGTAATGTTTTATTTGAGCGGATTCAAAATATTTACGAGCGCTCAAAAACCGCCGCTTCTTCCGAAATTAGTACCGAATCATTTCTTAGTTATTGTGTAACAGTAGATAATATTCGATCAGACTTTCATAATTTGTTGGACACATATAACGATAAATTACTTTCTTTTGATCCTGATTCAAAACCGAATTACCAAGCGTACACATCTTTCGAGGATCTTTATTGCATCATCAAGCGCATACAATTACAGTTAGAGGGTAGATACTCCACGAGCGCCGCACCGGTTGTCCGAGCGCCGCCTAGACTACCTCCAATTGAACTTATGTCGTTTGATGGCGATATACGGAACTGGCCGTTATTTCATGCATGTTTTAAATCAACGGTGCACGATAATGGCTCTCTGACAGACGCTGACAGGTTGTACTATTTAATAGGGAAGCTGTCGCCGAAAGCGCAGTCCGTATTCGCGGGTGTCACACCCAGTGCTGAGAATTATCAGGTCATATTCCAGTCACTCCTTGATAGGTATCAGGATACTCGTATCCTCGCGTCTACTTACTTTGATCAGGCTTTAAACCTTAAATGGTCCGGTCCCGCGTCTGAATCGAATTTCCAGCTGTTTATAGATAACTTTGTTACCGCAGTTAATTCACTTAAAAATTTAAAATTGAAAGATTTTTCCGACTTCATATTGTTACAACTCGCTTTAAAGAAGTTCGACACTGAAGCCATTCGTGCTTACGAGATGTCGGAACGTAATCATAAAATACCTACTCTAGATAGTTTTATTACCTTCATCAAAGATCAGTGCCGAATATATCATAATACGCAGCCTAGTTCATCCAGCTCGTCGAATGATAACAATAGTAGACAAAGTTCGAATAAATCGCGAAATAGTAACAATAGGTCGGTCCCTAATCCGCAGTCTTATGTAGCATGTTCGGAACCTAATAAAAATAATTCGTCTAAGTGTCTGTGCAGTGATATTGTGCACGACCACTATTTTAAATGTCCCGCTTTTAGTAATTTAAATCCGACTGCTCGTTTCAAATGTGTGAAAGACAACAAAGCTTGCGTTAATTGTTTAAGCATAAAACATAAAACAAGTGATTGTTCTAGTAAGACAAGGTGCCGCTCATGCAATCAGCGTCATCACACATTATTACATTTCGATAAAAAATCTACGCTAACGGATGAGTCACCGTCACAGCCACAAACCGCCAATACCACGGCGGCGGCCGCTTCCGCGTCTCAGCCCGAGGTGTCGCTGTGTACGACATCCATTGCGTGTGCGCGCGGTCAGCGCTCGCGCACTTGTCATGTTCAGCGCGATGCAGAGCCGCAATGTATGGCGTCCACAACGGTACTGTTAGCGACAGCGCAAGTTATTGTTTACGATGTCAATAACTCACCGCACATAATTCGTTGTTTACTAGATAGTGCTTCACAAAGTAATTTTATTACTTCTGATTGTTTTAAACGCCTCGGACTGTGGAATAACTTTAAAAATACTAACTTAGTAGTTAAGGGGATCGGTGGGTCGGAAAAATCTTGTAAGGGTTCCGTAGATGTTAGAATACATTCCCGTTTCAATAAGAATATTAATTTTAATATTTCCTCGCTTATCGTGGAACGTATTACGGACACACTGCCGAACGCTCAGGTGGACGTGTCCTTACTTAAGCATCTCGAGTATTTATCGCTCGCAGACTCTGACTTCTCGCAACCGGGAAATATCGACGCTTTGCTCGGCGCATCTATCTTTCCACATTTGTTCCTACCTAACGTGATACGTAGTGAACAACATAATTTGCCACCCGCTATTGAGACGGTATTTGGATATGTGATTATGGGTACCGTACCTACGTCACATATTTCTCAATATACTACGTCTTGTTGTGCTGTTCTTCAAGAAAATAATATTGATTCTCTTCTCAAGCGATTTTGGGAGCTTGAAGAGATCTCCGCCCCGCCCTCGATGAGCCTTAAGGATCTCGAGTGTGAAGAACACTTCCGCACTACCACTGTTCGCGACGACAGTGGTAGATATGTTGTGGCGTTACCCTTTTGTGGTGACCCGTATTCGCTAGGCGACTCGTACGCTGCGGCGCTTAGACGCTTTCATTGTTTGGAACGCAAACTGGATGCATCGATCAAGTTGCGCGGCGCCTATAATGACGTCATGCGCGACTACATAGATAAAGTTGCAAGTTGCTCTGTCAGCTGATTGCCGCCAAATGTTTCTCAATATAGGCGTTCGTGAATCTGACCGTAGATTTCAACGGATTTTTTATCGTTTTAACAAAAATGAACCTTTATCTGTGTATCAGTTTAATCGTGTTTGTTTTGGACTCAAGTCCAGTCCATATCACGCGTTACGAGTTGTCCGCCAGTTGATCGCTGATGAAGGCGACAACTTTCCCGCCGCAGCGGCTGCCGCTACTTCCGCTTTATATATGGATGACATCGCTTGTAGTGTCACATACGCTCCGCAAGCAATTTCGCTTTGTGAAGAGCTTATTCAGCTTTTCAAGCGAGGCCAGTTTGATCTTGTCAAATGGACAAGCAACTATAAACAGGTTCTCGAGCACTTACCTAATTCTCATAAGGCTTCTCCAGACATTGAGTTTGAGAGGTCTGTACCGCATAAAGTTCTCGGTTTACGTTGGTATAAATCCAGTGATAGTTTTCTGTTTGATGTCGCACCACCTGATGATAAGTGCACCAAACGCACTATGCTGTCCACAGTGGCACGACTATGGGACATCATGGGTTTTGTGGCTCCCACAATTTTGTACGCCAAGCTCTTGATCAAAGAACTTTGGTTATCAAAGTGTGAGTGGGATGACGCACCTCCCGACCATATTGTCGCCGCTTGGAAACAATTTTGCATTGAGCTTTCCGCGCTCAATCAAATAACTATACCGCGGCATCTTGGGTTGGTCGATGGATGTACTATCAATTTAATAGGGTTTGCTGACGCCAGCGAACGCGCTTACGGCGGAGTCGTATATTTGCAAGTCCGCATTGGTTCTAACTACTCGGTGCAGTTAGTTTGTGCCAAGTCCAAGGTCTCGCCTGTCAAAACCATTTCGGTTGCGAGACTGGAGTTGTGCGCGGCCCTTCTGCTGTCTCAGTTGCTCCGCAAGGTTCAAGACACAGTTTCGCCCCACTACCCCATCAATAAAATATACGCATTTTCTGACTCCAAGGTAGTGCTCGCCTGGATTTATTCCTCTCCTCACCGCTGGCAGACTTTTGTCGCCAATCGCGTTACTAAATTAATAGAACTTGTTCCTGCTACTTGTTTTAATCACATCGCGGGCGTTGAGAATCCTGCTGATTGCCTTTCTCGTGGTGTTACTCCACTTAAACTTCTGCAACATCCTTTGTGGTACCGTGGACCTTCTTGGATTTCTCATGATCCGTCAGAGTGGCCCATACAACATTGTGACCACAGTGCAGAAGCCGAGGATGCACCCGAACGGAAATCTGTTTCTCACACCGTGATTGTTGAGGAAGCACAATCTCCGATCTATGCACTCGCGCTGCGCATGTCGTCGTGGTCTAAGTTACTACGCGCCATCGTTTATGTCTGTAGGTTTCTTAGGCAACTACCTAATGGGGCTTCTGTTTCGAGCTCTGATCTTGAATTCGCAGAGTATAAATTATTGCGAGTTGTACAGGCTGTTCACTTTAGTAACGACATTCAAAATTTAAAAAATAATGTATCTTGTTCTCCCGCGCTTCTTAAGCTCAAGCCGTTTCTCGATGAGCACGGCATTATACGCGTTGGCGGTCGTCTGTCAAATTCGGACGAACCATACAACTACAAGCATCCTTGCGTCTTACCGCGTCATGACCACGTTGTCGACCTTCTTGTTGATTTTTATCACAAGAAACATCTCCATGCCGGTCCAGAGTTGCTTATGTCCTTACTCAGGCATAAACATTGGGTTTTAGCTGCACGGCAAATAATTCGCCACAGAATACACAAATGTAACGCGTGTTTTAAATTTCGTCCTCGCCCGGTCTTTCCTCTCATGGCTGACCTTCCTAGCCAGCGCGTCAATCAAGTAGATAAGGCGTTCACACATACCGGTTGTGATTACGCAGGACCGATGCAGTACACGCCAGTGCGTGGTCGAGGTGTTAAAAGCCGTAAAGCCTGGCTGTGCATTTTTACATGTTTAACGACGCGCGCCACGCACATTGAAGTTGCGACGGATTTAAGCACGGTGTCATTTCTGGCAGCCCTAAAACGATTTCTTTCGCGACGCGGCCCTATACAATGTTTGTACACGGACAACGGCACTTGTTTCGTGGGTGCAAACTCTTATTTACGCGATCTTTATAAGTTTCTTAATAAAGAATATCGTACAAGTCTACAGGAAGAACTTTCCGTAAATCACATTGATTGGAAGTTTATTCCGCTATTCCGCCTGCTTCACCACATTTCGGTGGATGTTGGGAGAGCATGGTCAAAGTAATTAAAACGCATCTCTTCAAAATCGTAGGTCAACAGATCCTCTCTTATGAAGAGCTTTTAACTGTCCTTGCTCAAGTCGAGGCACTGGTTAACTCGCGGCCGCTCACAGCACTGAGTAGCGACCCTGCTGAACCATCCGCGTTAACTCCTGCGCATTTCTTGAACACAGCGCCATTATCGTCACTTCCCGCTCCTAAAGCAGACTCTTCTAGCTTGCTTCAGAGACATACTCTGCTCGATAATATCGTACAGTCGTTCTGGCGGCGCTGGCGGTCGGAATACCTTCACCAGCTTCAGGCTAGATCCAAATGGAATAGTCCTGCATCCCCTATACAGGAGGGTACGTTGGTTATTGTCATAAATGACAATTCTCCGCCGCTTTCATGGCCCTTAGCCATCGTTGAGAAATTGCATACATCTAAAGACGGTACAACCCGCGTTGTTACTGTAAAAACCGCGAAGGGTAGTTACGTGCGCCCTGTTGTACGTCTCTGTCCGCTACCGACTCAGTGAGATCTAGCCTGAAGTTGGATCTCCCTCTTAGTTTAGGTATTTAGTTAATAGTTTTCGCTATAATTGTTCCGCTAAAGTTAATTTAGATTAATTTAATATCATAACGCTGTTTTAGCTCGTGGATAGGTTATGCGGTAGTATACCTAACGTAGCTTATTTTATTTGTTTCCTTTTAAAGGCAACCCTTTAAAGCCGGGGGGAAATGGTAACGCCATCTCATTTTGAAATTTGGTTAAATAGTTTGTTCCCACATTTTGACGTTTACTGTCAGAACGGACGACCATTCCCTCTCCCTACCCCAAAAAAGCATGTCTGCCACGAATCTATGGCAAGCAATGACACCGCAATGACAGAACGTGTTAAGTACGCCTCTCCACGCGGACGTATTGTCGATGTCTTACCGTACTCCGCCGTCCGTGTGTTATACCGCTAAAACTCCGCTTATTTATCTATATAAATCGTGATTGAACTAAGATGAACCGCCCGCGGGTGTGATTGAGTGGTTTGGTGCATTCTGATATCAACACGTCGTGTACTTCGAAGCTCGAAGCAGGCAGGCGCCAGCAGGCGCCATCTTGAAGACTTCAGGTAAGACGTGCTTTTCCCTCATAATCCCTGAAACTCGGTCGCCCGTTCATCATCCTGTTCTTTCTAGGCGAAACCAGCCATCCTCAAAATACAGTCCACTTAAAATCAAACATTTTCAATTCGCCTACATAATTTGGTACATCTCCGTACCAAAAATGTTCCGAGCAAAGTTTTAGGTGACAGCAACGACATTACACGACTTTTTCGGAGTGCCGTACCACCGCGTTTAAATCATTTAATATTTATATTGGACTAGGGACTCTCGTAATTGGGCTCGTATATAATTGTACCCTAACTATAAAATAGCGCTGAATGCTAAAAGCCTGTCAAAGTCTAAGCTGGTTTTTTTAAGACCTTACTGAATGAACTTGTTTGGTGAGCTCCTTTAAAATTTATTTTTTGGTTTTTCAACAGAGCTTGGGACATTGGACATTGCGATTATGGGGAAGACAACCACAGACTTTAAGAGCACCTACAAGATTAAACTAAAATTGTATTAGTAAACTACAGTAAGTGGTTATCATATTTGTGTAGGTACACGTATCTACAATGTGTAACGGAAACCCCATACCTATCCAAAAGGGCTGAAGACAACATCTGGTATGGAGTCTCTATGCACAGTTTCAGCTCAAAATAACTGACTCAAAGAATTGATACCAAATTATCGGTTTCATATATTTCTTGAATACCAATCATAACAAACGTGTCACAGCACTAAGAGGGTCAATAACTTTCCACGTCACTTGCCAATAACACGATAATTCTCTTCGCTCTTCTTAATTTAAAAAATTCGGTCTCTGGTATCAGTGTATTGGTATTTGTAATAAGTTCTACACACGTAGACTTAGGATTACAAAACCCTTGCCATATCGTTTGTTATCATCCAAAGAAGCCATGCACTTGTTATGTATATACCCTTTAAATTACACGTTGTATAATACATGCATTTATGTAATGAAACACATCCCATTAAGACGTAACAAATGAATAAGTCCATTCGTGAAAGCCTCTCATACCGCGGTAATCCAACATATCTTCAACTGTATGAATAAATTCTCGCGTGTGCGGTTTAAAACCGTTTTATAACAGCAGTACTTGTACTGCATCATAAAGACTGCGAGGTAAAGCTCCCGTAAATCCTCTCACACTACTTATGCCACAGGAATGCAATGTGTAAATGCGGACTAACTTTTATTACTCGTAAACCTGATTACGAACAACTTTTAGCAAAGTTTATTACGTTTTTGGCGGGTTTTGTGTGTAACTAATTTCGAATTCCTTGGAATTGTACATATTTTCTTGTCTGAAGTTAAGGTAGACGTGCTACTACAAAAGAAATCAGGGAAATGAGTTGTACTACATTGTTTTGTTCAAATCATAAGCCCAACAGGAAGAAATATAACATCATTGAAATGCACTTTACATATTGAAGGATGTGTGTGAATAGCTCAGCTGAAAGCAACGTCAGCCTTTATTGATGGCTATCGAATATCATAACAATATGACAAAGTATTCTTAGTAGCGTTAATATTTAATTAATAAGTCTTTTATTTCGGACAAAATCATTATAAACTCAGTGCTACTTACAAATACCAGAGACAAAAATAACGAATTATTATTATACGGTACAGTAACATGCAATGCCTCAGCAGTATGGGGTTGTCCTACCTGTCCGCTAACTATTACTATTATTATTAACTACTTACGGCCCCTACAGCATCTTGAGCACTAGCTCAAGATGCTGTAGGGGCCGTAAGTATCGCTTACTTAATGTTCGCTTACGTGTTGTTGTATAGTACAGGCGGAGCACTGTATGCCCTCCGCGTGTAATTGACACACAGACTGTATGTATAAACTATAGAACGGCTTGTGAGTTCTATCTCTATCGGTTCGCCTGTTGAACTTTTTGCAAATCTGCGAGCCAACATATTACAGCGGACAGCCATTATTCATTTACCGGCTACCCCACCAAATTACCTACACGTTTGCTGCGTAGAGTTAAGCGTTCAACAAACAAACTTAATATCAATGCACCGGCTAATGCTGGTTAATACCGGTTAATTCCGGTTATGAGCAGCTTATAAGCTCCAGCATCGAGTTTCAAAGAGCTCGATATGCACGGTACACGGCGGTTCCCGTTTGGATTACCGCAATGAGCATTAGCGCTTTCCAATAAGTGTGGATAGTGAAGTTAGCTGTGTTTGAGATGCGCTTTGCTAAATGGTCTTTTTGTTGGTATGATGTTAGATACACTGATTATAATTTCAAGCAAAAAGTTGGATTAGTAGGTAACATGACCTGTAAGTATGTTTCGGTGTTTCTCTTCTGGGTGTTTTTCTTCTTGCTAGGAGACACCGGCCCCAACTAATTATACACGAAAAAAATTGACGTGTATGTCTTAGTGAATAACCAATTTGCAAAATAAATACTTACGAGGGAGCGTTTTTAAGTCCGCGGAATGGGAGGGTAAATGATAAAAATAGGTAATTATCGGGGTGGCCACGACTTCAGCCACTCAATATTAGTATAAATACCAGGTTTTGTCTTAATTGGGTCATTAGTATTTGAACTATCGTCAAGCAAACAACTCAATCGGGAAGAAAGTGTGCATTATGGAAAAAAATCGAGTATCGTGCCGTAATAAAGTTCCTTACCAAGCAAGGAGTCAGTTCAAAACATACTGGAAGAGATGGAATCCGTTTACGGGGACTCTTGCCCGGGTAAAACCATGGTTTACAAGTGGCACAGTCTCTTTAAACAAGGCAGGACCTCACTTGAAGAGGACCTGCGGCCCGAACGGGCGATCGAGGTGACTACTCCGGAAATCATTAAAAAAGTCGAAAAAATAATATTGGAAGATGCCAGACTATAGAATAAACAGCTTATAGAAATGGTTGGAGTATCGGATAGGATAATTTTCAAAATTCTACACGATCATCTTGGCATGACAAAGGTCAGTGCAAGATGGGTGCCAAGAATGCTTACGCCGTCTCAAAAACAACGCCGCGTGGAGTGTTCTCGCAAGTTTTTGGACCACTGTAACGAAGATAAGAATAGACTACTGAGTCGAATTGTTACTGAAGATTAAACTTTGGTTCATCGTTATGAGCCTGAGTCAAAACAGGACTCTATACAGTGGCACAAAAAAAACACGCAACCACCCAAGCAGTTTAAAGTGTCACAATCGGCTGGAAAAATCATGGCAACAGTGTATTGGGATTCGGAAGGGATCCTGTAGACCGATTATAAAGATAAAGGCGTTTCTATAACCGGAGAATACTATACTTTTATCCTCGATAGGTTGAAAGAAAGCATTAAAGAAAAAAGGAGGGGAAAATTGACCAAAGGTCTTCTTCACGACAACGCGCCTGTTCACAAGAGCCGTGTTGCGTTGGCTGCCCTGCATAAGGTGAGCTTCGATATTTTAGACCATCCACCCTACAGCCCAGACCTAGCTCCCAGTGATTATTACCTCTTTCCAAAACTGAAAAAAGAACTTCGTGGAAAGAATTTTTCAACTGATGAAGAAGTGAAGGATGCGATTTCAGCTTATTTAAAAAAAAAATATGATGATATACATAAGCTAATTGAAAGATCTGAAAAATGTGTTAAGGTAGCAGGTGAATATATTGAAAAAGAAAAATAATTTAGTATTTTTATTTTCACTCCTTGTCCTCCATTCCGCGAACTTAAAAACGCCCCCTCGTATGTTATCATTAATCATCATGTCTTATACCTAATGGAAGAATGACAAGTATTCGAGATCCATAGGAGTCCTACAAAAAGCACACGCTAGGAACCTTTTTCATTTAAATTGGTATAGACAAACATCCCGACCATAAACAACTAACTGTATGCCTAACAATATACAGGTGTCTCAAAAGGAAGTTTATATTTGTTTAGCTTACTTCGTAAACGCAACGATTTGGCGGGGTACGAGAGATATGTAAACGCGAGGTTCTCGTCACTTCAATGATCCGCTAAGAATTCCTCTCATTCGGAAACAGGTAAAAAAGTTTGAAGAGACCGGGGTTCAACACTAATTAAACCAAAACCTGAGTACCCAAGGTTATTGAGAGTGGAAAAGACCGGAAACCGGTCTGTTCCTGAATCCCGACTTCTTCTTTCGGAAGCGTGCAAGTGCTTTGAATGCGCATAGATTTTATCGGTACAGCTCATTTTGCATACGTATCTAAAGCACTCATACCTAAAAAAATTTAGCTACAAAAGCAGATTGTGTAAATCAATATTTTTTTAAGTGTTACCGTGGAGTTTCTTGCCGGTTCTTCTCGATAGAAAACGACCAATTTCGAACCGTGCACTAACTTCTAACGTTTTATGAGAGCCCCATATAACCCTAGGGTATGTGGAATAAAATAATTTTGATTTTGCTGCATCCCTTTAAAATTCAATTGGTGGAATTGGAAAAATTTATTCGCACCCTAGTCGCAGAATTAGAATTTTTGTAAAATTTGCGTACGCACAACGGGCGATTTGCTAGCGAAAAACGCTTCATAGCGACTAAATTCCCAAGAGGCAGGCTACCGATTGACATAATTATGCATCCCTCCTAATCATTGCTTTCACAAAGTAAGCTAAACAAATATAAACTTTCTTTTGAGACACCTTGTATCATATGTACTACAAAAATTTGTTCCGTTCAAGAATGGTTCCCACAGCGCAGCAGCCAATAGCTCCACCACTGCGCTAACCAGCGTCAACATAAGAAGCTATTTGACATATCCTTTTTCAATTGTCGATATGTCAACACAACCTCCGCCACAAAATGCGGGTGAGCATCTCTTTTTGGAAATTAACCTAAATCATGTGAAAATTCTTCTTGGTGTTTATTACAGTCCTTCTTCACGTGTAAATTTCTTTTCCTCCTTTGAAAAGATCCTTGAAGATTTAACTCCTTCTTACAGTCATACAATAATTATGGGGGATTTCAATACTTGCTTATTGAAAAATGATTCTCGTTCTTTATCATTTCAGTCAATACTTCAGTCGTCAAACATGGCTGTCCTTCCTTCAAGTGCCACACACCACTTCCCAAACCGTAATCCCTCTCTTTTGGATCTTGTAATTGTCTCCACTACACATCATGTCAGTAAGCATGGCCAATGCACGGCTGACATGTTTTCCTATCACGATTTAATACACCTTTCCTACAAGATTCGCCCTCCCAAGGCCAAGCCTAAAACTCTTCTGTTACGCAGTTTTAGTGGTATGAATGTTGATAATCTCCAGGCGGATGCAAACAACATTAATTGGACCTCTCTTGTCGCTGTTGAATCGGTCGATGACAAAGTGAACCTGCTTACGGATAATCTGGTAAAACTTTACGACATTCATGCTCCTATTCGTGCAGTCAAATTAAAGCATCTTCCAGCACCATGGTTGACAGATGAAGTGAGAGCTGTCATGCACAAGAAAGTAGTATGTAAGTCAAAATTCAGAAGCCGACCCTCACCATTAAACCGGGAGATGTTTGTGAATGCACGCAATCGCAGCAATAGGGTGTGTAGGGATGCAATGCGCCGACATATTCATGATTCTGTTGAAAACGGTGATCCAGCTAAAGTCTGGAAATTTCTCAGATCAATGGGAGTTGGAAAATCACTCCAAGAATCGATTCCTAAAGACCTAGACATTGATCTATTGAATCAACACTTCTCATCCTCGTCCTACTGCAATGGGACATTGAAGGCAGCTACTATAAATTATCTTTCTAACCTTCCAACTCCGGATCACTCCGCATTTAATTTTAGTCAATTTTCTGATTGTGATGTTAAGAGCATACTTTCAATTACATCTAACGCGGTTGGCAGCGACTGTGTCAGTCGGAAGATGATACTTCCTGTCCTCAATGAAATCCTTCCTATCTTGACCTATATCCTTAACCATTCTATTTCTAATGGTGTCTTTCCATCGGCATGGAAAGAGGCCAAAATTACTCCTTTACCCAAAAAATCAAATCCTACCTCTTTTTCAGAATATCGACCTATTTCCATCCTACCTTTTCTCTCTAAAGTTCTTGAACGCCTTGTCCACAATCAGCTTAGCGCTTTTCTTTGCAAGAATAGTCTGCTGAATCCTTTCCAATCCGGATTTCGTCCTGGTCACAGTACTACTACCGCGTTAGTTAATGTAACTGATGACATACGGATGGGCATGGATAAAGGAAATATGACGGTTCTCTGCTTGCTTGATTTTAGTAACGCTTTTAATACCGTCGATTTCGATATTCTGCTCACTATACTTCGCTCCATTAACATATCTCCAACAGCGATTGACTGGTTTCGTATTTACCTGTATGGCCGCCGGCAACGTATTTGCATAGATGAGTCCTGCTCTTCATGGTGTAGTACTGCAGCCGGTGTTCCTCAGGGTGGCGTGTTATCTCCTTTACTCTTAGCAATATTCATAAATTCTATTTCCAAAAAACTTCAATCCTCCTACCACCTTTATGCTGATGACTTGCAAATTTACAGACAAGCGCCTTATACTGATTTAGATGCTGCAATAAGTATGATAAACCAGGACTTGGCTTCAGTTTGCGAATGGAGTGAGGCACATGGTTTGCAGGTTAACCCGTTAAAGACCCAGGTCATTGTAGTCGGCAGTTCTAGGTTGGCATCTAAGGTAAACTGGTTCTAAGGTAAATTTGCTTCTGCCTGTTCCCTACGACGGTTGCGTAACTTTCTGCCAACTGACACTAAAATTGCGCTAGCATAGTCTCTTTTACCTTACCATCCTAGACTACGCTGATGTCAGTTATCTTGATCTCAGAGGCACAACTTGATAAACTTGAACGACTTCAAAATTTTTGCATAAGATTAATTTATATTTGGTTTGCGCAAATATGATCACGTATCCGAATTTCGTACGAAACTCAAGTGGCTTCCTATACGTCTTCGCCGAAACTTACACATCTTGTCTCTGCTCTACAGTATTTTGTTCAATCCTAAGACCCCCTCTTATCTTAAAGAACGTTTTAAGTTCCTCCATGACACACATGCTAAATTTCTGAGGTCATCGGAAAACTTGAGGCTAGAGGTACCGAGTCACTCCACCAATTTCTTTGGTAAGTCGTTTGCAGCTCAAGCAGTACGACTGTGGAATACTCTTCCCGTGTCAGTAAGACAAGCACAAACCCTTCCTTCTTTCAAAAATATGGTAAAAGATCTCTATCTCTCTCTTTAATTTGTTACTATTTTTTTATATAACTCAGCTTTGTTCTTTTTATGTATGTATATGTATATATGTATTGAGTATGTAGGTTATTACTTATTTATTGTATATAAGTGAATAGTACACCATGGACTACCCGCGTATTTATTTTCTCCTTCTGTGTCAAATCCATCCAAAGGTTGTCTGTAAAAGATCGCTTTTAGCGATAAGACCGCCCATTGTAACACCCTTTGTAGTTCTTTTTAAGTCCTTATTTAAGTATGTTATGGTGTACAATAAAGAGTATATCTATCTATCTATTTTTAACGATAAACTACGTGATGGATTTACTATGTAGAGCAATCAGGTACAGGCGAACGTGAGAAGGGATTGTTATTACCTATGACGTAAGGAAAACATCGTGAGGAAACAGAATCGGCATGTCCTAGAACCAAAATCCGAATACCTACATGCTACGTCCATCAACCCACACGGGGTTCGCGAGGTGGATTACGGCCCCGGGCTCATATATATTTAGAGAGGGGGCCTGTACGTTAGGTTATGACGTAGGTACAAGTAACTCACACAAACATTACTATATCACAGCCTTGGTACAATATCCGGCCATAATGAAGATCAAGCACTGCGGAATTTGGTCCACTCGGGTTCTTGACATTCTGTTTGTAGTAACAATTAATATTTCTCTTTGCACAAGGAACTCATGTTTGCATCAAAACGGTAGGTAAGTACAAATACCCCAAAGCTTACATTTTCTGTGTTGTGGTGCCCACGTGTTAATTGAAGTGGGAAGTTTCTGTATAACAACATGCTTAAGATATTTTGTATAACCCTTGCCTATATTCACATTTTGTGTATAAAGACTTTTATTACTTGGAGAAGCAAGGCGTAAGGAAGCATGACGTGAATTCTTCGATCGATAAAAAGCGTTCTTTATTAATGATCGAAGTGTAGATCCTACTAACTTTCTCTAGTGACTAAGCAACACTTGCTGAGGTCGGTCCGTCAATGAGTGACCATCTTAGTGTATCGACCTACACCGAACCTCCAGGCCTCAGAAAGCACGTTAAGCTGATGGTCTCGGCTGTCATTTGTCAGAAAAACTGACATTGCAGTCTTGCGAAGGAGTATCCTATTACCCAGTTACTGTTAGTACTCCCTGCTTGGGCGGAACACCGTCGTGTCCTCGTAGAGGCGGTCGGCGTCGGCAACCTCTCGCGCTCTGCTCTGGTTCAGACCATGGTGCAGAGCGAGGGCACCATAGGTGCGGGCCTGCGGACGGCGAGCAGGGGTCGCTCACCGTCCGGTAAGGACCGGGCCCGGGTCGGCGGCGCGTCGTGTTCCACGCGCGCTTCTAAGAGCTGTCAACACCAGTGACGGGGCCTCATAGGGCCATTGCCTGCCGGGGTTTGCGGGAAAGTTTTATCGAGATACCGCGGCCCCGGAACTTTAGGGCAGCCGAAGGAACAGGGTGGGTTTTTAGTCAGTAGAAGCCTGACACACCCTTCCGCTTAACCCAGAGCGGAAGAAGTCATTCGAAGATTTTCCCATCCATAAAAAAAAAGTTACTGTTAGTACTCAGTAGCACTCGGTTAGACTGGAAGCAGCCCCCCACATAGTTGGGAAAAGGCTAAGCGATGATGCCTTTCCTTAGTGACTTATGCTGACATGATATCCGTACAGATTTATTATTGAACTGTTGTTTTGTCATTTGTTAAATCTATTTTTGTTTTTTTTATGGAATTTTAATAATGTGAATTGAAGAAAAGGTACTGAACAGATTATATTCTATTCTAGTTTGTGAGGATGGATATATAGATGTATGGATGATTGTTACTCTTTCACGTAAAAACTACTGAATGGATCTTAATGAAATGACAATGCCAGATCCTGACCCAGTCATGGTTACCATTTACAGAAAAAGTAAAATTATGAAAACAATTATGACGAATAAAGAACCTTTTCATAATAAATTGTTTTTCTTTAAAGTTGTGGTTTATAATTTTATGAAAAAAGGAATTAATGACGCACCGGCAGCATTTTTCGATGATGTCTTAATTACTTTTGAAGATTAGATAACAAATAAATCATCTATAGGAGGAGCGGAAGGGGGTGTCCGACTTTTACTGACTAAAAACCCACCCTGCTCCTTCAGTTGCCCTTGCGTTCCGAGGCTGCACTATCTCGTTAGAACTATCCCACAACCCCGTAAGGCAGTAGCCCTATCGGGCCCTATCAGATTGCTCTTTGAGGCGCGTGCGGAACACGGCGCGCCGCTGACTCGGGCCTGGTCCTTAACAAAATCCCACCTAGGTTGCCATAATTCCAACATTTATTTTAATAATTATATAGCTACACCACCTAACCTATAAATCAATGTCATAATTGTTTTTATTTGTAAACAATAACCGCAAGTTTTACAGGTTTCAGGACAAATGTTTAGTTATCAGTTATAAATATACAATAAGATGCTGCATATTGCATGCTTGTAAATGATTTTATTGAGTGGGGCATAGGTCTATTGAGTATCTGGCATTATCCTTTGGTAAGTTTTTATCCCGGAATTCCCGCTGGATCGACTGTAAAAACCAACAACGACCTATTTCATAAGAAACGACCAATTTAATCCGTGCTCCTCCTTCTGCAGTTAAAACGTGAAATTAAATATAATTCAATTTAGTCTACGTACGTTTTAATAAATAATTATTCTCGTTGAAGTCACATCTCTCGTCCTACTATACATTTTGGTATATAGATAATAATAATGATAGAACCAGGGAGATAATTATTTGCATCAATCGAGTACCAATTTGGTCAAAACGCTTCGTCGACATATCCTACATAAGGTTCTTTTAGGATAAAGATGATAAACTATATAAAGTTATGAGGCCTAAACACCAATTTAGTAAGGATTTTCATCCTCGAAAAATATGGAAATAGGACGAAAATCACTAAAGTAATGGGCAATTATCTAGCGCTCCATAATAATTGCAATTTGTATCGTCGTCGGGCCAAATTGCTTTAAATCCTGTTATTGCAGGTCATAAAGATAAAAATAAATTACCTTCTTGAATTCTGCTACTTTTTAAGCGGGGAAATTTCAGTTCTGACGTTAATAGACGGAAAATAAATGTTGTGGGCGTGGAAAAATAAGCGAATGTAGTATCAAAGTATCCACTCTGATATTACTGAGAGAATGCTTTAGAGGTACCTACACCGTTCGTACATTTACTTATTTTTGCATCCACATTCAAAGATATTGTTCCACATTTTTGGGGTTCCGTATATCCAAATGACAAAAACTCTTAAAAGTGAGAGTGGTACCACTCGTATGACAGTCACAGCCTATTTGCTGCGATCTTACGGATAACGTAAAAAGATTTATTTTGAATATGGAGTCAGTTTTGGGGGTGGCATTAGTGAGAAAATAAAAAATAATATATTTCAATTGAAACGACTAATTATGAGGGCTATAAATACATGTAGGTATGTACTTATATTCTATAATTTAATGGTTGTATAGAGACGAAATTTAAAATCCCACTTTTATCATTTACATTCACTATCCGCTATAATGAGCCTTGATTACTGAAAAAGATCAGACAAATTATTCTTTAATAAGAAAACCTGTGGAGGGAAAGTAGACCATCTTACTTTCCGTCCACAGGTTTTGAAATTGAAACCCATTTATTCGGTGATAAACACACACAACAACAGAAAATTACAAACATAAAAAAAATAACATTAAGAATTTCGCTGAGCAGTTTGCGCGCGACTGGCACTTGGCCGCTTTTTAATAGAAATTCTCACTACATTTACATAGTTATTGCAAGAAGTAGATACTAGATAACAGTTCAGCTCATTAGCAACTGCACGAGTACTTTGTGTTTATATTTTACTAGCTTTTGCCCGCGACTTCGTTCGCGTGGGATGTTTTTCCCGCGTAATTCCTGATCCCTTGGAAATTCCGGGATAAAAACTATGTCCTATATCCTTCGCAAGGTCCTAAACTATTCCCATGCCAAATTTCAGCTCAATCGGTTCAGCGGTTTAGGCGTGAAAAGGTAACAGACAGACAGACAGACAGAGTTACTTTCGCATTTATAATATTAGTATGGAAGTATGGATTGATATTTGCTTGACCTCCATAGTCGCACCGTTTACCTATTTATACATATATCAATAAAATGTGAAAACAACAGCATGTGAACGTTTAATTGACGCAATTATATATATTTGTAAGCCAAACGTCGAAAAATCAGAGATGAAGTTAATGAGCAATGGGCTTGCGTACGGCGGCGATCAGGGCAGTCAGGACAATCGTAACGTGCCGTGTTCCACGTGCGCCTCAAAGACCAGTCAGCAGCAGTGACGGAACCCAATAAGAATGATCCTATTGAGCCCAATCACTGCTGCTGCCATGAGGCCTGCCGGGTTGGGGAAATAATCTAACTAGATACCGCGGCCCCGGAACGAGAGGTTGATTGAAGAAACAGGGTAGATTTTAAGTCAGTAGAAGCCTGACTCTCCCATCTGCTTCACCCCAAACGGGAGAAGACATTTGATGATTTACCTCAGAAAAAAACACACCTAAGCTCACAAACCAATGTATTACATGACGTATTAGAGACAATATTAATGTGAGCACTGGCATCATCTTGAAATTAAAGCAACGCGTTACCATGTCGGTTTTCAACACTCAAGAAAGTTGCAGCATCAACTAGTTCGGGAGTCGTACTCTTAGCTGCGCGACTTTGTACATTTTACAAGTAAACAAACTTGCTAACTAAGCAGGAACAGTTTCAGTAAACAATGTGCTCTTTAATTTCTAGTAAAGTTGCTAAGTGAAGGTAGGTAATACGTTACTTGCTGCAAAGTTCAACGTGAAATATTGTTCAGACTCCGTGCTGAGCGAATCAAATTTGTTTTCGATGAGTTGTGTTAAATTGTTTTGACTATACGCCTAGAGGCGATGAGTGGGGTTTAAATATTGTTAGTGGCGGAAAATCGATAGTCATGGATTAGTTTTCCATATTAATTTATTATGAAGTTGGTAAGTGCGTAATACAGAAATTGGGAGATTATAATTACATCTTCGTCCTCCGGCTCCTACGTGACCATCATAAACTACCCCAAGGGTTTGTAGGTGCTCCTGGGATAAAGAGTACCTATCCTATGTCCTTCTACAAGGTCGAATCTATTTCTATATCAAAATTCATCAAGAGCATCGCAAACAGACTGAAAGCAGTTACTTTCACATTAGTAGTACAGCAGTAAGGGATTTTGTTATTTCTTCTACGTCATTCCAGAGAATAACAAAACAGTTGAAGGTGAAGCACGCTTACCTAGAAGTCACTCTTGACTTTGAGATTACCAAGTTATAGTTATCAGGTTTAACAGCAAATAAATTAAACATTCTAAATTTTATTTCATTTCATCATGCTCAAAGTAATCATTAAGCTCCGTTTCACTTTCCCTAATTTACGATCTCTAATGAGAACGTATGAAACATGTAACGCTCTCCCCAAATTCCCAAACCGATATTGAAAAGCGTTTCTTCAGTGAAATGTATCGAATTGCTTGCAAATTAACAATTTTCAGATACGACGCGGATCGTTTAATATCAATAACTATTACAAAAAAGTAGATAGGTATATACCTAAGTACCGTTCTTAAGGTTTGCCTTAGGGACGGTTTTATCATGATCAATTATGTTTATTAATGACGAGTTCTGCCCGCGACTTCGCTCGCATGACAAGGTTTTTTTTATCAAAATTAATTTAAGACAACGTAGCTTTATACTAGTGAATGAAGTTTTGAAATCGGTCCAGTATTTTTTGAGTTTAGCCATTACAAACAAATAGCTATAACGTAGGGGTATTTAAGTCAAGAGTGAATAGGTAAGCGTACTTTATTTTCGACCACATCATCACTTACCATCAGCAGAGATGGTGCTCAAACGCGAGTCTATTATCAATAAAAAATAAAAATCCAAATTTTGCTCTTTATAATATTAGTGTAGATGACAACCTGCACAGACGGTCGATGGCCCTTTATCCCATAAAGAGCCATCGACCGCACGACCCCCGCGTAGAGCCTCCGGCAGGAGGCGTTTGGCCCCCTCAGATTGGGCAGGAGCCGCTTAAAGGCACCCCAGCCCTCTCCATTTTTAGGGCCAAACGACGGAAGTGCTCCGCGAAATTCCATCGGCTATCTAGGACGAGCCGCAGGTACTTCATCGTCGATCCGACGCCGATGTGAACCCCTCCCACCGTTATTTAGGAACCCGACTGTGGCGCGTTCAGAGGCCGACATTGCTCTGGCACCCTTGCCACTTTCTTTATTCAAAGCATCCTATACCGGCAGCAAGTTTTATGAGATTCAATATTAAGTAGTTTAATACTAACACCTACTTCGTAAATATTTAAGCACATATTGTATTATTTTATGAACTAATGCCATCAAGTTATGAGTATGACAGACCAATTCAAAATCACAATACGAAACTGATAATGACATATTGATATTTATTTTTCAAATTGGTTAATTAAAAAGAAGATTTCTATACGTGTTTTTGTTTCATTTTAAACTAGTATTAAGAAATTTATTTATTAGATACCAAAATAAAACATTGAATTTTAAAAAACACTGCTAAACCTAACTATGTACATAAAAAAATTAAACAAAAAACAAGCTTAGGCGTCAAAGTACTCCTCCACATCGCTGTCGTCCGGAAACGTACCCAGAAAACTGACAGCATTGCCACGTTGTATGGCAATGCTTATTCTTTGGGCAAAGAACGAGCCAGCCCTCCGGTCATGCAAGGAATCGATCAGCCGGCGAGTTAATTCCTTATAAAGGAGACGCGCACTCGTGGCCCATGACACATTTCGATCCCAAACGGCACAAAACTGTAATTACTAGAAAGGTTACAGTATTTGCGCCGTTTGAGGGCCTCTGCAGTCGCGGCTGCTGCATCAGCACAGCTCGCCGTACTTGGAATATGAGATGGCGCAAGAATGTCGACTAAATTGCGTCCCACACTAGAGGCCTACCCATCTTCCAAGGCACCAACGTCATACCATCTGGTCTCTTCCCATCGTCACGTACTAAGCTGCTTGGTTCTAATATCGCAGGTGTAATGGCGGTGGCAAGAGCTCGACTAATAATGTCATTGATGCTGGCGTGCCGAGCCCTGCGCCCTGCACTCTTGCAACAGGACAGACCATGGTGCCCGAGGCTGTCAACATCTGCACCGCAGTGGCACCGATGTGGAGCAACACAAGGTACGCCTAAGCATAAGCATGTAGCGACCCTAAACGATGCATCCAGCATCCAAAATTGTGCCAATGGTGGATGACGGGAGTGCTTGAAGCCATAGACCCGACTCCCATTCTCCCACAGCCAACAGACGAGCTCGCTCAGCAGTATTTGAAGACGTATTAATTAAGTTATTCCGTAAAATTCTGCAGTCTTTGGGAAGACAGTTGTCGGGCAAATCCATGTTGGGACAAGTCATCTTCCAAGCGTTCAAAGCATCGGACAAACACGGTCAAAATTAATTAATTAACTAGTATCATTTATATCATGTTGCATTAATTTATTTTACTATAAATTCAATAGATCAAAATCGAAATCCAATTTCAATTTCAATATGGCGGGCGCCATCAATCAGTCGAACGTTTCGTTACATTCAAAAATTACTCGTGAGCGTTTGAATCGCGTTCGATTCAAATACTTCGCAGTTTATCGAATAAAATGCGAGTAATCCTACCATGTCGCGACACAATAGAGTCGGGGAGGCATTCAATGTATTCAGTAAATCTTCGTATAGCGTGCGGTGTCAGATGCAGAGCGCTGTGCAGGACTGAATCGATGTTTAGCAAAATCTGTATTCGCTTATTGAAATGGGAATCGAGGATTAATACTATTGCGATTGTTGGGTTCTGTGAAAGCAGTTTGCAATGAACGGTCAACTGGTTTTAGAGTAGACTGTCGTACAGATAATTATGACATAGTTAGGACATAAATACAACAGACACTTACAGTTTTAGAAATTCTAGAAAATGTGTGAATGAAAGGGAAATGTCCATTTGATAAAGTTTTGACCAAGTGACGCCCACAAAAGAAACAAATTGCAGGCATAAGGGTTGACATCATAGATACAGAAACAAATACTATTTTTTACATAGAACTCGGTTGGACTTTTATAAATCATAATATAAAAATTCTATTTTAACAAAAAACTTTTTTATATATTTTAGTAGCTACCGTAACGTTACAGTTTCCCTGGGTAGAGGGAAATGTAAGGTTGCAATAACTAATTAGGAGGAAGCACGTTTTAATAGGGAATATGACCAGGAAAAGAGTGAAGAAAAATTAACAGGATTTATAAAACAAATAATTATAAAAATTGCTGGAGACACGGTACCCTAAGAGCACAGGAAATGACGGAGATTGCGATCCGAACGAAGACTTGGCTGCAGGAAGGCTGGCCTTCAGTCGGATGGCCTCAGTTTTCCTTCTTCCTTCTCTCCGGCCGTAGTAGTGGGACGGGGGATGATCAGGCTCCGTCGATGCAGCAGTCGGATGGTGATGGTGGAGAATTCGGAGGATGTCTACATGTCTGGAGGTCCGGGCCACGGATCGTATATTAGAAGATGACCATCTCACTTCGATGGCTATTAACAGTAGTCTTGGTGACTTTTTCTCTGTTTGAGCTCCAGGCGTAGTCTTCTCCCCAGTCATCTCTCTAGTTAAATCGACTTTTACGCATTTGAATGAGGTTCTAGAATGAAAAGAGAAATAAAAGTAGTTTATCACGAGGTACAATATCAGTTACATATTATGCGACCTAACCTAGCTCCAGCAATGAATTAAGAAGAAAAACTAGTTCTGTCACTAATGACTTTACAAAAACGTAAACAAACAAAGTATTGCATAAAAAATAGCTTAATATCAGCATTTATGAAATTATAAACTAATAATGATGTTATAACGTAATTATCAAAGCCCTATAAAAAGGAAACATTACTCTACGCAATATAAGTTGTTGAGTATGTAACTTGTATGTTTTTATAATTAACTTACTTGCTGTGGTGCAATCCATTGCTGAAATATAGACCGAACTTCCACATTGCTCAAGGTAAATCTCTTAAGTCATCGTGTATCCACGCCACAATTGACACAGAGATGACTCCGTGGTAAACTGATAAGTTTGTGTAAATCAGGTTCCATAATCGTGTCAAATCCTTCGTGAAAAACAGGTACGGTCTGCATTGGCAGGCTGGTGTCGTCGTAGAAGCCAGTTACAGAACCCAATGTAAAGCCAAGGTCATCATCGGGAACGATTACAGGGTCCATAATCGTAATCAAAGTCGTCAGAATATCAAATAGAAAAACGCAGTAGAAAAGAAATCACGGTTCACAAAGAAACAGAACCATATTACTTTACTCTTTGAACAGAACTAAACAGGCCTGCGACAGCATAGTACCAAAATCTGCGTTATAGCACTACTGTCGCCGGCAAGGCAACCATGTTTTTGGCAGCCATTTTGTCAGTAAAACTGACCAAAGAGAATGTAATACACTATGTTTTAAAACTGTGTGTGACAGATAACAGATTGGATTTTCCGTCATTCGCATAGTGTATTACATACTCTTTGATTCGCATAGATGATACATATGTCATTCGTGTCGAAGCTCGTGTGCTGCCGGTTTGTTTACTAGTCATTCTCCTCGCTGTATTGCTTAAGTTGAGATGGATTCCAAGTTCCTTGCTCAATACGAATTATACTGCAGTGCTCTGGTGCTTTGGTTCGCGGCCATGGCTCCTATCAAATGCTGTGTTGTCGGTTGTATTTCAACCAACAAAACTCATCCACCGCCTTTATAATTTACCTAAGGACGATAAACTTAGGGCTTTGTGACTGTCGTTTTTGGTATCAGTGAATTCCGAACTTCTTGGTCTATCAAAGTATCAGTTAGTGAATAAACGTGTGTCCCAAAAACACTTCGACAAATACCAACTGGATGGCGAGGGTAATCGTCTCAAAGATGGTTATCCATGTCGTTTTTCCACTGAAGAAGTAGAGCATGGGGTGCCTTTATCTGTATTAATGTGTTTGTAATTATTTACAAGTGTAACATCCAGTTGATCATTTATATTCAAGAACTGCAGATATGTATGCAGATCCTCCTGCATCTTCATCTCTCAATACAATACAGGTAATATTTTTTAACAACTTTTAATTTCTTATCAAGAATATTCTATCTATACTAATATTATAAAGCGGAAAAGTTTGTTTGTTTATTTGTTTGCTTGAACGCGCTAATCTTCGAAAGTACTGGGTAGATTTGTATGCAATTTGTTATGGAAGTAGCTTGAAGCTTGAGGAAGGCTACTCTTTACGCGACTGCAAAAAAGGAGAGTTATGTTTTTACCGTGATAGAATCCACGGGAGCGAAGCCCCGCGCGAGTACTAGTTTATCATATAAATATGATCACTTAAAAACCATAAAGTTAAATATCTGCATAAATATGTTACAAAATACAAATATACATTTGTATACTTAAGTAGGAATTGATTCTGATCAGAGCCGTTATGGTGTGCTTATTGTTATTGATTTTATTTTAGAGATGTCAAAAACGAAATTTTATAAACAAT
Source organism: Tholera decimalis (assembly GCA_943138885.2). Classification (NCBI taxonomy): domain Eukaryota; kingdom Metazoa; phylum Arthropoda; class Insecta; order Lepidoptera; family Noctuidae; genus Tholera; species Tholera decimalis. Next base: position 43,306,299 of record OW964550.2, on the reverse strand, counting down.
ACTGAAAAAACTATGCTTTTAGAAATAGTGTAATGGCAAATGTTAGAATGTTGCTCAGGATCCCGAAATAGTTACCTGATTCGTCTTTACTTAGAATTGAATTTTTCATCTATTTACAGACACATCTGTAAATAGAAGAATCTGTGAACCACAGATTCGGAAAAGAAAAAGGAGGTGTACAAGAAAAAATTGTGAAGCAGATGTGTGCACCACAACAATTGCCTTCAAGAAATACAAAGCCCATAGGATAAGAGGAAAAACAAATAAAAAGTAAAATCTGAAAACTCGTTTTATTTTTATATTTCTTTCGTTAAATTCGTATCCATTGGATTTAACGAAAGAAACAGTGAACCTTGCAAATAATAAAATTAACCCTATAAGAATTAATTATTCATGGCGCATCACTATGCAATCGATATTTCGATATCGATCGATGGTTATCGTGACGTTTATAGTACGCTGTGGGTCATCACTAGATGACATTACGACACTAGCGCTTGGCGCATATTTTTGGAACTAGACGTACCATATTACTGTCCTGTCTCTGACTTATTTAAAGTTATCTGTGGAACTAAACAAAATGTAAAATGTCAGTTGTCAATCACGATTTTTTTGACGTACGGATGACGCTAGGAAATCAATTTATCGAAAAATCTATATTTTTGAGAAACTGGAAACACGGAATCGGTTAAATGGTTCGTATTTAGAAGCTCGATAGTGGACAAACCTTTTTTGTCTCTAAATAAAATTATAAAAGCGAAACAACTACATAATAAAAGTAGATTTTTCATAAATCGATTTTTGGAAACCGGTATTAGTGTATCGTTTTTTTTTTTTTTTCAGTAAGTTTCCATCCCTACTTTGACAGGATTGACCAGTGACCGGAAGGGTAAATAAGGCAATAAACGATTGAGTTTCTTGAATAAATCGGCTTTTAATTCCGGAGTTTTCATTACCAATAAATAATAGCAATATTTTAGTTACTAAATGGGTATTTTTTTCGTATTTATCACATTGATTGGCAAAACATGGCCAAGAGTTTCCCTTTGTGCCATAGAAATGATGAAAATTATCAATTTTACAGAAAATGTTGTAATGGTCTCGTCATTTAAAAATGTTTCGATTTATCATGGGGAAACGTCGACGAAAAAACTTATATTTGTACGCTATTGAACAATGTACGTGTGCTGTCTATATTAGGTTCAAAGCTAACAGTGTGCTTTACTCACTTACCTAACTCACTTACGAACGACAAGGTTTTGCACTCAAGAAAGAATGATTAATACGCGGCGGTCGAAATGAGAGCAATAACCCACCCAAGCCCTTCATAGGGGGAAAATGTATTTGTTTAAACGCCCATCTATCATATTCCCTACAAATGCATTGGAGTTCACTAAGTTTAAGACTTTAATTTACATAACCGAATGTTGGTAATGTTATTGGCACATCTAAAGAAGTTATGACTGAATTTAAATGTGAAGTGGCTAGCTTGAATATAAAGCATGTATTAAAAAAGACCGGCCAAGTGCGTATCGGGCCACACGCAATATAAGGTTCCGTAATTTACTACAACGCCAAGTGTGAGTTGGATTACCTGACAGAGAGTTCCATACCATGCTCTAACAAAAACAACTCTGTTTTAAAGCGAGTAGAATACAGTTGGTTGACTATATTATTCGTAAATTTGTGAAGCTAACTTAGGTCTGACAGTTTTCAGAAATATTTCACATAGGCAGCCATAATAAAACAAGCCTATAATGTTCCCAGTGCTGGGATATAGGCCTACTCTCTATAATAGGGAATGTAATGGGCCATAATCCAACAAGCAGACCAAGTGCTGATTGGTAGTTAACGCTTGTGATTAGATTTCTGGACATACCGGTTTCTACATGATGTTTTCCTTCATTGCTTTGAGATCGGTGATCGTATTTGGTGATCTAAGTACATTTGTTCCTACCTGGGTTGCAATCCGACCTTTTTGACCTAGAACTCGTAAGTAGCGACTGTAACCACTGAGCCAGCACCGCACGTAGCCGACGTTATACATCACACATCTCATAGTAATATTCCAGATGCCGTTGAACAAAGTCAAATTCACGTGACATTACATGTTTATATCATATTATTATTACGTTGAGGTTGTCTAGAGGTTGCAAAGCACAATGACAAGTTGATAACTCTTCCAAATTAAATTTAATATTCACATATCACACGACGCCTAAGTACCCTAAAACGAGACATATCAGGCGCGACTGAAACTTGTGAAAACTTCAAGCCTTAAAGAACCGCGATTTGAAGCTACTGGTAATAATTTTCAGATGTTACAACGTTAGTAGATCATCTAGCTTGAGGTAACTAGTCTAGACAGACTTCCAGAAATTGGATCAAAGAAGTTATGGATTAATGCACTAAAACCAAAGTTGAATTATGAAGTCAGCACACTGCATGTGGGGTAAACAAATTTGCTAGGTACTGATTGGCCTGGATGTAATATACGAAATTGAAGCCAAGCTAAGTATTCAGAGCAAATCCAAAAAAATAAGAATCCTAACATGTCGGACAGGGTTTATTTGGAAGGTCAAAACCAAATAAGTATGCAAAAGACGTGTATAAAAAATCCGTTAATTATAGATTTAAAGATCAAATTAATAAAAAAAGTTCTAAGATATCTTATGCCTTAGCCAAGCAGACGAAGTAGGTTTCAGACTCAACTACAACAACTAGGTTTCAACAAATCCACTTTTAAGTCTACATCATTAAGCGCTAAGTAACAAAGTACCGTATATTCAAAGGAGATAACTATTCGTCCATTGTCACACATGACGACATCAAGAAAACTGTTAACTTACGTATACATTTACTAAAATATCTTTGAAAATGGTAAGATATAGAGAACCGTTTATCCTGAATATTAGGTACGTCTTGCTGTAAGAATATAATAGCTTATTTATTAAACAGGGGTAGTTTTTACGGAACGGAAATTATCATAGTTGAAACTGACCTGTTTAATGGTCAGTTTCAACTATGATAATTTCCGTTTAAATTAAAATTATTAATTCAGATTACCTGTTAAATATTTCAGCCATGCCTTCTTCGAAATCAGTATCTATTTTATGTTTTTGATATAACATTCATTTGAATTTAAAATTCCAAGATCAACCGAAGTTAACATAGTTCAGCATAACCCTAAAACGTCGGCATTTTCATTCTCACTTACCAAATCTTTGTCGCTCTGCGATTTTAAGAAACAAATCTGAGACCTGATCCGAAATTCAAAGAACATTTCTACTGTATTTTATTTTGTGTATGTAGTATTTCTTATAATAAAAGTAAGAAATTACTGTCATATTTTAAAATAAAATTTATTTTATTTTAAAGTATTAAATAAAATTTATTTTAGTTTAAAGATGAATGGAACCGAAACGAGAACCTGTTCTTTTAATTCACATACAACTGTCTCCGTTTAGTGTTTTAATCAAACTGAAACAGTGCCTACACAATTAAGACACTATTCTAGTCTAGAATAGGAACCTGTACATCACAGAGCTTGTCATCAGAGTTCAAATGACACGTTATCGTATTCGCAATACGAGTATACAACCACTAATGACTCAGACGCCTGTTTATTTCCTACCGGAGAAACAATGTTCTAGACATTGCCATTAGGTAGAAAAGTACAGTCGACTAAAGAGTTTGAAATGCAAGTATAAATATTTTAAAATTTATTTATTAAGGTTTCGACTTTTAAAATGAAATTAGAACAATTATAAAATTACTTTATGTCGTTTCATTGTGCATAGATAAAAGCTTGCTTTAATATTTTGAAGCCTTTCGGTACATAGAAGGTACCTTTGCTGCGTTCTTCAGGACTGATAAGATTGCTTGCTGAAAGAATTTATACATAAGGGTGGCTTAAAACTGATTTTAGTCGGCTAGATTTGAACACTAAAGAAATTTAGAATAAGTATTTATCAGGAAGACAGCAATTGTCTGACACGAGTGACTTACATGTTCTAAAAGTAGATAGTTGATTTTAGAAACATTTTCTTTTATTATGCTACACTATGCACTATACTATACTAAATAGGTAACCAACCTCTTTGTTTGACTGTACATGAGATACGTGATCCCTATGAATATAAACTCGTACGCAAAACGTTCGGTATTCGGGTCGTGTACACGTTAATAAACAAGACATTTGTTTGATACGGTACACATGCAAATAAGGGATACCGGATAATATTTCTTGGTATCTCTTAAGACCGAATATGGATGACGATGCTCAGATTATCATAATTCGAAATCCATTGTCATTTTTTTGCTGTATTAATATTATGGATGGTTTATACAACGTGTAATTTAAAGGGTATATAGTATACATACCGAGTGCACGGCTTCTTTGGATGATAACAAACGATATGGCAAGGATTTTCTAATCCTATGTCTACATGCGTGGAGCATATTAGAAATTTCAATACATTGATACCAGAGGCCGAATTTTTCAAATTAAGAAGAACGAAGAGAATTATCGTTTTATTGGCAAGTGACGTGGAAAGTGATGACCCTCATAGTGCTGTGACACGTTTGTTATTACTGGTATTCAAGAAACATATGAAACCAATAATTTGGGGTCAATTCTGTGAGTCACTTATTTTGAGCTGAAACTTTGCATAGAGACTCCATACCAGATGTTGTCTTCAGTCCTTTTGGATAGATATGGAGTTTCCGTTACACGTTATATATTAACAAGAGAACTGCCTCGTTGGTGGAGTGGTCGCTAGCGTGACTGCTGAGCACGAGGTCTCGAGTTCGATTCCCGGGTCAGGCAATAAGTGCTGTTGGGAATTGGGATCTTCTGTAAGGTATTTCTCAGGAGTAGCCCGGAGTTTGGAAATTGGCGGTGTGAGACCCCCTTGCCTCGGAAAGTACGTAAAGCCGTTCGTCCCGGCTCACACAGGCGAAAAATCACTAAAAGTCGGACAAAACCTAAACATTAATATTTTTCTACAAAATAGCCACATAAGGGTTGGTATGTGATAAAAAACACATATATGATTTTTGGACATTTTTATTATACATCATCAGTAATATTTGGTTCATCCAATAGATTTAAAACGTCTGGGCACATAGAAACAGATTTTTTTGTGATTAGTTTCCTTAGTCCTGTTATAAAGGGATCGGAAGACACCATAAGTCTTTTAAAAGTGTCTTCCAGGGCTAATTTTCTTGAAAACCGCTCTCTGTACTTTTGCACATCTTTGTTTCGATTTTCTTGTGCATCTTCGCTCATTAACCCTATGGCTATCTCAGAATTTTCTATTATATTTGATCCATGGATAAGTACCTTGTGAAGTGTTGTTGGCATACAATACCATGGGTAATTCATCACAAAAAAAGAAGCTGTTTTGGTGCAAAACGCCTTGAATTTGACCGCATTGACTTTGTAACCACTAGACATTACTTTTAAAATGGTATGCAGTCGATTTATGAGGCGATGATTAACGCCTGTTATTTCAGCAACTTCTTCTGCATGTTGAAAAATGGCACGTGCAGTATTACCATCAGTCGATGTACCTCCACCCTGTCTTGGTTTATCAACATGTAACCCAAGTTTCTGCCAAAATTCTGTTTGTATGCGGCGCTTTTCAGCTGCTGCCAAGGATTGACTGTGTGCGTCTCTTGCTTGCCATTTCGCAACTTTTAATTTATAGCCTAGATGCAATATGAATTCCGGAAACCTTATCCAGGCATGTAGCGATGAAACACCATAATTAAGGTTTCCTTCAGGTATCGGCTTTGATACGCAGAATTTTATCCTGTTGAAGTCTTTCGAGGTGACTTTACAAATATAGCAACGCATGGCAGATTTCGTGTCCTTTAAGTCGTTTATCATCTTCCCATCAACCATGGTCATTATCAACTCGTGTTTAACTACACATTCTTCTTCCATTAGAACTATTGTTGGTGATAAAACATCAATCTCGGATTGTACACTTTGAGCTACTAATCTTGATAGTTCTGCAGTTTCATGTGCCATCTCTAACTTCAACGGACGGCAATACCTTGGTGAGGAGGGGCGAGGATTTTGCCAGATGAGCACAGTTTTGCCATGATCACACACGAGTTGAACTGGCACAATAGAAATAATTAGCATATTTGCGTCAGACTGTTCGACATTTTCAAATCTCTGTTTATATTCGGAATGGCAGCCAGATCCATCACACCCCCATTTTGATATCAGGCGAAGATTTTGTAACTGATCCTTTGTAAGCGATTGTATGACTTCATTAAGAGACAAAAATAACCTTTGTGCAGTGTGGTTCATTAAATTCTGAAGAGGAACTTTAGCACTCGTTTCGGTGCAAAAAATACCTTCAGGGTAACACCTTTTTTTTGCTTCAGTTATAGTCTCATAATTAGGATACAGACTGCAGTTCATCTCCATTGCTGAAGATCGTAAAGTATTGTACTGAAATTTAGACAATTGTCCTTCAATCACCAACGATAACGCCTTGTCTGACGAAAGGCTCGCGTGTGTCTTGGGAACGCTAAAATTGCTACTGGCACCAGCCACAGTAACTTGCTTGATGATCTTAGATGTTTGGATATCACCACGTGCACGATATTCTACCTGGGCTGCAAAAGCCAGTTCTTCAGGTTCTAATTGTTTCCGAACATCTTCTGTCTTTCTACGTTTCGTGCGTTCGGTACATTCTTCAAAGCTCTTATTAGGTCGGCCACCAAGGCTGCCACTTATCTTTCGAGTATGAATCGTAACAGGAAATGTAATGTAGGTATCGAACCAGTCTTTGTTGGCGTTAACACACCGAGAAAAATTTCTGTGTGATTGAAGAAGTTTTCTCTTATAATCACTCACCAATCTTCTTAGGGACCCCTTTATTTCATCTTTAAGTTCATTCACTTGCAGAGCACGTTGTACTTTTTCTTCCAGATAAGATATTTTATCTTGCTCCTTTTTCGAAGTTTCCTCCCTATAGTAGGCAATTAGAGTCTTTCTGCTAAAGCTCACTTCCTCGTCAGTTGATCCTAAAACAATATCAAACTAATATTTAGTATCAATTAAGTAACCGATTCCGGGCAAGACATTATTTTGTTTTACATAGACTTCGTCCAATACAGAAGTGGTCGACTAAAAAGACAATTTTGTTAAAGCGTCGCTTACGGTCGCATAAAACTGTGATTGCATATTGAAAAGCAAAGTCCAAGCTCTCTAAAAATACTAATATTAAAGCCCGATCTCTCGGGAAGTTACACTTTACACCTTTGTGGAGTTTAAAAATATGCAAAACAATACAATGTCACAGTCATTATTATTTTTAATATAAAATATCAAGCATTACTATCAAAAGTAGATATTAAAAAGTAGTTTATTACCTCCTGGAAGTGAATCCATCGAAAAAACAAAGACGTTCACGAAGCAAATTATAGAAATCGTAATAATTAAAAGCAACACTTTCACTCTTAAACACATCCGCTGTTGATCAAGTCGAACTTTGGAGTGAGACCCAGGCGCATAGACGACATAAGGTTCACGCCGCGTGCGCAGGTAGCGTGTATTGTTTAGCTGACTTGTCGGTAAACCAGGTTTTTATTTGTTTAGAGTACTTTTGATTTTTTTGGTTTTGTCCGACTTTTATTGATTTTTCGCCTGTGTGCGGCTGTAATTTATCCAGTAAATCTGACACTGGTGTAGTTATCGTGTTACTCAGATACTGGGTTGTGAAAGTCAGATAGGCAGTCGCTAAATGTGTTAAACACTAATACTCAACTGCATCCGGTTAGATTGGACGGAAAGACTAAGCTGATGATGATAATATATTTCAACAAGATCAACCAATCTTACTATCTTACTAATATCTTATCTTATCTTAATAATCTTATCTTACTAATCTTACTAATTCTTACTATTCTTACTAATATTATAAATGCGAAAGTTTGTGAGGATGGATGTATCTTTGTTACTCTTTCACGCAAAAACTACAGAACGAATCTGAATGAAATTTGGTAAGAAGATAGTTGACATCCTGGAATAACACATAGGCTACTTTTTATCCCGAAATTCCCACGGGATCGGAATTTGCGCGGGAAAACCGTCCCACGCGTACGAAGTCGCGGGCAAAAGCTAGTAATCAAATAAATGCCTACTTACATTTATTTCGCTAGATATGGCTAATTTGAAATTAAATTCACATTCACACACACAAACATTAAAATCTAGTAAATCTACTCAATCTAGATAGCAAGAAGCAGTGACTTGGTCACTGCCAATATTGACGTCTACAATCAAATCCAACAACAATACGAAAGTCCTTTTCAGACTTCAGCGGACCGAGGACTCAATCCTGTGAAAGCGTTCGTTAGTCCAGGCGACCGTCGAAAAGGGTTAAAAAACGTGAACAATTCATTTGGGAAAGTTGTTTTGACAAATCTCTTTTAAACTAGCACTGTAACTCAATATTCTCTAAACAGTAAAAATCTTTGCTAATAAGAAGCTGTTAAATTATAAATCAATTTACTGTATGGTTTGTTTGACAGAATTAAGAAATAACAATGCCTGCACCATAATGAAATTAGAACTAATTTTAATTAAGGACGTAAGTTCAAATCTGACGTAAATAAGCTGTTTTTGGGTGCCTTTTCCGACTAATATAAAGAAATTCAAACAAAACTAACAGTTGCAATAGATAGATTACTTCTTTATCTCCAAAGCAGCCGTGTTTAAAATACAAAAAATATGGTTTTTAGTATTGTAAACACGATTTTTCAAAACCTCTGCATACAAAGTTGAGGAAAAAGGGTTAAGTTTAGGATTCATTTTCTGCTAAACATTTACATATTTTGATTCTTAAAAAATACCACAGGCTAGCAGATATAATTACCTCAAAATGAGCCTTTTAATAATAACGAAAATGTAACAAATAGCTTCACAAAAAAATAAAATCCCTTTTAAATTTTTCACATATTTTGCTAAAGCGCATGAATCTTAACTGGTCGCATTAAGGGTTATTTTCGTTGGTCACTGTTTAGATTTATTGGACAGAAAATTGTAAAGAAATTTTAATACGCGGTCAGCCGCCTTCGTGAGTGGACGCTATGTCGCTTGTCAACAGAAATTTGTCTAAAAATAGATCGCTGTACGAACACAAAATAATTCATAATACTACACAATACTTATTTCGATACTTTACGCATTTTATATGAGCAACTTGAGAAAGTAAGTTTTTTATCTATTGTGTGGGAATAATTGATACCGATTTTTTTAATGGGTGCAAACGACTCGGTTTTTTTTAAATGTATGTTCCCCGATTACTCGTAACTAGACCGACTTGAAAAATTATTTTTATTGTTTGAAAGGCACCTGGTAGGTATATTTCCAGGTGGTCCCATCGTCATCAAGTCAGGATCTGATGATGGAATCCTGTCGAAATCGAGGGAACTCTTCAAATATTATTATTTTTTAAAGTAACTTGTGTAGTTGCTCTCGGAAAATACCATTCGATGAAGTGGAACTGATGACGAAGACCACAGACGGCTACCGGAACTACTCAATTATAAGTATTTCATGGGTTGCGATTCGATTACTAGAATATGGTTGTTAATCACTTTATACTTGTTAACATGTATATGGTGAAGTTGAGCTGATGGTAAAGTACCTGAAGAACTCCTCAAAAATGAACGGCTCTGCATCGGGAAAAGCAATATTTTGTAAATGGTGATAAGTAGTTTACATTTAGGCTTTTGTAACTAGGTAAAGCACTAGTCGACAAACCAAAACACTAAAAACAAAAAAAAAAATACTTCCAACTTGTTATTTTTGGAAATATGTCTTATTTTTAGTTAAAATGATTTTTTTCATGATATTTTTTTTATTATATAATTATATAATAAACTACAATATATATATATATATATAGTAGTAAGTAACTATAATGATATAATATAAGTAATATGTATATTTATTTGACAAAACAATACTTACAAATTTCTTAAAACTAGCTTATTTACATTTTTTGCAACTACGCCAAATAACTTTGTTTTTCATAGTGTTTGTATGAATTACAAAGTTATATTTGCGGTTTTAGAAAATATGCTGTATCTCGCAAATTGCTGACCCGATCTCGTTCAAACTAATTTTGGTTGAAAGGTTATACTAAGATCTACAGACATATATATGTATAGACACCGCAGCCCCGGATCACAAGGCCAACTGAAGGAACAGAGTGGGTTTTTATTCAGTATTCGTCTGACACTACTTTCCGCTACACCCAGAGCGAAAGGAGTCATTTTGATGATTTTCCCCCCCAAAAAATTGGCCAAGTGCAAGGCAGACTCGCCCATGAAGGGTTCCGAAGTAACTATAATAATATAACATAATATGTATATTTAATAGACAAAAGAAATAACTTGCAAATTTCTTAAAACTAGCTTATTTACATTTTTTACAACTACGCCAAATAACTTTGTTTTTCATAGTAGTTGTATGAATTACAAAGTTATATTTGCGGTTTTAGAAAATATGCTGTATATCAAAAATTGCTGACCCGATCTCGTTCAAACTAATTTTGGTTGAAAGTTTATACTAAGATCTACAGATATATGTATTTTTTAGATTTTTCACTCCATTAATAAAGAAGTTATAGGGGACACACACACACATTTTACCACTTTGGAAGCGTTCATCTTTTAAACAATTTACTTTATGAAAATGTCCTTTTAGAAACTTTAATGTCATTTTTAAATACCTGTCTATAGATACCACACACGCATAGGTTTCATGAAAAAAAAAATATTTTCAGTTTTAGTTCTATGTGTGGGGAGCCCCCCTTTATTTTAAATATTTTTTAAGTTTTTTCTTTAAATCGGAAAGCGGTTCACAGAATACATCTACCTATCAAGTTTCACATGTATAGTCCTAATAGTTTCGGAATAAAATAGCTGTGACATACGGACGGACAGACAGACAGACAGACAGACAGCTTTGGGGGCTGAGTCACCCGTGTCCGTAAGAGGATACCCGTTTGCAAATCCCTACACGTGGCCCTCGGGTGGTGCTAATCAGGTGACATCAAACAGGTGGCAGGTTAAAACTGCAGGCTTGTGACCACCCACAGAGCAAAGACGTACCGCCAAACGGCCTAGCTGTGTTCCGGTACTAGTGTTGCCCAAACGAGAGTCTCGCAAGAGTCTTGCAATTAGCGATTATCCTATTGCTATTTATTAAACGGTAGTTGAGATCTCAGAACAATGTAACAGAGAGTCTGTTACATTGTTCTGAGATCTCAACTACCGTTACCGTACCAACACTATCCGGTACGATGCCCTGTGTAGCCTATCAAGGAGTTGGGTCGAAGTAGTTGCTTCACTGCTGAAAGACCAATCTGGCTCGCACTAGTGCGGACGTATCGGGAGACTAGTCGCGGAGAGGAGCGGATCCGAGGCACGGTGCGCCGCTGGCCGACCGCAGGTAGTTGGGGGCCCAAGTAGTGTGCCAGCCACACATGACAGGCTGCCCCACCAACTGTCGAAACATCCCGGAATGCACCATCGTGCTGGTTGGCGACCAGATGAGAGGGCCCGATGGTCATTCCCGGGGGGGCTTGGGCGTCCCCGCAGTCTCCAGACTAGTTCCCCAATCAATACCATCCGTCTAGTGTGGGTCTGGAGGTTAACAGCGTGAAGCCTCACTTCACTTCCTTCTTCTCTCCTCTTCACTCTCTAAATCATGAAATGGAATAAAAAGTTAAACAGCGGCTGCACTCCCTCTCTCTCAAAGTGCACCTCAGTAATATCCGAGGTCTGCACTCAAATCTCGTCGCAGTCTACCACCACCTCGAGACTGAAACCTGCTCTGCTGTTTCTTTCGGAGACGCAGATCAGATGTCCATCAGACGTGTCGTATCTTTCATACCCAGGGTTTACCTTGGAGCACAACTTTAAACCACGTGCGGCGGTATGTATGTACGCCCGCGACGACATCTGCTATTGGCGTCTCCGGAACCTTGAGGACTCCAGGTTTTCTACACTTTGGGCTCTGGTGGACACGGACATAGACAAAATTATCTATGCTTGTGTCTACCGCTCGCACAGCGGAGATCATGAGAGAACCAGGCTCACACAATACATCAGTGAGGCGGCAGATGCGGCCCAGCAGCTCAGTTCGTGTTACTGGAGGGCTTTAATGCCCATCACTAGGAGTGGCTCTTCCCATACCAGTGCACGGACCATGCTGGGCGAGAGACGCACAATCTTGCACTTGCATTAAATCTCACTCAGCTGGTCCAGGGAGCAACGAGAGTGCCGGATGTTGAGTCACACAAAGCCAATTGCTTGAACCTTCTACTGACTACAGATCCAGACCGCTACTCGGTAACGATATCTTCACCGTTAGGTAGTTCCGACCACTGTCTGGTGAAGTCTGTACCCGTCTCCTCTCCGCCCGATCTTAGCCTTAAAGTCATTCGGCGGGTTTGGCGATATAAGTCAGCGGATTGGGATGGCATGCGATCTTTCTTTGCATGTTATCCTTGACAGCCTACTTGCTCTTCTTCAAATGATTCATCGTCGTGCGCAAACGCCGTGGTAGATGTTTTGCGACAGGGGATGGAGTACTACATACCGTTCTCTGACCTAAATTGTTAGGTCAGAGAACGGTATGTAGTACTCCACATTGGTGCGGCAAAGCTCGACCTTGATATGGCGCCGAATGTGATCGGGCTGAAGCGCTTAAACACGGGGCATACTTAGCATGGATCGATGCTCGAAACTGCAAAGCAAATGACGTGGATCAGAAGAAGAGAGCCTTCAACAGGGCTGCCAAGTCCAGCAAGAAGGTTTTGCGGAGGGTTCGGTTTGACCACGTTAGCCGAATCGGGAACAAACTCGCTTCATATCCTGCTGGCAGCAAAGCGTTTTGGTCCCTGGCAAAGTCGGTCGAATTCAACTTCTGTCGTCCCTCACGGTAGTGTAGACCCGTCAGGTTTGAGCAGTGGTGGTAACCACTGCTCAAACCAGCAAACTTGTTTGCCGCCCTCTTTGCGGAGTTTTCACGTCTAGATAGTAGTGGCGCTCACCCTCCTGATGCTCCTATTGGATGCGAGACGTGTATGTTGGACATTCGCATCCATCAGAAGGACGTCCGTAGAGTGCTGCGTAATCTTGACGTGAACAAAGCTAGTGGCCCCGACGGGATACCAGCAATTGTTCATAGAACTTGTGCGCCTGAATTATCTCCAATCTTGACACGCCTGTTTCGCCTTTCGCTAGATGACTGGAAAGGTGCTGAAAGCATGGAAGCTGGCTAACGTTCAGCCTGTACCCAAAAAGGGCAGTCGTGCTGACCCGGCCAACTACAGGCCTATTTCAGCCACGTCCATACTCTGTAAGAGTATGGAGCATGTACTTAATAGTAAGCTCCTGGCATACCTAGAAGCCAACGATATCCTCAGTGACCGACAATACGATTTTCGCAAAAAACCGGTCAACTGGGGATCTTCTAGCGTATGCCATTAATATCTGGAGCGACGCCATTGAGAAGCAAGGGGAAGCACTTGCTGTTTCTTCTTCGGCTTTTTGAATTCAACAAGATTTATCTCGAAGCCAGAAGACAATGTCCTCAACAATACATCAAAGTGTTTCATGATTATAACATCCAATCCTGTGATCTGAGCACTCAGTTCGGGGTTCCCGAAAAAACGTCGAGCTTTGTTTCTATCATTTGTGGAACTAAATCCTGGCTTTGGCTTGTCCACAATTAATCCCGTTTCATGCTTGAATCGTTGTTTGATTTCGTCTGATCGTTGTTTTACACTTGCTTTTTCCTCTGAAGACCTAGCTTGCCATTTCTTAATATCTAACTTATAACTAATGTGTAAAAAGCACTCAAACGAACGTTGACAAACCCAAGCCAAAATTATCTTGATTCATCATTCTGGGAGTGGCCCCACAAATATAGCATTTCTGCGATGAATGTGTCTCTGTCAAAGCATTGCACACTTTTCCATCAGTCATAGTCAGCAGAAGCTTGTGCTTAACAGAAATTTCAGAACCACCAAGATCATAAGATGTAGCCTCCAAGTAGTCTTTTATTTATCCCAAAACCTTATTTGTTTCGATTTTTGTCAATTCCGTTGTTTCTTTGGCAAAAATGAATTTAATTGGACGACAAAACATCGTCGATGATGGACGAGGATTTTGCCAGATAATGTTGTTACTCTCGTCGATTAACCTTAGAGGAACCAACGAATAAACAAAAAGGAACTCATCAGTGCCTTCGCTGTTTTCAAATCTTTGTTTGTAAGCACTATGACCGGAACTTCCGTCACATCCCCATTTACTTATAAGAGATGTTGTGTGATAAACGATGAATTGGGTATTAGATTGGGGAGCACACTTGTGACAACTTCTCTCTGAGTTTCTACTAAACGTTCTGCTGTTTTATTCAAAATAGCTTGTAGCTCAATTTCTGCTCGAGATTGTGTCAAAACAATGTGCTCCTCGGAAGGATAATATGCTTTTTTAGATTTAACAATGCAATCATATGATGGAAACACGTGATGCCCGACTTTCATAATCCACTTTCTAGTCTGTTTATATGAGTGAGTTGCTGAATTTGAATCAATATAATACGCTAATGCCTCGTCATTACTTAGCAGTCTATCACTTGCACAGCACTTGGTTGTTGAAGGCTAATGCATGTACTTGCAGAAGCTGGATTCTCGCGAATGTCCTTTATAACTCTGGCAACGTTTTTATGTCCAGTTGACCGTGCAGTAACCTCTGCAGCTGTCATTAATGACGAAATGAAAGAAAAACATGCCTTTTTTGTGAATTCACAGATAGTCTATTTTATGACCCATTAAAATATTCTAATAAGAATATAATATAGTACATACCTTCGTAAGTAAAATCCATCACTAAAACTTTTCACAAAATTAGAACTGCCACCATGAGATATTTAGTGCAAGTGTCGCAAAAATGCAACTGACCAATTTCTTTAATTGCATTTACCTCATTACTGTTTTTCACTTACTTTCCTCCAGTCGGTGATCAAGGTCAGCGGAGGTGCACGAGCGGGAACCGGTGTAGGATAACGGGACGGTATTTGGACATGTGGTCAAAAAATATTTGTTATTAGATCGTAACTACCATAATAAATTTTATCTAAACAGAGACCTCCCGCTACCTCGCGTCTGTCTGTCTGTTTGAACGCGATAAAAAGCACATAAGATTTTGATACGGTTTTCACCAAATACACGGCAATGATATATAGTAGTCATTTGAGTTTGTACAGTTACATCGGACGGCGCTATGTTCTCCACATAAATATACTGATGGGATATTTTCCGAGATACACGCGGTCGAAGTCGCGGGCAAAAGCTAGTTGTAAATATGTGTCATTTTATTGTGACCTTCAAAACGATCTGGTCCTCTTTACACAGGATTTATGGAGGCAGTCGCGATACTCGCAGTACACACGAAGAGCGTCCGGAAAGATCTGACCAACAGATTTGTAGTACTTTTTGTGGCAGCAATTTGGAAACCACTAATGTTTCAATATATTTTATTGTATTACTGTTTGGTTTGTGACAGAAACACTTTTTAATCAACTTCAAAAAATGGAGGAGGTCCTCACTTATTCGGAATCTGTTTTTTTTTATGTATGTTCTCCGATTACTCGAGGACTACTGGACCTATTTGGAAAATTCTTTTTTTATTTGAAAAGGTATACTTTCTAGTTCGTTCCATTGTCATGAAGTCAGGATCTGACGATGGAATCCTGGAGAAATCGCGGGAACTCTTCAAATATTATAGGCACACCTGTAGCAATTTGGGTATTTTATTAAAAAAACATAAATGGTATTATCAAATTCAAGGGCAGTTGCGTATTACTAGGCAAGACTGGTAAATTAAAGTTTGAAATCATTGAAAAGGACTTTTAATTCTGAAAGGAAAAAATGGAAACTCACTTAATTCGATTTTACAAAAATTGTCTTCTTCCAGAATTGATTGATCCCAAGACGGGTAAGAAATATGGAGTTACGAGCTCATTCCTCATATATTCCAAGAATATATTAAACATAAGAAATTGATTTTTAATATTAAAATATTGTTCCACCCAGCTTATGTCAAGATCGCTAATGCTATCATACCAAGGAAATGAAACACACGGTGAACAGTTTAATTGGCGAAATCTTTGATTTTGAACCCCATACGTTATTAGCGACCCCGAAAACCACGAAATTACACACCTACCAAACAGAATGGACCCAAACTTGATAAGCTATTCTTATCGTCTAGGATCTTCAAGAGCTGTTGCTGTATTCCTGCAGGCCACTCCACTGAGTTCGTATAATTATAATATCTCATCGTATCTAACAATACAAGCTCGAACTTGGTTGATATACCGTCTTGTCAAGCGCTTCTCCTTCACATTTATTGTGCGCACAGCCAAGCTGTGGAATTCTCTGCCGGCTTCTGTTTTCCCTGCCATCTTTGAGTCTTTAAAGCAAAAGTAAATAGGTATCTTCTGAGCTCGCTCGTTCCATTGTAGACCTCATCTATCGGTTACCATCAGGCGAGATCGAGGTCAAGAGTGGGCTCATTCGTAAAAATTGGACAAATGCGAGTCAGACTCGTCCATGAAGGGTTCCGTAGTAACTACGCCAAATAACTTTGTTTTTCATAGTGTTTGTATGAAATACAAAGTTATATTTGCGGTTTTAGAAAATGTGCTAAATCTCAAAAACTACTGACCCGATGTCATTCAAACCATTTTAATGAAAGTTTTCATTAAAACCTACAGCATATTTTTTTTATTCTATTATAAAAGTTAGAGAGGGGGGACACATTTTACCACTTTGGAAGCGTATATCTTTTAAACGATTGACTTTAAGAAGAAGTAGTTTTAGGAACCGATATAATTTTTAAAGACCTGTCTATAGATACCGCACACGAAAAGGTTTGATGAAAAAAAAAAACCCGTGTGGCACTCGGGGACTGCCGCGGTAAAGCTATTGCATAGCATTTTTTATCAACTTATGCAATTATAATTATTTATATATATTTTTATTTATGCAGTATTTTTTTTTCTTTGATATTAATTCAAGTTACCGGGTCAATTATACCACATTTTTAGTTTTAAGCTATTTCTCGCGGCGTTGACATTTTAGACTTTCTTTCTCCTATAAAAAAATGTAAATGTTTCTTATTTTATTCAACAAAATATTTACAAAATATCTAAATCCATACTAATATTATAAATGTGAAAGTAACTCTGTCTGTCTGTGTGTTACCTTTTCACGCCTAAACCGCTGAACCGATTTAGATGAAATTTGGCGTGGGAATAGTTTAGGACTCTGGGAAGGACGTAGGATAGTTTTTATCCCGAAATTCCTACGGGTTCGGGATTTACGCGGGAACCCCCTTCCACGTGAACGAAGTCGCGGGCAGAAGCTAGTAAGTATAATATAAATGTACTTTCAATAAAAAAGAAATCATAAAAAGATATGATGAGACCCTGGGTTTGATCCAAAATACTGACGGTTACCAATTCGATTCTTTACTAAACACGCTAATAGAACGTTAGTAACCCGAATTGAAATAACTGACCATATTCGACCGTATTAGGTTTTATTTTCGTTACGGAATTTCTTGATTCGGTCGCCGCGCTCAAAGCCCGCGATAAAAGCTATGCAATAGCTTAAAAATATTTTTAGGTTCAGTTCCATGTATGAGGAGCCCCCCTTAAATTTATATATTTTTGTCTATCAATCGGAAAGCGGTTCAACTCGGCGGAACAGAATACATCTACCTACCAAGTTTAACATGTAGGTAGTCATAACAGTTTCGGAATAAAATGGCTGTGACTTACGGACGGACGGGCAGATAGACAGACATGACGAAACTATAAGGGTTCTGTTTTTTGCCAATCGGCTACGAAACCATAATATAAAAAAACTACACATTTACATCTTGTTGTCAAAGAGATCCAGTACCAGTCATCGAAGTGTACCTACAAGTCACTCCAATAATTTCATGACATCAAACAGCACACAAAATAAAAGCAACCATGAAGCCATTAAAAAAAAATTAAATAATCTAAAGTATCAAAATTACTTTACGTACCCATAATTCGCGGAGCTATTCGTACGTTTGTGTGTGTTTGAGCCTTGTCTATGTAGTGATGCGATTTGATACCTATCAATTTTGAACATGCGTCCTTAAAATGTAAAATCATAGAGTAATGTAATTAGAATATATGTAAAAATATCGATTGTAACAGCCACGATAATTAATATTATATATGTACTTAATTTATTAGAATTTGCAGTGCCCTTACAGGGTCCATGTTTTAATACTGTGCCATGAACTCTTAATTCATATCTATAACCTGTATTTTTTACATGTAAGCAAATAAATTCAACTGAGTGCTATCCAAAATTTCAGTTAAAGAAAATTCATTACGGTTTTCCTACTAAACTAAAAGGAAAGATGAGCATGGAGATGTGGCACGTCTGCAATCGATTACCCATAAGCTCAGAGTACTTTTTATAATGAAATTTAAGAGCAAGTTTGCGTGGAACACGGTTGTTGACGCTCAAGCTTTCAATACGCCATCCCTAGAGCTGCGGGGATTTGTGCTGCTAGCACATTATACCTTTATACCTTTTTTCATACAAAGAGTAAATTTTCCATTTCTTTTGTCTTTTTCAACGGGGCTTATTATGGATTTATGGTATGGAAAATTGCAATCACAGGAAGATAAGCGTAAAATATTGTCCCTTCACTTAGTTTGGGTCTTCGGTAGTCCCCCTTTCAGACAGTTTGTTTTAAACAAATAGCGCCTTAATAAACGTTCAAACAAAACGTTATGTATTACCCTTTTGTGCCGTGAGCTTTAGAATATTGTTTAAAGGGATTCATAGACTGTTTTCTGGAGGATACTTTACAAGGGGTGTCAATTCGAAGTTCATAAAAAATAGTTAACCATTTTTTTTTACTATGTAGGTGCCTAATGTTGATTTAGTGTTGTTATTATTAATGCATTTATTATAATTTAAACGTAATTCGCAGTAAGATTTGCTTACATTTTTCGTTTTTTTTTTACAGAATTTAGGAATTAGGCGTTTGGTCACTAACTAATAAATTGGTAAGCAGATAAGCAAGAAATTTTTTTATCAATGTACCAATATTTTTAACATGTAGCAACCTCATTTGCAGTGTCATCCTATTGTTTTGTGTCACTTTTAAGACCGAATTTATTCGGATGTTATTTTACTGTAAACGCCCGGGGCATCATCTTAGTAGTAGGTACCTATGAGTCCACAATTATTTATTGCCTCAACTACCTACTACTACCTACTTACTACGAAAATAATATTCTGAAACAGCGACTGCAATTCATTTTATTAAAGTTGTTGATTTATTATTCTGTTTTGTCGAATATACTGTCGATAAACAGTAAAGTATCCAGAGACCGAAATTACCTACCTCTGTTTAGAGAAATATGGCGGACAAGCGATATAGGTAAGTTTGAAAGAAGTCGCTAACTATGGGATTAGTCTCCCTGATGTCGCAAGTTAAAAAACAAAACTATGGACGTGTACAATATAATATGTGACTAGCATGTTGATCTTTTTTAGATATTTTTTTTGACAGTTATATACTATCATACGTTGTAACTACTCTTTAACTCGTTAACAGTATTTATTTTTAATAAATAACCTAAACTAGAAAAGTAAATAAATATAGCGACGAGAAATTCATAGACGCTTCGCTGTCCACTGGTAATGTGCCCAAAAAACTGGCGGCACTGCCACGATGTATGGCAATGCTTATCTCTGTCCAATGTAAAGCCATCCCATTGATCACGCGAGTGCAAACTAGACGTCTGGGAAGATTTTTAAATCATTTACGAGTACTCGGACCCTACGACCCGCGAATTTCAACCCCAAACAGCTCGAAAATATGATTACAAACGAATCCGCCACTTCAGGTTCTCTGCAACTGCAGGGTGAGCTAGGAAGATGGAATGGTGCGAGAAGCACCATCCCATCTTCCTAGCTCGTCTTGCTGTCGTCTAATGGTGAACGCAGACCTAGCCGCACCGCAGTCTCTACAGTCCCCGCAGTCATCGCCTTTTGTTAATGGCCTCGCACACCTATCCGCGCCGCATTCGCTGCAGTCGTTCCCGTCAGTGTTTCCAGATTTTTGAAAGCATTATCTATCCGAAGATTTAAAAAATCTGTATAAAATCTGTATTTGGTATTGGTATTTTGCTCTTTTGTGTAATTATATCTGTAGGTGCTATAATAGGGAATAAGCAAGTAATTATTTATACGAGAATAAGTAATTTTATTATAAACCGTTGACAGAGATTCTCTGTCTACTTTATAACTCTGGCAACACTGCGCGCCGTGGATGCGAATGACGTCATCCGCGCTGCGTGCGGATGACGTCATCAGCTGCGGCTAGGGGAGTTCGGTCGTTTCAGGGACTGCGGCGACTGCGGCGCGGGTAGGTGTGCGAGGTTGCATAGAACTTCATATAAAGAATTCGAATGCAAAGACTGCGGCGCGTGCGGTGCGGCTAGGTCTGCGTTCACCATTATCTTCCTATTGACACAAGTATCGTCCCACACTGAAGGTCTACCCATCTTTCATGAAAATAAAGACCGTCCGGTCCTTTGCCATCTCGGCGTGCTAGGCTATTTCGCTTTTATTTTAATGTATACATAACTTGTTAAATAACAAAACGCTTCTTTTCATTTACTATTTCTATACAATGTACCTACATTGTATAATAGTATGTAGATATGTACCTCTCCATTATTTCCTAGTTCAATGTTGACTCGGAATCCTGTCGAGGAAAGTCCTTTCAGTAATCAAGTTGAAAAATCCAATACTCGCAGACCGAAAGAATATTTTTCAAAAGATTCTTTATCTGTGTCCAATTTGCAGTATCCCGCAGATTGCAACTTTGAAGATCATCAATGGTTTTTTTTTGCGTTGCTGTAGTATTACCTACCGTTGGATTTGAAAAGGAATATTGACCTGAAAAGGAAAAACGACGACAAACCTAGAGAAAAATCTAAAATCTGTCTTTGTGTTCTGAAGTGAAATAGGACTAGCATTAGATCAATCTTTGGAAGAAAAACTAACCAGATTAAAGTTGCTAGATATTTAAATGATAAAATAGCTGCAGCATAAGTAATAACGAAACTAAACATATTTTGAAGCTAGCTAAACCTATACATACCCATACATAAATTTTCTATTTCCTTCTTATTTAGTTCAAGTAAGTGTTTTATTTTTTCTTTTTATGTGTAGATGTATTTATGTAGTTCCGGGAAGAAACAAGACAGCCCCGACATGAGTGGGTATTACTGTAACTTACTAGGGCTGAGTAAATTTTATATTATGAATGCAATATCTGAAATATAAATAAATATCTTTTGTTTAATCTTGGACATTGACACAGGCTTGACGTTAACGGATTACAATTAATTTAATTAAAACTATACCAGTCAATTAATGATTTTATACCGTAATTACAGCTTCATTTTGCAGAGAAACTTCATGTACACTATCAACACAATTCCATCTATATACTTCACTTATCGTACGCAAGACTGCGAACAACGTTGATAATTTATGCGATGAGTTCCGTTCAGAAGCCGTTGTCCGGAAAACATAAAAGCTTTTAACGTCATTACACTGTTGCCCGAGTAATTTCTGTTGCGGCACAAACGACATTACAATGAATTCTGATACTACATAAGAAATATTACGACTGTAAGCGCAAGATGGAACGATAATATCGTTCCATTAATAAAAGTTTAAAAGAACTCGCAAATAAGAAAACAAATATTCCTCAAGTTTTTGTTTTGATCCATGCAAAGAGACTTGACTTTTTGCCTGCTTTCCGTCGGAATCGAAATAAAATCCCAATTAGTTTAGTCCACGACTGAAACCTTGTTTTCAGCAAACACAACTAGGGCAGTCCGCCAAAATAAATCTCCAATAAAAATGGCTTTTGTACAATGACGGTCGAAAACTTCCGTTTAATTTAGCCGAGAACTTAAAAGCGGCTTTCACTTAGCACGCGTCAAGAGCTTCACAACTATTAATCTTGGGATGTTTCCCAAAACAATTTATAACTATGGCACGTTAACCGTGGGGCCTGCAAATTGGGACGTGGAGATTAGGTGGGTCAGAAACCCTGAATATTCTAAACAAACAATCGAATAATATTATGTCGAGAATGTGAGAGGTTCGTATTGTTCTTGGGATCCTGACAAAGGCTCATTTGATGGACAGGTTGGGCGCAGATATATGTGAGGAACTCTTCACGTGTTCAACGCTCTCTAGTTTGGCTAGTCATGTACCCGTTATTAAAGTTGTGTAATAAAACTTTTAGGCTCCATTGTGGTTCTACTCTTCATTAAGCGTAGGTCTATGACGTCAACTGTTTTAGATTGTCCACCCGCACGCGCCTGGCAATGACAGGACCATTAATAATGCATGCTAAACGGTACCGAATAGGGAATAACTTAGAACTGTTAGAGTAACATTCCCTTATTTCGTTAATATTCTTGCTAAGAAGTACATTAACAGCATTTCTGTACCTAAAATTATAGAATTAACGAACTAATAAATTGCTAAGACCTCTGATTAAATTCACAGAACGCCACGGGAGATGAAGAATTTAGGTAATATTATGAGCTAACTTAATTAATTTATGAGTAAAAGATTACAAGGGGCTGAGCCGTGATATTGTGAAATATTTATTTTTCTTAATACTCAAACCGTGTACCAGCCCACTACAATTTTCTCGTTTGGAATTCACGACCTTGGAAGCGTTACCCGCGCGAAGCTTTACGTAATCGAACCTACCAGAGCCTGCTACATATAAAAGCTTTCGGATTTCACTCAAAAGGACGTGCAGGTACAACTGGTGGAAATAAACCGGTGCGGATAAGTTAGAATAATCTTTTAGTGTAAGTACGCTTGACTATTTTGGACGTAACGATAAGTGTTATTACGCTTTTAAATCGAGTTCAAGGAACTTATAATGGTTGCAAAACAGGTTCTCATTTTGCACCACGGCGAACGAAAACAACTTGCTTTTCATATCTTCAAATTACTATTATAACTTTCCTCAATATCCGATAAAAACTATAATTTTGTTTAATATAGAGTACAGGCAACCAAACCTTACACGAAAACTCAAATTTATTTTGATACAAAAATAAAATGCTAACATAAGTTGCTGCCAACGGTAGAAAATTAATCAAAGGAACAATCTTCCGTCTCATGGCTTCAGAATTAGAAACGCTTTGTATCTATTACAAAAGAAAACTTCAAACGGGTACTGGGAAACAGTGGAGGAATTTTTATAAACATAATTGCTAGTTTATTAACTTGATTAAAGATGCAATGGCACCGATTCATTGACTATTAAAGAAGCGAGAAATAAGCTGCAGTATTTTGTTGACTTAAGTTTCCTTTGCTAGCTTAAGTTTACAGTATATGAAGCTTCATATTTTACAAATAAGTGAGTAGGTAATGCGGTAATTATTTAGTTACTTGTGACTATCTATATCTTCTATACATATAATAATAATAAAATATTATAAAGCGGAAAAGTTTGTTTGTTTGTTTGCTTGAACGCGCTAATCTTCGAAAGTACTGGGTGGATTTGGATGCAATTTGGTATGGAAGTAGCTTGAAGCTTGAGGAAGGTTATAGGCTACTTTTTACGCGACTGCAAAAAAGGAGAGTTATGTTTTTACCGTGACAGAATCCACGGGAGCGAAGCCCCGCGTGAGTACTACTCTATATATATAATAAAACAGTAAAAAAGTGTGTCTGTACATTTCAATTTTATACAAAAACTAGTATTTGCGTGTTGCGCGAGGTGCAAGCACCTCGCGTGCTTGTGAAAAAAACTAAAGCATTGCCCCTCTAAATCAAGTATTTGCGTGTTGCGCGAGGTGCAAGCACCTCGCGTGCTTGTGAAAAAAGAAATTGGTATTTGCGTGTTGCGCGAGGTGCAAGCACCTCGCGAGCATGTGAAAAAAAAAAAAAAAAGGTGGGGGGGGGTGATGGGGGCGGGGTTGCACAAGTATTTCGACTAAAGCATTGCCCCTCTAAATGAATCTGAAAAAAAAATGTTCCAAGTCTCTTAGATTCCGAGATCCGCCTAAAGGGGGGGAGAAGGGGGGCGGGGGGGGGGGGGGACTTTGAAAAATGGTTTTTACTTTACCGAGCCTCCTCTATACGAATCCGTAAAAAACAAAAAATACGGGTCTCATAGTTTCCGAGATACGATAGGGAGGGGGGAGAAGGGGGGTGAAAAGGGGAGGTTTGGCACTTTTCCCGTAGGTTTGAGAGTTACTTGTTTACGAATCTGTTAAAATATACCCACCTCCCCATCCACCATCTGGGAGAACAATTATGTCAATGAGTGAGTGAGTGAGTCAGTCAGTCAGTCAGTGGTAATTTAGCTTTATATAGTATAACTAGTATTTGCGTGTTGCGCGAGGTGCAAGCACCTCGCGTGCTTGTGAAAAAAAAAAAAAAAAGAGGGGGGGGTGATGGGGGGGGGGTTGCACAAGTATTTCGACTAAAGCATTGCCCCTCTAAATGAATCTGAAAAAAAAAATGTTCCAAGTCTCTTAGATTCGTAGATCCGCCTAAAGGGGGGGAGAAGGGGGGCGGGGGGGGACTTTGAAAAATGGTTTTTACTTTACCGAGCCTCCTCTATACGAATCCGTAAAAAGAAAAAAATACGGGTCTCGTAGTTTCCGAGATACGATAGGGGGGGGGGAGAAGGGGGGGGGAAAAGGGGGGGTTTGGCACTTTTCCCGTAGGTTTGAGAGTTACTTGTTTACGAATCTGTCAAAATATACCCACCTCCCCATCCACCATCTGGGAGAACAATTATGTCAGTGAGTCAGTGAGTGAGTGGTAATCTAGCTTTATATAATACTAGTATTTGCGTGTTGCGCGAGGTGCAAGCACCTCGCGTGCTTGTGAAAAAAACTAAAGCATTGCCCCTCTAAATCAAGCATTTGCGTGTTGCGCGAGGTGCAAGCACCTCGCGTGCTTT